>BSBK01002620.1:1315264-1972896 GCA_027943335.1 Chamaecyparis obtusa
TTGTGCTCAATGATACTTTGGTTCAACGAGCTCAAAAGGAAAAAAGAGAAAGAGACCCTCTTTTCATGTCTGAAGTGATTATCCAAAACAAAGTGGTAATTATAAACTCTAGAGAATCGGCCTTCTAGGGTAAAATATTCCATAATAACCCTAATGACAAAGCCCCAAATATTCTCAATATTGTCCATTTCGATAAAATCCTTCTTACCTTTGATTAAAAGGGTACACTTTTCATTAGTGATAGGGAACTCCTTGTAAGCTCTGTTGTCCACTTTAATCTCTTTGAAGTACTTAATTCCCTCAAGAGGAAGTCCTATGATTTCCGCAAGAAGCTCCAGAGTAAGACTGAAGGACTTCCCTACTAGGTTAACCATTCCCTTATCCCAGCCATCAGCAAAAGCTTTGGAAACCTCTTTATCATTCCTGTGAAAATTCTTAAGGAACTGGTGCACTTTCCCTTTTTTCAGCTCACTCCAAACTTCCTTGTTATGCCTCCATTTGCAATTAGTAGGTTCCTCTCTTCTTAATTCACCTCCCATGGTAGAAGTTTCGCCCAACTCCTTAATCTCAGAATGAGGGTTCTTCTTAGTATGAAAACTTAAGAAAATACAGTCGCTAAAAACTTGCTTAGGTGTGTAAATATGATGTATTTGATTTGTAACCCATATCATGTGCAAAATCTGGAGGTAATGACAGATACTTATGAAATATTTTTGTCTTTGAATGTTGCATAGGGTTCTTTAAAATATTTATAGCACTAGAGTTATCACAGTAAATAAAAATAGTTTCATCAATTTTTATCCGTAAATCCTTCAACATTTTCTTCATCCAAACAACTTGATTACAATTTATAACAGCAACAACATACTCATCTTCAATAGCAGATTGAGAGATCTAATCTTGTTTTTTACTATTCCAAGAGATTAGTCTCTTACCAAAAAAGAATGCACCACCACTTGCACTTTTCATATCATCCACATTACCTACCCAATCAGAATCAATATAAGAGATCAAAGTAAAATAATCATCTTTTCCATACCATAATCCAGATTCAACTATACCCTTCAAGTATCTAAAAATTATCTTGACAACAATCCTATATGATTCCTTTGGTTATGCTTGAAATATTACAACAATTGCAACTGCATTTGATATGTCTAGTCTAGTATGAGTTATATATTGCAACCCTCTAACATTGATCTATATCTTGTCTAATTTTTACAAGGGGATTCATCATCCTTAGTCAATTTTCAACTAGTAACCATAGGAGTCCCTAGTAGTTTTTAATCTTCCATACCAAATTTCTTCAACAATTCTCTGACATACTTGAACTATGTAATGAAAATACCCTTACCCAACTATGTAATTTTCAATCCAAGAAAGAATTTCATGTCACGTATCATACACATCTCAAATTCTTTTTTCATTTCATCAGCAAAACCTCTACATAATTTATCATTACCACCAAATATGATATCATGAACAAAGACTTCAACAATCAAGATATTATCATCAACTATTTTTAAATGTAAGTTACTATCATTAGTACCTTTACTGAATCTAATATTTGGAAAGTATCTATTCAATCTAGCATATTAGGCTCTAGGGGCTTGCTTCAATCCATACAATGATTTCTTAAATTTAAAAACCATATCTCCTTCCTCGGTTAGTGGAAATCCATCAGGCTGCTCAATGTAAACATCTTCCTCTAACTCACCATTCAATAATGTGGAATTAACATGCATCTAATATACTTTAAATTTTTTGTAAGCTACATATTAATGCAGGAGCATCCTAGGATTCTTGGCAATCCTGTATCACCCAAAAATATGTTTGTTTTGAAAGGCAGATTGATAGTTTTGGATCTTAGTTAGTGAAGTATTTTCTCTATCTTGTAGTATGGTTGCTCAGTTACAGTGTTTACCGGGGTGCTTGGTCTTTGAAGAACACTCGGTGACTAAAGGCGTCGATTACTCCTAGCGCTCTGCGATAACTACATTTCTCGGTGATGCTTGGCATGGCAGTTCACTAACACTTAGTTATTTCTCTACTGCTCATTGTTTGGTTACCAATGGGATCTCAGTGTTTCTTACTATTGCTCAGTGTTCTTGCAGACTGACTTGGTTGTTTGGATGAATCGGCTTGGCCAACTAGTACATTTCATTTAGGTTGCATTCCTTGAGTTGTGCATTGACCATTGGGTGTGCAGGGACCTAGATCTAGCATGTTGTATTCTCCTATGTGGATCTGGAGGCCGACATGTTAAATTTATTTATGGTAAGGCTATCTGAGAGCCGACCATGTATTGCATTTAATATTTGTATACTTTGGAAGCCGACTGGGTTTTGGGATTTAATTTTTTGTAAAGCCGACTTATGGCTGGTAATTAGTATTTAAGAGGATGTTTGGGTAGTTGTTTAGGATGAGAGAGTAGAGATATAGAATCATATTGGATCTAGATAGAAGATAGTAGAGTTAGTAGCTTGCGAGCTTAGGTACAAGAAGATTTCTTGGTGGCCTACATGCACAAGTTTAGATCTTTCTTGGAGTGCCTACCAGTGTCTTGTTGTGTTATAGACCTAGACTAGATGAGAGGTGTATTGGATCTTGCGTGATCTTGTAGAACTATTTCTTGCATTGTAATTGGCTGTAACCGAAAAGGCCTTACAGCCTGGCACATTACATGTAATCAGTTGTTGATGAATGAAGATACCTATTTTCTTCCAGATCTTGTGTTATTGTTGTGTAATTCCACTATGTTGTCGTTTGGCTACAAGTTTGGATAGTCCTTAATTGGATCCTCCACACTTGACTGCATCAAGTGCATGAAGTGGTATCAGAGCCAGGTTAAGCTTGAATGTATGGATAGATCACCAAAGGGGAGACATTTTGCACCAAGACCTTGGATTGAAGATGCCTCCAATGAGAGCTCATGAGATCTCAAAGGAGGAAGCTGTTGGAGAATTCAGTCTTGATGATTTTAGAGCTTTGCATAAACAAGTACAAGATCTACAAGAGGAATTGAGAAAGGAGACTACATCAAAAGAGGATAGTGATGATGAATCTGAGGAAGAAGATTATTTTGAAGTTGTAGAAGAATCTAGGGATCCAAAAGAGAATAGAATCCTGAAGGCTATGTCTAGAATTGGGAAAAGACCTAAAATTGAAGTTTCTACATTTTTTGGAAGCCTTAGGCCAGAAGAGTTGATTGATTGGATTAATGAGATAGATGAGTACTTTGAGTATGAAGAAATAGAAGATCCTAATAGAGTTAGATTTCCAAAGACTAAACTAGAGGGTCATGCAAATATTTGGTGGAGAGAAGTTTAGTTGGAAAGAAGTAGGAGAGGAAAGGAAAAGATCACTAGATGGAACTGAATGGTTGACAAGTTGAAGAAGCAATTAATTCTAGTGGATTATGAGTTAGACATGTTTAAGAAGATGCAAGCCTTGAAGAAGACCAAAAAATCAGTATAGGAGTATACTGAGGAGTTTTATAGAATCCTGATTAGGACTAGTCATTCTAAAGTTGATAAAGAGAAGGTTGCTAGGTATGTTTATGGTTTGAGACCTAGTATTCAAGAAGAGTTACTTACTATTCGGATGACAACAATAGGAGATGCTTATCATATGGCATTAAAGATTTAAGAGAAGCTAAATAAGAAGTTTGAAGGAAGACAAAACAATAGGAATAAAGGTGGTAAGATTGGTGAAACAGTTGCTAAAAGTAATGTGGTAGGGAATCCTAAGAAGACTGATGTAGGATCTAACAATGGTCAAGTCACTAAGAATTTCAATACTGGATAGAGAGGAAGGTGGAAAAATGAGTTCACTAGCACTTTTTATCAATGTGGTGAAGCGAGTCATAGAAGTTTTCAATGTCCTAAGAAAATAGTTTCATTAACTACCAAAGAAGACATTGAGAATGTTGCTGAAAAAGGTGAATTTGTTATCACTAGGAGGTTAGCTACATGTGTCTAGGAACTAGTGCAAAGAAGAAATTTGTTTAGAACCAGATGTGAGTGCAAGGATAAGGTATGTAATGTCATAGTTGATGGTGGCAGTTCTGAGAACTTTATTTTAGAAGAGATGGTTAGTAAGTTGAATTTGGAAAGAAAGAAACATCCTAATCCTTATCAGATTAGTTGGATACAAGATGTGTCTAAGGTTAGGATTGAAGAACAATGCTTGTTTAATTTTCAGATTGAAACTTATCATGATGAAATATTGTGTGATGTATTTCCTATGGATTCTTGTCATCTGTTTCTTAGGAGGCCTTGGCAATCTGATAGAAATTTTTTGTTTGATGGTTGTGCAAACACCTATGTGGTTAGGCATGAAGGATCTAGGTATAAGTTGTTACCTTTACAGGAAATAGGGACTAATGAATGTGGAGTTATTAGGTGTGGTCTGTGTGACTGGGACAAACCTTAGAAGCACAAGGTTGATGAACCTATTCCTACAAAGTCTAGTTTAAAAGAAAAGGAGAATGATATATCTGACGATTTTGTTGAGATAAAGAGACATATGGTCTTTTTGACAAAAATAGTATAGCAGATAATGACATTGATGGCATAGAGAGATGCATATGATGATGATTTTATTGAGGAGTCTAGAGAGGATGGGATTTATCAAGGTATTGATGTGATCGACAGTGGAAGGGATGGTCAGAGTTGGTTGTTATCAGTTGTAGATAGGAAAGATAAGAGAAGTGGGAAGCAGGAAAACTTGTTGAAAGGGACAATGGATGAAGTGAAGATAACTTGGGATGAAGGACAAAAGGAGACATGTGTTAAGAACAAATATGGCATACCTGTTCTAATTCCCTTAAGACATTCCTGATTTCCTTATGAGAAAATCTTCTTTATCTTGGGTGTCTGATGCAGGAGCATCCTAGGATTCTTGGCAATCCTGTATCACCCAAAAATATATTTGTTTTGAAAGGCAGATTGGTAGTTTTGAATCTTAGTTAGTGAAGTATTTGCTCAGCCTTGGATTATGGTTGCTCAGTTACAGTGTTTACTGGGGTGCTCGGTCTGTGAAGAACACTTGGTAACTGAAGGTGTCGGTTACTCCTGGCGCTCAGTGATAACTTTGTTTCTCGATGATGCTTGGCATGGTCAGTTCACTGATGCTCGATTATTTATCTATTTCTCAGTGTTTGGTAACTGACGGGATCTCGGTGTTCTTGCAAACTGACTTGGTTGTTTGGATGAATCGGCTTGGCGGACTGGTGCATTTCATTTGGGTTGCATTCCTCAAGTTTTGGATTGACCATTGCGCATGTGGGGACCTAGATCTGGTGTGTTGCATTCTCCTATGTGGATCTGGAGGCTGACATGTTAAATTTATTTATTGTAAGGCTATCTGAGAGCCAACCATGTATTGCATTTAATATTTGTATACTTTGGAAGCTGACTGGGTTTTGGGATTTAATTGTTTGTAAAGCTAACTTATGGTAGGGAATTAGTATTTAAGAGGATGTTTGGGTATTTTTTCAGGAAGAGATAGTAGAGATCTAGAATCAGATTGGATCTAGATAGAAGATTGGAGAGTTAGTAGCTTGCGAGCTTAGGCACAAGAAGATTTCTTGGTGGTCTACGTGCACAAGTTTAGATCTTTCTAGGACTGCCTACCAGTGTCCTATTGTGTTACAGACCTAGACTAGCTAAGATGTGTATTGGATCCTGCATGATCTTCTAGAATTTTTTCTTGCATTGTAATTGGATGTAACCATGAAGGCCTTATAGCCTAGCACATTGCATGTAATCAGTTTTTAATGAATGAAGATACCTGTTTTCTTCTAGATCTAGTGTTATTGTTGTGTAATTCTACTATCTTGTGGTTTCACTGCAAGTTTGGACAGTCCTTAATTGGATCCTCCACACTTGACTACATCACATATGCAAGAAGTAATCTAACACCTTCAAGTCTAGATACAGGGACAAAGGTCTTGTTAAAATCAATACCTTCTATTTGGGAATACCCTTTGTATACTAGTCTTTCTTTGTTCCAAATCACCTTACCATCTTCATTCAAGTTTTTTATGAATACCCATTTAGTTATCCTCGCATGCTTTTTCATAGGTCTAAGAATGAGAATCCAGGTCTTTCTTTTCTCAATCTAATCAAGCTCTTCTTTCATATCTTTCACCCATATTTCATCATTTCATGCTTCATTTACATCTTTAGGCTCAATTTAAGATAAAAAAAACATGTTTCCTCTTTAGAAATTTTTTCTCTTGTTTGAACACCTCTATTGTTATCACCAATAATAGCATTTTTAGAATGATTAATTCTTACATATCATGGATTCTTTAGAGTAGGATTTATATAAAACCCTTCAGTATCAACATCCTCCTTAATTTTCATGGGTTTAGCTTGTTCTTCTAGACCATTATAATTCCAATTTTGCACTTCCATAATTTGATTGTCCTCTCCAGCTATGTCATACCTATAATTTCTTTATGATCTCTACACATTCTCATCAACTCTAAAATTTTCACTTTCAACAATATTCTTCATTCTATAGTTATAACATTTATATGCTTTTCTTTTAGTATAATATCCAAGAAATATCCCTTAATCACATCTAGGATCAAACTTTCCAATATCCTCATCTCTCTTAATATAATAATTTCTTCCAACCATTATTAAATACTTTACTATAGGAATATGACCAGACAAAAGTTCATAAGGAGTCATACCAGCTCCATTCCTTATCTGCACTTAGTTCAAAGTGTATATTGTGGTGCTTAATCCTTCTCTCAAGTAGATCTGTGAAACATTACCTTCAATCATCATGGTTCTAGCTATTTCCAAAATAGTTCTACTCATTTTCTCTACAACACCATTTTGCTATGGGATTCATAGAGAATAATTCTACCTCTTTATCCCATGTTTTTCACAAAAAGCATAAAACTCATCAGATGTGAAATATCCACCTCTGTCCAATCTTAAGCATTTCAATCTCTGTCTAGATTATGTCTTGACCATAACCTCAAATATTGGAAATTTTTGAAAGGCTTTTGATTTCTCTTTCAAAAATGTAACCCACATCATCCTTGTATATTTATCAATAAATAGCATAAAGTATCTATTAACATAATAGCTTCTTGTCTTAGTAGGACCACACAAATCAATATGCACCAAATCTAGAAATCCATTTGAAGTGTATGTCTTATTCTTAAATTTAGATCTACTTAGCTTACCCAATTCACATTATTTGCATGTATTGTTAGGCTTCATCAAATTAGGAAAATATCTTACAACATTAGCAGTGCTATCCTTCACCATATTATCAAAGTTTACATGAAAACATATTCTATGCCACAACCAAATGTCATCAATCTTAGCAACCAAGCACTTATTCTTGTATACACCTAAAAATGGCTTCATTAATTAATTAAATATTTATTATTTAATTACTATTGACTTGATAAATTAATTAAATATTTATTATTTAATTAATAATTATTCCCCTATTTATTAAATAAATTATTCAATTTATTTAATAAATTCACTATAGTCTAATTCTATATCCTAAGTCTTCTAAATAGTCTATTAAAGTGATTTAATTAAATACATAATCACCTAAATATGACTAAGTCTTCTAATTCACTTCATCCACCTAGTCACCTGACACATCACCTTGGCTAAAATAAATAAATATTATTAATTATTTATTCATATTTATCCTCACCCACACATGTCCTATTCTTAAGGGCTATGTGGCCTCATAAGACTTGGTCTCATGACCACATGTCCTCTCAACAACCAAGTCAAGAGACATTCCCTATTCCTAAGGGGCTTCTCAAGCCACCTCTAAGGGTCAAAGGTGACTCATGGGACACTTGTACAAAGAGTCCTCATCAGGAAAATGTCTCTCCCCCTTTTTTTTTTTGGTCTTTGTGAGACACTTGACATGTGTCTTTCCCTTCCACCTTCTTCTCCTCCATGTCAATGTGAGAGGAACATCATCCATATTATTTCTCTCACATTCCAACTACATCCCCCTTTCTCTCAACTCCTTCAACCAAGTCAATCCTAGCCCTAGGATCCTCCACTTTTCATTCTCAATCGTAGGATTGTGCCACCTAGGCCTAGATCCTCCAAAACTCTATAAAAGGAGCCTCATTTCCCATTTGAGAGCTAATAGGTATTTTTGATAACAAGCATCCAAGCATTCAAGCATCCAAGCATCCAAGCATTCAAGCATCCAAGCATCCAAGCATTCAAGCATTCAAGCATCCAAGCATTCAAGTAATGAAGCATCCCATAGCAATCACCATTTAATTTGCATTTCATCCATTAGTTTGCATAAGCTATTGTGCACTCAATTTCATTCAATCTCCACACTTTGGTAGCATCTTGGGAGAAGGCTTCATTTTGGAAATTTGAGATCTCAACATCTTCAAGAAATCAAAGCTAGGAGGACAATGGAGACAAGCTGCATGGTAGGTGAAGGTAATTAAATTAGTTTCATCATTTCATAGTTACTTTGCATTCTTCATTGTGTTTGCATTTAGATAGATTCATTGGCTTTAATAGTTAATTTATCATTTCTAGTTGTTAGACATCTAATTCGCATAAATTTTTGGTGCTAGAAGGAGGGACAGCCTCCATTTTTAACATTTTATTTTTTTAGTTTTCTGTGTGCAGGCATTTCCAGGTTGTTTCTGTGCATTCATTCATGATTAGTACGCATTCATTCATCTGTGTTGCGCATTCACTTTCGATCACATCAGTCATTTTCTATCTCTTCCATTCTATTTTGATTCAAATCTGCGCATTTGTTCCACTTTTCTACGCATTTGTTCCACTTTTCCGCGCATACATTCCATTTCCTGCACTTACATTACATTTCACTACGCATTAATTATTTTGTTCTGCGCATCTGTTTGATAATCTTGCGCATTGATTCACTGTTATTGCGCATTTGTTATTGACAGTTTTTAGATTAAAATTTTTGATTTATTTTGATTTTACCCAACCTTTAACAAGTTTTTGTTTGTTCTGGTAGCTTTTAGGCTATTTTGCAGGACGTTTAGTAGAAGACCCTATTGCTAAAATTTCTAACATATTTCTTTGCAGGGATTCCTAAAGGGTTTGCAAAATAAACCATAATCTCATTTGGGCTCTAAAATAAGACATGCATTTGCTTTGTGTGTATTCTTTAGTATAGCTCAAGTGTCTATTGTGTTTTGCTTAATAGCATATCTATAATCCCAAAATTATAACAACGTATCCTCTCCCCTCGCCATTTGTGGACCTTGGGTGTAAGAGAAACTGTTATAATTTTTAGAGGGCGGTCTTTGGGGGGAAAAGAGGTACTCACCCCAAGGAATGACCCAACCGATAACAAGCTAAATCCAAGCCCGTCCAAACCGGTATATAAAAAATGATAATGTGATTAGTCTCACATTAGACAGGTGTGAATTCATTGTGGCAACCAAAATCTCCTCCAGTACCCTAGTGGTGCATTAAAGTCCTACTTAGTAGAGGTGAAAGCCTTGCTTTGAAAGGATTGGGAGAGCCCCCTTAATTAGGAAAATGACTTGATCACAACCACCTGAATGGATGTCCTTACTAAAAACTTTTGTTTAGTGGCCAAAAACCTTCTATCTGCTAGCTCAAGGAGTCACCCAAACTCGTGAAGACACCCCACATTACTCACGATTCATAGTAGAGATAGCAGTTCTTTGGGAAGTAATGACCCATTGAATTTAGAACTTGGTGTGCCTGAGAAGTGAGTGCACTGTAAGGAGGAGCCCGTGCCTCCAAGTTCCTAGGCTATCCGCTTTGAATTTGTGTGGCTGGATTTTATTATCCTAGTGGGGATTCAGCAGATATCATCCTTGCCAACCATAGGATTGTAAGCGTGTTTGTGCATTCATATTAGCATAGTTAGATTAACATCATTTATGTCTTGTGTGCGTGTATTTATGCATTTTTCACTTTGCCAAAAACAAAAAAAAAACCAGCCAACACCAGGAAAATCCAAAACATTTCAATTCAGATCAAAATTTCAACACCTGCGCATATATCACATCTTTCTGTGCATTTGATCAAATTTGCTGTGCATTTATCAAAAAATTTTGCACATCTGTTCAGACTATCTGCGCTTTTGATTATTACCAGTCACATCTATTACATATTGTTGTGCATCTGTTTCATTTTGTTCTGCATTGATCAATCTGTCCTGCACATTTGTTGCTGCGCATTTACAACAGTGAGCATTTCCACAAACTTTGCAATTTTCAAAATCACTTTTTCAGATACCCATTTTTGTCCTTAGTAAGATTCTGGAGAAATAATCAAGTTACACAGACCTTTGATCATTAGTTTGACCATTCATCACTTTTCATCATTCCTTCATCAATTCCCGATTTTGTGTTGGAACATTATCTTATCCATTAGATTTTGATCTTTGTGAGTTTACCATATCAGGATATATCATCCTTAATCATCAAACTTGCTTAGGTTATTATCTCTTGATTTCTCTTTGTCATATAATAGTGAGATCTATCCCTCTTATTGACTTAGAGTTTATCAAGTTGTCTTATCACTTGTCAACACATTTTAATATCTTTCCTATCAATCACTTTCCATATCTTCTCATCAAAAATCTTTCATCCCATAATCAATTCTTTCAATTTTATGGTTCAAACTCAATCTCAAAAATTTAAACAAGCCACCAATCCAGAATCCCTAGACAAGATGGAAGGCAATACCAGCAACAAAGCAAATCCTTGGCCCGAAGCTCCTAAGAAACCTTCACTTTTTACATCCACTGATGAACCCACCGAGGAAGAACTTAGGGAAGCTTCACAAGATCCTCAATTTTCTCATGTCATGGAAAGACTCTTAGGCTTGGATAAAGAGACGTATTTTCTCATGCTTGCTCAATAAGGAGCTAAGTTACCAAGTGATTTTGATGTTTCTTATCTTAGAGAACTAGTTCACCCAAATAATCAACAAATTCCTAAAGGTTCTCAAGATACTCATGGAGCAAAGGAAACCAATCAGAAATCCAATGCTTCTCATATTCATGAACAACACACTATTTCTCAAAATGATTAGCCAAATCACGTTTCACAAAACAATGCTTCTCACAACAATGTTTCCCAAAATTCTCAAGGAAACACACCATCTTTGGATCCCGTCCTACAACAAATCGAAATGCTTCAACAACAAATCTGTGACATCCAAACTAGATCATCAACAAAGAATTATTCCTTGGATGATATATGTCCTTATCCTTTTGATAAGAATTTAGCAATGATTCCATTCCCTCCTCATTTTGAGGTACCAAAATTTGACAAATACAAAGGGAATTCAGATCCAAAAGACCATATTTGTGAGTTTTGTGCTACTTGTATTGAAGTCACTCACAATGACACTTATCTTATGTGACTATTTCCATGAAGTTTAGGATGACAAGCCATGGAATGGTTCTCCAAACTACCCCCATGCATCAAATCTTTCAATGAGCTTCTTGACAAATTTGTGACTCATTATTCATATAACATCAAACATGAGGTCACTATGCTTGATCTTTGCAATGCACATCAAAAGAATGGAGAACCTTTCCTTACTTTTTTGCAAAGATGGCATCAATTTTTTTCTAAATATCCATGAACGATTCCTGAACAAGAAAAGATGGATATTTTTGTGCATAACCTTACACCAGAAATGAGTTATAGGTTACAATTGCAATGTCCACCAAATTTCAATAAGCTCATAGAAAATGGTATCAAGATTGAGGAAGCTATGGTCAGAAAAGGTGAGATCAAACTTTATTCTAAAGACAATGCTGGATCTTCAAATTCCAATTCCAACAACTACAACAATGACAAATCAAAATTTTGGAATAAAAACAAAAACATTGTCAATGATGGGATTGTTGCTAATCGTAATGTCAAACCAATGCAACCCCTTCTTAATCTCACCAGTCAGGCCAATGCTACTCAAGGAACTTACAACAATCAATCATCAAATAAAAATACCAACAAGGATTCATCTAAACCAAGATTGCCTTTTATGTCACCTCGAAGAAACTTTACTCCTTTGGGGGAATCTCTCAAATCAGCATTACGAAAGTTAATCACAAAGAAACTCATTACGCTTCCTGAAACGAAAGATTTTGAACCTAGAGTAAAGCCTTCTTGGTGGAATGAGAGTGATTATTGTGAATTTCACAGAGGTAGAGAACATCAAACAAATGATTGCAAAAGACTCAAAAATGTAATCCAAGATTTAATCGAAAGTGGTGAAATTGGTGTTGACGGACATGTCTTGAACGAATCACATACAGCTTTCAAAGATCCACTTCCTAAGCATGAAAAAGGGGGTTCTTCCAACAATAAGGGTGACAATCAAGCTAATTATAATTCCACTCCCTATCAATATGTTGGTAACATTTCTAAATGTCATCCTTCTATGTATTATGCCAATGTTATTACCATTAAAGAAAAATCAGAGAGTCAACCAGTCCAAGCAACTACTCGTGCTCAAGCCAAAGTTACTCTTGAAGGAGTCCAGTCTAAACCAAGTACTACACAAAATAAGTCTATTTATGTCCCAAAGTCTATCCCAAATACTTCCAACAAGTACAATCTTTTGGAACAACTCAAGAAAACACCTACCCAGATATCCATCTTAGAGCTTTTGCGTCTTTCCCCATCTCATAAAGATATCCTTGAAAAAGCTCTCTTAGAGACCCAGGTTCCCACAACTCTAGATCCTGATCAATTTCAAGCTATGGTGAGCCATTTAACAACCCCACACTATTTGTCCTTTACTGAAGATGATGATTTAGCCATTACCCAACCTCATAATGCTCCCTTACATATCAAAGTCCTTGTTCAAAATCACAAGATTAAAAGAGTATTAATAGATGGGGGAGCTGGCTTGAATATCTACACATTAAAGTTAGTCCTTGCATTGGGATTTTTTGAGAATGTCGTTGATCCAAAAAAGAAAATCACAATAAAAGCCTATGATGAGGAAGAGAGATCATCTAAGGGGTCCGTTGTTCTTCCAATTAGAATTGGTCCTATTGTCAAAGATGTACCTTGTCAAGTGCTGGACATGGATCTTGCTTATAATATTCTTTTGGGAAGACCATGGATTCATTCCATGCAAGCTGTGCCATCAACTTATCACCAATGTATAAAATTCCCTCACAATGGTCAGGAGATCACTATCAAAGGAGATTCTAATCCTTTTCAATATTGTAGCAATGTGAAGATTTTTGATTCTTTGGTTCCCTATAATCATACTGGATCTTCTGCGACTACACCCAGTGACCCTAGTAATATAGTATCAACTTCTAAATCAGATGGGATCAAGATAGACATCAAAGAAAGAAGTATGGGAGAATATACTTTAGGTCAAGCTCTTTGTATCACTGAGTTACCTTTATCTCCCAAATCATATGGTAGATCTTTAATCACTAAACAACAATCAGAACCCCCTTCCACACTTGTTTATAACACATTTATAAGTGGGGGCACAATATCCAAAGAGGCAGCTGAGCGTAATGAAAATTATTGGCTTAAGACATAGAAGATTGAAGAGGATATTAAACATGAATGTATATCACCTGATGTCTATGGAAAAGGGTATACTTTGCTACAAAAGATGGGATATCAAGGTGCTGGACCTCTAGGGTTACAAAGAGAAGGTGTTATAAAACCAATTTTGCAAAATCCCAATTATCAAAGAGACACTACAGGATTAAGATATAAAGGTGAAGAACCACAAGAACCAAAAGGAAAAGCAAAAATACCACCTTTTCATGAGACATCTAAAGCTCCTACCTTACAATTCAGAAAGCATGGTATGTATGTAGATCCAGAAAAACAAAGGATAGCTCAAAGAATCATTGATAGACTTGAAGATAATGATGATTCTAATTCTAATGATTATGAACGGGATTCCTTATCTAATTATACTGAAGAAATAGGAGTTGATGTTGTCCATCAATATAGTAATTATTACCTTGAGGGCGAGAGTTCAATGAGTGACTCACTAGGATTCATCCCACGTAATACTACTCATGTTGATCATGAGCAAAGTGAGCGTTATCTTGTGACAGATGATTCAGATGAGAGTATGGAAATAGACCTTGTTGATACTATCATAAACCTTGACAACTTTTCCATCAATACCATCTCTACTTTTGAAACTGACCCAAATGATCCAATGCCCCTTGTCCGTCCTGACCTTATCGATTGGGATTCTCCCGATCACCCAAAACTTGATGTCTTCCATAATGATGATGCAATCATTGACTATCTTGGCATCAGGGATCATTTACCACCAGGGGATCACAAGTCAGGATTTCCAATAGAACTCAATGACATGGCCTATTTTGGAGAGAGTGCCAATCCTTTGAGTCATAAAAATATAAAAATAATCAGTAGATCTAATGGTGAAAACCACTCAGTGGCAGTATTAGATCCAAAAATAGTAAAAATAAAAGATGCATCTGATGGTGAAAACCTCTTTGAGGTGCCTGATGATGGAAAGATTGACACTCTTCCCAACTATCTAGATCAAGAGCAATCTACCATTCTTATAGAACCAACAGTACCACTTAACATTAGAACAGAGGAGTCTCCACGCATCCTCAAAGTAGTAGCATCCTTGACAGAATCAGAGAAAGAAGCTTTTGCAAAATTCTTCAGAAAAAGACAAATCAATTTTGCTTGGTCCTATGCTGATATGCCTAGTTTGGACCCTAATCTCATTATGCATCATTTATCTATCAAACCAGGTGTAAAACCAGTTAAGCAGAAGCTCCGCAAAATGCATCCTCACATTGCTCTAATGGTGAAAGAAGAATTGAAGAAGCTCCTAGATGTTGGATTCATTCGGGCTATTGATTATGCTGAGTGGATTTCAAATATTGTTCCGGTTTCAAAACCAGACAAGTCTATCAGGATTTGTATTGATTTTCAAGATCTTAATAAAGCTTGTCTGAAAGATGACTTCCCTTTGCCAAATATTGATATGGTTGTTGACCTAACAGCTGGGCATGAGATGTTATCATTAATGGATGGATTTTTTGGCTATAACCAAATCAATATTGCGCCAGAAGACCAGGAAAAAATTGCTTTTACTTGTCCATGGGGTACATACTGCTAGAATGTGATGCCATTTGGCCTCAAAAATGCTGGAGCAACTTACCAAAGAGCCATGACCACGATCTTTCATGACATGATGCATACCATCATGGAAGATTATGTTAACGACATCTTAGCAAAATCCAAAGACAGAGCTAGTCATTTGAGAGTGTTGGATAGAATATTCACCCAGATGGAAAAATATCAGATTCGACTCAATCCAAAGAAATGTGCATTCAGGGTCACATCTGGCAAACTATTAGGGTACATTGTCTCAGCTAAAGGAATCGAAGTAGATCCAGAAAAGGTTAAAGCAATATTGGAGATGGCTTCCCCCACTAACATCAATTAGCTAAGATCTTTATAGGGGCGTCTACAATCCATTCGAAGATTTTTTTCTCAACTAGCAGATCGCAGTCATCCCTTTCAACATTTGCTGCATAAAAATATCTTATTCCAATGAGATGATAAGTGTGAGGAAAATTTTAACAAAATCAAGCAGTATCTAGCGAATCCTCCAACTATGATGTCACCAATTCTGGGCAAGCCACTCTTGCTCTACATTTCAGCCACGACAGCCTCATTAGGTTCTCTTCTCACTCAGAAAGATCATGATGGAAAAGAAAAAGCCATCTACTACATTAGTCGCACTTTAGTGGGATATGAGTTAAACTATTCCCCTATTGAAAGAGCATGTTTGGCTGTTGTCTTTGCTTCAAAAAAGTGGTGACATTACATGTTGTCATATTCTACTCAGGTTATTTCAAAGATTGATCCTTTAAAGTATTTGTTAAGAAAGACTACATTGATAGGCAGGTTGGCTAAGTGGGTCATGCTACATAGTGAGTTTGATATTGAATATGTAGACAAGAAGGCTATCAAAGGTCAAGTGATCACAGATCAACTAGCTGATGCTCCATTAACGGATGACCAACCTATACACACAAAGTTTCCTGATGCTCATATCTTAGCTTTGTCTACACAAACATGGAAATTATACTTTGATGGCTCATACACTCAACAGGGTTCAGGAGCTGGTATTCTTTTTATCACACCACAAGGATACAATATTCTGAAATCTTTCAAGTTGTTATTTCCTTGTACCAATAATGTAGCGGAATATGAGGCTTTGTTGATTGGGTTAAAAATGGCTTTACAATGGAACGTATCTAAAATAAATGTCTATGGAGATTCTCAGCTGATTGTTAACAAGGTTAATGATGATTATCAAACCAAAGATGATAAGTTATTGCCATATAAATGTATGGTTGATGAATTTAAAAAATATTTCTCTGTCATTACTTTTGAGTAGATTCCTCAGCATGAAAACAAGGCTGCCAATGCCATGGCAATGATTGCTTCTTTATTTGATATAGAAGATACCAAGGCCCATTTTGAGTTCTTGGTGGAATCCCTGACTTGTGTTGCATATGATGACCCTGATATGAGTATTATATGTCATCTGATTGGACATGACTCCCCAACCTATGGAAAGATCTATTCTTACCTCAAAGATAACAGTCTACCTCCCGACCTATCCCGTAATCAAAAATGAACTTTTCTCCACCAAACCTCCTGCTATATCTTAATATTCGACACCCTTTATCAGCGAGGTTTTGACGGTACTCTCCTGCGATGTCTCAAACATGATGAAGCTCAACTTTCCTTACGTGATGTACATGAAGGTATTTGTGGGACACATTTGAGTGGTCCCTCTTTGGCTAAGAAACTCATGAGTATGGGTTATTATTGGCCTACCATGGAGGTAGACTCGTTTCATTTTGCTAGGGCATGCAAGAAATGTCAGATACATGGAAACCTTATCCATGCTCCAGCTCAAGAGTTACATCCTTTTACAACTACTTTTCCATTCAGTCGGTGGGGACTTGACCTCATGGGTGCTATCAATCCTCCATCTTCCAATAGCCACAAATGCATTCTCACTGCCACAGGATACTTCACTAAATGGATTGGGGCCATTCCATTAATTACCACCACAGGGAAACAAATCTCCATGTTTATCTTAAACTATATCATTTGCAGATATGGTATACCTATGTATCTTATCACTGATCATGGGAAATAATTTCAAAACCAAGACATGGATGACTTGTGCACCAAATTCCACATCACCCACAACTATTCCACAATCTACTATCCTCAAGGAAACGGCCAAGCTGAGGTGTCAAACAAAAAAATTGTTAAAATCCTACAAAAGATTATCAATGATGCTGGCCGTGACTGGCATCTCCAACTTAATCTAGCCTTATGGGCTTATCATACCTCCATCCGTACTCCTACTGGAGCCACACCATACTCCCTTGTCTATGGATCTGAAGCAGTCTTGCCCCTCGATGTAGAGTTGCCTTCACTTTGTGTTACTCTTAAAGATTTAATTCCTGATGAAGAGTATAGAGTTGCATGCCTGACTGAAGTGGAACTCTTAGATGAATGTTGTCAGCGAGCCTATGATCATTTGAAAGTTTATCAGTAGCGTCTATCCCGTCAGTACAATAGCAAGGTAAAGATCAGAGATTTTCAGTTGGGTGACTTAGTCCTTCGAGAAAATCCAAAGAATCAACAACACCGTGAAAAGAAGGGCAAGTTTGAACCTAATTGCTTAGGTCCTTTTATGATTACAACAGTCTATGGTTCTAGAGCTTATCAATTATCTACACCTGAAGGGGATCCCTTCGATGAACCTCTTAATAGCATCCATCTCAAGAAGTTCTATCCCTGAAATCTCAATGTAAGGGGCATGTATATAGTCTGTATATATATTCTGTAAATAAAAAATAATCAAAAATACAAAAAAATCATAAAATCAAAAGAAGAACTGCAATAAAAGCATATGGTGAAAACCTGGAAACAGGTGCTATGTGTGACAAGTTAGCTCCTCTATCTATTAGGATTCTTTTAGTGTATCCGTTCATTGTATATATCCACAATAAAATAGTTATTCAATCCTTGTCCCCACCATGTATATATCATAATAAAATGGCCAGTTTGTACACCATCCATTGTATCTATCCATAATAAAATCCCATCATAGCTTGATCTTTTGTCATGGTCTTCATCCTAGTTTTGTTGCGTCTTTCTTCACCCATAATAAGTTAGTCCATCACCTAGCTAGGGGCATGTCCTCAACCTAGTTTGGGAAGTGGATCTATGATAGTCGTGACTCTTAAAGGACATAATGGAGTTATTTTCACCAGGCAAGGAAAACGCAATCAAATGTTCTTTCACAATGGTATCTTCATGTTGAATCAGAATCTATGATCTATCTTTCAAATTGTGACTACTTATCTATACATCTTGACTATACATCATCACTTGAATTGATCAACATATCCTAAATCAATCTTTTTGGAAAAAGAAATGTATATTCATGGCAGGCATGTTAGAATGATTTGTTATAACTTATGCATTCATATCTAGATTCCATTGTTATCATGCTTCCTATGCTATTCCGGGATATCTTTGACATGAGTTTGAAACTCTCATATGTCATTGATTAGAATAGCCAGGATGGGGTATCATATTTTCTTTGATTGCTGTTTGTGGGGTATTTTCTGATGAAATCGAAGGCACAATTAATTGGGGTGTCTGTGTATAAGTGCCTTCATCCATTTCATAGTATGGACAACATACAAATCATGTTGTTCTAACAAATGCTATTTATGGTGATACGCCATCGCATACCTCAACTCCAAATATTTTTTCCCCGATGGAGGGGGGAAATATTCCTTTTCTGTCATGCAAATGAAACTCAGGTCATCTCGGTTCAGTTATACCTAGATGCTTGTCAAGTTTGCAATATTAAACTCCATGCAAAAAGTGCTCAGGTCATCCTGGTTTAATTATACCATGATGCTTGCATTTTCTTGCAACATAACGAGCTCAATGATGAAACTCAAGTTCCAATTATTATGAAGTTCTAAGATGTTACCTAAAGTTGTGGAGATACATTCATTTCCTATTGCATTTCATTAAAAAAGTTCATGACTTACATATCAGTGCTCCTTTTATAGAGATTTATAGGTTACCTTTCTTATTAGGTTATCTGTTCTCTTAGTCTATTCTTCTTGTGTCAAATACATTGTTATTTAAGTTGAGGACATTTGGACAACCAAACATATTATGACTTTTTGCATTTAATATTTTGCACTTAATCATTTAGAGACATATGTTATCTTCATTAGGAGTGTTCATTTATATATAATTTGATCATTTATTATAGTTCTCGTTTCATCTCATTTTCTTTTATCATGTTATTAGTTATTACATTCAATCATCTTAGGTACATTATCATTTATTAAATTAGATATCATTTGCATTACACTCTCATTTATTATATATTATATGCATTTTATATCATTCATTTATTATACATTATCATTCATTTACATCATTTATTTATTATCCATTATCCACATTGTTCATCACAACATTGCATTGATAATCACATAGCATTAGTAAACTCATTTAAGACATGCATTTATATCACCATCATATGATTAGTAACCATTAAGCATCAAAAATATCAAATCAGATATAAATCATTTTGCATTCTAAGACATACATTCTATGCATATTAAAGTAAATCATCACATCCTTCATATGTCAGTATGCACATGTATATAAATCATCAAAGAAAATCATGATAGAACTACATCACTGTATATATAGAGTCAATCATATAGCATCCATCATATAAAGTCCATAAAACAAAAAAACTATCTGAATGTCCAATGATATAAATCAATAACAATGTGTCCATTATCAATATCCATCAAGTCAAAATATAATGATACAATGAATCATAATGGTACAACAGTGTATACAATGCTCTCTCAACATCTATGAACCACTGCCTCTAGACTCTGTCTGCCAGTGTCTACAGGATGCAATGTGGCCCTATGCTACTGAACTCCCTGACCTCCTGAAACTGTCAGTGCTCTTGGAGGGCATGATGACACACCCTCTCCACCAGCTGGTGCTCCTCTATCACACACTACTATCCTAATCGCCACTGAGCTCTCCCTATAACTCCCTAAGTCTCTCAATCACTGCATCCTACTCATGTCTTAGGACATCCATTTGATGCTCTAGCCTCTCAATCTGTCTCTCTAGACCTGGCACCCACTCTACCTGTACCTATGTAACTGCTAGTCTGACTAGTAGTGCATCAATATCTGGCTCCTCCTCCACTGTGTCTCTCTGTAAATAGGGATCCTATCCCCTTATGTCCATGTTCGCCTACTCATCATGCACTTGTACATCTGGCATCTCAGCATCAGCCTCATCCTGTATATCATCCTGGACCTGACCACCCTGTACCACACTACCCTGGGCTAATCCAACATCTACCTCATCCTATCCCTACCTCTGTACCTATGGTACATGTACCTGTGCAGCTGGTCTCTGTACTGCAGCAATTAGAATCTGCATCAGAGGGACTGGTACCTATAGTCACACTCCTACAGCTGGCTGTGCTGGCTGTGTTGGAGGCTGTCTCCATCCTTATCTAGATAGAGGTGGCATCAGTCCTCTCAGCCTCACACCACCTCCTCTCATCCAAGGTCCTGCTCTATCCCCTCTCCCTCCATCTCCACCATCATCTCCTCCTCCATCTCCTCCTCCATCTCCTCCACCATCACCACCACCTCATCTCCCTCATCCATGTCCATCTCTCCCTCAGAGTCTCCCCCATCATCTCTCTATCAGATCTCTCTCTGGAGGCCTCGCTACTAGATCTGTAATCCGCGGAACAAAAAAATCCCTCAAAAATTGCTCCAACTCAGCAGTCATCCCTGGGTTTACCATCATCAGTCTCATCGACCATGCCTAAAATGGGGCATCCAAAAACTCCTACTGAGCAACATCGAATGATGCCATGGGCACCCAATCTCATCTCTCCTAATGTGTGCGAGCATGCTCTGTCACTCCCTGTGGCATGCCCTGTATCCTACCAAACTAGCGCAGAACCCGGCTAACCAACTGTCGCTCAATGATAAATGGTGTCCGTCCTATCAACCACCATGACTCAAAACAAAAACCAAGCTACCACTCATCATCCCATGGCTCACACATTAGGTAGGGTCTCCATGTCACCGTGTCTAGTGTGTCAAAGGTATACCGCCAAAACTCTAAATGGCCCAGTTTTGCCTGAGATAAAACTGAGGAGTATAAATGAATATAGGGCTGCCCTGCACCCCAAAATCTGATAGCCACTAGTCGAGTAACTGAAATATGCTCCCATGCCCAAACATGGAGTAGTGTCACACCTACTGATAATGATGCACCTCTATGGTACACCACCTGATGCATGTCATGATAAAGATGTGCTAACAAACACACCCCCCAAGCATATCAGGTCCCCTCCATCATCCGCTGTAATGTGCGGCCCCATCCAATTAAAAATCTATGTGATCTACAATCAATGCATACAAATCCCCAAATCGCTCCTGCTAGCACTACGGGTAAAGGATCATACAAGTCAACCATATCCTCCCAACTAATCTCTCCATCCTCTATATCCTCATCCCCAAAGATGGTTCTGCACTCTATGACTCCGCCATGCCGATCATACTGAACTAACTCTCCTGTGATGGGAAGCCGGAGGATGCGATATACATCCTCTAATGTAACCGTCATCTCCCTTGTCGGAAGATGGAAGGTACTCATCTCTGAGTGCCATCGCTCTACTAATCCTGTCATCATACTTAGATTCGCCTGAATCTCAGGCGTGTAAATCACATAATATAATCTGGATGCTCCAATCAACAGTCTATCTGTCTCCGACAACGTCCGTCTCAGATTTTGAGTCACAGGGTATCTCTCCCATGACATCAGACTATCTGTGATATCCTCTTATTCAAGTCAACAAACAATCAACCTATCAGATTTTGATAAACTGATCTATCAATCTATCTATCCTATCATATCAAATATAAATATGTTCTTATCACGTGTTTCAACAGATAATTCTATCAATTATCTACGTTCAAGACTAGTTAACTAGCGAACATGCTACAATGTTGCCTATCTTGATCAAATCGATCAAAATCAAATGCCGACAGATCCAATCAGCTTATCGACATCAAGTTTGACCTAATTAACTATCTATTTTCACCACATTCTACCACCTAAAATAGATGCACAACATTTTATCATGTATGTGCAACATTATTTAACATTTGCGCAACTTTGTACATTTGTGCAGTTTTGTTGGATATTTGTGCAACAATTCATAACGAATGCGCAGGTTTTAACATATGCACACTTTTATTGCACACTTGCACAACACTTACATTTCTATGGTATGAATGCACCGCTATTATTAACAAATGCGCAGAAACTTAACATTTTTGTGCAAACGTCAAAATTTTCTGTGCATTGGTGCGTCGAAACTGCGCATTCATACTCCGCCAAGAAAACTAAAAATTTTCTAATCTAATCTACCATTTCATCTACCCTAAACATGCTACAAATCTAATCTAACATGCATCAAATCATAACATCACAAAGTAGGATCGAGTCACCTACTGGTTCACCCAAATCGGGTGGTCGCTGGAAGCGTCTGACTCTCTCGAAATGGTGATCTGACAAGGGGAACGACATCATGGTGGCTCTGCTCTTCTCTCTCTCATGCTCTGATCTCCCAATGACAAGTGTGCACAATGAGCCTATTGTGGACCCCTTAGCCCTATTTATAGCCTGTGGATCCGATGTGCTTGGTGTGTGGACCCTATCTGCCATTTTTCTTCCATTCCACCCCGTTTAACTCCATCTTTTCTACCATTCTTTTGTGAGATTGATTGCACAACAAAACAAAAAAAAAAAATCCAATAAACATTCAAATAATCTTTTTTGTCAATCAATCTCTCGAGCGGGCATGCATAGGTCATCTGATACATTGTCTGGGGCAGGGGCAAAAATGCTTGAAATTTTCTTTGAAACAATGTGAAACACACATTATTTCAAAGAGGGGCAAAATGTATACACCTAAAAATGGCTTCATTAATTAATTAAATATTTATTATTTAATTACTATTGACTTGATAAATTAATTAAATATTTATTATTTAATTAATAATTATTCCCCTATTTATTAAATAAATTATTCAATTTATTTAATAAATTCACTATAGTCTAATTCTATATCCTAAGTCTTCTAAATAGTCTATTAAAGTGATTTAATTAAATACACAATCACCTAAATATGACTAAGTCTTCTAATTCACTTCATCCACCTAGTCACCTGACACATCACCTTGGCTAAAATAAATAAATATTATTAATTATTTATTCATATTTATCCTCACCCACACATGTCCTATTCTTAAGGGCTATGTGGCCTCATAGGACTTGGTCTCATGACCACATGTCCTCTCAACAACCAAGTCAAGAGACATTCCCTATTCCTAAGGGGCTTCTCAAGCCACCTCTAAGGGTCAAAGGTGACTCATGGGACACTTGTACAAAGAGTCCTCATCAGGAAAATGTCTCTCCCCCTTTCTCTCTTTGGTCTTTGTGAGACACTTGACATGTGTCTTTCCCTTCCACCTTCTTCTCCTCCATGTCAATGTGAGAGGAACATCATCCCTATTCTTTCTCTCACATTCCAACTACATCCCCCTTTCTCTCAACTCCTTCAACCAAGTCAATCCTAGCCCTAGGATCTTCCACCTTTCATTCTCAACCGTAGGATTGTGCCACCTAGGCCTAGATCCTCCAAAAATCTATAAAAGGAGCCTCATTTCCCATTTGAGAGCTAATAGGTATTTTTGATAACAAGCATCCAAGCATTCAAGCATCCAAGCATCCAAGCATTCAAGCATCCAAGCATTCAAGCAATTAAGCATTCCATAGCAATCACCATTTCATTTGCATTTCATCCATTAGTTTGCATAAGCTATTGTGCACTCAATTTCATTCAATCTCCACACTTTGGTAGCATCTTGGGAGAAGGCTTCATTTTGGAAATCTGAGAGCTCAACATCTTCAAGAAATCAAAGCTAGGAGGACAATGGAGACAAACTGCATGGTAGGTGAAGGTAATTAAATTAGTTTCATCATTTCATAGTTACTTTGCATTCTTCATTGTGTTTGCATTTAGATAGATTCATTGGCTTTAATAGTTAATTTATCATTTCTAGTTGTTAGACATCTAATTTGCATACAATTCTCAATAGTTTTTAAATGAAATAGATTACCTACAATCTGTGTACCAGATGTAATTATATTTCTAGTGCTTCCAATGATTTTTTACATTCCTTCCTTGAATTCCAATCAGTATCCCTTAGCCAGTAGTTTTCCAACACTTAATAGTTTATGTCTTAAACCTTCAACATACAAGACATCATGAGTATTAGTCTTTCCATAAATAATGAGATCCCTTTCTCTTAATCAAACAAGGATTGTTATTACCAAATCTAACAACACCAAGATCATAATCTTCAAGCTTCACAAACTTATTTTTATCACCAGTCATGTGATGTGAACATCCACTAACAATGACCCATTCATTTCTTTTGTCAACATGCAAAACCAAAGCTTTATCTTATTTAATAAAAATGAACACAATCTATTCTTCACTAGCACCAAATTCATCATCAGTCACACCTTCTTCAACATAAAAAAATTTATGATCCTTAAGGATAAATTTATTAGATCTAATCTTAGGTTCCTAAGAAACTTTATTACAACATCTAGATGCAATGTGGCTAATCTTACTATAGTTAAAGGATTTCAAAGGTAGATTTTCTTCATACTTATTGAAACCCTTAGGTATTATTTTTTCAATCAAGACTTCAATTTCATCCACCTTACTTTCCTCTTCCATGATTTCTTCCTATTTCTTAGCATAGTGGTTGAAGTTGTCTTTAAAAGAAATCTATCCCTTATCATGCTTAGTCATACTAGCATTGAATGTAGTTTCAACCTTTATAAGTTCCCTAACAAGAGTAGTCATCTCATAGGCACAAATTCTACCAACCAAAGCTTCTCTTTAAATATCTCTTATAGTTCTCAATTCCTCAATAGTTGCAACCTTCTCACTGTAACATGTAGAAAAAGATCTCAAAAAATTTCTAACAACTTTGTAATCACTTAAGGTACCACCAACACATCTAATTGAACAAACCAAATCATTTACTCTCTACATATAAGATGAGATAGTTTCACTTTTACTCATCTTAATATCTTCATATTTACCTTTAAGACCTTGCAGCTTAGCTTTCTTAACATACTTTTCACCTTCATAAATAGTTTCTAATTTAGTCCATACCTCATGCACTATCCTCAACCCATAGATGTGAGAATATTCCATATCTAATAAGGCACTTATCAAAGCTTCCCTTTCTATCATATTCTTCTTGAATTTCTTGTTTTCATCAATAGGTATCCTAAGACATGTCATTAGGAATGTTAAGGGTAATAAAAATCACATTAAACTCACCCACCTAACTTTGGAAAACCTTATAAATAGGATGCATCATAAGATAATATCATCCATTGTCATTTGCATGATTACTATAAGCATTTTAGCATAGATTTTCATCCACTATCTTTGGAGGAAAAGGTCATTTTAGAAAATTAAAGCATTATAATTGAAAAATTCATGTGAAAATTGAGCATTTAGATTAGGGAATTTGGCTTGATTCATTGTATTTTAATCTCATCTTAGTTTTCCTTCATCATTTGCACTCTCATTCTAGAGGTTGTCACTTTTGTTAGGATCAAGTAATACTGAGAGGGGGGGTGAATCAGTATTGCACTACTTTTATACTTTCTAAACCAATTCAGAATTAACCATGCAATAATTGAAATAAGAACATACACATAATGTAATTAACTCATAACACCATGATTTATTCTTGAGAACACCCTGGCCAAGGGAAAACCCTAGTGGGGATGGTACCCACAAATTATGCACTAAGAGTATAATGTCCATGTTAGGAGACCTTGCCCTGTTAAGAGAAGAATATTACATTAGTACATGTCCTTGTTAGAGGATTGACCCTGTTAGGATTCTACCACCCTGTAATGGGTGAATACAAAATGGATCTCACTTCTCATACAAGGGACTCACTGTCCAGTATTACAAAATTATTTTACAATAGAAAAAGTGAACTATATTAGCATCAGTTATGCCAAGGTAGTTCCAGTTGAAGCTCAAAACAATAATTATAGAATCTCCACTTAATCAGTCATCACATATCATCTCTATATCATCCATACTTGTTTGAAACTCAAGACCTTCATATATATTTATACCCAATCAACTTAATTTCCTTGTCGGCTCACTAATTCTTCACAAAATGTGTCTTTACACTTCACTCATAGAAAAGGGATATCATGTGACCATACGCACACTGATATATGTGATGACCTATCATAAATAATAAATCACATTACAAAAATACCTTATTTTATTATCCCAATAGTCATGTCTACTCAGGTGCCCTATTTTCACTACAAAGTGTCCTCACACAACTTCAGAAGCATGTAAATTTTTCTAGACAAGACCAAAAATCAAGTGATAAAAAAAAAATATTTATTATATCTCTTAGAAAATATCTTTATGCTCACAAACCATAAAGATAAGTATCACATGCTTGGTGACCAAAATAGTATGACTGTATTCTGGAAACTGTCTATGTACTTAGACATTTTTAACTTAACTAATTATCAAAAAGTTATTGAACCACTTCAGGAGACCATCATAGAGGAATTTGTTTCTAGAAATGACAACATATAAACCTTCATGCACTTCTCACTTGCCAACAATATCCCTCTTTTTCATTGATGGAAACACTTAGTGAAAAATGACTAAGTGTCTAATGCCAAACTATTTTCTATAGACCCCTTATACATTTTTCACAGCTACTACTGTTAGAAAGTAAAGTCCACCAATATAACTGAGAAAGGGGGTGAATCGGTTATCTAATAAAAATAAATTTTATTAACCTTATTAAATCCGAAACATGTAATCAACATAAACAGCAACCACAGAAAGATAATCATACACAATGATACCAAATTTGTTAACTAGGGAACCTCTTGATCAGAGAGTAAACCCTGGTGGGGATTGTACCCACAAAATATGTACTAATATGAAAATTCCTTATGAGAGGATCGATTCTGTAAGGAGTCTTATGAAATACATTTAGTACATATCAATCCATGTTAGGAGACTTTGAATCCCTATGAGAATATTCTAACCCTGCTAGGAGTTAAGGAAGGCAGAAGGACCCACAGTCCAAATAGCTTTAAGGGAAAGATCACTTAACACACTATCCAATTGATCTTTGTATTATCCAAATAGAATAATACCCATAATTATTGATCTCAGCAACTTCTCTTCTCTCCTCTAACTATGCCAAAACCGCACCAAATGCTTCACCAGATCTCACTACCAGATCTGCTCAATTCACATCATACATCAATCATTGTTTCACCTTTGCATCATATGCTTATCATATCACACATATCCAATTAAGGAAAATAATCCTTCTTTTATACCATGCACAATATTTCATAATTGAGTCTGCCAATTAGGCTTAACCAATTACAAAATATAAAACATTATACGTTACATAATATTTCCATAATTACACAAAACTGTCATCTTAAAAACATAATAAATATTCACATGTGCAACCTCTGACTATGATGACTCATCTAAGTTACCTCTGCAATGTCTTCAACCTCTGTATAACTTCACATGTCTAGATTCTATCCCTGCTACAAGATATAATCTGATTATTACAAACTGATTCTCAGGAACATTGATAGAATACAGTTTCCACTAGATTACCCATAACTTACATAAATAATTGAATTTCCCTATGAACTCTTAACCATGATTTAGGACACCATAAGGAACATTTCCTCAACTCTGCATAACTTTATCTAAAATTCTCCATGTGTGCTAATTCAAACTTTGTTTGATTCTCTGCTAATCTCTAGTATAATCAATGCATTGACATCAATGACAAACATAGTCATGAATGCAACATGCAACTACTATAGAACTACTAGAATACTCCCCCATAGCACATATTCATAATTCATGCTAACAATATCCCTTGTTGGCATTGATGGAAATACATATGAAAAACATCCAAGTTCTATGAATACCATAGTGCAACTTTGTTATTCTGTATTATCTTTTCAAATCCTCTTCATCAATCATCAAATGTATCCTTCTCCTCAATACATCAATTTTAAAATCCTCTTCATCAATCATCAAATGTTTTTCATGTATCATTCTCCCCCATTGACATCAATGACAAAGTAAACATCACTATGTCAATCCAATACAAGCTCGAATGTCCAAAGATGTTGTTTGAAGATACCTTTTACCAAAGAGTCCTTCATGACTCAGCTCAAAAATGTAGATACTTGCCCATAGAGGAAGCATCAACATACAGTCAAGAATGATAGTGCTCTATACCATTGAACTGATGAAACTTTATGCATCATTACTCAAAAGTAGGCTGGGGCATAACCCCAAGCATACCTCTCAAATACTCAATTGTATATTTAGGTAAGGGATTTGTAAATACATCTACAATATGCTCCTTTGTACTGATATACTCAATTTTGACTTCTTTCTCTACAACTTTCTCTCTTACAACATGATACTTGATCTCTATATATATTTTTTTAGAATGTAACATAGGATTCTTAGACATACTTACTATACTTGTGTTATCACAGTGTATGATAACAGGCTCATTGAACTTAATTCCAATATCCTTCAACATTTTTTTCATCCATATTATGTGATTAAAATATTTTGTTGCTGCTACATATTTTTCTTATGTTGTTCTCTGTGAGATACAATTTTGTTTCTTACTTATCCAAGAAACCAACCTCTCTCCAAGAAAAAATGCTCGACCACTTGTACTCTTTTTTTCATCCACACTACCTCCCCAATCCGCATCTGTATATACACATAGGGTAAAATCATTTGATTTAACATACCACAATCCATAATTAGTTGTACCTTTCAAATATCTAAATATTCGCTTTACTGCTGCATAATGTGATTCCTTAGGATTAGCTTGAAATCTTGCAACAATACCAATTGCATGTGATATATCTAGTCTTGTATGAGTTAAATATTGCAAACCTCCAATCCTAGATCTGTACTTCCTTTCTTCAACTATAGGAGTCTGATCTTTTCTAGATAGCTTATGACCAGTTACCATAGGTGTACCAAAAGGCTTACAATTTTCCAAACCAAATCTCTGCAATAAATATTTCAGATACTTAGTCTAAGATAATAAAATACCATCATTGTTCTGCATAATATATAATCCTAGGAAAATTTTCATTTCTCCAATCATGCTCATGTCAAATTTTGTCTTCATTTCATCAACAAATTTATCACTCGCTTCATCTTCACCTCCAAAGATTATATCATCTTGACAAAAATAACAACAATTAATAAGCCATTCTCTATTTCTTTCAGATACAAATTATTGTCTACAATGCTTTTAGCAAATCCCAAGTTTACCAAATATTTGTCCAATCTTGCATACCAAGTTCTAGGTGCTTGTTTTATTCCATATAAGGATTTGTTTAGTTTACATACCATGTCTCCTTCTTGAGTAAAAGGAAAACCATCTGGCTACTCAATGCAAACTTCTTCTAATTCTCCATTCAGAAATGTTGACTTCATATTCATCTGATACACTTTGAATTTCTTATAACCTACATAGGCCAAAAATATTCTTACTACTTCAATTCTTGAAACATGTGCAAATTTTTCTTCATAATCAATACCTTCTTTCTATGAGTATCCTTTACATACCAATCTTTCTTTGTTTCTTACAACTTCACCTTGTTCATTCATCTTGTTTTTGAAAACCAAATTAGTTCCTATAACACTTTTGTCCTTAGGTCTAGGGACCAATTCCCAAGTATTATTCTTTTCAATCTGATCTAATTCTTCCTTCATTACTTGAATCCAATTGATATCTTTACAAGATTCATTAGTAATCTTAGGTTCAATTCAAGAAATCAAACATAATTCTTCTTGTACCTTTTTTCTTTCCATAACTCCTTTTTCTTTGCTCCAAATAATCTGATCAGTAGGATGATTCCTCATCAAATTCTTATTAGGTGTTACTGTCTCAATTCTCACTTCAATTCTAGGTTCTGGTCTCGGTTCTTTTCTTGATTCTTCAACATGAATCTCATTCTAAAAATCATTGTCAGTTTCATAAAATAACTCAACATTTTCTTGATCAATTTTAGGATAGACTTCTTCATCTGAATCATAATCAAGTATTCTTTCCTAAATTTTGAACTTTTCATCCACTTTAACATTTGCGCTCTCAACAATAGTCTTAGTTCTCTTATTAAAACATCTATAAGATTTTATTTTCAATGAATAGCCAAGAAACATACATTCATCACTTCTCAGATCAAATTTACCAATGTCATCATTTCTCTTAATATAACACTTACTTCTAAAAATTCTAAAATATTTTACTAATGGTGCATGTCCAAACCATAATTCATAAGGAGTCTTGTCTTTATCTACTCTGATTTGTACTCTATTTATTGTATACACTATTATATATATTGCTTCTCTCCAAAATGTCTTTGCTACATCATTCTCAAACAACATAGCTCTTACTACCTCAATTATTGATCTGTTTCTTCTTTCAGCAATACCATTTTGCTCAGGTGTTTTAGGGGCTGAAATTTGTCTCTTAATGCCATTCACTTCACAAAAAGTATCAAATTCTTTTGAAGTAAATTCTCCACCTCTATCAGATCTTAAATGTTTAATCTTCATTCCTGATTCATTCTCAACTTTTTTTAAGCAATCTAAACTTATCAAATGCTTTTGATTTTTCTTAAAGAAATGCTACCCACATCATTCTAGTAAAATCATCAACAAGAATCATAAAATACCTTTCACCATAGAATCATCTTGTTCTTGTGGGGCCACTCAAATTTGTATGAACAATCTCCAATTTTGTTGTTGTGGTGAACTTCTTGTTGGGAAAGGAACTTCTTTTCTACTTTACCATAACACATTCCTTGCATAATATTTTAGTAGGTTTCAAAATTTTAGGCAAATCTCTTACTACAAATGTGGTACTTTCTTTCACAATTTTATCAAAGTTTATGTGAAAAAACCTTTTTTTTCATAACCAACTATCATCAACTTTAGCAATCAAACATGTCATCTCAATAGGATTCAACTAAAATGCATTACCTCTAGTTCTTTCTCATGTTCCAATCATCTTACCATTCTTATCCTTGATCACACAAGTCTTCTCAGTAAACCAAACTTGATATCCCTTGTCATCTAGTTGTCCAATACTTAAAATATTATATTTCAATCCATCCACAAAGTAAACATAACCGGTGCTAGTCTTTCCATCAAGAGTAATATATCCTATTCCTTTTATTTGGCACGGTGCATTATTTCCAACTCTAACAATTCCTCCATCATAATCATTAAACTTTATAAACTTATTAATATCACCAGTCATATGATATGAACAACCACTATCTATGATCCAATCAATTTTGTTTTCAACTTGAGATACTAAAGTTTTTTCTTCTTTAACTTTAGTTTTAGAGTTTTCTTCTTTTATTGCAACAAATCCTATGTCATCACTTTTATTATCACTTTCACTTAATAATTTTTCAATGCTAGCTTCAAATTCTTCATCATTAGCATAATAACACTCTTTAGGTCTTCTAGGCTTAAAGTTCTTCTTATATTTCTTCACTCTCTTAGGACACACTGTCCAACTGATGTTTGTATTATCTAAATAGAATAGTACCAATAATTATTGATCTTGAAAACTTCTCTTCTCTCCTCTAACTGTGCCAAAACTAAACCAAATGCTTCACCAGATCTCACAACCAGATCTACTCACTTCGCATCATAAATCAATCATTGTTTCACCTTCACATCATATACTTCTCATATCACACATATCCAATTAAGGAAGATAATCCTTCCTTTATACGATGCATAATATTTCATAATTGAGTCAGCCAATTAGGCTTAACCAATTACAAAATATAAAACATTATACGTTACATAATATTTCCATAATCACATAAAACTGTTGGCTTAGAAACTTAATAAATCTTCACATGTGCAACCTATGACTATACTGACTCATCCAAGTTATCTCTGCAATGTCTTTTCAACCTTTGTATAACTTTGCATGTCTAGATTCTATCCTTATTAAGATATATAATCTAATTATTACAAACTGCTTCTTAGGAACATTGACAAAATACAGTTTCCACTAGATTACCCATAACTGACATAGATAATTGAATTTATGTGTGCGCTCTTAACATGATATCAAGACACCATAAGGAACATTTCATCAACTCCACATAACTTTATTTGAAATTCTCCATGTGCACCAATTCAAACTTTGTCTACTTCTCTGCTGATCTCTAGTATAATCAGTGTGTTGACATCAATGACAAACACAGTCATGAATGCAATATGCAACTTCTATAGAATTGCTAGAATACTCCCCCATAGGACATATTCTATTAATCCTATTTGAGCATTAATGGATTTTCATTAGTATCAATCAGTTATTCAGTTGGTAAAGGAGATAAACAGGACAGCCAGTCAACCACATAAAGCCTACACACTGAGAAAGACACAAGGAAGATCTCTAAGTTAATCAAAAAAGGGTTTGACCAAGTACACTCATCGAGTGACAGAAAATTACTGAGTACCGAGCACACTAATCACTGAGCATTCATATGAAATGAGCACCAATTAATTACCAAATGAAGAATGTAGTGAACACCGAGTAAAACAAGAAATAGCATAGTAATTTGAAATGGCACAAATATCAATGCAAATGGGTCACACTGATCAAAAAATGGTTTACCAAGATTGAGACAAAATTAAATATGGATGTAATCATTAATTTTTTTATGATTCCTATGTAATGTTAGATTTAGGTTACTTTGTTACACTGTTGATCTTAGGTTTTCTAAGATATTGTAAACCCTAATTAGGTCAAGTTAGTTTGATATAAAAGTTGTAAATATTTCATTACGAACAAGTATAATGAAGGAGTAGCCGCACTAAGCACATCAAGAGATCAGACAAAGGGTTTTTGACATAAGGTTTTTGAAAGAAGCATTCAGTTGTTGAGAACATACACAAGGCTACTGAGTAGAATAGAAGGACACATACATCTATTTGATATATTATAGATCTAAATCAGGAAAAATTAAGTTTCTATTTATAGATACATTTAGTGTTACCATTTAACCATTGTAGCATAATCTAAAATCTCTTAACATAGTGGACTTAACAGTTCTAGTTTAAATCTCTTAACCGAGTACACACATGTATTATGTTGTTAAAATCCTCTAACTAGGTAGATCTAGTCAATCTAATTATTACTCCTAACAGAGTAAGATCATTAGAAGTGATCACAATTTGTAGCCTTAACAGGAATACTTTGTTACTGAAGTAGTGAAGATTTGTGGGTGTCATCCCCACTGTAGCTTTTACCTTCTTACAAGGGTTCCTGCGATACCAAAATATCTGTGTTATGAGTATGAATTTTCATCTATGGCTTATTGATTAGATTACATGCAAATTAAATTTTCACTTATATTTGAATATATGTTTTAGACAATGGATTCAGTCAGTTAAATGCTATCTACACTTGCAAATTTCTTAGTCTTGAAAAGTTTTGAGCGTACTGATTCCATAATTGCAACAATTAGTATCAAAGCTAGATCTCTTGTTAAGGAAGTTTAATCACTGAAGAGGAAAGATCTAAGGATGGAAATATATAAGTTGGATAAGACTATTGAGAATCAAAGGTTAAAAATGCAGATCTTTATTGAGAAATTCAAAGAAGCCAAAGAAGAACTGAAGAAATTACTAATCAAGAGGAAGGATATGGAAATTTGATATAGTGAGATTGATTATCATGAAGAAGAGATAGATTATCCATTTGAGGTATTTGGATCTGGATCTGGTATCATATCTAATGCATCTGAAGGAACCATATCAGATCTATCTGAAAAGAATCTACATCTCATTGAACAAGTGAAAGCTCTGCAAATCGGTCAAGAGACACAAATAGTTAGGATGATTGATGTCATGAATAATGCAAGGAAAGAAGAATAAGAAAGAAACTTGTCTATTGAAGATAGGAGACAAATGACTGATAAGTTATAAGAGAAGGAATCTGAAATACTGAGACTCACTGAGCATCACTTTGAAATATCTAATCAGATGATTGTCATAAGTTAGGAAGTCAACCAAGTTAACATTGAGCTTACAAGGAAACTAGAAGACATCAGTGAATTGAGAGAGGAAAATGAATGATTGAAGAATGAGGTAAAGATGCAAAAATAACATAATCAGATGATCAAGAAAGTTGAAGATAGTACTAAAAGAATAGATGAATTTTAGATTAGTCAGAAAAGACTTGATAGAACAACATGCTTAGGCTACACTAAGTAGGGAGAGTCATCAAGACAAGCTAAATAGAAGAATGCCTACACTAATCCAAGGCCAAAGAATCTATCATGTTATCATTGTGGAAAAATGGGCCACACATCAAATGTTTGTAGGAGTAAAGAAAAAGGTATTCCTAAATCCATTCCTAAATTTAATGGTTATTGCTATAACTGTAATAAGTATGGACATTAGGAACATGAGTGTAGATAAAAGTTGAATAGGACACCCAAGAAACCCTACGTGGAGAAATAGTGTTGCACTTGGAACATGCATGGACACATATCACAAGAATGCAAGACAAAAATGAAGCAAGTCTGGACACCGAAAGAACAAAACAAATCATATCAATCCAAAAGGAAAGGTAATGCATATACTTGTGATTACAATACTTGGGTTAATCACACAGCATGTGGAAGGTATGGACATGTAGCATAAAATATAATGAGAAAGAATTGGAGAGGAAGATCTCATAATTTGACAAGTACTGGTATGGCATGTTTGCACTGTCACAAGGTCGATCATCTAAGAAAGGATTGTAGAGACCGAGCACCAGAGATACATACAAATACAAATGGAAATTCAATTGAATAAATCATGAGAATAAGAAATCAAATATGGAGAAAAACATCAAATGACAATGTTGGATCAAGCATTGCAGTCGGTGACACCTCATCCATCGGATTAGGTGACATCATCACCTGTACCTAATCATAGAAGGTATGGATGGAACTAAATTTCAAATCAATTATATTTTACAAACAGCTCCTTATATCTAGTGAATGCATACCAAATCAGCATGAAATAAGATGCACTATGAGATTACATGTTTAGAACTTAAACTATGTACAGTCGCTAAAAGTATGACCGTGTAAATGTTTGCTAGTCAGTAAATATTGGCAAGGTTAACCAAGTTGTGGTATCAACCAAGTAATATCTAAGTGCTAACCAAGCTCGGGTTTTTTAAAGTGTAAACCAGGTGCAACTACATCTACCGAATTGTGGTAGGTAAAGCATTAAATGAAAAATCTTGAGCGAGCAATGAAATTTCTAGTATAAATACAGGATGGACTTAGTGATTTTTATGAACAGTGATCACAAAGAACCAGAGTGACTTGAGCATATTTGAGTGAAGAAATTCTAGAGCTTTGAGAAAAGATTTAAAGGATTCCCGAGAAAGTTTATCATAATCTAAAGTAAGTTCCGCAACCATCGAGTTATTTTACAGTATATTTGTGAAGCCCTAAATTTCAAAAATTATGGAATCTTCATCCAAGGTCATGAAATCTAAGTCTGGAAGTGATAAGAAGGTCACCATGATAAATTCTACAACCTGTGATGAACTGAAATACAAACTACACCCTGAGATTGCATCACAGATTAACCAAATGAGCATGTTTTCAAGTATTTTGCCTAGGGTTTTTCCAGTTCAAGACATTCATGCTTACATCCACTAAAAGATAGATGAAATAGAATATTTTGAGCTTCAATTCACCTACCAGGAGATGAGTGTGGATATAAAACTCAAGGATGAGCATAAACACCTGGAGGTGAAGGGTTTAATGAATGCCCTGTATTTCCTGAAAGAGTTCAAGATAGAGTGGATTAGGGTTGTATTGAGTCAAGTTCATGGAGGGAAGTTATGGCTAGATGAACTAGTCAAAATCATAAAGGACATTATACATGCAGTCATCGGTTATCCTGTTACTGATAAAGTGAAAGCCATTAGGAATGCACTGAGGATCGAAACTGAGAATCTTAGTAGAGAAGAATTGGATGGTAGAGTTATGAGAGTCAACGTGATTGTTAATCCAAAGATAAGGTTTAGAGCCTATGTTGTTGGTTATAAGATATTTCAATCAAGCAGGCTGAACAGTGTACCGTGTGGAGTCGTGGACATAGCCTACAAGATTGTGAAGAAAGGTTTAAAATTTGACCTAGCCGAGCTATTACTAAAATAATTGGAAAAGAATATGAGAACCATAAGGATAGGAAAGATAAATACCTATAAGTTTGGTTCCCTAGTGATTTGTATAATTTTCTATGTCCAAAACTTCTTTCCCTTAGTCAGTAATGCTGACTAGATATCGACTAGTCGGCTATTATGCAAATTGGTGAATTTATTCAGAGTTTGGGTCAAAATTTTGTTAGTGTCATGGATGTTTATTTTGAACAATTTAATGAAAGGATGCATCAAAGGAGAAGGATACTAGGTCAGCTAGTAGAAAAACATAAGGATGATATCTGCTTCCTAGTAGACACTGACTCCACATTAATCAAGTTAGTTGAACCAAGGGCTGCTTGGTTACCCCCTATGGGCTATGAATTAGATATTCATAGAGCTTCCAAGTCAATATAGACATTATTGGCTGAGCCCAAAGATCCAAAGGAAACTAGGTTTGATACCTATGAAGAGGCCAAACTGAGAATAAAGATGGATCTAGTTGGAGTGAAGGTAAGTAGAAAATCCAAGAAGATGATGGACACCTTGGTAAAATAGTTTGGAGATGAAGTAGAAGAAGATGAGACATCAGCAGTTAATCTAGTTGAAGAAGAAACTAAGGAAGAATTATTAATTAACAATAGTGAACATGATGAGGAGGAGATCAAGTCTGATAACAATATTCAAGCTACACCAGTCAAGGCCATAGGGAAGAGAAAACAAGTAGAAGCACTGAAAAGAGAAAGGACAAGGTCCTCAATAGCTACTTCTCCACTTTTGAAGAAAGGAATAATAAAAATATCAATCCCAACTTCTACCAAAACATATCAGAATAAAAAGAGAGGTCCCCAAGTCACCTCCAAGCAACCTAAAAAGAGGAGAAGATTAATTAGAGCTAAAGATGATGAAGAAGAGGATCAAGGTAAATTTAAATTTGTTGTAAATAAGAGTCAAATGGTAGATGAGTTAGCAAATAGAATAAAGGAAACAAGGAGTCTAACTCACCCTAAGTTAAGTCGGTATGTATATATGACTACCAAGGATCAAGAAAAAGTTGAAGTAGTCATACAAATGATATTAAAATTTAAAAGGTTACCAATTGAATTTGCAAGATATTTACCTCAAGAATTGTATGAGAAAGTGTCAGCCATGTGGACATATTCCCTACAAACTGAGAAGAAAATGAGGGAGCACTCATTGATTTTGGCTATGCCTACTCTATTGGTTCTTGAGATAGAAGAATTAATGAAACAATACTCTAAATGGTTTCTAATGAAGGGTAGAGCCCTTGACATATTGGAAGGAAACCTTGGAGAAGTTGATAAAAATGGCAAGCTTCTATGGACCACAATTTTGAAATCCCAAGAAGAAGTTGATCAACTTGCATTGGCTATCATTCCTGAGAAGAAGAACACAAAGAAAGGTAAACGAGTTCACTCAGATGATGCAGACTTAGCCACCAAGTAGCCAATTGACTTATCTGATACTGAGGTAGCAGATGACACCATTGCTATTGATTTTTACCTGGTCAGATATAGTGAAGAATATAGACAGGATGCTCCTGAATAGTTAGTAACACTAGGGACAGATGATGATTTAATTGAGAACATCACAAATGGAGATCCTGATGATATAAATAATGATGAGGATATCAACACTATTGCAGACACCACCAAGGAGAATGCACCTAGTGAGGAAGAAATAGGTGAAATACTGGGTGACTTACCTATATTGGTACAAGTAGTTGACATTGTCACACAAAAGGAACTCGAAGGCTCAACCCCTAAGCAAAAAAAGGATACACCCGAGGGACAAGGTACAACAAAGAAGAAATCTTCCAATGAGCCTGAGAATACAGAGGTAGAAACACAAGCACCAGAAGAGAATACATGTGTAGAATCAGCTATAGTAGACACCACAACAAATACCCAAGGACAAGCTACCGAGACACTAGTCACTGGGAAATAAAAAGAAGAGAGTGTGTCTATCGAGTCAAAAAAGCCAAATCCAGAGACTAAAGCTCTAGTTCCTTAAACCAAATCACCTACACCAGAGAAGAAGAAGAAAATGAAACATGGTAAGGGTCCTATCACACTTGATGAAGTTATTTAAATTCTTGAATGTGACCCTAGGACATTAGACCCTAAATCATTGAGAATATATGGGGAATTGTGCACAAGGAAGGCTGCATAGGAGAAAATGAAAAAGGAGAGTAATAGTAAACAAATTTTGGAGGAAGTTAGAGATATTCTAATGCATGTAGTCACCAACATCAATGTTGATGAGTAAAATCCCATCATTGATCAACTTGAAACTCTAAACAGACACATCAATACCCCCGATGTAGATATTCATAAAATAATGGAGGAGCAGCCAAAAGAAAAGATTCAATCCAAATTAGTAGATAAAATAAGCCAGGAATTGGCAATAAATAAGGTCAAGCTCTCATAGGTTGTTACCGAGCTTGAAACCATTATTCAATAGATAATTAAAATTTTGTACAAGTTATGTAATGTGGACCAATTCACTACCAAGATTAGTGAAAATCTCAAGAAACTTGATGAAGAAATAAAGGTCAGTGCAAATAATTCTTTAACTGATCCCAATGCTTTTCATAAGCATATTTCAAAGGTTCAAGAACTTGAGCAGTTGAGAATTGATTTGAGGAAGAAAGAAGATACAATAAGTGATCAAATCACTAAGCTTCAGGCTGAGCTGCTTCCCCATCTTAAGATCATGGAGTGTCATGTTAATAAGGCAAAAGCTTTAGTTTCCACCTTGAAAAATTTTGTACAAGAAAACATTTTTGACATGCATGCACAATTTGGTTTAGAGAAAATTTCTCTTGAGAACCTGAAAGAGGAATGGGAAAACCTCTTGGATTCTCTCAAGAAAACCCACCATCATATATTTTATAGGTTGTAAGTACATTTTATTTTGGCATTAATTTCAAAAATGGGGAAATTCTATGTATATATATGCCAGTACGTACTTCACACCGATAGCATGCATAAAGGGGGAGTTAGTATATTTTTTTTTGGAGTTTGTATATTTTGTTTTGGCAGTAGGTACATCTACATAAGGTTTTCATACTAATGCTAAAGGGGGAGAATGTTAATCCTATTTGAGCATTAATGGATTCTCATTAGTATCAATCAATTATTCAGTCGGTAAAGGAGATAAACATGATGTTACAATAACTAAGAAGGGGGTGAATCAATTATCCACAGTCCCAATCAAAAAATGTATATCCAAAAATAATTTACTAAAACTTTTGCAGCTCGGTAAACTAAAATAGTATTCTATCTGTTCTTTTACCGATTACTAGTTAATAACATATAATGATTACCGATCAAATCTAATATGCAAAATGTAAAGTATGATAACAAACAATCATCACAATCAACACATAACACAAGAGATTTAATGTGGAAACCCTATGAATGGAAAAACCACCTAGGACTGGCAACCCAAAAATTGTTCACTCTTCTAAAGTGAGGTCGGTGAAGACCCAACCCTGTTAAAGGTTACAAACACACTATGAGGTGTGACCTTGATAGAGGATTTTAGACCAACCATTATCATCCAACCAGCATTCACTATGGGGTTGACAAGATAACAAATGTACACTCTATGAATGACATTACAAGACTTTCTAGTCCACTCTATTAAGAGATTTCTCTATTTACAATGGTTAAAATGTAACAGCAGTTGATCTGATCACAACACAACTTCAATTGTAGATTATTAGATCTATGTTAAGCTCATTCAAATCCTCTGATCAATATATCAATTCTATTTCAATCAATATTTAGTAACTTACTGTCACTCAGTAATAGCTTTCTGATGCTCGGTAATCTCTGCAGTTTGGTTCTCCTTAACTAGTCTGATCAGGCATGCATGAAGCTTGTTCACACAATATCTCTACAATATCCTTCTTCTGGCATGATTTCATCATGAAATCCCAATCTCTTAAATAGATGAGTAAACCATTTTATTTCCATCCATCAGATTTTTCCGCTTAATCTCCTTTGTTGATTTTTCTGCTTAAACCTTCCTCAACTGGTGTGTCAGTAACACATTTTGTTTCAATCCATTAGATATTCTTCTAATTATGTTAGTCATCAATCTTCGTAACAAACATTATCTTCATCTCTAATTTTTAGGTATTTTATAGCTCATCAAGTTCCATCGGCTAAGCTAGTCATTTAGTTCTTTTCTTCTGCTTGGTTAACAAAGAAATGCGTCAGTGAACACAAGCTCAATTTGTACTGTGATTGGTATACACTACACTGCATCAGTGTATACTAAAATGGTTCATTAACTGACAACACTACCTTGTTCATTTTGCTCTTATCCTTCATCATAGATGAATGCAACATAATCAAGTCAATAACATAAGGTCATAGACTCATCCATAAGTTACCCAATGTATTCGTTATCCTTATCTGTCATATCCATCTTCCTCATGTAGATATATCTATTCTTCATCTCTTTTCATCTTCTTCTACAGATGTTTGGATATAGTAACTTACAAGATAAGTATTGTAAAAAACTAGTTGACATCAATGACAACATATTACTAATTTAATCATCTTACATATCTAATCAACAACTCAGTGATCTTAAATCACAGATCTTCAAGTTATACAATGTATTCAAATCAGTTGTAGTTCATCAATCTCTCCCGTTTGCATTGATGGCAACACAAGCAATATGAAATATGTCATACACATACAAAACATGTATTCTACAACTCTATCAACAAATTTTGTAATGGTACAAGCTCTCCCTAGCTTAATATGTTTAATCACTACGTTACATAAAAGCATTTGCAAGTATAGACTAAGTTCTTCAGATATGATTTTTTCAGCTCTTTTTTCTGTAACTCTCTCCCTTTGTCTTTGGCTCCATATTCTTCATATTGATCTCTCTCCCTTTGATAGCAATGCCAAAGAACAATAAAAACATACAGCTCTGTAGTAGCCATGTAACTCTCTCTTGTTCGGTGCATTCTCTGTATCTCAGTATACTGTTATACAAATATGTTCTAGTACTTCAACCTTTCACAACTTTAGACACAAGTCCAAAGTGTGAACTCTTCTGCATCAACATGTATGACCTTCTGATAAGATTAGACTGATGCAACCTCCAGATTACCTTAGTGACTGGTAGATAGGTGATGGACACCAAGTCTAGTCCTCAAGTATTCATATGTATCCTTTAGTAGAGGCTTTGTAAATATGTCAACAAGTTGTTCTTTTGATGTAACAAATTCTAGCTTCACTTGCTTCTCCTGTACTTGTTCCCTTAAGTAGTGATACTTAATTGATATATGTTTTGTTTTAGAATGCATCACCAGATTCTTTGAAATATTGATAACACTAGTGTTATCACAATATATAATCATCGGCTCAGTGATTACCTCATTCATTCCTTCTAACACTTTCTTGATATATGCAATATTTGAGCAGTTAGTAGCAGTAGCAACATACTCTGCTTCAGCTATAGACTGAGAAATGCAAGTCTATTTCTTACTTGTCCATGTAATAAGTCTTTCACCAAAGAAGAATGCTCCTCGGGTGGTACTCTTTCTATCATCCACATTTCTAGCCCAATCAGCATTGGTGTACACCTTCAGTTCAAAATTTCCTTTCTTAGGATACCACAGTCCATAATCTTCAGTTTTCTTCAGGTATCTTAAGATTCTCTTTGTAGCAACCATGTGTGACTCTCTAGGGTTTGCAGAAAATCTAGCAACTATTCCAACAGCATGTGCTATATTAGGTCTACTGTGAACTAAATATATTAACTTACCAATCATGGATCGATATAGTGTCTAGTTTACCTTAGTAGTTCCATCTTCTTTAGTTATTTTACATCAAGTAGCCATTGGTGTTCCCACAAGTTTAGCATCTTCCATACCAAATGTCTTCAAGACTTCCTTTATATATTTAGATTGTGTGATGAACATACCATCATTCTGATGAATCACTTGTAAGCCTAGAAAGAACTTAATCTCTCCAAACATAGACATTTCAAATTCACTTTTCATTTCATCAACAAATAACTTACAGATTTGATCTTGTCCTTCAAATAATATGTCATCCATAAATATCTCAGCAATCAAGATAGTATCATCAAAATTTCCTTTCATGTATAGATTGTTGTTCTCACTTGTTCTAACAAATCCAATACTCAGCAAATAGTTATGCAACCCTTCATACCAGGCTCTAGGTGCTTGCTTCAAACCATATAAAGCTTTATGTAATCTACATACCATATCTTTGTTTTTTGGATCAATGAACCCTTCAAGTTGTTCTATGTAAACTTCTTCTTCAAGTATCCCATTCAGAAAAGCTGATTTGACATCCATTTGGTAAACTTTGAAATTTTTGTGTGAAGCATATGCAAGTTACATTCTGACTCCTTCTAATCTAGCAATAGGTGTGAAAGTCTCACCATAATCTATTCCTTCCTCCTGTGCATATCCCTTTCATACTAACCTAGCTTTGTTCCTTGTTACCTCTCCATGCTCATTAAGTTTGTTTTTGAATATCCACTTAGTACTGGTAACATTCTTGTCCTTAGGTCTGGGTACTAAACTCCAAGTTTTTTTCTTCTCTATTTTTTCTATTTCCTCTTTCATTGCATTAACCCATTCATCATTTTCTAATGCAACTTTTACATTCTTTGGTTCATATTCACAAACTAGACATGTACCTTATCTTGCTTTGCTTCTTGTTTGCATGCCAGCTTGTCTGTTTCCAATGATTTGAGTCTCAAGATGATTTCTTCTGACAAATATCACTAGTATCCGATCTCTTCTTTCTTGTTCATCCTGTGCAGGTTCATTTGCTTGCTCGGTGGATGCTTCCTGCTCTTCAGTTTCTTTTTCCTATTCCTTGGTATATTTTTCCTGTTGACTGATGGTCACTATCTATTGTGTCGGTAGGTACTTTGATTGTTCAATGTAACTGAATCTACCATAATCTTTTGGTTCCTTTATGCTTTCCTCTGCATTCTTATCATCAAACTCATCAACTTGAACATTAGTACTTTCAATCATTTTATTAGTTACTTTGTTAAGACACTTGTATGATTTACTTTTAGTGGAATATCCTAGAAATATCCCTTCATCACCTTTTGAATCAAACTTCCCATTTCTTTCATCTTTTAGAATAAAGCATTTACTTCCAAAAACTCTGAAATAACTTACAGTGGGTTTGTGACCAAACCATAACTCATAGGGTGTCTTATTAGTGTCCTTCAGTTGTACTTGGTTCAGAACATAAACAGTTGTGCTGACAGCTTCCCTCCTGTATGTCTAAGTGACATTCTTTTGTAACATCAGTGTTCTTGCATAGTCAATGATTGACCTATTCCTCCTTTCAGCTATTCCATTTTCTTTTGGTGTCCTCGATACAAAGACCTATCTTTTAATACCATGCTTATTACAAAAGTTACTAAATTCATCAGAAATAAATTCACCACCTCGGTTAGATCTTAAGCATTTTAATTCTTTACCAATCTCTTTCTCAACTTTTTCTTTATACCACTTAAACATCTTAAATGCCTCTAATTTTTCCTTCAAGAACATGACTGTCATTAATCTAGTATATTCATCAACAAAAAGAATAAAATATCTATCTCCATATTAACTATGAGTTCTCATAGGACCACATAGGTCGGTATGCACTAACTCAACTAATTTCTTTGTTGAATAATCTTTTCTTTTGAAACTATATTTTGTCATTTTACCTTTCTAGCATTCATGACACATAACATGATCAGGCTTAGATAAGTTAGGTAGACCTCTAACCTTTTTCTTTTTACTAATCTTAATCATGTTATCAAAATTCACATGACATAACTTCTTATGCCACAACCATGCATCTTCATCTTTCATCATTAAATAAGAAGACTGATCATTATCAAGATAAAACAAATTACCTCTCAATTGTGTTCCAGTTCCAATAAGTCTTCCTCCATCATCATATATCTTCACTTTCTTGCTCTCAAAAGCAACTCGGTGGCCTGAATTTTTTAGCTATGCCACACTTAGAAAATTATAGTTTAGACCTTTTACCCAATAGGCATTATCACATCTAATTTTATCATTTATCATCAGGGATCCTTTTCCTCTAAACATACAAGGTGCATCATTGCCCATTCTAACAAATCCTCCATTGTGTTCTTCAAGATGATCAAATTTCTCTTTATCACCAGTCATGTGATGTGTACAACGACTATGTATAATCCATGTATCATTTTTATTAACCTTAGAGATAAGTGATGTCTCTACATACCTTTCATCTTCCTCTGATTCATCCTTCATTGCAACAAATACTACCTCCACATCTTCATCAGTGTCGGTATCAATGACATCTTCTTCTACAATGTAGCACACCTTCTTTCCTTTATCATTATTGTCTTGATTATCTCTGTTGTAGTGTCGGTAACTTCTATTGCCTCTTCTTCCATAGCTTCCTTCACCAGATTAGTCTTTGTTTCTGTCATCATCTTTCTTGTGTGGACATCTAGCAACAATATGACCAACCTCTTTATAATTAAAGCATGCTAAAGGTAATTTATCTCTATATCTACCTTTACCTTTAGGTAACCTTCTGGCCATAAGAGCTTCAAGTTCATCAACCTCATCATCAGTATTGCTATCAATATCATCATTCTTATTTTTGCTACTAGACTTACCAATCTTCAGAGAAGACATAAAAGTAGATTCAACAGATGGTACAACACTATTGTCAAAGTTATTCAGTTCAAAGGTTGTAAGCTTACCAATCAAATTATCAAGAGTAAGGTTGTTACTAGATGTAGAGCTTGTTTCATGAATTGTAGATATTATGATTGCATAAACTGGCAATAAGGTTCTGAGAACTTTTCTTACCACTGTCTCTTTGTCAATAACACCATCAGATGCTCTAATTGCATGTACTACCTCTTTCAGTCTATTTGTGTACTGCACAATATTTTCTCCTTCCTTTATCTTCGTATCATTGAATCTTCCCCTTAAGCTTTCAGCTCTGGCTCTTTTGACATTCACATCACCACTATAAACTTGAGCAATTTTATCCCACATACCTTTCGCTGTAGTGCAATTTTTAATATCTTCAAATTTGGCATTGGTACAGGCAGCAAAAATCTCCATCATAGTAACATTATGTTCATGCATGTCTCTTAGTTGATCAAGGGTCAAGGGACCAGTGGGAAATTTAATGTAGCCATTCTCCATTAGTGTCAGGGCACAATTCCCAATTCTAGATACATGTAGCTTCATTCGGCTTTGCCATACTGTGAAGTTATCCTTGTTTAGCTTTGGCACTTCCCTCTTATACATTTTGAGATCTTTGTGCTGAAGTCCTTAAAACTATGTTCCAAGCAACCAACGCTCTAATACCAATTGTTAGAATAAAGGAGAGGGGGGTGAATAAGTTATCCACAATCCCAATCACAAAATGTATATCCAAAAACAATTTACTAAAAATTCTACAGCTCGGTAAACTAAAATAGTATTATGTCTGTGCTTTTACCGATTACTAGTTAATAACATATAATGATTACCGATAAAATCTAATATGAAAAATGTAAAGTATGATAAAAAACAATCATCATAATCAAAACATAATACAAGAGATTTCACGTGGAAACCCTATGAAGGGAAAAACCATCTGGGACCGGCAACCCAAAAATTGTTCACTCTTTTGAAGTGAGGTCAGTGAAGACCCAACCCTATTAAAAGTTACAAACACACTATGAGGTGTGACCTTGTTAGAGGATTTTAGACCAACCATTATTGTCCAACCAGCATTCACTATGGGGTTGACAGGATAACAAATGTACACTCTATGAATGACATTACAAGACTTTCTAGTCTGCTCTATTAAGAGATTTCTCTGTTTACAATGGTTAAAATGTAATAGTAGTTGATCTGATCGCAACACATCTTCAATTGCAGATTATCAGATCTATGTTAAGCTCATTCAAATCCTCTAATCAATATATCAATTCTATTTCAATCAATATTTAGTAACTTACTATCACTCGGTAATAGCTTTCTGATGCTCAGTAATCTCTGCAATTCGATTCTCCTTAACCAGTCTGATCAGGCATGCAAGAAGCTTGTTCACGTGATATCTCTACATTATCCTTCTTCTGGCATGATTTCATCGTGAAATCCCACTCTCTTAAATAGACAAGTAAACCATTTTATTTTCATCCATCAGATTTTTTTGCTTAATCTCCTTTGTTGATTTTGCCACTTAAACCTTCCTCAACTGATGTGTCAATAACATGTTTTCTTTCAATCCATTAGATCTTCTTCAAATTATGTTAGCCATCGATCTTTGTAACAAACATTATCTTCATCTCTGATTTTGAGGTACTTTACAGCTCATCAATTTCCATCAGCTAAACTAATCATTTAGATCTTTTCTTCTACTCGGTTAACAAAGAAATGTGTCAATGAACATGAGCTCAGTTTATCCTATGATCGATATACACTACACTGCATCGGTGTATACTGAAATGGTTCATTAACTGACAACACTGCCTTGTGCATTTTTCTCTTATCCTTCATCATAGATGAATACAATATAATCAAGTCAATAACATAAGGTCATAGACTCATCCATAAGTTACCCAATGTATTCCTTATCCTTATCTATCATATCCATCTTCCTCATGTAGATATATCTATTCTTCAGCTCTTTTCTTCTTCTTCTACAGATGTTTGGGTATAGTAACTTACAAGATAAGTATTGTCAAAAACTAGTTGACATAAATGACAACATATTACTAATTTAATCATCTTACATATCTAATCAGCAACTCAATGATCTTAAATAATGGATCTTCAAGTGATACAATGTATTCAAATCAGCTATAGTTCATCACATGAAAGTCGAACAACCACATAAAGCCTACACACCAAGCAATACACAAGGAAAATCTCTAGGTTAACCGAACAAGGGTTTGACAGAGTACACTCACCAAACGATAGATAATTACCAAGTACCAAGCATACTAATCACTGAGCATTCATATGAACCAAGCACCAGTTAATTACCAAATGAAGAATGCAATGAACACGAGTAAAATAGGAAATGACATAGTAATCTAAAATGGCACAAACTTCAATGTAAACATTTCACACTTATCATAAAATGGTTTACCAAGATCAAGACAAAATTAAATATGGATGTAATCATTAATTTGTTGATGATTCTTATGTAATGTTTGATCTACGTTATTTTGTTACACTGTTGATCTTAGGTTTTATAAGATATTGTAAACCCTAATTAGGTAAAGTTAGTTTGATATAAAATTTATAAATATTTCTTTATGAACAAGTATCATAAAGGAGTAGCCACACTAAGGAAATCAAGAGATCAAACAAAGGGTTTTTGATAGAAGGTTTTTGAAAGAGGCATTCAATTTTTCAAAACATACACAAGGCTACTTGTGTGTGTGAAAATTGTACCTAGCTATGGACACAACACTTCAGTAAAACATTAGAGGTTAGCAAAATTGAAATCTACAAATAAATGAAACTAAGCTAACCAGGTGATTTACTACCTTCTAGTTGGTGGGAGTATGGTATTCTCATATTAGACCAAGATTAGTGACAATTCAACACCTAAACGAAGGATTTAAAATGATGAAAGCAATGAAATATGGATACAAATTAATGTATTTTTTTGGATTTTTGATGCAATTAGATGAAAAACTTGATATGAAACTAATCTAGAATGAATTGAAATGATATGAAATTAATCTAACAATGCTATGAAGATGAATGCAAAAGTATGCAAAATCTATGAAAAACTATGAAATGATCTCACAAAATTACCTGTCGCAAAAGCTTTGTTCTTCAGTTGTAAATTCACTAGAGTAATTGTGCAAATTCAAGAGATATTGATTGATTGAAAGCTTGAGGGATATGATGAAAATTTGAGAGATATCTTTGTGAAGAGATGAGCCTTATTTTTATAGAAATCCAGGGCTTAAGGATGCATTGAGAAAAGCCATAAATCACTCTTGATAAACTTAGGTTGATTTTTGAGTTAACAAGAAATTAAGAATAAATAACCTCATAAAATCATGCAAAAGCAATTTTTACCTCAAAATAGAGTTTAGTTCTCTTTTTCAACTCGTCATGAGATGTTGAGTTTAGAAAGTTAACAAATTGAAAATAATAGTTATTTTAAAGTTGACTGCTTTTCTAATTTGCATGATTTAATATGAATTAATTTAATAAATAAAGTGATTTATTCTCAACTTAATTGATTTTGAATTAAAACAATTGATTTATGGGTTAATCAATTATTAAATCAAACTTTATTCCAATTAAATCATTAAATTTGACAACTTTGATTTTAAATCAATTAAATAAATATTCAATTGATTGTTTGTAGGAATTTTGATTTATTATCAAAATAAAAACAATATTAATTAGGAATAAATGTAATTAAATCTAATTAAATAATTAAGTGGTACAATTAAATTAATTAATTAAATATTTATCATATTCAATTAATCAACTTTAGGATAAATATGATTTATCGCCAAATAATTATTCAATCAAAGATAATTAGGATAAAGTAGGAATATTCCTCGATGCAGAATTAAGATTAATCAATTAGATTTTGATAAAATGATGTGCAGATGTGCCTTAGGTTAGGACTTTGATGTCAATTTCATTTGAATTGTTGATGTAAGAGGTTAATGAACCTATAGCCCATTTTTGGGGTATTACATTTTGCCCCTCTTTGAATTACTGTGTGAAGCGCAGTGGTTCAAAGAATAATCTGTGTTTGATGATGATGAAAGATTCTGAGAGATTAACTGATTCCAAGAAAGAAACTGATTGAAAGATTTAAAGATGCTAGGTCCTGATTGACCAAAGATGATGTTAACTATAACAGCAATGAACCAGTGATTATGAAGTAGTACCAAAATGCCTAATTTTGAACCTTATGATTACGAAGAAGTGACCTGATTCCAGACCTGATTGTCCAAAGGAATTGTTATTGGTATCACATCTAAACCCTTCAGTTATGAAGAACTAAGGAAATAACACTAATGAACTGATGGTTACGAAAAGCTGATACAGTTTACAAGATAGATTAGGATACCAGATTGACATGGATCTTGATGAATCTGATATGCCCCAAGCGACGTGCCCAAGTGATGAGGTCTTTTGATGAATCAGCAACTAGACGTGGTTGTCTTGATTACTGAGAGAATATTTGATTTACAAATTTGAATGATATGCGATACCATGCCCCCTTTAGGATGAAAATTGAAATCTGACAAGAAAAGTCAGTATTGAATGGTTCAAAAGCATGTTAATTGATTGAAGAAGTGATTGTACACATTTGGAAATGCATTCTACATCGTTTGGAGGTCCTGAAGATCAAGTTTGAGTAGGTTTGACCATGAGTTGACCATGGTTGACCAAGTTGAAATTTTGATAGTTTGATGTAACGTAATCAGTTAAGTTGAATTTTGGATTTCTGTGATGATTGAAGGTTGATTATGCAAGCAGTCGGTCATCCTAGGTCTGAAAATTTTAAATCATGATTTTGACAAAGTAAACGATCTCAGATTTTGATTTTGATCCCAAAAATGGATTCTACTTGATGTTTAGTTGGAGGGACCTTCATACAATTATCATTCCTTGTGTCATGTTTAGCATAGTTTTGAAGAGTCGTTTGAGTGTCAAGTTGATTTGGCAATCGTGAGATCATACAATCATGCAAAGTGCAAAGTGAAATGCAAATCTAAGACCTAGGACCTAGTCACTAATCATGTGTCATTCATTCTCATCATTGAATATTTTATTAGGTAACCAGATAAATCAATACAACATCCACTAGTTAGAAAACTATGAACATATGAATATTGATTTTTGCGTAAGAATCAATACAACACCCACTGGTTAGACAACCATGGACATATGAATATTGATTTTATTTTCAAAATGTCAAATTAGATATAAGCACCAAGGCACAAATGCCAGGATGACCTGAATATCATATCCATTTTGATATAGCAATTTGTATAAGCATCAAAACATAGACGTTGTGATGACCTGAATACACCTTGCAGTACAAACACATCAATCAACCAAGAGAACATTCTAAATTCATTGTGAATTACCCATAGTGACCCTTTATCATTCACATCCTTAGGTAAGATCATGTATCACAGTAGGAGTAATAATTCACTCAAAAAGACAATAGTTAGATCAAACTTCCTTGAATTTTTTGGGTATCAATGTTTGAGGTACGCATTGCCATTGAATATGAGATAGGGGCTCTTACAGATGGACACCATTTCAATCCAAAATTTCCAAAGTTGTTAGATTTTCACATACAAGAAGAAAACAAAGAAAAGATTATGCCCACAATCATCACTCTCTAAATCCTGTAAAGGACATCATCGAAGAGCTCGAAGGGACACAATATGCAAAAATCTTAATGTGAATCAGTAAGGATACAAGGAGATAAAAGCATGTAAAAGCATAGATTGTTTTCAATTTGTGTTGATGTTTGATTTTGTTGTTGTAGATGCAAAATCCTTTCTGGAGAGGAGACTGACTGACTGACTCAGATGTAGCTTCAAAGGACTTTGACTAGATATGACTCATCTGAGATACTAAGGACTATAGGATATGACTTTGATTGCCCTCAAGTTTGAACATTGATAGGATACAGACATTTGAGCCGATTGGTGCATAGATCGACTTTATTGAAAACAAGAATGTGAAAACAAACTGGGAGGTATGTACAAACTAAAGCAAGACTGAAAGTTGGAAGAGACCAAGATTGTGCTGATAGATGGAGTGTTTTGAAACAAGTGGCGCTTGTTTGCTAGGTTTTCACCATCTTGGCACAGATTCTAGTTTTGCTACCAAGGTGCCTATTTCTAGGTTTTCACCAAGGCACGTTTTCTTTTTCTCATTTTTTTGTATTTTTCATTTTTTTCAATTTTTTTGTACTTTCAATTTTTTTATTTATTTTTTATGATACATCAAGGTGCCTATTTGCTAGGTTTTCACCAAGATGATCATTTTTTTGAGGACTTTTTCTAATGTTTTCAGGACATTTTACCATAGACTGAATGCTTTAGGCATAGAATTTCTTCAGATGTAGAATGTTGATTGGTTCTTAGAGTTTTTATCCTTCATCTGTTGAGATTTGATAGGCTCCAGAGCCAAAAGTAGTAGTGATTACAAAGGGACCCAACCAATTGGGTTCAAACTTCCCCTTGCATTCTCTATGTGATTGATTTTTAGGATTCTCTCTCAAGACTAGATTGCCAACTTGAAATTCTCTGTGTCTGACTTTCTTGTTGTAACCTCTAGACATTCTCTTCTAATATACTCTGAGATGATCATACACTTCTTGTCTACACTCATCTAGTAGTTCAAGTTCTTAAAACCTAGACACTCTGTAGTCATCATCAGTTACTAGACCATGCATTATGATTCTTAGTGATGAGATTTTAACCTCAATAGGCAGTACCGCTTCAAACCCATAAACTAAAGTGAATGGTGTAGCCCCAGTGGGTGTTCTGATACTTGTTCTGTAGGCCCAGAGAGCTAGATTGATCATGATATGCTAGTCTCTTCCTATTTTATTAACTATTTGGTGCAATATTTTCAATAGATTCTTGTTTGAAGCCTCTGCCTGTCCATTCCCTTGAGGATAGTAGATTGATGACTAATGTTGTGTAATCTTGAATTTGGCACATAGATCATCTAAGTCTCTGTTCTTGAATTTTCCACCATTATCTGTGACTATAGAATTTGGAATACTATACCGACATATGATGTAGTTCAAGGTGAATTGAAATTTGTTTTCCAGTTGCTTGAGTCAAAGGAACTACTTCTACCCATTTTGTGAAATAGGTTGTAGTTGTAATGATATGGGTATGCCCATTAGAAGAATGAGGATGTATGGCTCCTATAAGATCGAATACCCATTGGTGAAAAGGTCATTGTGTAGTAAAGGGAATTAGATCTCTCCCTGGTGCATGAATTAAGTTACCATGTACTTGGAACTTTTGACAGTTCTTAGCAAACTTGATAGCCTCTTTTTCCATTTCAGGCCAATAGTACCTAGCCCTAATAAGTTTTCAAGCTAGTGTTAAACCATTTGAATGTGAGCCACATATACCTTATTGGAATTCCTCCAATACACATTGAGACTCTTCCCATTCTAAACGTCTAAGGAGTGTACCATCTAGACCTTGTTTGTATAGATCATTACCAATGATGACATACCGGGATGCATTTCATATAAGGTATCATTTCTCATGGCGGTTTAAGGAATTGGGAATAATTTGATCTTGGAGGTAAGAGAAAAGGTTTTTGTATCAGGATGAATCATGACCAACAATAGTGTAGATCATGCAGGTTTCAGGGGAATCATATGCAGGATAAGATAGTGCTTCCACCAGGAACTCGTAGCGTAGCTCATGTTCGTGCTACTGTAATAAAGTAGAGAACATTTCCATAGCATCAGCAGCCTTGTTCTCCATTCTAGGAATTTGTTCAAAGGTCATAGATATGAAATATTTCATTAGATCATCTACCATTCTCTTGTATGGGATTAGCTTTCCATCTTGCGTTTGATACACATCATTGACTTGGTGTATTACAAGTTGTGACTCTCCATGAATGTGTAGTTCTGTTACTCTCCACTCAATTGCTATCTTCATGCCGTTAAGAAGGGCTTCATATTTAGGAATATTGTTTGTGCAAGGAAACTTGATTCTGAATGGTTTAGGGATTGAGTATCCTTGAGGAGTGATGAATAATATGCCTGCTCCAGATCCATTCTATGTATAGGAGCCATCAAAGAATAACTTCCATGCTCTAGAAGAAAGATTCATGATAGAGGAATCTAGGAATTCCATTTGCATTGGTGTATCATCAAACAAAGGTGCATCAACCAATTGATCAGCAATGACTTGGCCCTCGATATCTTTTCTTTCAACATATTCGATGTCAAATTCACTTAATAGCATCACCCATTTAGCTAATCTACCTATGAGGGTAGCTTTTCTTAGTAGGAACTTTAGTGGATCAATCTTAGCTACCAAATGTGTGCTATGAGTCAACATATAATGTCTCAGTTTCTGTGATGCAAAGATCATAGCTAGAAAAGCTTTCTCAATCATTGAATAATTATTCTCATATGCTACCAATGTTCTACTGATATAGTATATAGCTCTTTCCTTCTTGTTCTCATCATGTTGTGCTAGTAATGCCCCCAGTGATGTATCTATGGTGGAGACATATAATATCAATGGCTTCCCTTGTATAGGAGGCATCAAAATAGGAGGATTTGATAGATATTTCCTGATATGGTTAAAGTTCTTTTCACATTCCTCATTCCATGCAAAGGTCACACCTTTATGTAATGTCTTTGTGAAAGGTTGTGATATGTCTACTAGCTGAGATATGAAGCATCTAATAGATTGTACTTTCCCTTGTAATGTTCTCATTTGATTAATATTCTTGAGAGGTTGCATCTCCATGATAGCTTTGACCTTAGCTAGATCAACTTCAATACCTTTCTTTGAAACAATGTAGCCTAAGAGCTTTCCAGAAGTGACACCAAAAGCACACTTCTTAGGGTTTAGCCTAAGACTAAACTTCTCCATTCGATCTAGTATTTTTCTCAAATCATTTAGATGTTTAGATCTTATCATAGATTTTTCCAAAGTATCATCAACATAATCCTCCATAGTTCGATGCATCATGTCATGAAAGATAGATGTCATAGCTCGTTGATATGTAGCACCAGCATTCTTAAGCCCAAATGGCATGACATTCCAACAGAAGGTACCCCATGCACATGTGAAAGCAATTTTATCTTGATCTTCTGGAGAAATTTTTATTTGGTAGTATCCAGAAAAACCATCCGTCAAAGAATACATCTCAAGCCCGCAGTCATGTCCACTATCATATCAATGTTAGGTAGTGGAAAATCATCCTTTGGAAATGCTTTGTTTACATCTCTAAAATATGTCCATACTCTTATAGATTTGTCTAGTTTTGATATAGGTACAATATTTGAGATCCATTCAGCATAATCAATAACACAGATGAATCCAACTTTTAGTAGTTTCTCTAATTCAGCTTTGACTAAGAGTGCAACATGTGGATGCATATTTCTCAATTTTTTCTTAACATGTTTGACCCCTAGAGCTATAGATAAATGGTCATTATAAGATCAAGATCCAACCCTAGCATATCTGAATATTTCCATGCAAAGTTGATCTTCTTTTCTATTAAGAATGTGGTAAATTTTTTCTTTTCTTCTTCTGATAAGGATTGTGCTACATGGATCAACTGTGTTTCTTTTGTTGTTCCCAAGTTGATGGATTGAGTGGGCTCAATTAGAACTGGAGATCTATCCTATAAATGACTCGAAAGGAGATCAAATATCTCATCCTTAGGCACCTCAAAGAGGTTTTCACCTTCAGATACATCTTTTATTTTTAGTTTTGTAGGTTCTGAGACTACCACAAAGTGGTTTTCACCCTCAAAACTCCTTTTCTTTTTATTTTTATTTCTATTCTTTTGACTAAGATACTTGATGTTCAACTCCATCATGCTAACACTCGGTTCACTGATGGAAGTCATCCTAGGCTCAACTGCATTGAGGTAGCAAGAAAGGGCATAGTCATTTGGAAAGGTATAGATACCTTGGCTCGGATTCATGGAGGTTTGGTCAAGAATTTCAGGATGTTGGATAGTCAAAGTGGTGAAAGATTGGGAAATAGTGTGTACGGATTAGATCTGTCATCATTGGTCCTAACCTGACTCTCGAGTTCAAAGGTGATATTACAACTCAAAATGTTCAATTCATGAATAGGCTCAATGTCATTGTGGGAGTCCACTTCAGCCATCGGTGTATCAGACTCATTAAGTTCCTTATTTCACTCTAGACTTACGTTGGGTTTAGGTTCATATTGGTGAAAAACATCAATATGTTTTTCTTTGATAAACTCATCTTCCTCTGGAATGGATCCCCATTCATAGTCATTTGATTCCTCATCTATGCCTCTAGGAAATCTAAGAATGTGTGTAAAGTCAGGATGAATACCCCAAGAAGGGTTACCCTTAGATTCTAATTTGAATTCATACTCATGGGAATCTATTTTAGAATAACTACCACCTTCTTCTTTGTCTATTTGATTGCATTCAAGATTAGCTGGTTCTTGTGGTGCAACTGTCTCTTGTTCTATAGTAGGTTCTTGTCTTTCTACTACATTGATTCTTTTTACTGGATCATCTTCAACTTCAAGGAGGTCTTTTATTTCTTTAGGAAAATGCTCATAAGGAATGAGCTCATCAATGGTGTCTAAGTCATCACTGTCAGATTGTTGTGTTTCCTCTGATGATTGGATTGTTGTTGATGGTTCAATCTGTTCTAAGACATGTGGAGAGTTCTTTCTAAGATAGAAAGGCTTAATCTTATATCCTAGACCTGTTGTATTCTTGTTTGTGTGGCCATGATGGTCAAGAGGTGATTGAAGACCTTTTCCTTGTAGTCCTAGAGGTCCTTTTCCTGTATATTCCATTTTAGCAATCAGTTTGTCCCATGGTCCATATGATTTTGAAGGAACTTTTGGTGTTATGGAGTCACATTTTTGGATGGAATGGGATTGAGACTCATCCTTGTACAACCATGCTATCACGACTTCTTCTTCCTCAAACTATTGCTTAGATACTTGTTCTGGGACAAAGCTTCCATTGAATATAGCCTGGGATTCTTTAGCATTGGGCTTCACTTTGTATGAAGGTTGTCCGTAAGATTTTGGGGACAATGGGAGAGATGTGAGAGATAAAATTGGTTCCATTGTGTATTCTCCCATACCATTATCTTTGATCTTGACCTCCTTAGCAATCTCTTCTTTCTTGGATGTAGAGGCAACATTTGTTTTCTTAGAAGATTCTCTATTATTGGGAACAAGTTTATCAGCACTTTCCTCCAATGTGTTGCAAGTTGTAGATAGGTCTGCTAGAATCGTCACCTCTACTCCTTCATAAGGAAATTTTACACATTGATGGTATGTGGAAGGAATAAATCTCAATTCATGTATCTAGGGTCTTCCTAGAAGGATGTTGTAAGCCAAAGGTAGATCAAGAACTTGACATATGGTGCCTCTGATAATGGGTCTTGTTCTGATAGGTAAGACAATAGTTCCCTTGGAAGATCTTTCTTGCTCATCATATGCTTTGATTTTTATCTTCTTCTTAGGATCAATGGTAGCTTCAGAGAATCCCAATTGTGTGATCAAGCTATAAGAAAAAATGTTGAGACCAGTGCCTCCATCTATCAACACGCATTTGGCATGATGGTTTTGGATCAAGACTTCAATGTGCAAGGGCTGGTTATGCAGATGACTCAAGGAATTATCATCTTTCTCTGAAAAGGAGATATACTATGGAGATGTGAGATGACCAACCATAGTTTGGAATCTATCTAAATCAAGGTTGTCAAGAACATTCAATCCAAGCAGAGCTTTATCTAGAATGGCTCTATGAGCTAGAGATATCTGAAGCAACTCAAACATGGAGATTTTTGCATTTGTATGTTGGATTTTTTGGACAATACTATATGATGTTGGGCTCGTGTCTTTAGGATTTGATGATTTAGAGGCAGCCTTCTATTTAGAAGAAGATGAAAGATTGAAAGGTATCTTAGGGACATTGGATGAATCTGGGATTTGTCCTTGTAGATGTGCCTGAGCTTGTGATTGAGTAACTGCATTTGCTGATTGATTTTCTCTATCTTTTCTTACAATTGTGATGACATTGCAATGCTCAGATAGGCATGGTTCAACCATATTGATGACATCATTGTTTCCAGAGTAGGCATAATTGACTTTAGCACCCACATTAGGCTGAGAAGATGAATCTCCTTGACCATGTTTCAGAAATGGCTCTGTGAATGTTGTATGATCATTATTGCTTTTATGATTATCAATTACAATTTCTCCATTATCAATTTTGTCTTTTATGATGTGTTTTAGGTGTATGCAGTTATTAGTCTTATGACCCTTATTGTGATGGAAGTCACAAAAATAATTCTCTCTCCACCATTTTGGTTTAGGTTCATGATCAAATACCTTTATCTCAAGCAAGGAGATGATGTTGTTGGCCAACAGAGGCTTCATGGCGGATTCCAAGGATTCTCCAAGAGGAGTAAACTTACGTTTAGGATCTGTAGCCCAAGGTTTATAGTCAAATGGCTTCTTGTTAGATTCTATTGCTTTAGCTTCGGAAGCTTTGATGGCTTGGGTCCCAACAGTGAGATTGAAAGTAGGTTCCTTAGATGGGGCACGAATAGTATCAACAATGCCATCAGTGATGATGCCCTTATTCTTGTTCCAGTTTTTGCCTTTATCTTTAGAATTAGATCCAGATTCATACTTGTCCTTTTGAAGTGATATGTCTCCTTTTTGCACAAGTACTTTCTCAATTTTGATTGCATTTTCTACCATTTTATCAAAGGATGTATGATTTTGCATTTGCAAATGGTAGTTGAGTTCTAGAACAAGATTGTTGATGAAAATTTCTAGCTTCTCGATTTCAAGAATGGGTCTAGCATATATAGAAAACTTCTTCCTCCATCTTTTGAGAAAAGTCAGGAATGGTTCTCCTGAGTTCTGCTTCAGATTGCAAATGTCGATCATAGTGACCAAATGTTGGATGTTGTAGGATTATTGTTGATAGAACAGTTTGATTAACTCCTTGAAATTTTTGATAGTAGGGGGCATTTTCTAGAACCAATGAATAGCTGACCCTCCCAGAGATCGAGGGAAAAGACACATTAGGTAGGTTGGTTCATGCATGAACTCCATAGATTGAGTACAGAATTCTCTGACATGATCTTGAAGATCAGAGTTTCCATCATACTTATCGTATTTAGGTATTTCCCCTCGCTTAGGGAATTGTGGCATGTACAAGTCTTTATCAAATGGAAAAGGGCATAGAGCTTCCATGGAGAACTCCTTAGGTTCCTTTTCTTTTTCAAGTTTGTTAAGTTTGACTTGCATGGCATGCATCTATTTCATCATAGCAGTGATTGGAGTTTCTTCCTCATGCATAATGATATCTTCAACATTAAAGTTGGGAGTAAGTTTTACCCCTTAATGAGCTAACTCTAGGAAGTATGTTTCTCTATCTTCCTTCAAGAAATGCCTCATCATTTTCTTGAAGTCATCATCATTTTGATATCGAGAAATTTTAGAAGGTGTGGGTTCTTGATCTGATCCATGTTGTGATTGATGTCCTTAGGACCCTTGGCTTGTGTCTCCTCCTTGAGACATAGTGTTGTTGAGAGAACTACCATGGATTGATTGATGAGAAGTTGCTTGATGACCTACGTGGTTTGATGCAGGAGGGGTGATGTAACCACCTATTAAGTAAAGATTCCCAAGAGCATCTTCTGCAAATTTTATTGTGTCAAAAGATTGATGAATGGTCTGAGCAATCATAGAAGATGCCTCTAAAAATATTTCAGGTTGTTCTCTTTGTTTTCGTGATGAAGCTCTAGTTTCCACCATTAACCTTAGGTGAAGCAAGAGAGCAAGATTAAGATAACTAAAGAATGGATTCATTCAAGAAGATCGAATGACGCAACCTTGTCAAGATTGGATTGATTGAAGATTAGATTGGATGTAAATGAAGGATATTGTGCCCTAGTAGTATGGGTAGATGCCCAAAAGATGGTGGACACGAGCTCACAACACTTAGTCATTTTGTATGAAGACTGAATTTGAAGATAATTTTGACATGGTTTTGACACAAGATGAAAAAGACTCAAATCAATAAATCAAAAGGCTAAATCAGACTCAAGAGACCACTTTTGGTAAATGATCAAATTCTTTCTAGTTTCTGCTCTGTTCCTGACACAATGAATATTTTGGCAGAATCTGGAAATAGGCTGCAAAAACTAGATTCCTGACAAATTTTGAAGGCTTCTAACAACTTTGAATTTAGCTTTTATATGAGTTTTGAAATTTTAGGATGACTTTTGACACCAGAAAGGATTTTTGCTTCAGATTTGCAATTTTTAAATTTTCAATTTCAGATTGTTTGTAAGATATCCTCTGTTCAAGTTTGCATATCTGTGTAATAGTTCGGGATTGTTCATTTCCAAAGGACCAAATAGACAGAAGATGTAATACCTCTCCTATGGTGATACTTAGACTTTTCTGAGTTGGACATTTTATTATTATTATGGTCAAGAGTATACATTTACATTTATGTTTTGTGGATGATGACATGATGAATATGCTCATTTATGGTTAGTAATTACATGTTTATGAGATTAGAAAATTATCTATTTTTTTTATATAGATCTAACCCAATTATTTGAATCTAACCACTATCATGATGTTTAAGTTTCATGGATGTGTCCGATGTGTTTTTCATGACTCCAGGATGAAGTCGTAGTTACTCACTTAGTTGAGGTCCACACAATGTATCGATCCTGGTCATCTGCTTGCATATATCTGATTTGTATCTCCATATGTATATATATGTATCTCTTCTTGGTGATGCAGGATTGCAGGTACCGGGTGTCGTCTCCACCTGGCTTCATAGGTCTGAGCGATCCCTCAAAATCCTTGATCGTTGTTGTTGTTACGGAGGTATCACCAGGTCCACAGGAAGAAACTTCACCTTTGATCCTTTTATCCTTAGGTGGGAAGTTTCAAGTCAGTCCCTTGTGTGAATGTCTTATGTGGTTTTGTAGTTGATGGAATTGTGGATCTTGTAGCTAGTTCTTGCCTTCGTGATATGTTCAATTCTGTTAGTAGATCATGGATGTAGATTATTGTTCATTTGAGGGTATGATTTAGTAGCGTATCTCATTAGGAGCGATTTTGAGTGCAATTAAATCATGTGGTTTTAATACCCATGATAAGGATTAATTTTATGGTATTTTAATGTCTAAGGAAATATTAATAATAAAAGGTTTTAAATAATAGTGGTGAAATTCTAACCTATGCTAGTGGCTACTTAATATATACATATATATTTTAGAATGAGGATTAAGGTATGAATAAACAATATAGTTTATAATAATGTTATTCTAATGTTTAACATTAATAATAATGTACCTTATTTATGGTATTATTTTATAATACTAATAATGACAAAGAGTCTATAGCAATAAAAATAATAATATGTTTTATAATAATAATATTATGCTTGTAATAATATTTGTAATAATAATAATATATGTACACATAGGCATATGGGTGCACACATATGCATATGCATACATATATTTATATATAATTAGTACCATGTAGTTATTTATTATATTAATAAATAATTAGATCAATTAGCGGTATGGTAAATAGGATTATCCTATTACCATAGTTGAATAATTTAATAAATTGTTTTAAGATTATAATATTTATTTTAATATCATTAAATTTGGGGACTTAGATTATAGTTTATTTATCCCTTTTCGGGAATGAGTTTTCAAAACCATCTCTTTAACGGATGGATAGTTGAGATGGTTGCACCAGTTGGATTACCTGTGCAACCACCTCCTCCATCCTATTTACAGGAAAGATTTCCTGTGTAAAAGGAGTGGGGAGAAGAGGATTATTATTATTATTGTTGTAGAAAATTTATCCTGTGAGTTTGGCATTTGGATTGTTACGGGTAGAGGCTGGAAGATTGCAAGCAAAGGGGTTCAAAGGAGTGTTGGAAACATTGGAGAGGGTTTGATCTTCCTTCTTCTCCAACTGGTCTTCGCAGGACTCCAGGTTGGAATCCATCTTGAGAAGTAGATTTACTTTGTAGAATGAATGTAAAATCTAGATTTCTGGAAAAGTTTCTGTATATTGTGCTATGGTTGCAAAATATATATATATCTGCATTATTGTAGTATTATTATCTTGTGTATATGAATGATCTATTACTCAATGAGATTATGATTGTTTACCTTTTTGTTTAGAATCGAAAACTATATATATATATATATATGTATTTGAAATGTGTTTGTGGAAAGTTATTTTATGAATGTTTGTATGTTAATTGTGGTGAAACCTCCCTGGGAGGGTAGAAGTGGTTTTGATCTAGTAGGGTAGTGTATTTTACTGTCATTGGATGTATTATGAATGCTTCCAGATTTTAAAACTTTTGTTGCAATCTTACTATTTCATGTCTATTTATGTGCCACCTTTCTTTTCCCAGATCTAGAATATATTTGTTAGATAGATAGGGAGGATTGATGGGCCATTTCTGAAGGGAAACTGGGATATCTCAAATGGGTCATGCTCATTTTAGGCAACCTTAGTCCCCATAACACCCAGTTTTACCCGCAAGACAAGTGACAGTAGTTCTCTGCAGTTCCAGTCGGCTCAGTGTGTTAACCAAGTTAGGTCGATAATGTGTTAACCGAGTTAGGTCGGTAATGTGTTAACCAAGTAAGGTCGGTAATGTGTTAACCGAGTAAGGTCGGCAATGTGGTAACCGAGTTAGGTCGGTAATGTGTTAACTGAGTTAGGTCGGTAATGTGTTAACCGAGTAAGGTCGGTAATGTGTTAACCGAGTTAGGTCGGTAGTGTGCTAACTGAGTCAGGTCAGTTTAGTGTTAACCGGGCCAGGTCGGTAGTGTGTCAACTGAGCAATACTGTGTCAACCGACCAGTCCAGTATAAACCAAGGAAAATAGGATACAGACTTTATACAATTATAATACTTTACGTACTTTAATTTCTTATACTTTAAGTTATACTTGTATAAAGGGATTAGGTACCCTTTGAATCCATTGGAATAGGTTTCAGGTTCCTAGGAGTTAAGTTGTAACTTTTAAATTTTAGATTTTTAATTAAATCAGACTTAGTCAATTTTCAGGATTAGCCAGGTTTTAGGTTTAGAAAGAAATTTTGTATAAACCTGAAGATTGTTCATTCCTTGTTTAGCGGAGATTATTTTCAGTACATTTAGATGCCTTTATTGAGATAGAATGTTTGTAAGGAGCAGTTTAGGGTTTAGAGTCAAGACATTTTAAACATTCTTAAACGTACTTGATTTCTCTAAACATACATAACTATCCTATTATTTCCAATTCTTTGTAGCAGTTTTCAAATGTGTTTACAATGTGCTTCTACTATGTGTATGATGTAATTTTTGATGTATGGGTTGAGGGTAGTAAACCTAACGACACCTAGTGAGTGGCTCTCAGTGCGGGGCCGGGGCCCTAAAGTGGCTAGAACCAGGATAACCGACTGAAGAGTTATTTAACAAGTGAAAATTTAATTAAACTGATGGGAATGGGTTAAAACATTAAAAAGATTAAATTTGCCTCACCCATGCCATTAGTGCTAGTAAAGGCTATGGATGGGAGTGGGAGAAGGTACCTATGCGTAGGTACGATCGAATGGCACTTGTCTGTACGAAAGGCATTTGATCCCGCATGTGCCTACTTGGGGGCCGGGGCCCGAAGTGGCTAGTACCAGGACAACCCAAGGAGTGAGGGCTATGCGATGACACTCACTTAGGTTGTTGCTTAGAGTTTCTACCCAAGCCTTAGAACCTTTTGGGAAAGATCTATACTTTGACTCTCTTTTCATTTGCTATTTTGGGAAAGATTACCCAACCCTAGGTTTGGCCTAGCTATTCCTCCTTTGTGGACCTTGGTGTTTATCTCCTAGCACGGAGGAGTGGGCCTTATAGGTATCCACGTGGTTGGGTGGTAAACATTTTTATCGAGGTATCTTTTGCAGATACATGCTTGAAGATTCATGCTTGCTTATGTACCAGATTTGAAGAATGAAGGCCTTGTGATTATATTTCATGATGCATAATCTTGTTACCTCTTATGAGGAGTTGAATGCAATGTAATCAGTAATGTATTTCAAAATGATGTAATTGGAATGGGTAGACTTAGGAAGAAGGGGAAAGGGAAATGTGAACTTTATGTTTAAGATGTATGTTGGAAAAGAAAAGGATTTTTCTAACATTCCAAATTATGTAACATGCTTTCATTATTATTGTTTAAGTGAAGCTATTGAAAAACCAAATGTAGTATATTTTTAATGTATCAAATGAGTTGGATAAATTTTATAAGTTACATTGTTCATAAAGGATATTTAGGAATATAGATGATTTTTAAATGGAAAGTTGAAATGAAAATATTTTGTATTTCTTAAAGATATGATGCAGTTTGCTTTGAGAAATAAATCTTGTTGTTAGTTTACTTAATGGATTTGAATGAATCATGCATTTAAAATGAAAAGGGAACCTTGGAAGGAATCTAAGTTTAAGTTTTGATTACATAACTCTTTTCAAAGTTCAAAATTTTTCATAAATTTTTACTTAGGTTTTCTTTTATTAAGAGAATCTTTGTTCTCTTCCCTGGTTCCCTTGCGGGGCATGATAGAAAACACATAGAGCAAAAAGAAAAGGGAAGGAAGCAATCATCTCAAAATAGTGAACAAGGGAAAAAGAAACCTTGCGCATGAACAAGCAATAGTGACTTATTGTGCTAATCCCTAGGAATGCTAATTGTGTATATTCTCAAAAGTTTTTCAATAATGCACATAGTCCTATAAAATGAAAAATTGGCCTCACTAAAGTTTGTAATAATGGTTTGAATCTGCAACTTTTATGATCTTAAGAGGGAAAACTCCAATCTAGGTGCACCAATGTTTTGACACAGTCTGATAATTTAATCAATCAAGATATGCTAGGAAGATTTGACAACCCAATAAGAGACCACACCTATGAAGATTTCCTCCACAAGGACATTTATATAGTGGTTATTGCTACCATGGTGAAAATGGCTATTACCACTTGAGGTTTCATCCATGTGGTTGACCCAATTAAGGGAATGTCCACTATGGTTAACCCTCTCTAAAGGTGACTCACAAAAGATACCACATGGGGACTTGGTCCAGATCCAAGGATTTGAGTTTTTGATACTACCCAAAAAGGGAATAGAGCATAATCCTCTAGCCTTATCACTTTTACCCAAACATAGTAGATAGATTAATCTGACATGCTAAGATTGAAATTATCTCACCAAGATTTGTGATGTCAACAACTATGTCTATCGATCTCTCCAGAGAGAGAACGTATCGATCAAAAGCTGAGGACCAAACCCAGTAGAATGTGAGACAATCACAGTATCCTCCCTACCTATAAGGGGATCTATCATCAAGAAGAGCTTCACATGCATGAACAATTGAATGAAGCCCAATCTCTCAAGATCATCCACAAATAGTGTTCATAGGGCCTATTTACTATGTGTAACAAATATGCAAAAAGCAAATCTATGTCCATTTTATAGCCCAAAACTGAAGTGTGAAATATGAAAGATGTAAAGGCACTCAAGCTTGACTCAAGAGAGTTCATTTTATATCCAAATTGAAGTGTTATCAGATTTAAAAAAATACTTGAGTTCCTCGCAATGCGCTTAGTAGATTTTTACCTGTTTTAGCAATTTTTGAGCATTTGTCTTCTATCTTTTGTACCCATGGGATGTACCTGCACCTGCACCTGCAAACCACTGTTATGAAAAACTTACCTATTATTGTACATGCAACCCAATATTATAAAAATTCATCAAAAAAGAAACACAACTTTTCAACCCCACATGGTAGAAAATCAGGTTAGTCAAAGATAATATGTCATTTGATAATCGAAAAACCTGTTGTCATAAAAAAATAGATTTTGACTAGTGTGCACTAAATCAATCATAATTTTTTCAAATCAAGACAAAATTAATTCAAACCAATAGAAAATGAAAGCTAACTCAAATAAATTTCCAAAAATATAAATTTAGGATCTGTATCATGTCATATGTGCATGTACCAATAAAAACATCAGTCAGATTTTATAAAATCAAGTTCTGACCAGTTTGTACTAAAATGATCATAACTTTTGCAAATCAAGACAAAATTAATTCAAACCAATAGAAAATGAAAGATAACTTAAATACCTTTCTAGAAATATAAATTTATGATCTGTATCATGTCATATGTGCATGTACCAATAAAAACATCAGTCGGATTTCATAAAATCAAGTTCTGAACAGTCTACACTAAAATGATCATAACTTTTGCAAATCAAAACAAAATTAATCCAAACCAATGGAAAATGAAAGATAACTCAAATGAATTTCCATAAATATAAATTTTGGATTTGTATCATGTCATATGTGCATTTACCAATAAAAATACCAATCAGAGTTTTAGAAAAATAGCCCAGAAATTTATCACAAAATTCATAAAAATTAACCTTGTGATCGTGGATTCAAGAAAAATGATAGAAATTTGATAGAATAGAATAAAATGGAAACCCATTTCAGGGCCCCATGATGGGTGCTAGAAATGTGTGTGAAAATTGTACCTAGCTGCAGACACAACACTTTAGTAAAATATTAGATGTTAGCAAAATTGAAATCTGCAAATAAATGAAACTAAGCTAACCAGACGATTTACTGTTTTCTAGTAGGTGTGAGTATGGTATTCTCATATTAGACCAAGATCATTGACAATGTAACACCTAAACAAATGATTTAAAATGATGAAAGAAATGAAATATGGATGCAAATTAATCTTCATTTTATTTTTTTTTGATGCAACTAGATGAAAAACTTGATATGAAACTAATCTAGAATGAATTGAAATGATATGAAATTAATCTAAAAATTATATGAAGATGAATGCAAAAGTATGCAAAAGCTATGAAAAACTATGAAATGATCTCACAAAATTGCCTGTCGCAAAAGCTTTGTTCTTCAATTGTAAATTCGCCAGAGTAATTGTGCAAATTCGAAAGATATTGATTGATTGAAAGCTTGAGGGATGATGCTAATTTTGAGAGATAATTTGTGAAGAGCTAAGCCTTGATTTTATAGAAATCCAGGGCTTGAGGATATATTGAGAAAAGCCATAAATCACTCTTGATAAACTCAGGTTGATTTTTGAGTCAACAAGAAATTAGAAACAGATTAACTCACAAAATCATGCAAAATCATGCAAAAATAGCTTTTAACTCAAAATAGAGTTTTAGATCAATTTCCAACTCACAATCACATGTTGAGTTTAAATTTAAAATTGGTTGTTAATTTCTAGTTGCCTGCTTTTTTGATTGTGCATGAGTTATTTTAAATTAATTTAATAAATAAAGTGATTTATCCTCAACTTAACTTTTTTTTTTTAATTAAAACAATTGATTTATGAGTTAATCAATTATTAAATCAAACTTTTATTCAAAACTATATTATTAAATTTTGACAACTAGATTTTAAATCAATTAAATAAATATTCAATTGATTGTTTGTAGGAATTTTGATTTATTGTCAAAATTAAATAATATATGTAGACACGTAAAAATGCACAAGTGCTTTTAAATTGCAAAAATCAATGAAAGGGCTCAAAATCATCAAAATTCACTAATTCAATCTAAAAGGGATCAAATCAAATGAAAATGGACATAATTAAACAAAGTTGGACAAAATCAATAAAAGCAAAGGAAAAATCAAATAATGAGGTTAAATAGTTAAATCAAAGCTTAAAGGGGTGAAAAACACTACATAATTGATTTTAATCAATTAGTTGTATAGTTGTTTAAATCAAAAATCAAAATGAACCTATTACCCTTACATGGCTAAATTTAATTAATTAATTGAATTTAATAATTCCTAATATCTTTCAACAAAGTTGAGCAACCAATAGAAATTGAGAACAAAAAGACACAAATCACTCAAAAAGGATGAATCTCAATCACTCATTCTAAAGTTTCAATCTCAACCACTCAATCTTGTCCTTTTGTCCAAAGCTTTGAGACAAACATTTAAATTGTCCCCCCATTTATGAACAAAGAAAAGTATTTGACTCAACCTAAGGTAAATCATGATTACTTCACTCCACCCCCTACCCTTGGGAATTTACTATAAATATGAAGCATTTTGAGAGCAATTGAGATCTTAGAAATTCATTTGCAAAGCATTGTTACTATAGGCAATTGAAGAGCATTCTAAGAGCATTGAAGAGAAATTTAGAGCATTTAGAGCATTTGCATTATAATTTTGTCAATTTGAGCTAGAATCATCATCATAGAAGTATTGTAGAAGCATAGAACAACATACATTCTCATTTTAGAAGTGTCACTAGTGGAGATTTGAGCTGAGGGCTTCACTTACCACCTCTTTCTAGAGAGTCATGAGATGCTATAGATCTTAGTTTCATTTTTAAATAGATTTGCATTGTATTTACTTTAGAATTGTTGCTAATTTAATCTTAATTTCATGAAGGTGATTAACATCATCACACAAATGGCACCCACCGTGGGGCCCTAATCCTTATTTTATCATTTTCATCATAATTTGCATGCTTGTATTGTCTATTTTTCATGAATATTTTGTAGGAAATTGGTGAAGTGATGCTTACGGGAGATTTGTTCACGCCTGCAGTCATTTTACTGCTGCCTACAATCTCTGTCCTGATCCCTATTATCTGAAGATTCATGCCTGGCATACAAATTCTACACGGTTTTGAGTATTCTGCAGTCACCTACAAATCATCCACTCATGCCTGTGAGATTAGTGCATTCTACCTTTGGTGCTTAAAGTCACGCCTGTGACTCAGGAAGTATCATTTTACCACAATCTGTTGTCGCCTATATTTACGCTTTGCTTCACCATTTTAAATAATAGTCACGCTTATAATCTTGCAATTCACGCTTACTGTTATTAGAATTGTCACTTAGCATAAATCATTTTTCACAAGTTTAAGTTATGTTCACACTTTTGTGATAAATTGTTCACGCCTGTGTAATTTTTAGTATCACCTGTGTCACTGCAAAGTGTTGCTTGTTATCGGTAAAGTTACGCCAGCTAACAATTCGTTCATGCCTATTAGCTAGACAATGTCACCTACTACCTATTGTCTTTATTCACTGTTAAATTGATTAATTCATTTGTCTAACTCCCTGTTTACATGATTTAACTATAAATGAGCAATCACAGGAAAGTACAAAAGCTAGAAAGTAGATTTAATCAAGAAGGAAAGGCTTTAGCAAAGAAGATTAAGAATGAGAACTTTGAGCACATTAAGGTTGTTCTTGAGACTACACAAGAGGAGGACAATCAAGTATTTCAAAATTACCTTGCAATTGTTCAAGCATATAAAATGAAATTTGTCTCTTTAAATTGGATTTTTAGTCCTTAAATCAAGTTTTCTTTTGAAATTTTGCAAATAAGTTCTCTAAAGATTCATACACAATGGTTGCATCATTAATTTTTGATTTTGGTTTCCCCGCATTTTGAATGGTTGTCTTGGACTAACTTGTTGGAGGAGGGAGCGGGAACAATCGCGACTAGGTGAGTAAAAGTAAGAAAAAAAGGCAAAAACCACAAAAAAGTGCCTAGCCATTGCTAGCTACAAAGGAAAAGGTATTCATCGAATCAAGCTTGCACTTGCTTAAATTGTGGCATTCATTGAAATCTAGCTTAATTAAAATATGGAATTTGACCAAACACCTCCATTTCTAAGAATCTCTTTGTTACGAGATTGAAAAAGAATTTATTGCTTGAGTGTTTGAGGAACTAAAGGGAAAGTTAGGGATATGCTCTTCACCTTTTAGGTGAACCAAATTCCCAAAAGCTTAACCTTAATTCCATTTTCCTTACTTTATATGAACATGCTAGTTAAAATAGAGAATTAGTGGGCTCACCTCCCAAGTTGTGCCTTAACAAGGCCGGTGAGAGGGACAGCCCAAAGTGGGATACGCTTGCTTTTACCACAAGAATCCAACCCACTATAAAATGAAACACATGCATCCTTAATGGGGTGTGTGACAAATAGATTTTAAATTTTTCAAATTTCCTCTAGTAGTCTTCATAGATTACACAAAATCATACCTTGATGCATGTGGGAAACCCCTTAACATACTTGGGGGATGAAAATTTAAGATCTATTTGAATGGAATCCACAATAAATCCTAGATAAAGTAGCAAGACTACCTTTTAGAGCCATGTTAAGAGCCAAATTTAACTTTAGGTAAGCTGCTTGGAATTCTTTCTTATGTTATACTTGTGGAAACGATCGAGAATATACACATTAGATTGTTTTAGGGACATAATGAAAAATTGATGTGTGTATTAAGATTGTTTTTTATTTTCAAACAAGAAAATTTCAAAGGACCTAATCTTAAAAGTTTAAAAAATTCAAAATCTTACAACATGGTTAGAGAAGTGCCGCCTGTGCACAAAATAATCCTGACTATTAGAGGTTCAGTCATGCTTGTGACTTATATGAAAATGTGTAGAAATGGGGAAATCACACCTAAAGAGTATTGAAACATGCCTGATAAAATTGGAAAATTGCCTATCAATAGGAAAGTGCCGCCTGCAACCCTGCAGTGTGCCGCCTAACAATATACCAGTTCACTCGTACATGCAAAATTAAGTCACACCTATGCTCAGATTAGTGACGCCCAAAAATCTAAAAGGGAAAACAAAGAGTATTTGCAGGGGAGGTCATAAAATTTTGATCATATATTTGAGTACCCTTTTCCATGTTCTTATTGTTCCAACTTTCAGCTTAGTCAAAAATCATGTTCTACACCATTTTTGCAAATTTTACAAAGGATTTGACCAAGGGTAATATTGACTCTTATTCTCCAAGATTTGTGCCTACTTTTACTAGATCCTACTACATCAAGAAAACCTTGCAAGCAGATGGGACTTATTTTAGTCAAGAACTCCCTTACCTAGGAGATGAGTCTACCACTCCAAGAATACCAAAAATCACCCGAACAAGAGGTGGAAGACAACATGATGTACTATGATAGTTTGGGTAATAAAAGAAATAGTGGCATTAACCCCAATAACCAAGGTGATGCAAATAATGGGGGCATTGACATGAATAACCAAGACAATACCAATAGTGGAGAGGCAGATCAAAACACTAAAGGGATTGATACCACTCACCAAAGAACTAATACTGAACCAACCGTCGATGATGCCACTGATGAAAAGGTTGATGAAGCCATTCAATGCCCCTATTTCTTAAGACTCATGGAAAAAGAAATGGCAAGAGATAAAGAAAAGTATTTCATGGACCTAGCCCAAACGGGTCTTACACTTCCACAAGATTATGATGTGAATCAACTTAGACCACCCGAAGTTGAAGAAAGTGCCATTGACATCATGAACAAATAGTTCAAAATATTTCAAATGCATCTAGATACAATCAAGCAAAGTGGGGATCTCAAACCCTTTTCTATCGAAGCATTGTGTCCATCCCCTTTTGATAGAAGTATAGTAATGGCACCATTCCTGATTAATGTAGTGTTTCCCAAATATGACAAGTATGAAGGAATGTAAGATCCACAAGATCACTTATATGAGTTTTGTGCATTGAGCTTAGAGTTCATGCATGATACCACCTATTTAATGATACTATTCCAAGAATCTTAGGAGGCATGGCTATGGAGTGGTTTTCTAAGTTACCCTCTGGCATAAAAACCATCGAAGAATTAGCTTCAAAATTCATGGCTCATTACTCATACAACATCAAGCATGAGGTCACAATGATAACATTATTCAATACTAAACAAAAAGATGGAGAGGCATTCCTCGCTTTCTTACAAAGGTGGATGATATTTTTTGCAAGGTATCCTAGGAGTGTGCCTGAGAAGGAAAAAATGAATATATTCATTAATAGTTTGAGCACCGAGATGAACTATCGATTGAGAATGAAATGTCCCAAGACATTCCAAGACCTCATAGAAAATGGAGTAACAACAGAAGAGGTGTTGGTTAAGAGTGGGGAATTGAAATTGTATAAAGATAACAAGAACAACTCTAACAACAATAACTCCAATAATGGCACCAATCAAAATAAGAATTGGTCCAGTAGCAATAATCGGTATAAAAACAATAATAAGGGAATAGTCAATGATGGGATTGTTGACTCTAGAAATTTGAAGGTGACTCCATTTTATCTTACAAGAACACCTAACCAGGTGAATAATGCAAACCAGACTTCCAATGCACCTTCCAACAACAATGCTAATAGTGGCAACCAAGGAAATAATCAAAGGAGTAATAAATTTGATAAATATTTGGTGCCAACTCCTCAAAGGAACTTCACACCCTTGGGTGAACCCCTCGAAAAGGCACTAAAGACCATCATAGCTAACAATATCATTACTCTACCTAGCATTCAGCCTTATGAGCCACACAACAAGCTTATTTGGTGGACTTCCAATAGCCGTTGTGAGTACCAAAGAATTTGAGGGCACACGACAAATGAATGCTTGCAGCTAAAGAATATAGTGCAAGATTTAATCGATAATGGCATGATCACCATTGATGGACCTCAAAGAAATGAAGACCATACGACATTCAAACAACCCTTCTATAAACATGACAAAGGGGAGTCATCTAATGGCAAGAAACAAAGCAGCAATAACATTAACTTTGCGCCACCTTATGATAACATTGTGAATGCTATAATAATCAAGGAATAGCCCCAAAAAGAGACATCCAATGTTATTACCAGAGGGTAGACTTCAAAGATTACCCTACAAGGGGTTGCTCCTAAATTTATTAGCACTCCACAGTCCAACATTGTGATCAAGCAATCTTCTATAGAAAAAAAACCATATAGCTTGGTAGATCAGTTGCAAAGAACTCCAACACAAATCTCTATCTTGGAGCTATTGAAGCGATCCCCTAACCATAAGGAAATTTTAGAAAAAGCTCTAGTAGAGATGAATGTTCCTACTAACTTAGAAGAGGGGAGGTTCCAAAACATGGTAGGTCATCTCATTGCACCTCATTGCTTGTCATTCTCCAACCAAGATGACATGTCTATTACTCATCCCCAAAACCTACCACTGCATATAGAGGTCTTGATTGAATGCCATAGAGTCAAAAGAGCTCTCATTAATGAAGGAGTTGGCCTTAATATTTGTACATTAAGTCTTGTAAAATCCCTAGGGTTATCCGAGTCTTGCATTGAACCTACGAAAAGAATCACCATAAAGGCTTATGATGAAGCTGAAAGGGCCTCTAAAGGCATGATCGTATTGCCCATTCAAGTGGGACCTGTCAAAAAGGACACCAATTGCCAAGTATTGGACATGAAGTTAACTTATAATATTTTGTTGGGGAGACCATGGATCCACGAGATGAAAGCAGTCCCATCCACGTACCACCAATGCATCAAATTTTTGTACATGGGTGAAGAAATCATGGTTGGAGGGGACTTCAACCCGTTCCAATATTGCAATGCACTCAAACCCCTTCATGAGCTATTTATTCCACATAACCGAGAAGGAATCATTCAAAGAGCCACCATTGAAGATACCAAATTGGATGATCCCATGATAACATTAAAGTCTACTCCAAACCCTCCTCAAGCTAGCTCAATGACATCAACTAAGGGAAAGGAAAAGATGAGCTATGAGGGTCCAACTGCAAATGAGGGTTCAGATCAAGCACCTAAATCAAAGATAGTACCCTAAAAACCCACTAGAAGAAAAAGATGAAGCTAAAAAGAAAAACTACAAGAAAATGGATGAGATGATGGATGCATTTGACAAACAATGAAAAATTAGTTCCAAAGGAGTAGGGGAATACTCTGTTTCCCTATTCGACATGCCCACATCTCCAAGAACACATGGTAAACCATCAAAAGAACACTTGCCTCATAAGAATAACTCTTACTTCGTAAGAGAAAGTGAAAAAGCAGCATTCGACAAGGAAGAGAATGAAATCCTTCAATGTTTTTACCATGATGAAGAGGATACCTCAAACACTCCCATAGAAAGAATCCAGCATGTTAATATACAAACTGAGCAATATGGGAATGGGTTGGAGATAATGCAGAAAATGGGATACAAGGGAAGAGGACCCTTAGGCCAAAAGAATGGAGGTCTATTAGAACCCATTGAACCTACTTGGAGGGAAAAAGAGGAAAGATCTGGAGTAGGCTACCAATACAAAGGCAAGAGCTCCAACCCAAAGCAGGATTTCTATCCTCAAGTAAATGCCTTAGAATTCAATGGAGATAGTGATGACTCTCAAGATTATGAGTGGGATACCCTATCTGATGAATCATGTCAAGATAAAGAAGTAGTCACAATACATATGTATGCAAAGATCCCAAGGCAAGAAACTCAAGTTAACGAAGAGCCTAATATACAAGGTCTTAACATAGGACATGTAATACCCCTCTAACCCTAATATAAGTTTTGTGTTTTTGAAAGAATTAAGATCCTTCGATGTTTTCTTATAGCTTAAGTTGTACATGATACTTGTTTGATCTATTCCTATAGTTGTTTATAATAATTTCATAAGCTAGTACTCAATGATTCTAATATCAGACATACTATCTAAAAATATCACTTTTGTATGTATTTATCTCCATGTATGTATTGAGTACCTACAAGACCTTTATGAACATAGTTAGGATGTTATATGATATGTACTTGATAGATATATATAAGTGGTTATTTATATTTTCTTCTATTAAGGTTACTTTGGATGAATCTTGTATCTCACTTGATGATTTGATTATGTTGATTTATTATTAGTATTGATAAGAGACTAACACAATGCTTGAGATTCTAACCTTCGTTATGATGATGCTACATGCTTTGAGTGTATATATATACATGATGTGTTTTCATGATTCGGGATGAAGTCGTAGTTACTCACATAGCTGAGGCCCACACGATGTATCGATCTTGGTCATCTATCTGCAATGTTTTCTTTTATACGTATATCCGTGCATATGTATTTCTTCTTTGTGATGCAGGCTTGCAGGTACCGGGCATCGACTTCACCTGGCTTCACAGGTCTGAGCATGCCCTCAAATCCTCGATGGTTTTTGTTATGGAGATAGTACTAAGGCCCCTACATGAGTCTTCCTTTGTCATTATTCCAATTTGGGAATATTAGGGTTCCTTCTTTGTCAGTCAACCTTTGAGTCAAAAACCCAGATCCAACGCACCCGGTTGGGCATGGTTGTAGTTAGTGCCTTGTGGCCACTTGAATTCATTTGGTTGTATGATTTGTTTACTCATTTTATTTATTTCTCCTTCTTGGTATGGTTCTTAGTTAATCTTTCTATGTTGTGTTTCAGGAGTTTGGCTTGACTTTCCTTGTTGACTTTGGTTGACCTTGTTTGATCTTATAGTTTTCTCAATATGTTTCATAGTTGATTTTTATGACCTCTTTTGATGATTAGATTTATTTTGAGGCATGTGATTTTATTCTACCTCAGTGTTATATCCTATAGTAATTATAAATAGGTAATAATATTGTGATCTATTACTTCATAATCTTATAGATTATAGTGTTTGATATTTGACATGTATCTATATAAATATAAATATATATATATATATATATGGAAATATATATATGGGTGCACACATATATGTATTTATATATATCTAATTTATATGTGATTATATGTTAATTATTGTAGATATTGTTGATGCTGTATATTTCGGGATTAATGTACAAGTATAATATTATTAATAATTAAATATTAAATAATGCGAGGTATATTATTCTCAATTGTTAATTATTAATAATGAAGATAGGTTATATATATAGATATTGATGTAATTAATGATGGCATATGCATATATGTTAGGATAATATTACATGTGTGTATGAATGAATACAAATAATCTTTTATTGTATATTTGAGTAATATAGTTGTATGATATTAAGTTATTTTATAATACCCTTTAGTTAAGAGTTAGTTGGGAATTGGTTACTTTTCCTCTCAACCTTTAGAAATTTATTTATATGCACTACTTTCTCATTTGAAGAGGGGGATTTTGGGGCTGAAGCATTGAGGAGAGGATGGCCTTACTTTTCATGGAGATTTTGGAGAGAAAACTTGGAGATGTGAAGGAGAGTTTGTAAGCATATGTCTTTAAGAATTTTTGGTTATCTTTGCTTTTGGGAGAGAGATATTTTTGTGAGAATTTTAGTAGTTGAGAGAGGAATTCTTTGCTGTGGAATTATTTCTTTCTTTCATGGAGATTTCTGAAAGTGGATAGGGTTTGAAGGATGCATCTCAAGTTTGGATTTGTCTTCTCTTTTGTTTCCTTCCTTCTTCGATTCAACCTTCGTAGGACATGAGGTATGGATTGAATATTTTAGTTACTTGATGTATCTGATAGATTATAGATCTATTTATATATTATCATTATTTATTATATCTTTACTTTTCATTTGTATGGTTATTTTAAAGTTTTGAGTTTTTGTTTGTAAGAATTGGCATGTGTTTTCCTAGGGTTTTTAGCAACCCATTTTTGGAGATCTGTTATTATAAAAATTTAAATTGCATCTACGGTTTTACTAAATTAATTTTCTGGAAGTAAAATTCATAGATCTCAAATGGGTATCTCTCTGATTTTATTTTTAGGGTCGAATTAATGCTTTATTTTTGACATTTTGGCAGACTATGCCTGTCCATTCTTGATTCTAAATTTTCTGTCAAATGTATTCGTATGCTACAGGCTGATACGATTATATAAAAGTCTAAATTTGATATCAAAGATTCTCTTAAGTCTTATCTTTCATTTCCAATTGGTTTGGTGAATTTTAATTATGTTTTGTGAAAATTACAACCGTTTTAGTGAAGGCAGGTCTGAACCCTAACCAGAATTTTCTATTTTAAACCAGAAGTCATAACTTTCTTTCCCACCGTTGGATCTTCCTAAAAATAAAATTGAGAGTCTATAATTATGTTATCTAAATCTCCACTAAAGAAATTTCATTTATTTTATGTTTTGTGGAAGATATGGATGACTGTTTTATGATGACTATTCTTTGCATTTAATCCTTGCTTGAAATAATTCAATTTAAGAACATCATTAAGTTTTAAGGTTTCCTATGGTTACCAGAGGCTATTAGAATTTTTTTTTGGTTAATTGGATCTATGTATACTCTGAATATGTTTATAATATCACTTGGATGTCTTCTTATATGTTTGGAACATTCTGAATGCCATATTGGGTTTAGGGTTGTCAAGTGGACTAGGGACAACATATATTTTCCTAAACTCAATCAAATATTGTTATGGAATTGATATGAATTCTTGATGATGAATCTATTATGTTCTTATAATTTTTATATGTATGTTAGGGAACCTAAGTACACTAGGTGAGTGGCTCATAGTGAGGGGTCGGGGCCCTAAGTGGCTAGTACCAGGATAACCTACTATGAGTTATTTAATCAAGTGATAACCTAAATAAATGAATTGGGAATGGGAGATTATTGGAATGGGAAATTACACATTAATCAAGATTAATTGTGCCTCGCCCATGCCTTTAGTGCTAGTAAAGACTAAGGATGGGAGTGGGAGAAGGTACCTATGCGTAGGTACAACTGAATGACCTTGTCTGTACGAGAGGCATTCGGTTCCGCATGTGCCTACTTGGGGGCCGGGGCCAAGAGTGGCTAGTACCAGGACAACCCAAGGGGTGAGGGCTATGTGATGACACTCACCTAGCTTGTAGCTTAGAGTCTCTATCAAATTTGATCATGCCTCTGGTATTGCTTGTGGTCTTCTTGTCTTTTCTTTTTTTGTTGTGACTTTGGGGAACTTTTATCACCACCTTAGGAATTTTATAGTTGTTACCTCTTGTATGGGTCTTTGGTTCTATCTCCTAGCTCGGGAGAGTGGGCCTATTGGTTCCACGTGGTTGGGTGGTTAATATTTATATCGAGGTATTGTTCGTGATTCTTTGGATGATCCTAGCACATATTCCTTTCCAGATCTGCAGTTGAAGATTTCTTATTGGATATTTTAATATGTTGAGATGTACTTATGTATTTGAATTCATGTAATTTTTAATCTCCTAAAAGGAGTCTTGTAGTATTGATGTAATCTCAATTCAAAGCAATGCATAAGGGAATGGGTAGTTCTAGGTAAAAGAAAGGGAAAATAATGTGGAATATTGGACATGTTACTAGCATTAAAAGAAAGTGTTTATGTTATTTCTCATATCCTCTTATGTTGTCCATATGTAAAAGAAATAATCTTAAATATAGTTATATATAATGATGTATCAAAAAAAATAATGTATTCTCTCTTGATGAAAGGATCCAAGGAAATTATTGAGAAATGATAGGTTAGTGATTGGAATTATTAACAATGAATGGTTATGAAACAATGCAATAAAATAGTAACTTGATTATAATGTTAATACTTGGTTCATGTTAATGAAATACCTAGGATAATGCCTACCTTAATGAATATTAATCTCTTACCTAAATTATTAGAGAAAAGTGATATAAAGGATAGTAGATGTAGATGAAATCAATATGAATTTATGGAATGAGTTGATAAAAGGAATAATGATGTTGGATGATTAACCTATGTTTAATAAAAGAAATAAGTTAGGGACATTTAACTTGGTGCATTAAAATAAATGTAGATCTTTTAAGCTCATGATTTCGTGAATATCTTATGTATGTAAATGGTTTATATGATGTTGCTTAGGTAGCGATGTTAGGGAACCCGGGAGGACTTAAGTTGTATAAATCTTACATTCAAGTAGTAGAAAATTATTTCTTCTTTTAGAAATATGAAGTGTAATGATGAATATTATTCTAGTTAAAATAAATAAATAAATAAAAATTCACTACTTTCATTTTATAGAGGTTTTATGTCTTGTCCTCTTGGGTTGCCTGGCGGGGCGTTACATCTGGTATCAGAGCCCTAGGTTTCTACACTGGGAACTCTGGGACTCATAGCTCACCTATGCATAACCTTGAGTATCTTCACTTTGTCTCTTTTTGGATTATGTTGTTATGCTAAAACTTGAATCTTAGGAAACGAAGGCTACATTTCGTGTTCTCATGTTGTATTGTCTTACAAGGGCACACCTATTCTTCTATGATTGAGTTATATTCTAACAATTACTTATGTTTTTGCATAATGATATCAATGATTTGTTAAGTGTATGTTTCCTATAATATTAATGGAATGGTGAAGAATTCTTGAGACTTGTGTTTGTTTTCTTGAAAGGTAATGGTATCCCTAGAAGGGTCAAAAGTTAAAGGATACTAAATGTTTTGAATTTTAATTATGGTCGTAGATAATATTACCCCCTGATCCTACCTATAATATAATGCTGTGCACTCTATCTTCTTACAAATGCCTAGTTGAATTTTATCCTACTCAAGGTATCTTAGAAATAGATTTTTTTTTGGATCCTTAAAAGAAAGAAATGATTGTGGTAGTACTTGATAGGATTAAAAGGGAAATAATTAAATTACATGGCTAATAATATGTACCTAGGAAAGAAGTGAAAAAAATAATAAATAAATAAATAAAGAACAAATAATCTACTGTCATATGTATTTCTCTCTCTCTCTCTTCCCTCTTAAGAAATAAGTTTTGCATGACAAATTGTTTAGACAAGGCAATAATATATTAGGAAAATTTGTAAATACTTAATTAGGAAACCCTTGGGTGAAGGACCTATGTCCCCAAGATTTTATCATAGGCTATAATTCACATTTTCATTTAGGAAGATGAATTTTTGTCCCTATCTTGGTAAGAAGTTATATCCTTTCTGCATATCTTATTAAATTGCACAAAAAGGATTTAAGATAACATAATCAAGAAATTCTAAGGAAGAGTATGTGCGATGATGGATTATCTGTACTAATGATAGAAGTGTTTTTATTAAATATATGTCTTGCAAAATGCCTAGTGAATAGTTAGGATCCTAGATGGGTATTTTGGAAACAAATTCATGTTTTGTATACATTGTGATCAACACCATAGCAGTAAGAAATTAACAACATTAAGTGATTGAAAAACTATGAATAAGGAGTTGTTGTGGTAAATAAATGTTATAGAAATGTACCTTACTCAATTTCTACTTAGAACTAATGTTATCTCAAAATTTTAAAGTGTATGAGGGTAATGTTTCAAATAGGTAAAGGGTATAAATTAAAATTATGTACAGTAGTTAATGTTATTAATTTACATGTTGTGGTTATAGTAGTAGGACTCGTATACTTCTTTCTCTCTTGATGGATCTCTGATCATTATGAAATAAAGAATTTGAAATAGCTCTTAAGTAAATGCTATATGGAAACCTCCTGACATGCAAATTAGGGAAAAGTGCATAGATAAATAGTAAGCTTTAAGAAGGGATCCCAACTTAATGAATAATAGTGCAATAAATTGTAAATTATTTAAATCTCCTCTAGGATGTGAATGTGTTTTTGGAAATCAAGCACTACAACTATTGTGAAAGATGACTTAGAATATGTATATTGTAAAATTTGTGTGTCCTATGTCATTGGAATTCTACTTAAAGCTTTGATGGAAAGGAATATTTCTTATAAAATTATGTGTTAATGAAAATGGTAAGTTTCAAGTATCTAGATTGTTTTATTTTCATGATTACAAAAGTAAATAAAAATTATTTGATGTATTCCCTTCATGATCATAACAAATATAAATGGTACATACCTCTCTATGTTTGGTATTCATAGCTTGTAAGGGACACAAATTTTGGACCCTATTTGTAATAAGGTCTCACAGGTTGTATTATGTAGGGTTAGATTATGTCTCAAAAGGGAAAATATATCATAAATTATTTCTTTCTTTTTATACTGGTTATCATAGATAGGAACTTTGATATTGTGAAAGGAAGTGATAATCTCAGTTAGTAAAACATGCAATTTCATAATATATTGATATTAGTGAGTAAACATGAATACTTTAGAGTTTTGACTTGATAACAATAATTTTTATGTAATTTCAAGTATCTTGTTAACAAACTTACTGCATAAAGTGATAGAATCACATAGTTAATTCTTTTTAAAAATCATTACTAATTGAACTGAGTTAATCTACACTAAAGTTGTAATAAGATAGAATTTACCAAAACTCTTGATAGGAGAAGTATGTGTGCAGTCATTAAATGAGGTTCTAGAATAGTAATATTACAATTCTGTTAGCTAATGTGCGATATATAGTTCACCTTCCCGACTTCCAGGAGTAAGTCGAATCTTAGTGGGGGAAGATGTAATACCCCTCTAACCCTAATATAAGTTTTATGTTTTTGAAAGAATTAAGATCCTTCGATGTTTTCTTATAGCTTAAGTTGTACATGATACTTGTTTGATCTATTCCTATAGTTGTTTATAATAATTTCATAAGCTAGTACTCAATGATTCTAATATCAGACATACTATCTAAAGATATTACTTTTGTATGTATTTATCTCCATGTATGTATTGAGTACCTACAAGACCTTTATGAACATAGTTAAGATGTTATATGATATGTACTTGATAGATATATATAAGTGGTTATTTATATTTTCTTCTATTAAGGTTACTTTGGATGAATCTTGTATCTCACTTGATGATTTGATTATGTTGATTTATTATTAGTATTGATAAGAGACTAACACAATGCTTGAGATTCTAACCTTCGTTATGATGATGCTACATGCTTTGAGTGTATATATATACATGATGTGTTTTCATGATTCGGGACGAAGTCGTAGTTACTCACATAGCTGAAGTCCACACAATGTATCGATCCTGGTCATCTGTCTACAATGTTTTCTTTTATACGTATATCCGTGCATATGTATTTCTTCTTTGTAATGCAGGCTTGCAGGTACCGGGCATCGACTTCACCTGGCTTCACAGGTCTGAGCATGCCCTCAAATCCTCGATGGTTGTTGTTATGGAGATAGTACTAAGGCCCCTACATGAGTCTTCCTTTGTCATTATTCCAATTTGGGAATATTAGGGTTCCTTCTTTGTCAGTCAACCTTTGGGTCAAAAACCCAGATCCAAGGCACCCGGTTGGGCATGGTTGTAGTTAGTCCCTTGTGGCCACTTAAATTCATTTGGTTGTATGATTTGTTTACTCATTTTATTTATTTCTCCTTCTTGGTATGATTCTTAGTTAATCTTTCTATGTTGTGTTTCAGGAGTTTGGCTTGACTTTCCTTGTTGACTTTGGTTGACCTTGTTTAATCTTATAGTTTTCTCAATATGTTTCATAGTTGATTTTTATGACCTCTTTCGATGATTAGATTTATTTTGAGGCATGTGATTTTATTCTACCTCAGTGTTATATCCTATAGTAATTATAAATAGGTAATAATATTGTGATCTATTACTTCATAATCTTATAGATTATAGTGTTTGATATTTGACATGTATCTATATAAATATAAATATATATATATATATATATATATATATGGAAATATATATATGGGTGCACACATATATGTATTTATATATATATATAATTTATATGTGATTATATGTTAATTATTGTAGATATTGTTGATGGTGTATATTTCAGGATTAATGTAAAGTATAATATTATTAATAATTAAATATTAAATAATGCAAGGTATATTATTCTCAATTGTTAATTATTAATAATGAAGATAGGTTATATATATAGATATTGATGTAATTAATGATGGCATATGCATATATGTTAGGATAATATTACATGTGTGTATGAATGAATACAAATAATCTTTTATTGTATATTTGAGTAATATAGTTGTATGATATTAAGTTATTTTATAATACCCTTTAGTTAAGAGTTAGTTGGGAATTGGTTACTTTTCCTCTCAACCTTTAGAAATCTATTTATATGCACTACTTTCTCATTTGAAGAGGGGGATTTTGGGGCTGAAGCATTGAGGAGAGGATGGCCTTACTTTTCATGGAGATTTTGGAGAAAAAACTTGGAGATGTGAATGAGAGTTTGTAAGCATATGTCTTTAAGAATTTTTGGTTATCTTTGCTTTTGGGAGAGAGATATTTTTGTGAAAATTTCAGTAGTTGAGAGAGGGATTCTTTGCTGTGGAATTATTTCTTTCTTTCATGGAGATTTCTGAAAGTGGATAGGGTTTGAAGGATGCATCTCAAGTTTGGATTTGTCTTCTCTTTTGTTTCCTTCCTTCTTCGATTCAACCTTCGTAGGACATGAGGTATGGATTGAATATTTTAGTTACTTGATGTATCTGATAGATTATAGATCTATTTATATATTATCATTATTTATTATATCTGTACTTTTCATTTGTATGGTTATTTTAAAGTTTTGAGTTTTTGTTTGTAAGAATTGGCATGTGTTTTCCTAGGGTTTTTAGCAACCCCTTTTTGAAGATCTGTTATTATAACAATTTAAATTGAATCTATGGTTTTACTAAATTAATTTTTTGGAAGTAAAATTCACAGATCTCAAATGGGTATCTCTTTTCTTTTATTTTTAGGGTCGAATTAATGCTTTATTTTTGACATTTTGGCAGACTATGCCTGTCCATTCTTGATTCTGAATTTTCTGTCAAATGTATTCATATGCTACAGGCTGATATGATTATATAAAAGTATAAATTTGATATCATAGATTTTCTTAAGTCTTATCTTTCATTTCCAATTGTTTTGGTGAATTTTAATTATGTTTTGTGAAAATTACAACCGTTTTAGTGAAGGCAGGTCTGAACCCTAACCAGAATTTTCTGTTTTAAACCAGAAGTCATAACTTTCTTTCCCACCGTTGGATCTTCCTAAAAATAAAATTGAGATTCCATAATTATGTTATCTAAATCTCCACCGAAGAGATTTCATTTATTTTATGGTTTGTAGAAGATATGGATGACTGTTTTATGATGACTATTCTTTGCATTTAATCCTTGCTTGAAATAATTCAATTTAAGAACATCATTAAGTTTTAAGGTTTCGTATGGTTACCAGAGGCTATTAGAATTTGTTTTTGGTTAATTGGATCTATGTATACTCTGAATATGTTTATAATATCACTTGGATGTCTTCTTATATGTTTGGAACATTCTAAATGCCATATTGGGTTTAGGGTTGTCAAGTGGACTAGGGACAACATATGTTTTCCTAAACTCAATCAAATGTTGTTATGGAATTGATATGAATTCTTGATGATGAATCTATTCTGTTCTTATGATTTTTATATGTATGTTAGGGAACCTAAGTACACTAGGTGAGTGGCTCATAGTGAGGGGTCGGGGCCCTAAGTGGCTAGTACCAGGATAACCTACTATGAGTTATTTAATCAAGTGATAACCTAAATAAATGAATTGGGAATGGGAGATTATTGGAATGGGAAATTACACATTAATCAAGATTAATTGTGCCTCGCCCATGCCTTTAGTGCTAGTAAAGACTAAGGATGGGAGTGGGAGAAGGTACCTATGCGTAGGTACAACTGAATGACCTTGTCTGTACGAGAGGCATTCGGTTCCGCATGTGCCTACTTGGGGGCCGGGGCCAAGAGTGGCTAGTACCAGGATAACCCAAGGGGTGAGGGCTATGCGATGACACTCACCTAGCTTGTAGCTTAGAGTCTCTATCAAATTTGATCATGCCTCTGGTATTCCTTGTGGTCTTCTTGTCTTTTCTTTTTTTGTTGTGACTTTGGGGAGCTTTTATCACCACCTTAGGAATTTTATAGTTGTTACCTCTTGTATGGGCCTTTGGTTCTATCTCCTAGCTCGGGGGAGTGGGCCTATTGGTTCCACGTGGTTGGGTGGTTAATATTTATATCGAGGTATTGTTCGTGATTCTTTGGATGATCCTAGCACATATTCCTTTCCAGATCTGCAGTTGAAGATTTCTTATTGGATATTTTAATATGTTGAGATGTACTTATGTATTTGAATTCATGTAATTTTTAATCTCCTAAAAGGAGTCTTGTAGTATTGATGTAATCTCAATTCAAAGCAATGCATAAGGGAATGGGTAGTTCTAGGTAAAAGAAAGGGAAAATAATGTGGAATATTGGACATGTTACTAGCATTAAAAGAAAGTGTTTATGTTATTTCTCATATCCTCTTATGTTGTCCATATGTAAAAGAAATAATCTTAAATATAGTTATATATAATGATGTATCAAAAAAAATAATGTATTCTCTCTTGATGAAAGGATCCAAGGAAATTATTGAGAAATGATAGGTTAGTGATTGGAATTATTAACAATGAATGGTTATGAAACAATGCAATAAAATAGTAACTTGATTATAATGTTAATACTTGGTTCATGTTAATGAAATACCTAGGATAATGCCTACCTTAATGAATATTAATCTCTTACCTAAATTATTAGAGAAAAGTGATATAAAGGATAGTAGATGTAGATGAAATCAATATGAATTTATGGAATGAGTTGATAAAAGGAATAATGATGTTGGATGATTAACCTATGTTTAATAAAAGAAATAAGTTAGGGACATTTAACTTGGTGCATTAAAATAAATGTAGATCTTTTAAGCTCATGATTCCGTGAATATCTTATGTATGTAAATGGTTTATATGATGTTGCTTAGGTAGCGATGTTAGGGAACCCGGGAGGACTTAAGTTGTATAAATATTACATTCAAGTAGTAGAAAATTATTTCTTCTTTTAGAAATATGAAGTGTAATGATGAATATTATTCTAGTTAAAATAAATAAATAAATAAAAATTCACTACTTTCATTTTATAGAGGTTTTATGTCTTGTCCTCTTGGGTTGCCTGGCGGGGCGTTACAGGACAAGCATATACTAATCTACCATGGATAGATACATTTTGCATGCCTTCAAAGGAGGGAGATTCAAATGTTAGTTTTAATCTGCTCGTGGCTTTTCCCACACTATTTCCCGTAGAAGTCGGTGAGGACTCAAGTGAAGGGGATTTTGACTCTTCTTCCATGGACCATCTCAAGGAAGCGCATGTCATAGATCTAAACAATACAATGTATGAACCCTCAAATGAAGTCATGTCCATAAGCCCAATTGATGAAAACTTTCCTAATCAAACCTTATCCTTGATAAATCGCCATCTTATTCATTGGGAGCAAACCGAGCCAAGTGACTTGCTTTATTTTCCAAATGACCAAGCACCAAACCAATACCTTAATGAGGTTGAACCCTCTTTCACTAATGAACTCGAACCGAACATGATAGAAGCAGTGGGGGTTCAATCTCTTAGTCAAAAAAAAAAATGAAAAAAAATAAGAAAAAGAAAAGTTCTAGTGTTGAAAACCATTATGTGGTAGCATTAGAACCCAAAAAAATAAAGATAAAAGATGTTTCCTTTGGTGAAAACCCAATTGTGCCATCAAAGGAAGAGAGATTGGATACTCTACCAGAGCATGAGGAAGAAAGGTCACCTATACTTATAGAGCCGATAGAAAAGGTTAACATTGGGACAGAAGTGGATCCAAAATTTATACACTTGGCAGCATCACTCACACCTCTAGAAAGAGAGGATTTCATCAAGTTTTTCTAAGAACAACAAGTAAATTTTGCATGGTCATATGCCAACATGCCTAGATTAGATCCCAACTTTATAATGCATCATTTGAATGTTAGACTAGGGGTTAAGCCCATTAAGCAAAAGTTGATGAAAATGCACCCACATATAGCTCTTTTAGTCAAGGCAGAATTAGAAAAATTGTTGAAGGTGGGATTCATAAGGGCAATAGCCTATGCTAAATGGATATCTAACATTGTACTAGTCACAAAACATGATAAATCCATTTGAGTATGCATGGATTTTTGAGACCTAAACCTTGCTTGTCCTAAGGATGACTTCCCACTTCTGAGCATTGATGCAATAGTTGACTTGACAACGGGTCATTCCATGTACTCCCTTATGGATGGTTTCAGTAGATATAATTACATCAAAATTGCACCTGAAGACCAAGAGAAGACCACCTTTACATACCCTTGGGGCACCTTTTGTTGGAATGTCATGCCCTTCAGCCTTAAAAATGTTAGAGCCACATATCAAAGGGCCATGACAACTATCTTCCATGACATGATGCACACCTTTTTAGAGGATTATCTGGACGATATATTGGCCAAGTCACACAAAAGAGAGGAACATCTACAAATTTTGAAAAGGATATTCATTTGGTTGGAGCAATTTAAGGTCAGATTAAACCCAAATAAATCTGCCTTTGGTGTCCAATCCGACAAGTTATTAGGCTATATAGTTTCAACCAAAGGTATTGAAGTGGACCTAGAGAAAGTACAAGCAATAATGGAGATGGAGATACCAAAGAACATCAACCAAATGAGGTCCTTACAAGGAAAAATACAATCCATAAGAAGGTTTATTTCTCAATTAGCCGAAAAATGACATTCCTTCACCAGGTTGCTACATAAGGATACTATGTTCATGTGGGATGAAAAATGTGATCAAGCCTTCACATTATTGAAGACATATTTGATAAATCCTCCCATCCTAATGCCACCAATCAAGGGAAAATAATTTCTTTTATACATATCTACTATCGAAAGATCCCTAGGAGTACTTTTGGCGCAAGAGGATGAACAAGGAAAGGAAAGAGCTATCTACTATTTGAGTAGGACATTGATCAAATACAAACTTAACTACACATTCATGGAAAGGGCTTTCCTAGTAGTTGTGTTTGCATCTCAAAAATTGAGACATTATATGTTGATGCATAAGGTAAAGCTAATTGCCAAAATTGATCCTCTCAAGTATTTGCTAAGTAAAACTGCCTTAATGGGTAGGATAGCCAAGTGGGTTATGATATTGAGTGAATTCAACATTGAGTATGTCCATAGAAAAGCCATAAAAGGACAAGTGATAGCAGATCACTTAGCTGAGAATCCAATGACTTCTACACAAACTATTCAAGTGGAATTTCTAGATTTCGTCATTGTAAACATAGAGGCAAAAACATGGAAGTTATATTTTGATGGATCCTATAATCAAGGGGGTTCCAGGGCTGGCATATTATTGGTCAGTCCTCAAGGTTACACCATTCCTAAGTCCTAAAAAATCTTGTTTCCATGCACAAATAATATAGAGGAATATGAGGCACTAGTCATAGGCATCAAAATGGCCTTAGAGTGGAACATCATGGAGCTACAAATATATGGAGATTCTCAACTCATTATCATTCAAGTCAACAATGAATATAACACTAAGGATGAAAATTTGATGCCATACAAGACCATGATTGATGGATGGAAGAATTACTTTGCCTTGATCACTTTTGAGAAAATTCCAAGAGAGAAAAATAGAGCAGCTGACATCATGGCCACCTTGGCTTCCTTGTTACAAAAACTAGATCAAAATGAGAAGTATGAGTTCTTGGTGGAAGAGTTGGTGAAACCAGCATTCGACCTTCATGAAACCCAAATTGTTTCCCTATTACATGGACATGGCTCACCTTGGTACGACCCTATATATACATATCTCAAAGACCAAGTGCTACCTTTAGCCCAAACCCAAGCTCAAAAATGAAACTTTATACACCAATCAGCCCATTACATAATCCTCTCATAAACATTGTATCATAAGGGTCTTGATGGGATGTTACTTAGGTGTCTAGAGGATGAAGAGTCTAAGTTAGCATTGCATGAAGTTCACGAAGGCATTTGTGGGTCACACTCAAGCGGGTTAAATCTAGCTAAGAAGATCCTTCGCTTAGGGTATTTCTTGAAGACATTAGAAAAAGATGCTTGCCACTTTGTTAGGATATGCAGCAAATGTCAATATCATGGTGACATGATACATGCACTGGCACAGGAATTGCACCCATTTTTTACACCTTGGCCTTTCTATCAATGGGGGTTTGATTTAATTGGCGTCATATACCCACCTTCTTCAAATGGTCACAAATACATCATAACAGCAATGGAGTATTTCACTAAGTGGGTCAAAGCGGTTCCTTTGATCATGGCCACGGGTAAGCAAATTTCCATGTTCATCTTGAACCACATCATTTGCAGATATGGCATTCCTCATGCCATAATAATAGATAATGGAAAGCAATTTAAAAACAAGGACATGGATGAACTTTATGCTACATTTCATATCACTCACCATTCCTCATCTATCTATTACCCTCAGGGAAATGGGCAAGCTGAAGCCATAAATAAGAATATCTTGAAAATATTGAAAAGATCAGTCAATAAATTGGGAAGGGATTGGCATGTGCAAATTAATCCATCATTATGGGCCTATAGAACGAGCATTCAGACACCTATGGGAGCCACGCCATTTTTATTAGTCTATGGGACCGAAGCAGTTCTACCATTAGAGGTTGAAATCCCATCTTATGAGTGTCATTACAAGGGTTGATCACCGATGAAGACTATAGAGTCGCTAGACTTCAACAATTGGATTTGCTAGAAGAACATCAAACACAAGCTTATGAGCACCTAAAAGTGTACCAAAATAGAATCTCGAGGAACTACAATAAACATATCAAACCAAGAATCTTTCTAGTAGGAGAATTAGTGTTAAGAGAGAACCCAAAGAATCAGGTTGAAAGAGAGAAGAAAGGAAAATGGGAGGCTAATTGGCTTGGCCCATTCATCATAGTATCTTCATTTGGAATGAGAACCTATAAGTTATCAAATTGTGAAGGAGATGAACTTCAAGAACCCATCAACAACATTCATCTCAAAAGGTTCTACACATGAGAGAGATGAAAGAGTATAAAGAGTATCAGATGAGGAGCATCATATTTATTGCACATAGTCAAAGAGATCTTGAAAAATACAAAAAAATTGAAAAAAAGAGAAAAATAGAAAATAAAAAAAAAGTGCCTTGGTGAAAACCTAGCAATAGGTGCCTTGGTAGAAAAAAGAGAAAAAAGATCCCGAAGGTGAGAACTTGGTAAACAAGTGCCTTTTGTTCCCTTAAGTTTGTCTTTCCTAGTCACATATGTCCATATTGCATTTCCAACATCCCATTTGTACAACTATCATTGCATCTGTCATTTGTACATAGTCATAATAAAGTCATTCAGTCACATTGTTGCATTGCCTATTAGCCCTAAGTTTGTCGAATGATACCATTTATCACTTGGGGGCAGAAGAGGATTGGAAATTTGGTACCAAATGGATTCAATAAGTGCTACAATCAGTCACGGCAGAGAGAGATTTATCAGAGTTTCAGAAGAGTGGAAATTGTATTGAACCTTTAATAGATATCATTGTTCACACCTAAGTATTTTGATCCTACAACATGATCCTCGAGCCTACATTGACTTTATAATCTGGGATTAAAATTTGACAAAACACATTAAAGATTAGAATGCTTGGAAATACTTTTTGAAAATCATGAAACATTGGAAAACATCTGAGACTTTCTTTTGATAATCTTTATAAAATTGACTTTTATCACATCTTTTGAGCTAATCAATGATGTTTTGACTAGATTAGCCATGAGAAAGACATGATATTTTATTGCCTTTGAGTGATTGTTTTGAGGAAGATTCATCAACTTATGAGCATTTGTCTAACGACGTGGTCATCAAAGAACCATTGAGAACTATCTCATAAGAGGACGAATTGACCTTTGCTTGTTTATGCAAATGGATCCCTTGGCTATTTAGATCTTCCATATCTTAATACCAAAAATCCACTTGCAACATTGAATCTGTTGACACCGGTATTCAGAATCCCTTAGTTGGTCATCCAACTAGTGAGGGTTGTACTTGGTTCAAAAAGGAGGTTACCAAAACATGATAAAAAGCAATATTCATATCATCATGATGTGGTCAGTGATGATTGTACTAGATTTTTGGTCCCAAAATGCTGAATGATGAAAATTTATCTCCATGGCATTTCTTTGCTACAAGCTGGTGACACTTAGGTTGCATTGCATTACATTATCATGTTAGATTAATGGCATTATCATGTTAGATTAATGGCATTATCATGTTAGATTAATTGCATTTGTTTGTGGTTAATGTCCCAAGGGAAAAGGGGGTAAATCAATAATCTTGGTTATTCAAAACATTAAAGAAATGAGGGATTCAATCAAATATCTTACTCTTGATCAATAAAAAGATAAAGAAAATGATATTATCTTTTGCATTCATGCATAGCATTAATCATTAATCATTATCCATATACAAGAAAAAGAAAAAAAAAACATCCATACATCATTTGCATACAAATAGCTAAAGATTGCATTGCATCCATCAAAAAATTAAAAAACATAAGGGGCATTTCCATAAAACTTTGCATCCATACATTGAGAAATAGGGAAAATCATGACATAAATCCATACATTCATACATCATTTATCTATATCATAAAATAAGATAACTGCATCCATAGCATAAAACAAAGTAAATGCATAACACATCATATAGTTGTAGAAAAGATAATCTCATAAACAACTCATCAAGGAGAACCAAGGAGTATATCATCATATATCATCAAAAAAGTGTTCATCAATGATCCATCAACTCAGTATATCAAGATACCATACAAAGTGATACATCAAATGGTCAAATCAATCAAAAAAACATGGCATGTGATACAAGTACATCAACCATGAGTGAATCTATCATCAAATCAATCAAGATCCTGTAGGACCAAATCCATCTGGACCTCTACCATCTTATGGGGGAGGAGCCTGAGAAGTACTCACTCTACTCTATCTCTAAACCATAGCAGACATGAACTATTGCATCAAGGTGGAAACTTGATCTAAATGTCCAACAACACTGGACATATCAGTCCTCATAGCCTGAACCTCCTGTACTATAGTACACATAGTAGGAACATCCTAGGAATCCTGTCCCTGATCCTGTGGCTGCTAATCATGTGTAGGCACCTACTATGCCATTGTCTATCTACTCTAGGATGTACATCAAGTGCATCATCCTAACCTCTAGCATGATCTCTATCCCTCACATGACCACCTCTCACCCATACTCAACCAATAGTAGGAGGATATCTATGTCCTCATCATCTCTGTCATCTACCACCACCACCTCCATCACCCTAACCTGGGATAGGCTATGCTAGATCAGTGAAATGAGTAAACCTATTATAAGCCCACCAATTGGAAAACTCACAAGACATACCTACATCTGCCACACTAGAAAGAATCTCCCATCTATAATAAACCATACTAGCAATCTGATCTAAGGCAAACTAATAATCAATGAGAGGACCCCACAAAGATCTCTCTGCCTATACCCAAGCATATAGTGCTATACCCTGTGGCATATCCTATGTCTGACCATACTGTCTAGAAACTCTGCCAAAGTAGAAGCACTCAATAGTGGTAGTAGTGTGACCAATCATCTAGCGAGGGGAAAACATGTAAGGTAACTCATCATCATCCTCTCTCCATGGCTCGCAACCCCTGTATGGTCTCCATAAAACCTGATCGAGATCATCAATCTATCACCACCAGAAATCCAAATGACCCAAATGATGTTGCACAACCATCCCAGTGTATAGAAAATCATATGGAAAACCCCAAGGTAGAACCCTATCATAAATGGGCCTAGTGATGGGAAGATGCTCCCATATCCACAACTAAAGAATCACTGCACTAGCCGACAAGGATGCACTCTCTCTATAGACTACCTCGTGCAAATCATGATAGAGTTGTGCAAGGATGCATGAACCCCAATCGAAGCATTGAGGATGAGCAAGTAAATCCTCCAATATCCTACCCCATCTAATAGAAAAACCATGACCTCACCGGTCGGGAAGAAGTAAACCACCGATCAATGCACCAAGTACTGCTGGCAATGTAGGAAAGGAGGCAAACTAAGGCCAGGTGATTGTATCATCATCAATAGAATTGTCCCCAAACACTCATTGGCAGACTGTAGAATCATATATGGAATCATAATACACTACCTCTCATCTGCATGGGATACATAGTAATCTATATACATCCTCAAGCATGATATTCATCTCTCCATAAGGAAAATGAAATGTATTGTGGTTGGAGTGCCATCGCTCTGCCACTGCAGTCAATAAACCATGGTTCAGCTGGAACCATGGAAGATCAAGAAGGAAGCTCAAACCACACAACTCAATCACATGAAACTCAGCATCTGTAAGCATCTAGCCCAAATCAATGACCCAAGAAGCCACTATCTAGATGTATAGAGTTGGAAAGTTTTCCTATTGGCAAAACAAAGGAATCATATCAGTATACCATATCAAGGAATTATTTCAAGTCAATCAAGTCAATCAAGTCTATCAAAAGTATCAAGCAATCACACCAAGTACCATTTCTTTTTGTCCCTGTGTCCTGAGAATGAAGCAGCAGTATCAAATCATATCAGTTTTCACACTGATTGATTTATCCTATCAATATCCTATCCTAATTGGATTGACACATCACATTCATTGGTAAAACTATCCTGATATCCTAATCCATGTGTTTTTTTTAAAGCAACAGACCTAATCTAATCATTTGACTCAAGCATTAGAAGTCATCAAATCTTTCATCAGACACAATTAAGTACAAGTGTGAAAAAAGTACAGAAAAATTTGTCAAAAGTCTATAGGTGTGATTTTAATCATCCTAGGAAACATTCCTCTTAAGCGATAAAAAAAATTTGTGACGTTACATTATTTGGGTGTTATGTGATAGCTTTCATGCTACGCGACAGTAAATCAAGCTAGGTGACAAAAAAATGTGGCCTAGGCGACAGTCAAAGTGTTAGGGTTTCCTACATGATAGAATATATGAAAATGGGCATTTTGACCTAGCTTTACACATGAGTATCCTATTCTTAGGCGAGGATGAAAGTTTCTTAAGCGAAATTAAACTATATGTATGCGTGAGAGAAAAGCACAGATGCGACAGTAAAAGGGTCTAGGCGACAGTGACATTTTCCTAGGCGTGATTTTGCATATTAAAGGCAATGATGAAACAGGAAATTGCAATAAATGCAAATAAGAGGTTCAAAATAACTCACTGGAGGTCCATAGTCAGGTGGCCTCGCATATCTCTGACACCTCTCAAATCAATGCTCTTGAATAGGGACAACCATCTCAAAATTTACAGCAAGATCAAAGCAAAAATCACCAAAGATAAAAGTAAAAATGAATAGTAAAACAAGGTTTTTTAACCTATTTAAGCTATTTTGACCTAATTTTTGGAGGTGAAATTTGGCTTAGACCTATATATTGACCTATCAAATCAACTGAGGCATATCATCAATGTTTTTCAGAAATGAAAACATATTGGATCAATTAATCAACATCATCAAATATTTCATATCAAGCAATCAATATGTTTTAATTTCTAAGGGGGCATCAGGGTATCAAATTGTAATTGAAATCAAACATCATTGGAATCAGTGGAGCATCAAAAAATTTTGTATCAGTATCAGAGGTAGCAATCATATCATATCAAAGGCAACAATCATATCATATCAGAGGCATATCAATGAATCAGCAATCAGGACCTAAAAGTGATCAGGACTTCAAGAATCTTTGAATCAATGTTCTTCGCACATTAATTCAAAGAGGGGCATTTGTAGACACGTAAAAATGGACAAGTGCTTTTAAATTGCAAAAATCAATGAAATGGCTCAAAATCATCAAAATGCACTAATTCAATCTAAAAGGGATCAAATCAAATTAAAATGGACATAATTAAACAAAGTTGGACAAAATCAATAAAAGCAAAGGAAAAATTAAATAATGAGGTTAAGTAATTAAATCAAAGCTTAAAGGGGTGGAAAACACTACATAATTGATTTTAATCAATTAGTTGTATAGTTGTTTAAATCAAAAATCAAAATGAACCTATTACCCTTACATGGCTAAATTTAATTAATTAATTAAATTTAATAATTCCTAATATCTTTCAACAAAGTTGAGCAACCAATATAAATTGAGGACAAAAAGACACAAATCACTCAAAAAGGATGAATCTCAATCACTCATTCTAAAGTTTCAATCTCAACCACTCAATCTTGTCCTTTTGTCCAAAGCTTTGAGAAAAACATTTAAATTGTCCCCCCATTTATGAACAAAGCAAAGTATTTGACTCAACCTAAGGTAAATCATGATTACTTCACTCCACCCCCTACCCTTGGGAATTTACTATAAATATGAAGCATTTTGAGAGCAATTGAGATCTTAGAAATTCATTTTCAAAGAATTGTTGCTATAGGCAATCGAAGAGCATTGAAGAGAAATTAAGAGCATTTAGAGCATTTGCATTATAATTTTGTCAATTTGAGCTAGAATCATCATCATAGAAGCATTGTATAAGCATAGAACAGCATACATTCTCATTTTAGAAGTGTCACTAGTGGATATTTGAGCTGAGAGCTTCACTTACCACCTCTTTCTAGAGAGCCATGAGATGCTATAGATCGTAGTTTCAAATAGATTTGCATTGTATTTACTTTAGAATTGTTGCTAATTTGATCTTAATTTCATGAAGGTGATTAACGTCATCACACAATATAATTAGGAATAAATAGAATTAAATCTAATTAAATAATTAAGTGGCAAAATCAAATTTAATTAATTAAATATTCATCATATTCAATTAATCAACTTTAGGATAAATAATGACATTTATCACCAAATAATATTCAATTAAAGATAATTATGATAAATTAGGAATATTCAAGGAATATTCCCCAATGCAAAATTAAGATAAAATCAATTAGGATTTCAATGTGCAGATGTGCCTTAGGTTAGGACTTTGATGTTGATTTCGATCAAATTGTTGATGTAAGAGGTTAATGAAGCTATAGCCCATTTTGGGGGTATTACACTACCGAGTAGAACAGAAGGACACATACATCACTAGAAGGTGCTATCTATTTGATATATTACAGATATGAATCTAAAATCTCTTAATAGAGTACACTTAATAGTTCTAGTTTAAATCTCTTAACCAAGTATACACATGTAGTGTGTTGTTAAAATCCTCTAAATAGGTAGATCTCATCGATCTAATTGTTACTCCTAACAGGGTAAGATCATCAGAAGTGATCACAATTTGTAGCCTTAACTGACATACTTTGTTACTGTAGTAGTGAAGATTTGTGGGTGTCATCCCCACCGTAGTTTTTACCTTCTTACAACATTTTATATGATACCAAAATAAATGTGTTATGAGTATGAATTTTCATGTATGGCTTATTGATTAGATTACATGAAAATGACATTTTCATTTATATTTGAATGTATGTTTTGGATAATGGATTCAGTTAGTTAAATGATATCTACACTTGGAAAGTTTTTAGTCTTGAAAAGTTTTGAAGGTACTAATTCACCCCTCCCCTCTTAGTAATTATCTTTCCATAATCCCGACATATTCAGCATTCATGCTAACAAATACTCCCCCTTTGACATCAATAGAAAAGGTATATACAAAAATGTATTTATACACAAGGTGAAAATTTAGGACTGCACATCAAAATTTACACCATGTGAAGTATGTCTTGAAAGGTGGTTTCTAAGATCTTTACATCTTCTTCCCATGTCATATTCAATATCTGGCCAATCTGAATTAGGCCATTCAATGAAAAAGATGAGATCTCAACATCCTTTAGTACTTTAGGCTGCATAGATCCATCAAAAGATTTCTTCTTTGTCTCCATATCCTCAAGGTGCTTCTCCAAAATTGACAATTTAGGATTAATCAAACTCATCCACTCACCAAATCTTCCCAACACTCTTGACTTCTCAGTTTGTAGCATGCTGATTTTATCAAATAATTTGGACACTTCCTTGTCCAACTCAGTAACTGACTATGAGGAGGACCAACAATTCTTTGCCAATTTGTCTAATGTCTTCTCATTATTGTGAATTATGTCCACCATATTTTTCACATACCTAAAAGGATTTTTGCAATAGTTGTATATCTTTTTTACATGCTCAATGCAAGTCCTAATTATAGAGATGGTAGTATATAGTATGCCTAAGTTCCACTTTATTGACTTCTGTACCTCTTCAAACGTCTTCACCATGAATTCCTTTTCAACCTTCACAACAGAAGCCTTCTCCAAAGAAGTGAAGTGCATATCAAGGTCATCAAGGATTTTTCCCAAGTTTTATGTTGCATCATTACCCTAGAAGGTAAGATGTATGGGTAAAAGCTTATTAATTATGTACACTACCCTGACTTTCTTCTCAATTTCCTTCTCATATCTTTCCTTAGCCTTATAAAATGCCATAATAGATAGATTCATTAGCTTATCCTCATCCATTTTATTGATAAATTAGTAATTAGAGGCTTCATGTCACTTGTCAATAATTGATTTGTAGAAATCAATTCCTCCTTAATAGGAGTAGAAACAAGAAAAAAAATAGGTACTTTTGTTTCTTTCTCAACTACAACCTCTATTTTAGTATCCTTCTTTCCCTTAGTCATGACTTATTTCATTTCATCTTCAATCAATATGCCAAGATCTATCACTTTTACTAAACTTTGTGCATTACTATCATCTATCTTAGGAATAGTGTCAACATTTTCTTGAAAAGGGTCACCAACATCCTGTAAAGTTTCCAAAGACACAGGTATACCTACCACAAATAAATTTGGCTACTTCACTATATTGTAGAACTTATCAGTACTTTCATCATCCTTGAGTTGTTCTTCTTCTGCTCTAACAGATTTAGATGATTATCCAATCATTATTTCTTTTGGTTTGGTCCCCTTAGAGGGATTAGCTTTTTCAGGTCCTTCTTCAAGTAAAATATTATCAATGGTCTTTTGTGTATCTTCTTCTACTTCCTCATATTTTCTTTCCATTATTTTGATCAATCTTGTCTTTGTCCTCAATAAATTTTTCACCTTATTAAAAATTATTTCAATCTCTTTGTGAGAAATAAACGAATGCATATCATCTATTAATTTTACACAGATCTTATTGTCTTCTTCTAAGGCTCTCTACTTTCTAACCTCTAATCTATCAAATTGATCCTTAGGTATTCTACCTTCTAGTTCAATCAAATTATTTTTGAAAGCTAGCATATGATTTATCACAATATATTTAATTTTAAGTTTATCATCATCATCATAACTCTGATAATACCTAGGTAGTTGATTCAGCTTCCCTTGCTCAATTATCCTCTTTCCTAATATCTTCAAGTCAAGTTTCCATAGTTGTCTCTCAATTGGCTTCTCTTGTTCAGTGGTCTTCTTTTCTTTCTTTTCTTCTCCTTTCTTCTTCTTCCAAGGATATTCTTCCAACAGTGGAGAAAAAAAGATCTTTCTTTCAAAAATAGGTCTAGAGCTCATCACCTTAGGTCTTGATGTAATGGCATCCTGGCTTCTTTCTTAGTGCCTGAAGATTCTAGCAGTCTCGGTAACTATCTAGTGATGTTTGGTTACTTGGTTGGTAATCTCAGTAGAAGATTGGAGTTTCTCAAATTTTTATGGTGATTCTCGGTCAAAGTTTGTTAGGCTTCATCAATGGAGCTCAGTGGTCTTCGTGGTGATTCTCAGTTGGAAGTTCTAGTGGATCTCCATGGGTGATGGTCACTCGGTGACTTGGTGGTTTTTTATTCGATGCTCAGTTACCAATGAGGTCTCGGTGTTCATGCATGTTGCTCGGTTGTTGAAGTGGCTCAGTCGCTGAAGGGAGCTCAATCATTAAAGGGGACTTGGCACTTCTGGTGCTCGGTAATGTCTATGGTGCTCGATTGACATTATTGGTGCTTGGTAATGCTTGGAGAGCTCAGTTGGTGTGGATGCTCAGTGTATTTCCTAATGCTCGGTAGTTTGGCTTACCGACGGCTATTCTTGGAGATTCGGCTCGGCCGACTGATGTATTTAATGTGGGTCATGTTCCTCAAGTTATGGATTGACCATTGGATGTGTGGGGACCTAGATCTGGCATGTTGCATTCTCCTATGTGGATCTAGAGGCCCACTTGGTGAATTAGATATTGGTGGAGTTATTTCTGAGCTGACTAATGTTTGGCATTTAATAATTGTATATTTGGGAGCCGACTGGCTTTTGGGATTTAATTGTTTCATCCAGCTGACTTGTGGCTTGGATTAGTATTTAAGGAGGTTTTTAGGTAGTTTTTTAGGTAGTAGAAGATGTGTGGCTCTGTGAAGGGATCGATTTGGAATCAGATTAGATCTAGCAGAGTTAGTAGCTTGCGGGCTTAGGTAGCAAAAAGATTGCTTGGAAGTTTGAGTATGGGTTTACATCTTTCTTGGAGTGCCTACCAGTGTCATGTTGTGTTGCAGACCTAGGCTAGCTAAGGAGAAGTGTGTTGGATCTTGTGTGATCTTTTAGAACTATTTCTTGCTTTTTAATTGGCTATAACCGGGAAGGCGTTACAGCCCAGCACATTGCATGTAATTAGTTAATTGATGAATAAAGACATTTGTTTTTCTATAGATCTGGTTTTGTTCTTGTGTAATTCTGTAGTGCTCGTGTTGGCTGCAAGTTTGGACAGTCCTTAATTGGATTCTCTGACCTTGACTGCATTAGGTGGTATTAGAGTGAGAGTTTGATCTAGTTGAAGTAGAAGGTTGACCTAACAAGACTGATCTTCCGAAGTTGATCTTGTTGGCAAAGAGATTATGCACAATCTGAGTTGCAGATTCCTGACATTGAACTTGTGAGATCATGCTTAGTTGTTCATGCGAGGTGGAAGGTTGTGATCTAACTTTCATATAGCTAGGAGGTTGTCATAAGGTGGTCAGTGTTAGGGTTTGTGGAAAAGGTTTTCGAAGATCTTTGGAGATGTCTCCGAGAGAATTGGACCTTGGTGATGTGATTTCTGAGAGGTTTGCTCGATTGGAGGTGGATTTGCTGAACCACGTGGAAAACCAAGTTAAGAACCTTGTGAGAGAAAGTATTATTGAGCTTTTTAAAGCTTACCAGAGTTGGAGCATGCTGATCTAAAGGAAATTTGTTTGGTCAGTTCGTAGACTGGTTCATGGGAGAAGATATCTTGGCAAGAATTCTTAAGACTGTTTGGAGGTTGAAGAGGTATGTGAAATTGGTTTTGATGGTTGGTTGGTGGATTCTGATATCAAACCTACAAAGCAACTTGTGCTTGTTGCTGAGTTACCTATGATTACTGATGATGTTATTGATCTTGTCGAGGCTGGTGAGAAGATTGGTTTTCATGTTCAGTCGGGTGTGCCTAACATGGAAATTGTAGAGCATCTAGTTATGCTTGATCAAATTGTTGTTGGTATGGAGTTATCTATTATTGAACACCTCGATGATGTTGGTGTTACTAAATTTCTTTTGTTTGGTGTTGTGGTGCTGATATTGTTTATTGGTTGTAGACTTGAGTTGCTGGTTGATAGTGATAAGTCTGGTAATGAGATTCAAAGATGGGATTCTTCCTTGGTCCCTGGTGATGGATTGAAGGCTCGATTTGTTTAGGATATTGAACATATTGATTGGTTGGGTTGTAGATTGGTTCTCTTTCCTATGATGGAGTGGAAACCTTTGGTAAAGATGAAGTGGAGTTGGTGGTATTCAAATGTTCCCTTTGGTGAGAAAGTGCGGGACACACTTTTATTTGTACCTCGGGAGTCTGATGCAGTGGCATCCTAGATTCTTTCTCAGTGCCTGAAGATTATGGCAGTCTCGGTAACTATCTGGTGATGTTTGGTTACTTGGTTGGTAATCTCAGTAGAAGACTGGAGTTTCTCAGTCTTTGATGGTGATTCTCAGTCGAAGTTTGTTAGGCTTCACCGATGGAGCTCGGTGGTCTTGGTGGTGATTCTCAGTTGGAAGTTCTAGTGGATCTCAATGGGTGATGGTCACTCGGTGACTTGGTAGTTTGTTGTTTGATGCTGAGTTATCAATGAGGTCTCGGTGTTTATGCATGTTTCTCAGTTGTTGAAGTGGCTTGGTCACTGGAGGACTTGGTCGCTGAAGGGAGCTCGGTCATTGAAGGAGACTTGGTACTTCTAGTGCTCTACGATGTTTGTGGTGCTCAGTTGACATTGTCAGTGCTCGGTAATACTTGGAGAGCTTGTTTGGTGTGGAAGCTTAGTGTATTTTTTGATGCTCGGTAGTTTGGCTTACCCATGGTTGTTCTTGGAGATTCAGCTTGGCCAACTGATGCATTTAATCTGGGATGCATTTCTTGAGTTATGGATTGACCGTTGGACATTTAGGGACCTAGATCTAGCATGTTGCATTCTCCTATGTGGATTTGGAGGCCAACTTGGTGAATTAAATATTGGTGGAGTTATTTGTGAGATGACTAATGTTTGGCATTTAATATTTGTATATTTTGGAGCTGACTAGCTTTTGGGATTTAATTGTTTCATCCAACCAACTTGTGGCTTGGATTAGTATTTAAGGAGGTGTTTGGGTAGTTTTTTACACAGTAGCAGATGTGTGGATCTTTGAAAAGATTGATCTGGAGTCAAATTAGATCTAGCAGAGTTAGTAGCTTGCAGGCTTAGGTAGCAGAAAGATTGCTTGGAAGTTTGAGTATGGGTTTAGATCTTTCTTGGAGTGCCTACCAATGTCCTGTTGTGTTGCAGTCCTAGGCTAGCTAAGGAGAAGTGTGTTGGATCCTATGTGATCTTGTAGAACTATTTATTTCTTTGTAATTAGTTGTAACTAGGAAGGCCTTACAGCCCAACACATTGCATCTAATTAGTTAATTGATGAATAAAGACATCTATTTTTCTGCAGATCTAGTTTTGTTCTTGTGTAATTCCATTGTGCTAGTGTTGGCTGCAAGTTTGGATAGTCCTTAATTGGATTCTCCAACCTTAACTACATTAGGTCTAGAGGACCTTCTTCTCCTCATAGGAGTTTCTTCTTCCTTCTTCTCAATTTTTACTATTGTAGAACTTTGTGATGTTCTACTAGGAGGGGTACGATTTTCATCATACATTGAAACTATTGATAGAGGTGAATCAGATATGTCTACATGTTCTATAGTTTGTAGGGGTGTAGGCTCTAAGATCACCTATTGAGTGGACTTCTCTATGACCTCTTTCCTTAATTCTGCCATTTGATCTTTAGGTAACCCTTATCCTTCTATTGCCCAAAATTTCCCTCTTGTTCATTTTCGGCCACAGTCCTATTTTCCAAAAGAAATGCTCAAGTGTCGAGAGTCCAGTGTGTTTTCTGCTCAAGTGTCAAAAACCCAGTGTGTTTTCAACCTCTTCTTTGTAGGCTCAGGATGTTTCTTCCTTTCAGTCCGGAAGCCCAGTGTGTTTTCGACTTCTTTGCTCTGAAAATTTGGTGTGTTTTCGACCCTAGCTTAAAAACCCTCTGTGTTTTCGACCCTAAGCATGCAACTCCAATAGGTGGGTCCCAGTGCCTAAAGCCATGCTAGTGTAGAGAAAGATCCAACGACTGTCGCATGATCTCATGGGATCTTCCAATCCCATGAGATCATATGACAACTGTTGATGCAATATCATGCAAGATCTTCAGCAGTCAAGACAAGTGGTCAACTCCAGCAGTTTGCGGTCACTGGTTAAGCATCACGTAGTCGATCGCATGATCGCATGGGCCTTCCTAGCTGCATACGATCATGTAACAAATGGTAAGCAAGGGATCGGTGGCCAACTCCAAGCACCGGCGGTTATCGGGTAGCATCATGCAGTTAGTCGCATGATCGCATGGGCTCTTCTAAGCCCATGCAACCATGCAACAAACCGTCAGTGGTTTCGATGGTGGTGGTTCATGGTCTGATAGTTAATGATAGGCAATTAGTGGGGCCAAGGTTTCTACATTGGCGCAAGTGCAAAGAGATCAGACGGTGGTCATATGATCTCATGGGATCTTTCGATCCCATGCGATCATGCAACAACCATTCGATGGGATCTGCAGTTGGGTGGGTCCTATGCCAGGGGTGCCGAGATGTTCACTGATGTAGTGGCTAGGATGTATGGGGGAGTGACACGTGGTGGTACCGGGCTCAGGGATGGCAAGCTTTGCACAGTTGTGCAGTTGGAGGTGCGCCCAGTTTTATGCTCGGTCGCGTAATCTCATGATAAAGAGAAGAATATTCTTTCTACCTAGCGATTCAGTGACTTCCCTTAGACAGGTAATCTCCTCACGGAAGGGAATATGCCAAAAAAATTTTGAGACTCAGCGACTACTGTTGGATGAAGCAAGGATCGATGATTTTTGCGTGGTCATTGGATGTGACCCCAGGGTTAAGGAAGATTGCGCAGCTTGGCAACTAAATGGAAATTTTGAACCTAGGGTGGAGCCAGGGTTAAGTTTCTAGTCTCAAAGGGTTGTCGCATGATCGCATGATGCCTTTTGGCCTCATGCAATCATGCGACCACTGACTTTTCAAGCGGTATGGTCGTGGGTCGAGTCGTGTGGCCAGCTCTTGTTGGGCCACATGGCAGGGTTTGGCAGGTGTGATGTCTTGTAGGACCCGAGCATGTCTTATGTGGTAAGGCAGAGGCAAGTTTTCAAAGGTTTTTGCATGGTCACATGAAGCCTTTCAGCCTCATGCGATCATGCGACCATTGCTATGGCAAAGCGGTGGCAATTTCAAAGAAAGTTGTCGCATGATCGCATGAAGCTTTTTTAGCTCATGCGATCATGTGACCAGGTTCATTTCAAGGGCGGTGCGATTGTTTTGGTGGGCTTTCTTCTACAGAGGTGTTTGCAAAGCGTGGGTAGCTAAGAATTGATGATATTTTCTAGAGGCGGTTGCAGTTAGATATGTTTGCAGAGATCTTTCGAGCACCCTTTTGAGTCCTTTCCAGATCCAATCAGATTTTGCGCATTCATGACAGAGTCTAGCTTGCAGAGAGATAGATGGATAAGGTTTTTGTCCTAGCAAGGTTGATCAATTCAGGCATGGGCACGTAAAGAGGAAAATATCTGATCGGCCATGATATTCACAGAACACATTTATGATCAGATTATGACCTGTTTTAGGGTTGATTATTATATTGTAAAATCTATTTAGCCCTAAAAGTTTTTTGATTCTTGCCTGCATGCAGAGAGTGTATATATTCTTTTTTGGAGCTTTTGAAGCTGAGAATTCACATTTTGTGAAAAAGAAAGGCTTTTTTCTTGAAAAACTATCTGTAGCATTTTTCCTGCCCTCTAGTTTTTCACATCCTATAATTTCTCATTGATAATTCAACTATTGCAAAGCATTCTGTGACATTTTTCTTGTCCTCATGCCTTCCTTGTTTGTCTTGTCTCTTATTGGATTGAATTTTATGCATGTTTTCAATGGAAATTGGGGTCCCTAGTCCCTCTCATTTTCTGCAAATTTTTTTGTTTCCTGTGTCTAATCTGATTTAGGTGTTTTGTGGGTATACTACAACCTCTAGCAGCCTTGTCTCATTCCTACACCTAGTTGCAGAAAAGGATGTCTGTTTGCAAGTCATAGGTTGAGTTTTATGTTCAAGCCTTCCTATGAAATACTTATGCAAACCTATCTAGTGAGTGGTGACTTATTAGACCTGATTCCTCCATTGGTTCCATTCCTCTGTACTGAGATCCAAACCCAAGTTCGGTGCATCACCTAGTAGGTAGATTTGCTTTCCTATCATTTCCCTTTCATGCACTCCTTCTATCCCTTTCCCTCAAAATTTTACTTTCCTGTTAAGAGAAAATCTGGGTGACTATCTAAGAGGAACTAGCCTAGAATCTGGAGGTCTCATCTCGGTTAGCAAAAGGTCCCACAACCTTGAGATGATTCCCTTGTTATAGTGAGTTATCAAGACTATGAGAGTTTGAACTAAGGGTGCAAATTCAGTGTATAACACCTACAACTTTGTCAACAAATTTCTCTAATTTCCTCTTCATTTCTCCCCTACTCAATTCCTCTCTAACCTTTAGATACAATTCCTCATATGTTCCCCATCTTTCCTCTATGGGATATTTCATAGATGCAAGGTTGTGTTCAATGTGAGGGATAAGAATCTAAAAGCTTACCTCATACCCCATTGGTGGATACCATCGCACTCTTGGTTCAACTACCTCAACACATGTTCCATCATTATCCACCATAAAGAAGATTGTATCCTTGTACTTTTCTACTATCTCCTTGGGTTTCCTCTCCCTTTACTTCATCTCTCTTTGAAAGACATTGAACATACCAAATATTTCACCATCAACCTAATGCTTATCATGCATCTTATAATAGCTTCTAATCTAAGCAGCTATAGGTTCATCTTATTTCCATGCATGGGGATGAATGCTAGGAAACTTATGTATAATGTAAAAGAAAAGATGTAGTACCAGGGACCCAGCTCTGAATACATTTGTATTTTCATGCTTAATTCTCCTCATATTCTCCAACAATTGTAGTCTAAGTAACTTGTATAGATCATAGTGCTCATTCTCTATGATCATCTTGTAAGCCATGTAGATAATACATGTTGACACGGAGTTTATCCTACTATATAATGCATCTTGTAGCTTGGACTCATGGAAAGAAGTCTTACATCCTTCTATTTAATGTCTATAATTGTCATTTCACTCTTGTTCCACTTGGAGCCAGTTAGCGTTTCAACTTCTTTCTTGGTATTATTTTTTGCAGTAGGTATTTTACCCATGTTGTCAAGTCTAGTTACCAAATGAATGAGTTCCTTAGTAATCTTAACTGGTTGGTCTCCAATCTAGAAGAATTGGTCATGGATTCTTCTCAATACTATCTTAATCCATTCTAGCTAATTAAAATTATAAAACTCTATCATCTATAGTATATTTAAGTTTTGTAGCTTTGTGAAGTTGGATTTTAGTGTTTCATCATCATTCAACATTTTAGCTAGCTTATTGTGTATCTTAATGTCTCCTATGGACTCCAACTTACAATGACTATATGCCCTAATATCCTCTACATGCAATACTTCATGTCGTGTTTCAAAGAACACACCCTTAGGGTCATCTTCCATAGATTTGAATGGATGTTTTTTAAATTTGTAGCTAGTCCTCTCCTTTACATCAAATATCTAAGGTATATCCATGTTTTCAAACTGCTAAAACTGTAAAACAAGCTTGCAAATAGATCTAAATGACTTCTTTTCCAAACTAGGATTATGGAACACATGAATACTGAAATCAATCCAACTTATCCAAGGTCTCCTTCTTCTTCTTCAACCTTGCTTGAATGCTGATAAAAAGTATCAAGCATGATCATATATAGTTTGAAAGATATTTTTGGCACACTAAAGACACTCCAAGAAGCTACTACGAGGATAGTCATCCATGAAACTACTGGTGATCATTCTTAGTCACATTATAAACCTTCGCAAAAATACATCTGACATTAGAACACATTCATTAAACTTCACACAACCTTGCATATTCTCAATATTCATATCAGGGGCTAAATAATTCACTGGAAAGTTCCTCCAAAGCTCCTCCTAAGGCCATACTTGGACATTTAGGCTTAAATAGAAACATTAGCATTAGGAGAAGATCTAGTAGAATCTCCTATTTCACCCTAATCCTTGGATTTAGTCTAATTCTTCCCCCTCCACATGTTTTCAGTGTCCTTGCTTCCTTCTTTTCCAAAGAGGCGTTTAAACTCATCCACATATTCTGCTAAGCTCTTTCCAATGTTACCAATATTTTTATTTATTGTTTTAGGTGGTTTTCTATTACCAAATAGTCCATTATATATGTATTACTTGGCTATGTTTCCCTCATTGTTACTTTTCAAATAAGTAATAGGTGGTCTCACAGGATGAGACATGTTTTGATTATACTACAACTTACAATTCCTTGCAATTTGTTAGCACTATTCTGAAATTTTTCATCCTCATACTAAATAAAAAAAGGGGAAGTTGGTTTTATGACCTAGCAGTAGGTATTATTATGTCTAAAACCCTAGTTTGATCTAAACCCTAGCTGGTCTTAGCATTGTTATGTTTGAGCATTACCTTTTTGCTCATTAAAATTTCTAAATAAACATGTGCAATATTGACCCCTTTTAAAATGACCACTTTACATGTTATACTACTAGGTTGTCAAATGGGGTCCCTTTTTAATATTTATTTCAAAGCCTAAGTTTCTTGTTAATTTTTCCAAGTGACTAACCTTTTGAAATGAGTGGTTGTCATTAAATCTTAAGGCTCCCTGTTGTCAAAATTTCTGACATGCAATTTAGCGATGGGTTGACATCTATCTTAGCGGGCCCATCTTCGGTGTTGTACTGATGATTAAACAAAGGAATGCATCAATGGTTGTCATTATACCATTGGGTTGAGTTGACTTCTTTTTAGGCTTTTCAGTTTAGCGACAGGTGTCCGATCAAGGTTTTGCTGACAGAGGCAAGTTCTGGCTTGTTAGTCTTGCATTTCTCTCAGGTTGACACTTGTCTTAAGTGACGTAGTCATTGTGGTGTCATATTTTTTCAAAGGATAAAGCACAGATTAATCTTACGATTGTCATTATATTGTTGAAGAAATTTGTGAAGTGTTTAAGCTTTGTAGTATAGAGACGACCGTTTGATTCTCTATGAAGGATGAGATATGAAGTGGGCCCTAAATTTCCATGTTACACTAACATGTTTTCTTTTGATTGGTTGAAATAAGTTGTGAGGTAGCAGTCGATAGGGTGTTTGGTACCAAGAAAGAAAAGGAGGGCCCACCCACTTGGTTTTGTAAATGTGGCAGTTTTTGACTCGACGAAGAATTAAGCAAAGTATTAAAGTAGGGTCGGCCTTCTCAGACAGTTAAGGCTCGAGTAGATCTAGCGATTGTCAGTATACCACTGGGATAAGATGCATTCTTTTTAAGCCTGTGGTATAGTGACAGCTTTTTGATCTTGTTCATAAGATGTGGAATGAAAGGTGGGTCCTCAATCACCAGTTCATGCTAACATGTTTGTTTTTTATTGGCCGAAAGCAAGAGGTGACCTGTCAGCTATCATTATGCTTAACACTAAGGAAAAGGTTAGGGTTCTGCCTACTGGTTTGCCTAATGTGGCATTTGTTGATTTGATGAAAGGTTTGAAAAGAAAGGTGGGGTCATCATTTTGGGAAATGGTAAAAGCGTGATAAGTTGGGAAAGGATCTATGGTGGTCATTACATCACTGAGGAAAGGTGTTCAGATCTTATGCCCAAGCTTTAGCGACAAGTTGACACATGTCTGCTCTGATCAAAGTTGAGTTAAGTTGTTTCTTTTTCCACATGATTAAATTGGGTTGTTCTCATTGGTTGGGAACTAGTTTGGGGAAAGTAACAGAGGGTTACGCGGCTAATTTTGTCGACCGTCTAATGCACTGAAAAGAAAAGAAGATCAACGGTCCAAATTTAAATTTCTACTCTATGACGTTGCTCGCATCCTGTGAATGTTGAGGCCACCATTTTTTAGTAATGGCAAACTTAATGAGCTTCGAGCAGATGAATTGCAAATGGTTGGCAAGACATTAGATACCCTAGTTTGATTATTGCATTCTTTACCTCTTTCATAAGCATCTTGGTAAGCTGGATTATTTTCTGGAGTGATATCAAGCAGAATTTTATAGGTGCCTAGTAGGTCATATTTCTAATTCAAGAATTGTTTAAGGCTTTCAAGAAATTGTAAAAGAATTGTGTTGTTAGCTGGTAAATATTTAGGGTTTTCTCTAGTATTTGCGCATTGTTTTGAAAGCCCTAGTTAAAATATCACCAAAGAGGGAGTTGTCTAGGAAAATAGAGTATAAAGACAGTGGTGTTTTTGAAGACTTAATGCAATTGCTCCCACATTTAGACAATGGGGAAGCAAGACTAAAGGAATTAGTCCCAAGAAACCCTAGGGATTATGTAAATAGTGGGCTCCATGATAGAATAAACTAGATGAGGGATGCTAGGGTGGGAGAGGATCACAATGGTCTTATTTTTTTCAAGTCATCATATTCACAGAGGAATTTGTGTGCCCCCCTTAGTAATATTTGGCAATTTGATATAGGGAAGTTGGTTATCCCTGGAGTATTTATGGATGCAGAATTGTTGATTCAAATTGCTAAGTGTTATGATCCTGTGACTAAATGCGTCAAGGATGTGAATGGAAATGATTTAATTAGCATCACATAGGATGAGATCAGGGAGGTATTTTCATTAAATGACCCTTTTGTTGGGTTAGAAAAGATATATTTTAATGAGTTCACTGAGGTATATGAAGCTCAAAAAGATTACTTAAGGATAGGGCCTCTAAGGGATTTTCTGGACCAAATTAGATCAACGTGTTTTGTTAGCTCAAGTACACCAGAGACTTTGAGGTTGGATCTATTCAGTAAATGTGCATAGGGTTTTTATAAGTCTCTAACTTTAATCCTGGGGCATGATGAAGCCACTCATATGCATGTTCCATATATGTTCATGATGGTGCAGTCTCTACATCCCTAGTTGGCACTAATCTTTGACTTTGCCTCTCACTTAGCTAACCTAATCCATGAGGGATTGATGTGAATAAAAAATATGAAGGTTAGTAGGCCTTTTGGATGGTACTCTATGCTGATGCATATGTTCTTGTACAAATGTGAGCATTTTTTCAGCTCAACAGTCAACATTGTCAAAGAGAGTAAATAGGAAACTCACCCAATTCAGCTATGGACCACATCCTTGTCATGGGATAGAACTGATGCTAGTTTTATTGCATTTGATAAAGATTTTGCCTCAAGGCTTAGAACATTATTATTTTTTGACAATCCTATAATTCCAAGAGAATTGTTGAGATTGATTAGGCCAAAGGAATACTGTTAGGATATTACCATAGTCCATAATTTTGGTGATATTATATTGTATGCAGTCTCCATAGTCTTTAGGGTATATGGTTGTAGGGTGGCACCATACATTTTTCCCTACCAGGTCCCACTGAAGATAGGATATGCAAAAATTTTAAGGCAAATTGGTGACCTGCAGGAAACTACTCTCACTGGTAAGGGAAGAGGGACTTTCTTCCCAGATATCACAATTTCACATCAATATGTTATCACTAAAGGTGGATGAGTGTATTTAAACCAAGTCTTGCAACCCTAGAAGATGTCTACAGCTACTGTTAGGTGTAAAGACAATGAGGGTTTCTTGTCAGGAATGTTTAGGGACAAGATAAGGTGTGCTCTTATGGAGCACCAATTCTATTTTCCTAAGGACATAATAAGGAATGATTTTGACCTCCAAACTTAAGAAATTAAGAATGAGAAATGGATAATCTACAAGAATACTGTAGACTTTATCAGGAATTTTGATAAAACTTATGACCCATTCAAAGGTTTTGAGCCATGGGCTAGAAAGGTAGAGGCTCTTATGGAGAATTTTGAAGGGATCATGCATGTAGTGAATGAGAAAAGGGCTGCAGTAAGCAAGATAGACCCTGAGAGAGCTAGGCATATTTTGAGCTAGCTAGGATATAAAAAGTTGACCCCAAGGGGAATTTACATTGTACAAAAGAGAAGTGGTTATAATGTTCTTCTACCAACACAGCAGAGAGGTGAGGATCTTCCTTCTACGTCAAGATGAAAGAGGCCTATGGATGATCAAACAATGCAGGGACCCTCTCCTAAGAGGAAAAGACAGGAGTGATCAGGGCTAGAACAAAATGTGTATTCTCCTTCTCAATCTCCCTTACACTTAGATGAAAATGGGGTAGCTGAATAGTTAGTACAAATGAGGAATGAGGGGAACATTTTTTTTTCCAATGATGAATTACAGGAGGGAATACCAGAGGCACCTAAGGAGGTAGCAATGGATTTAACAATTGTAGAGTTTGAGGGTAAGAAAATTGACCCTATTTTGAAATAGGCTAGTGACTCTTTTTTCATTGATGACAAATTTGTAAAGACTAGGGCATTTTTTCAATTTTAATGGAGAATGAAGATAAATCAGTTTAAAGAAATTTGTGAAAAGAAGAAAGAAGAGTTCCCTAATAGGGACGTAATAGAAATTGAAAATGAAACCGAGGGAGAAATGATGAAACAATTTGAGAGGATTACTCCTGAGGAGGGAAGGGCTATGGTCCATACTACAGGGGTGTTAATTCTTCTAGAATGGGATATTGCAGATGCAATAATTTTTTATCAAGTTAGGAAGAGCAAGATAAAGACCCTCACCACTACAGAACAAGCACAGCAAGCTACTAGAGGTATTGCTTTTTTAGATGATCATGTTTCCCTAGTAATGTGATCCCTTAAGAGGGAAGAAAACAAAGGAAAAAGAGAGGCTCTCTCTTCAGAGTATCCTGGAAATTTGTTAGTGCAATGAGTAGGTGAGACTTCTAGTGTAGAGGCTTCAAACCTCATTTTAGAAACTGCCAAATTTAATGTTAAGGTGGCAGAAAAAGATGCACAAGAGAAGCAAGAGCTAAGGCTTAAGTTTGAAACTGTACTTAAGTCCTATAATGAGCTTAAGATGGAGTTGATCCAGAAGGACAAGTTGATTGTTGAACTGTCAGGACCATAGGATCATAGGCCACCCCAATTAATGATAGCTAAAGACCTGCAATGGCTTCTTCATCTAGCCCTATCATTGAATTTCCACCATCACCTTACCTAGAGACACACCTAGATGCAAGGCTCAGTTGGGAGAAGCAATAGTTGCTTGAAGAAACAAATCATTTCCAAAGAAAAAGGAAAGAATTGGACAAGCTGAGGGAAGAACATTTGAAAGATAAGAGCTTGTTAGAGAAGAAATATGAAGAAAAGGTAATAGAGGCTGTGATGCAATTTGCTACAAATCTGAATCCCACAGTCATGTTTGACCATGCTAGGAGGCTAAGGATATTGCTCACATCATTAGATAAGCATAAAAGTGAGTTTGGACCAATCTTCAAAAAATGGATTGAGAGATCTCTGAATGTGAGAGTATTTAGATGGTTGTCCAAGTCTCAAAATGATCCTGATCCATTGATCAAGCCACTGCATCAAAATGTTAAAAGGCTTGTAGAACATGATATACTTTTGGGTGATTTTGAGAGAAAATCAAATTTTCTGAAGAAAGAATTGACACTCCCTAGCTATGATTTTATCCTAGGAGTTTTTAAGAAAAATGGTGAACTTAAGGAATTAATCAAGTGGAGAGCACAAATAGATGATGACTTCTTTGGTAGAATGACTAGCATTTTGACTTTAGAAAATACTTTATTTTTTATACATACTATTGAGACATTGATTTCTGCCAAGTCTAAGTTTGATTTGATTCAGCAAGAAATTAGTCAACTACAGGACAAGTGGGAATAGTTATCCAGCAAAAATGCAGAGTTTGCAAATTTTGAGTTCCCAAGTGAAGAGGTGTATAACAGGTGGAGGTATCAGTACATACATCATGCAGAAAAAGTAAATACTCTGCCTACCTCTTAAAGATAAATGAAGATAGTAACCTTTTGAGTCATGAAGGTTGTTGAGATGTAGAGAGGTATTTATTGCAAGAATGACAGCAAACTTATGGCAATCAGATTTGTTAGAAGAAGCCAAGGACAGAATTGAAGACATAAAGAAAGGTGGCTCATCTAAAAATATCTCACCAATTTTGATCGATGTATTTATTGTAAACCCAATAGGGTTGTTTTAAAAAAAAATTAGGTTAGAATTTTGTAAACCCTATAATGATCGGTAGCTTGTTGCATCTCCCTGTATATAAAGGATTTTTCATGATCATTCTAGGCATTGAGAGTTTAGGTGTTAAGAATATATAAATTTTGAAACCCTAACCCTCAGTCAAGGATTGTAACATTTTGTATTATTTCTTATCAAGCAATAGAGAAGAATTACAGGTTGTTGCTGCTATCTTGCAAATCTTACTATTTAGAATATGATGTATACAAATGATCAAGGTTAGGCTTAATACAAATCTCAAATCTTTGTCTCTCTTTTGTATTCATTCTGTGAATCTTTAAATCTTTCAGAGATTTATATGTATGTATTTGGCTTTGAGTTCTGATCTAGGTTTGGATTAAATATTGCTCAGGGTGGGATGCATGTTCACTGAATTTATTTGAGGATTTTCTATAAGTAGGAAAGAGTTGGGGTGTTTGTATTTATGTTCAAAGGCCATTCATTCTTAAAACATCTTTGTATTCATTATGTCTTCTGATATTTTTTCCCATTGGATAAGGCACTGGCCAGTATTTTCCTATCTATGCTTCATGGGAAATGATTGAAATATTTATAATCACACACAAAAATCAATACCAGTCATTTTACTTTTATTTACTTTATATAAGTTGTTCTACCTAGTGATGGAGATTCAATGAATAATAGGTTGTTATTTAGTACTTTCTCACTATTATCTGTTGTAAGATCTAGTATTGAATAAGGAATAGAGTTGTATTTATTGGATCAGGTGTACCCACCTTGGTTTTGCAAAGCCAAAAGTGAAGAGGGCAGTCTTGTCCCTATAGTTGGTCCAGTTACTTATAGATTTCTCACATTTGAAATTAACCCCTCCTTAATATCAGTCATAAGTATATTGGTATCTCATGGAGTGTAAAATCTTTTGAAGCACCAACACAATGTACCCAAAAAAATTTCTATTTGTGATAAATGATATTAATGGATGTAGTAGGTTTCCTAACATAATCTTGACTCTTCCATCTTTCATCTAGTTTTCTACACTCATTTCTTCTATGTCCATATGCACTACAATAAAAGACAATAACCAAAAAAAGGTTTGGAAACATTTTTACCTCTGCAATCCTTCTTCATGTCACCAAATTTGTTGCATTCAAAGCATCTTCCTCTTAAAGGTTTGATTTGATCTCTAGGTTAATCATTTTTGTTAGGTTCTTCTTTCTCCTTTTTTTCTTCATATTTCTTCTCCTAAGATTTGGAACATTCAGCTTCATTGAAGCCAACTCCTATCTTTTCAACTTTAGGTTTTTGTCTCTCTAGTTGCTCATTAATTTTGGTACTGCTTGCATGAAGTTTTTCAATATGATTCCTTGCATCCACAAGCTCTTCCTTAATGATGATATTTTACTTTTCCAATTCTTTACACTTGGTTTTAAAATCATTTATTTCTAGATTCATTCTTCCCATCTTTACATTTGCACTCTTCAAGGCTTCTTTAAGTTTTCTCTTTTCTTCTTGCTCCTGTTGAATTTCTTTAGTCATTTGCAAAGTGGTGATATCACATTCATGATTTAGTGCATCCTTTTCATGTTTAAGTTTTTCAATTAGATTAGATTAATCATTCTCAGGTTCCCTCATCTTCTTGACATTTTTTTTCCTTTTGTTCCTTGAAATGTCAATCTTCTCTTTGAGCCTCTTGATATAATCTTCAGCATTTTTAGCTTATAATTTAATTCATCACTTTCAACATTAGCCTTATCCAAATATTTAAGTTATGCCTCAAAATTTTCTTCCAAACTACTTGAATCCATCAGGATCTCCCTCAATCTGTTAGGCTTTATCTTCAAGGGCCACAAGATCTAGTACAAATTGTTATGATCAAGCAATACTGAGAGGGGGGTGAATCAGTATTGCAAAAAAATTATACTTTCTAAACCGATTCAAACTTAACCATGTAATAACTGAAATAAGAACAACATACAGATAATGTAAATAACTCATAACACCATATATTTTTCTCAGGGGAACTCTGGATAGGGGAAAACCATGGTGGGAGTGTTACCCACAAATAATGCACTAAGAGTATAATGTCCTTGTTAGGAGACCTTGTCATGTTAGTGTTGAAAGTCTTATTGGGAAACCAAGATACTGAGAGGGGGGTGAATCAAAATCTATAAACTTTTACACTTTGAAACCAATTCAACATGTGTATCACAAACATAAACTTGAATGCTAAAATAGATATAACTACTAATAATCATCCATGTAAATAAAACACATAACACAAAGATTTGGTAACCCAGAAACCCTTGAAAATTAAAAGTTGGGTGGGGATGACACCCACAAATCTTCACTACTGCAGCAATAAAGTTTCTGTTAGGGCTACAAAGTTTTGATCACTTCTAATTATCTATCCTGTGAGGGTTCTTCCCTGCTAAGATCTTACAGACTTATACAATCTACCTTGATTAAAGGATTTAAAACTTACAACTAAGTAAGCACTCTGTTAGCAGATTTACAAAGGTCTATTAGGACCACTTTGTTAAGTACCCTGATTCACTTGCTATAATGTATCAGTACCTAATCCTTCAATATGTACTACAAATGCTGATAATGGATCTTCTCTTCCCAATTATTATCTCATCTCAAAATCAAATATAGCCCTATTTTGTCCTTCACTAGTTTTCTCGGTCACTCTACCTGATCTATGCTTTTGACATCCAAACCTCTACTTCCTCCACATACATGTGAGGTCTCTTGATTATTATAACATTAAGGGTTTTGATGTCACCTTAAATAAATAACTGATCAATCTTCTAGATTAAGATCAACAATCTAGATTCATCACTTTTTCTGCTTATACATTCCTTTTTCTGATTGGTTACATCTCTTGCATAGGGATTAATGATTGAAATCATAACATGTAATCAACTCCTTAATTATCTCAGCAATCATTAAATCATGCATACAAGTTGGTCAAAATAGTTTACCTTGGTGTTTTTTCCATTCCAAACACATACAAAAACTGGTTCACTTGACATATGAAGTCTTAGGTACTTGGTCAAAACTGTTATCATTATACTAGCACTCAGAACTGTCTGTTCTATACATCTCACCATTCATAGTACTCGGTAACTACTAGGGTACTTAGCAACCACTAATTTTCTCAGCAGTAACTACTACTTGGTACATATACAAAATATAAGTCCATTCATTACTTGGCCTTAATAGGATGGCTCAGTCGCAGTGATGACTGACCAACACTGCCTTGAAAATGACTAAGTATTTGACACTAATAGAACACATAACTTGGAGATCAACAATCTCCCCCTTTCACATTAGTGGCAAAAAACACTTTTTCATGACTTTACATTACATAGACAAAATAGTACTTAGTACTTGAGTACTCCCCCTAAGACTGTGACTCGGTCTTTATAAAGACTTCATAATATGTACATGATATATACATGACTCTGACATACAATGAGTATATATTACATTTTAAAATAGTATGTCATACCTTTATACATTACCATTTATCTCCATCTATCTTCCCCTTTTTGTCCTCATCTATTTCCCCCTTCTTTTTGTCACTCTGAGTTACTAGGGTGTTGGTGTAAGATAATACTTGTCCAAAAATGGTTTGTGAAGCTATAGACTCATTGCTAGTGGGTTGTCCCAACTAGATCTCATAGACTCCAAAATCAATAGTTTAATTTCTAGTTGAGCGGCTAGATCAACTAAACTCTCCGCAATAGATAGATGAGGATCTCTCTATACTAACTCTTTTATTGATGCCAACTCTTTATACATGACCTCCAAATAAGGTATCAACATTTTATGTATAGAGATTATTTTGGCTCTTATTTTACCAACATTAGCCATCAGCTTGGATAATCTTCCTTGTGCATGAGTCAACCTAGTAAAGTGAATAGAGCTGGAACTTGCATCCATGCTCACTGAGTGTCCTGTTGACTTCAAGTCTAATTGCAGCTTCTCAATAAGTTGTTGATTCTCCTTTAAATGTTTCTACATTACATAAATATTTGTACAAAGAATGAGCATTTTGTACAACCTCTTCCAAATTACTGACAATGTCATAAATTTCAACTTGTTTAACTGCAATCTGTGTTGAGACTATCTCTTGTACTTTGGTCTCGAACTTTCTCTCAGACCATTGCATTAAGTTTTCATTTTCTTCACTATCATCACTATTCATATTTTTAACAATTTGTACCAACTGCTCTAATATAGGTGAATTCTCATTTACATCTTCTAGTTCAAAAGTGCATCTACAAATATATCTTTGATTTCATGTAATACCTTCTTTTGTTGGTGTTCCCTTCTTAGTTCCTCTTGTTTTCTCTTCTTCTTTAGTAGATCCTACAAAATTTGCATCTGTTCATATGTTAAGTTATCAGTGTCCCATTTTGGAATCACTATAACTTCCTCTAGTGTTACTTGATTGTCGGGAGACTTGTCTTTTTTCTTATGTGACTTCTTCTTCTTGTTCTCTGGTGTGCTTCTGTTGGGCAGTTGTACTAAGGCTTGAATAACCTCTTTCTCCTTAGGCTCCTGACTCTCCTTAGTTTCTTTATGCTCAATCTCCTTTGTTCCCTTATCATGAGGTCATAAAACTTCTTTTGCAGATATATTTTTTTATTCTTTCCAATGAAGGGTGCTCCCCTTAATACCACAAAAACATAATAGAAGTAAAGAAACAACAACAATTTGCAAGAACAAAAAATAAGCTTCTTGTTATCTCCACAAATGTGGAATTACAAATTCTAGAATTACAATATGAAAATCCACATGGGCATTTTCCTTTAGAATATTCTATAGGACAAAGCCTTGAATTATAACCCAAAACTACTCTAAACTGCCCCAATACTGCCTAGACAACACTACAGGCCTTCCTTATATAGGCAATTTTCCACCACCTGAGAAGGTTCCAGAAATTTAGCCATTAAGTCCGACTTCCCCTAGAATTATTTTATTTTTCATAATTTTTACAATAAGGTTGGCTCAAAATAATTACAAATTATATTTTTAGGTACCCTAACTTCCAGAGGCCATAACTTTTTAACCATGTCTTTGTTTTTCTATTATAACCACTTTTCAGAAATGGCAAGACCTGGTCTACAGTGCCTTGCTAAGAAAGCTCTAGTCAGCTAGGGGTCAATCGTGATCTAGGGCCTCTAAGGCCTTCAAAATTGAGCTCAAAGATTTTGCACCCAAAAATCTCAATAACTTCACTGATACAGATGATATGGTAATGAAACTCAACTAGTAGGCTGATATAACTAAGATGAACATCCACCTGTGAAATCGGAACATTTTGAGCTCGTATGACCAGCTTACTAAAAATAGTAAGTTTCCATAAATAGCAACTATGCACAAGATAGCCCTTATTGAAAAGAAACCAAAAATATTTTTGGTTGATGCAAGATTGCTCTTACACCCAGGATGCTCATGCATTAGACACCAGGGGTAATTTGAGAAGTGACCCTATCACGTCTCAGGTGTAAAAAAGAAAACCAAGATGGTTAACCTCCTCCCATGTCAGCCATGATGAATATTCAACAGGTCATCCTTTCCATTTGACCAGATATTCTTCATATGTCTTGTTCCTTGTGCTTCTTCTAACATGACTATCCAATATATCCTCAATCTCCTTGATAGCTGAAATAGTTAGTGGAATACTCCATTGTGCTTCTGCGATCTCGTTTTCAACACCTCCTTCATGATACTCTGTCAAATCTAAAATTTTGAATACTGGTGAAATATTCAGCTCAATTGGCAGCTCTATTTCTTGAATCATGCTTCTTTAGTACCTTACATGGCCCAAACTTCTTCATTTTCAACTTGTTATATGTACCTACTAGAAATCGTTCCTTCCGCAAATGAACCATGACTTTGTCCCCAACCTGAAATTCCTTATGCCTCCTTTTCTCATCTACCTTAGCCTTATACTGCGCATTCATCTTGGTAATGTTCTTCATCACTTCCTCATGAATGTTTTTCAAATGTTCTACAAAATCCTCAACTTTAGCACTACTCATTTCTCCTTTATCTATCTTCCTCAACTCAGATGCATTTTTGGGACTACTTCCATAAACAATCTAGAATGGTGATTTAATAGTGCTCCTATTGACAGAATTATTGTATGCAAATTCCACCTGTGGGAAAATCAAATCCCATCATGTTGGCTTATCTCCAACCAAACATCTTAGCAAATTCCCCAAACTCCTATTCACCACCTCTGTCTATCCATTAGTCTATGGATGATGTGATGAACTGAACTTAAAATATGTCTTTAACTTCTTCCACAATGTACACCAGAAATATCCAACAAACTTAGTGTCTCTATCTGAAACTATACTCTTTGGTAAACCATGTAGTCTCACCACTTCTTTGAAAAAAAATTTTGCTACATGAATAACATCATTAGTCTTCTTGCAGGGAATAAATTGTGCCATCTTTGAAAATCTATCAACCACCACATAAATTGAATCATGTCCCCACTGATTCCTTGGTAAACCAAGAAGAAAGTCTATACTAATATCCTCCCAAGGCTTCTCTCGTATAGGTAATGGCCAATGCAACATTATATTTTGTTTTTCTCCTTTGGCCATCTAACATACTCTACAACTCTATACAAACTTCTTGACATCTTGCTACAACTGTGGCTAATAATAATTCTCACTAACCAATGCAAGGGTTTTATCTTGACCAAAATGTTTAGCCAATCCTTTGCTATGCTTCTCCTTAATGAGATTCTCCCCCATAGAACTTCTTGGAATGCATAATTGACTCCCTCTGAATAACATACCATCTTGGATGATGAAATCCAACCACTTCATTCTATCTAGAGTAATAGGTTCTATGCAAGCTTTCCAAGCTTCACCAAAATTAGGGTCCTTTGGATACAAATTCTTGAGTTCCTTGAACCCAACCACCTCAATCTTCATCTGTTTCAGAAAAATTTGCCTTATGCTAAGAGTATCTACAACCCTGTTAGACTTTCCACTCCTGTGTTTCAAAAAAAATGTGTAACTTTGCAAAAACTCAACCCATTTCAAATACCTCTGATTCAACTTTCCTTGACTATTCAAATATTGCAAAGCTTAATGATTAGTATACAAAACAAACTCTTTAAGAAGCAGATAGTGTCTCCACTTCTTCAATGCTTGAACTATAGCATAAAATTCTTGATCATAAATAGAATATTTCCTCTTGGCATCATTTAACTTCTCACTAAAATAGGCAATAGGTTTACCTTCTTGGCTCAAAATAGGTCCTATTACAGTACCACTAGCATCATAGTCTACTTGAAACACCTTATTAAAATCTAGAAGTGCTAAAATAGGTTTTTCTGTAACTTTTTGTTTAAATAATTTAAAACGCATATCTGCCCCAGTAGTCCACTTAAACTATTTCCTATCCCCTCTCATTATTTCAGTCAAGAGTCAACAAATACTATCAAAACTCCTGATAAAATTTCTGTAAAAGCTAGCCAAACCATGAAAATATCTTACCTTAGTAGCACTCCTTGGAGTAAGCCATTCAAGGATAGCCTTCACTTTCTCTAGGTCCATTTTTATACCTTCTACTAAAACTACAAACCCCAGATACATTAACTCTTTCATCACAAAATTGCACTTCTTCAAATTAATCAAAAATTTCTCTTCCCTTAACTTCTCAAATACCCTACGAATATGCATGCTATGCTCCTCCAATGTCTTACTAAAGATCAAAATATCATCAAGGTAAAAAATGACAAACTTACCCATAAATTCTTTCAAAACCTCATTCATGAGCTGCATGAAAGTGCTCAATGCATTGGTTAGCCCAAAAGGCATGACTAACCACACATACAATCCTTCCTTTATCTTCAAAGAAGTCATCCATTCATCTCCTTCTCTGATCTGAATCTAATGATATCCACTCTTTAGATCTATCTTTGAGAAATACACAGCTCCACTCAAACAGCCCATAATATCATCCATCCGCAGTAATGGAAATCTATACTTGATTGTGATCTTGTCGATAGCTCTAGAATTAGTACACATCCTCCATTCTCCATTCTTATTTGGTGTGAATAGCATTGGTACAGCATAGGGACTCAAACTCTCTCGAATCAACCCCTTCCGTAATAACTCATGTACTTGTTTGTTCAACTCCTCACTTTCTACTGGTGTCATTATGTGTGTTTCCTTATTTGGTAAATTGGCCCTTGGGATCAAGTCCATCTAATGACTAATATTCCTTACAGGTGGTATTCCATGAGGCACATTATTGGATACAATATCATGAAACTCATTCAATAGATCTGCAACTTCTACAGGTACATCTTCTACTTCCTCTTTACCAGCTTTTAGAATTAAAGAAACATACATATGCTCATGCCTCATACCCTCTAGGAATTTTCTTCCATTAACAAATCTTATTCTTGTGTTACCACATACCTTTTCTTCTATCTCCTTCAATGGTTTTAGCTTGTGTTGCACTTCATCCTTTGTCAAGGAATAAGTATTCACATGACCATCATGTACAACACACTTGTCAAACTCTCACAGTCTACCCAACAACATATGGTATGCATCCATAGGTATGATATCACATAGTACCTCATCATGGTATCCACCAATCTTGAACTTCACTAGGCATTGTTCATTGACCATGACCTTATGGTCATCTTGCACCCAAGCGATCTAGCATGGGTTTGGGTGTTTCTACATCTTGATCTTTAACTTTGTGACCATCTCTTCTGATACCAAATTGTCAGTGCTTCCAAACTCTTTGGTCAAAAAGGAAGTATTTGAAGTAAGACAACATCCATTGGAGAATGGAGGGAGGAAGTGTGATTTATGAAACCTTCAAAGAATAGAATCTATGGATAGTCAAGTGCATTTTATGTAGCTGATGAATTAAGAAGAAGGTTGTGGATCATTCTCTGAGAATTCCCTAATGGCAGGTAAGAATTTATTTTTCTAAATTAATATCTAATTAATTTATTTTTATTTGTATAGGATCTATTTATTAGTGGCAAGAAGTATGTAAGGATACACAAAATAAAAAGGATGCAAATATTTCAAAATGGATCACTTCATCATAATGGAGAATGTTGTCAAGGATACCATCCATGATGTTGATACCTATGCTTCAAAGAAATACTCGGATCACATTCAAAGATGTGGAGTGTTGCGGGATTAGTCCCTCTTTAAAGATGTTTTTAAAATGTTATCAAGTCTTATATGTTACTAATCTGTTATGTCAAATTTATTTAGTTGTCAGTTAAGAAGTTACAAGTCTTTGTAAAAGGGTATGCCTTTTCACCCAAACTAAATCCTCATTTTTATAGAGGGGATCATTTTAATGTCTAAAAGGGGATAGCAGAGATAGGGATAAAATCTTGATACTTTCTTTTACAATGAAAATTTGATGTTCTCTTTAGATCATATTTCCAACTGTATGCAATCATATTCTCAAATTTAATACAAATCAAGAGTTCTTTTTCTTTCAAAGGTGTGATTTTAGTGTCTTTATTGATTAGTTCCTTATGATATCTCTGGTGATAAGAAAAATTTCACTCTTCTTGAAGGAGGAACCTAGAAGACTAGAAAACAATATTTTCCTCGAAAAGAGGTGGTAACTCTATTCAAAAATGAATTTCAATTAGGGACTCTGCTAAGGAAGAAGACCTAGAAAGAGATGAATTTTTTCCTCTTTGAAAGAGGAGACAATTTCATAATAAAAAATTTATTTTTGGATGTACCAACCATTTCATAGAAAACCATTTATTCTAGATGGCATCAAGCCATTGGATCTTAGAAGGTTTCAATTTGTTCCAAATAAGTTAATCCCTAATCTTTCACAACTTGTAAGAAAGTTTCATGGAGAGTGTGATGAATCATCACTTGATCATTTGGATTCATTTTATAAATTCATAGAGGATTATGAGATTTGTGTAGAGGATTAGGTGATGAAGCTATTTATCAGGACATTGAAAGATAATGCTAGAGAAGTGTATGAATCACTACCTACACAGAGCATCTCATCATGGAGATAATTTAGGCGATGGTTTCTTGATATGTTTCATGTTGTAAATGAGGAAGAAGAAAGTATGTGCTATGAACATGAAGAAAATCATAATTACATTAAGGAAGAAGAATCTTACATGTCTCCCTTGTTGGAAACTATAATTGAAACAATTGTTATATTGTCATTGATGTCAAACCTTAGCTGGTAAGACAGTTTCTATCTAGGAGAGTACCATATATTTTGATTGATGAAGAGGATTTGAAAAGAGGAGATAACAAGAGGACCTAAGGAAAGCTTGAGTTATGTGATACTTCAATGGGTACTTGATTAGTTGGAACATTGACAATGTAATGTGATGTTTACCAAGAGAAGAAGAAAGATTGGAAATGTAGGCTTAACCGAACAAAAGTGAAGAAATCTAGTTTAAGCTAAGTGATGTTAGTGTCGACCGAGCACCAATATATGTCAAGAAAATCTAGTGTTGACCGAACATCTATAATTTTTGAGTGACAAATAATTGTCGAGAAGGAAAGTGTTAGTGACGACCGAGATACACAGTAATGACTGAGGAGATGAACATAGTATTGACCGAGTGCCAGTAATTTACAATTTGAGAAAGAATTGAGAATCCCAGTCGACATAGTTAAATTCTTGGGATATGTAAAATGTGTTGACATTATTAATAAATGATATAAATAATTTAATGCACGGTAAATAATTTTCTTATGATTTCAAAGAGAAGTTTGAAGATGCATCTAGAAGGAAAAGGAGAACATAATGATGGAAGGATTCAATGAATCTGACCTAAACCTAAGATCTATGGAAGAGATTAAGCAGAAAAAGATTAATCTACCTAATCAAGGAGGTATAAGGTTAACCTAATTATGAGGTCATAGTAGAGAGAGAAGAGGTTGATGTTATTGACTGATGATTCTAAGAAGAAGGTTTAGGTGAACGTATGAAGAGCTGAATAGAGTTGTGGTGATTTCTTAAAGAGAATTCCAAGAAGATCAGAGATGGAGATGGAAATGAAGGTCATTCATTAAATCAGCATATGTGCGAAGGGGATCTGTATTTGAAAAGTGAGTTGTACATTTTTAGATCAGAACCTACAGTTACTTTCTAACCAGTGTATCAGTCTAAATCCTTTAATCAAGGTTGACCTAATAGTCATTGTATAAATCCTTTAATCAAGGTGACATTCTGATGGAATGTTCTTAAGCCCTCTAAAAAGGCCACTCTTAACAGGGTGATTAAATCCTCTAACCAGGTCACACCTAATAGTGTGTATTGTAAACCTTTAACCAGGTTGGCTTCTCATAGATCTCACTTCAGAAGAGTGAAAATCAGTAGCATGTTACAAAAGGTTTTTCCCAAATTGGGTTTCCACTATAAATCCTAGTGTTATACTTGTGTGAATGTTATTTTATGTGAATGATGTTGAAAGCTTTATATTCTGCAAGTTAATTACTTTAGGACAGTGGACTGCAAGTTTTATGTTATTGGTATATTCTATAGAAACCGAGTTGAAAGATGATTAGATCTGAGATTATTTAAGAGCTAGAAAGTTGAATTGGTACATCTAGACCTGAGGATAACTGATTCACCCCCCCTCTCAGTTATTGTAAAATAATTCTAACATCCCTTACATACATTTTTCAATTCAAAATATATGAAGGTCAATCTATAGTGCATTTGTTCATGAGGATGGAAAAAATCTATCAGGAAATACCTTCAGACATCATTCCTCCATGTAAGTAATTTATAAATAAAATTCATGAGTTGGGAATCTTAGGTGACTCTAATTTGAATTTTTTTTCAAAATTTTAACATAAGATGATGAGTATAGGGAAAAATGTATAGAAGTAGAACATGAACCAAATGTTGTTTCATATTTAAGTGAAAGAATTTTGGATCAAATTTAAGAAGAATTCGATCATGATGAGACTTGTATCGAAATAGATATAAGTGAATGTAATAATAAAGAAAAAGATCTTCTAAGTACAGAGGAAAATTCAAATTTATTAGATAGGGAATATCAGAAGCATGTTGATAAAAATGGTACAAAGTTTTTCATAATTTACAAGGATAAATAGATTAATGGATCGATGAATAAGATTTAGGAAGTGTTTGATGAAGTATATCATTTTCAAGAGGATAATGCATTTGATAAATATACACATTATGATTAGTGTACATAAGGAAATACACATGGAAGTGATTTCAAGAAAAATCAAAATTGCTTATATAATGGAATTCTAGAAAAGCATGAAGAAAATTTTGGTACAAGTATCTATGGATTTTTAGCATTTCAATTTTCAATATTTCAAGATGAAAATTTATATTATGAGCATAAGTAAAAAGAGAATGTGTTTTCAAATCTATCTTATGATAATACCATATGTGATGAAAAATCCTATTTGTGCCCTAATTTACTATTTGAGAAAGATAAAATATTTCTTGAAAATGAGGAGATGGTAACAAAAAATAATATGGAATATGATTCAAAAGGGATAAATAATTTAGAATATTATAAAATGGTTTGTGTGGAACCCACTCTTGTTGTGGACATAAGTATTAAGGAAAATTTACCAGAAAATATTTCTCTAAGTGCACAGTCAAAAATGAATTACAATGTGAAAAGGGTAATCAAATTCGTGATATTGAAAATGTTGAGCATGATCATATTCATGAGAAATTTAAATATGTCAATGAAGTTGATTTAAAAAAATCTCTTGAAGAGAAAGGGTATAATGAAATGTTAGGGTTTCTAAATTAATATCCAAGTGAGCATGAAGAATACTTGAGGAATAAATACAAAAACTCTAGTTTTCTACAGAGGTTGATAAAAGCTCCTGAAGCCAAATCATGAAATGGATACTATGAACATTTTGATCAAAATACAAAATATAGTGAGGAAAGAGATTATGACATCTTTAAACTTTTCCTGTTAATACATGATCAACATCAGGTTTTTAACAGAGGAAAAGAATGATGTTCACCTTTGGGGAGCATTGGGCCACCAAATTGAATTTAGGCAAGGACCTATATAAGAGAGGTTCGGAAGTAAAATATCAAAAAGCAATAGAGAGTTAAGCTCTTACATGATAAAAGAGCACATAATAGGTTTTTTAAGGAAGGTGAGTGGGTGCTGAAATGGAATGCTAAGGATCAGGACAAAGGCAAACATGGGAAATTTAGAGCACTTTAGCTTGGACCTTATGTCATTGTAGAAATAGGAGGAGAGAACACCTATTTCTTGTAGAACACTTTTGGAGAAATTCAAGAGCTTCTAGTACATGGGCAATACTTGAAACACTTATTCTCTTGAAGAAAGCCGGGGAGTATTTTCTTTTGTAAATAGTAGAATAGGTTATTATTTGTTTTCTACTTGTTTTATTTTATCTTAGATTAGCTAATAATGGTCTTCTCTCTAGATATAACTAGGATCTCACTATGTTCATGTAGAAACATATGTCCCCAGAAAGAGCCACCATTAGCACATAAATTTCCAATTTAATTACATCCTTAGATATTTTTTTTAAGACTTGAATCATTAAAATTTTGTATTTTCATCCTTCATTTTGATTCATGAAAGTAATTTTATGGTGTATATATTTTATCATGAGAATAGTTACTACTAGTTCTTTGTGTTTAGGATGAATGATCTCATATCAATTATCATCCATATGTGATTTATCTCTTGAAAACCAACCATCGGCTAGGTAGGTTAATGATAGCACTAAGATGAGGTAGAATGGATAAATATTTTCCTGACTTATAGAATCAAAGAAAGTAATCTTATTAGACATTTCTTAGAGTGATTGAAAATACAAATGTGATCATGATTACCTATGAGGATTCTATTCTTATTGCCAAGTTTGTAAGGAAAGGATCTATTGTTGTCTCATACAGTTTGCATGATAGAAAGAAAAAGCTATACCAATGGAGGTTAGCATTGTCAATAGGAGTTGACCTCATAGCACTAGTAGGAGAAACAAGTGACAACCCTAAAAATAATACATTGTTGAAGGAAATACAAATTTGGCTAGCATGTATTTATCTCACTATGTTCCTACGTCAAACAAGATTGTATTTCAAATAAGTCAAAAGAGGGGTTAATGAAGTAAACCATTTCCTCGTGTGAATAATATTAAATAAAATATTGGTAGGAAGCAGCATCAAACAATATGGAGCTTTGAATAAATTAAAAGGGTTCTCTACGAAGGAGAATATTATCTGCAAGAACATTGACTTTTTAAAATAGATGATATGGCAATATATACACATGGAATCCAAAGCCTACAATAGTGGAAGCGTTGCAAGTTCCATCAAACAACATGAGGTTTCGAATAACTCAAAAGGGAACTTAGCATAAACAAAAATTTATTTGAAGACCCTCCCAAAAGGTAGTCTTGGAAGATGGGACATGTGTCTCTACAAGATTGAACCACATAATGATGATGGTTGTGTCAAACAAAAATGTGTTTCGAACAACATAAAAAGTAAAATAGCAATGGCCTGAAGTTACCCAATGAATTAACTTCTCTAAATGATAGTTGTAGAGAATGCATTACAGGTGGCAGAATAGGATTGCACAACAAACAGCAAAGAATTATCATAAAAAAGAGAGTTCCAAACAAAGTAAGAAGGGGCATAATAAAAGAAACTTTTCTTTGAAAATTTTTTTTGAATAATAGAGAAAAACATTATTCGATGAATTTACCAAAGATAATTTTGAAAAAAATAGGCAATTGATAAGATAAAAGACACTATATCGAGGTTGTTGGAAACTACAATTGAAACAATTGTTATATTGTCATTGATGTCAAACCTTAACTGGTGAGATAGTTGCTATCTAATAAACTGCCATATATTTTGATTGATGAAGAGGATTTGAAAAGAGGAGATAACAAGAGGGCCTAGTGAAAGGTTGAGTTATGAGATACTACAATGGGTATTTGATTAGTTGGCACATTGGCAAGGTAATGTGTTTTTTATCTTTAACACTAAGTGAAGAAGTTAGTTGATTTGGAGTATAGAAGAAATGAGGAAAAAAAATTTGGAAGCATAGGCTTAACTGAGAAAAAGAGAAGAAATTCAATTTAAGCCAAGTGATGCTAGTGTCGATCGAGCACTAGTATAAGCCAAGTAAATTTTAGGTTGACCAAGCATCAGTAATTGCTGAGTATCATAGAATTAATTGAGTGAAGACAATGTTTGTCAAGAAGACAAGTTTAGTGAAGACTGAGTTATCCAATGATGACTAAGTAGATGAACACACTATTGACCGAGTGTCAGTAATTTATATTTTGTGAAGGAATTGATAATCCCAGCTGACATAGTTGAATTCTTGGGATATGTAAAATGTGTTGACATTAAAGATGAATGACCTAGAGCATTTAATGCATGGTAAACCATTTTCTTATAGATTCAAGGAGAATTTTTGAGAAGTATCTAGAAGGATAAGGAGGAGAACAAAATGACGGAAGGATTTGATGAATCTGACCTAAACCTAAGATCTACGGAAGAGATTAAGCAACAAAAGATTAATCTACCTAATCAAGGAGGTATAAGGATGACCTAATCATGGGTTATGTATAGTTTGGAAAGAGGTTGATGTTATTGACTGGTGAACCTGAGTAGAAGGCTAAGAAGAGCTATGAAGAGCTTAACAGAGTTGAGGTGGTTACTTGATGGGATTTTTTAGCAGATTAGAGATGGAGATGGTAATGAAGGTCAGTCATTAAATCATCACATGAGAATATTGTTAGAGTAGTCATATTATAGCTAATAATTAATTTATTTAATTATTAGTCTATTATTCTCTACACTTAAGTTAGACTTAGGCATCTCATTATTCTTTAGGGTTTTCACCTTTAGGGTTTTGGTATCCTTTTATAATGATTCCCTCTTTGTATTTCATTTTTTTGACTTATTGGATCATAATAGAAATTTGCTCTTTGCATATCCATAAGATGTCTCTGGCTTTTTGGCCTCCATGATTTTTCTTGCTTCTGTTCTTTGCTTCTTCCATGTGACAGGTTTATGCATGTAGGTGTTCTTGGGAGATTAGTTTTTCACCTAATCTAACATGGTATCAGAGCCATCTTGTTGCTCGCTGTTCGTGTTTTGTTGAAGTGTTTCAGAAGCAGGAGGTTTTCAAGGGTTTTAGAAGTTTTTTTTGTGGATCTGGGGGGGAGCCAAAATTTGGCTCACCTTGGGCAAAAACGGACACCACCATTGTGTCCGGAAGGCCCAAGAACCCCTAAATCCATATAAAACTTGTCCATTTTGGACACAGTGGCATCTGAGGCAAAAAAATTTTGCATACCAGGGCCGTACAGCCCTGGCACGCACTTCGAGGCGGGTACAGACGGCGATTTTTTTTAAAAAAATATTAACAAAAAATCTCATTTGGGCGGCCGCCCAGCGGCCACCAGCGCACTGCCAAGCGGCCACCACAGAGCCGCCCCGCGGCCCGCCCAGCCGCCGCCCGGCCCGGCCACCACCCAGGCTCCGCCAGCGCCCCCGCGCCCTCTGCTCTGCTCCGCGGCCCGGCCGCCACCCCAGCTCCGCCAGCGCCCCCGCACCCTCTGCTCTACTCCGCGGCCCGCCCAGCCGCCGCCCGGCCCGACCGCCACCCCGGCTCCGCCCGCGGCCCCGCCGCCCTCCGCCGCCCGCTGTCCGACGGCCCCGCTCCGCTCCGCCCGCCGCTCCGCCGGCCGCCCGGCGGGGTTTTTAAGCCCTGCGGGCCCTAGCGGCGGTCACATGGGTGACCGAGAGCTCTAGCTCCAGCCCCCTGCGCGCGCCATGCGCCCAAGGGCTTTGCATTTCCAGCCCCAGGGGCTTTAAAACATTTTTTTGAAGCCTTTTTAGGGTCCCTGGGCCTTTTTTGCAATATCTTGAGCATACGGAGGTCTTTTTTGGACTTCTTTATATCGCCGGAAAGCTCTTTCCGAGCTCTTTCTGATTATGGAGGTTAGATTTTTTGGATCTACTATTTTGACAGTATTTTTTTCTGTCAAAGGTGATGTTTACTTTTTGCCTTCCGGGAGCCATATCTCGCTCATCCGGACTCATTTTTGGGCTCACCATATATCGTCGGAAAGCTGGTTCTGTGTTCTATTCAGTGGCAGAGGTTATTTTTCCAGATTCTACTCTAGGTTTTCACTCCTCCGCGTTTGGTAGTTTATGCCCTCTGGTGGAGTGCTTGGTTCTACAGGTCTGGGGATCTCTTCTTCTGTTCTTCTGGCTCACTCTTCTTTCTGAATTTTGAGCATTGTATGTTTCTCTTCTGTAGCATTTCTTTTCTGTAAATGCACTGAGATAAAGTGCCTGCTTTTGCATATCTGGGATCTTGTACTCCTTTTGTTTGTTTGTACTCGCACTCAGTTATAAAGTGCCATGGGCGGTTATAATGTTTTGCCTTTTGTGCTCATCCACCTTTGTCAAGTGAGTGTACCTTCCATGACATTAGCCCATGCTGTGTGTCCAGAAGATCTATTCTTCTTCTTCGACACCGCCCTTCATCCTGTGTGTGTACTTCTGTTGCACTGGTGGTGTTCCTGATTCTTCTTCTTGTAGATGTTTCTGGCATTGCATTTCAGTGTTCCTGTCACCCCTCTCCCTGTTCAGCATTATGGGGGGGTTCACTTGTTGGCTCTATTGCTTCCTTGGTTCGATTGAGTGATCTACGTATACAGTTTTTGTTCCTATGTACTAGGCGGATGCAGTGGCTAGGCACCTATGCATTTCGGTGAGATGGATCATCTACTATATAGACACTCGTTCATTCCTTTTTTGGAGGTCACCTCTTCGATTGATCAGCTCTTCAGACTTTGTCTTCTCTACCTGGTCATGCACTATTTCAGTGGGGGTTCCAGCAGTATTCTTCTGATAGTGTTTGCAGTTTCATGCTTCGGAGATGCTTCATGCTCTTTCTTGTTCCTTTCTTTGGGACATTCCCTAGATTGGAGGCTTTGTTTCCTTCATCTAGTTTATTTTATTGTACTTGGGTACCTGATCAGGCCTTGTTGCCGGGACCCATTGCTCTTTCATGCATTTTTGTTTTCATGCATCTTTTAGTCCTTAGTTGTTTAGCTTCTCCCTAAGTTACACTTAAGGGGGGGTGTTAGAGTAATCATATTATAGCTAATAATTAATTTATTTAATTATTAGTCTATTATTCTCTACACTTAAGTTAGACTTAGGCATCTCATTATTCTTTAGGGTTTTCACCTTTAGGGTTTTGGTATCCTTTTATAAGGATTCCCTCTTTGTATTTCATTTTTTTGACTTATTGGATCATAATAGAAATTTGCTCTTTCCATGTCCATAAGATGTCTCTGGCTTTTTGGCCTCCATGATTTTTCTTGCTTCTGTTCTTTGCTTCTTCCATGTGACAGGTTTATGCATGCAGGTGTTCTTGGGAGATTAGTTTTTCACCTAATCTAACAAATATTGGATTTGTATTTGCAAAGTGAGTTGAATATTTTAGATCATAACATATTGTTACTTTCTAACCATTGTATCAGTTAAAATCCTTTAATCAAGGCTGACCTAATAGTCATTTTGTAAACCATTTAATCAAGGTGACATTCTAATTGGATGTTCTTAAGCTCTCTAACCAAGACACTCCTAACATGGTGATCAAATCCTTTAAAAGGGTCACACCTAACAGTGTGTATTGTAACCTTTAACAAGGTTGGCTTCTCACAAAGATCACTTTAGAAGAGTGAAGATTTGTTAGCATGTTACTGGTAGTTTTTCCCATATTGGGTTTCCATGTTAAATCCTGGTGTCATACTTGTGTGAATATTATTCAATGTCTTATGTTGTTAAAAGTTTTATATTCTGCAAGTTGATTACTTTTGGATAGTGGACTGCAAGTTTTATGTTACTGATATATTATATAGAGACCAAGTGAATTGTTGAATAGATCTAAGTTTATTGAAGTGTTAAAAGTTGAATTGGTACATCTGGACCTGAGGATAACTAATTCACCCCCCCCCCCCCCTCTCAGTTATTCTAAAATCATTCTAACAGAGGCTTCAAGCTATTCAAAAAGGGTATTAGCCATTGGGACCCATTTTTCCTGAGAATTGAATAAAATCATGTTTCAAATAAGTTAATATCATTGAATAATAATGGTTGAGGTTCTTTGAAATGTGGTGGGTTTTCTCCATTTGAATACATTAAATAAAATATTATGTCAAGTAACCCAACCAAAGATGAAATGATACAAAATTTAATCGAAGGAAGAAGGGTTTGAGCAGTGACTTCATGTCGAATAACATTCACCATCAGGTAAGTTGAAAAGGTGGTTGGTGAAGGATAAGTTTACCTGATAATGGGGGACATAATAGAATGCACATGTGGAAATTGTCCAAAGGGTTGAAATAACTCATAAATTAAGATATCATTTCAAATAACTTAGAGGCTAAGTAACATGAAGCATTATTTTGTTCAAAGGCACTAAAGTAACAAAGGGATTAGAACATCTTTTGTACTGAATGAGATCAATATTTTAGTAACTTAAAAGAGGTTTACAAGATGATTTGAAGGGACAATGAAGATATCGGAGTAAGTTATAGTGATCAAATGTTAAAAGGAAGATCAGGAAGACATATGATGATAGTACAGGCTAAAGAATTTTGGATATGTATTGAGCTCCTCTAATTCTCGATGAATACATCAACAAGAAATATGTTGATGGTATGAAATAAAAGCATCATGATGAGTTGCAACAATGGAATTAACGATATAGAAATGACCATCATCAAAGGGGGTTTTGAGATATCCCAATACCTGATAAGGTTATCGAGATGATCTATACCAAAAAATGGAAAAGAGAAATTCATCAGCTTATGAGTTATCCCGATATGTAAAGTGAAGACAAATCATCAAGATCTGACAAGATGATGGAAATTTTGAAATTTGAAGATACACTAGTTACTCCAGAACAGAGAATTGATGCTCGGGGTGCTAGAGTGATTAAGAATGGAAGCATATTAAGCAAATTCCTAAAATTATAAAGGGAAGGTTGGGGCCAACATATTTCAAAATTATAAATTATACTAAAGAATGTAAAGTAAAGATAAATCATTAAAACCTGTTTGACAACCAATAAGAGACCTTCTATGTAATCAAACTCTTTGGTTGGAAGGGAAGCATTTGAAGTACGATAGTGTCCATCCGATAACGGAGGGAGGAAGTGTGATTTTCTAAAACTCTGAAGAATGGAACATGTGGACAGTAAAGTGCATTATGTGTAGTTCACGGATTAAGAATAAGGCTACGAATCATTCTTTGAATATCCTTGGTGGTAGGTAAGATTTTATTTTTCTAAATTAATATTTGATTGATTTTTTTATTTGTGTAGTATCTATTTATTAGCAACAAGAAGTATGGAAGGATCCATAGAATAAAAAGGATGCAAATATTTATAAATTGAGTACCTAATCATTCTGGAGAACACCATCAAGGATACCATCCATGATGTTGATACCTATGCTTTAGATAAATACTCAGATCACATTCAAAGATGTGGAGTGTTTGAGGATTAGTCCCTATTTCAAGATTTTTTCAAAATGTTATAAAGTCTTTTATGTAATTAATCTATTTTGTCAAATTTTTTTAGTTGTCATTTAAGAAGTCACAAGTCTTTGTGAAAGGGTATGCCTTTTAGACCAAACCAAATCCTCATTTATATATATGGGATCATTTTGATGTCTAAAAGGGGATGTTCAAAATAACAGTCCACAAATACAACTAAGAGGGGGGTGAATCAGTTGTATGACAGATTATTAAACTTTAAACTTTGAATAGAAGCAATATCAAATGATCATAATGAATGCCAACACAATAACACAATATTTATTGTCGATGAAACCTTGTTAAAGGTAAAACCATGATGGGAATTAACACCTACTAATGATGTACTAAGAGTATAGTATCCTTGTTATAAGATCTAGCCCTGTTAGGAGCTGATTAAAACATTATAGTACATAGTCCTTATTAGAGGATAGACCCTGTTAGGATTCAAGAAAAATAAGGTAGGTTCACTACCTAGGCTCACTACCCAAAGAAGGTTATGTCCACCTTTTGAACTCACTATTCGCAACACAAGTGTATGTAAAGAAATACACAATCTTGAACTGTCCGATAGCAACTATTTTTTCTTCATCAGTTCTAATGAAGTATATAATTTATCCTCTACTCTACATCCAAAAGACACAAATGTGCAGCTTCCATAATCCTCTTTTACATCACATTCATTCTACCATATATTTTCAAAAGAAAAGATCTTACATATATACCCTATTACAAAATAAATGATCAGGTCAGCCAATTAGGCTTTCCTAATATACAAATAATTACATAACTCCTTTCTAATATACCCATGGTATCTAAGACAAGTATACAATAATTAAAATTCAATAATTAAGGAGCGACATCCATAATCCATTCTCACCATTCATGATACATGCTACAATTTTGAAGTCAACTTTCGAATAGGTCTTCTCTAGAACACATGCCACAGTTGACATCATCCTACTTTATATACCTTGCTAATATCAGCAAACATTCTTTAGTACCCTATATGTCATCCCTTAAGCTCACATACATTGAATCCTCATTTCCAATAAGATATACCCAAAACTTAGAGACATACTCTGTCAGCTTCCACTATCATTGTCCAGTAACTACTCTTCACCAGATCTTTTGTAACTCAGCCAATATGAAATATTACATCATGTGATCTTAGATATAAGAACACAACACCTTCTTGTACATGCAACTAACTTTGCACATTCTGAATCATCCATACAGTATTCATACACTGTAATAACTAGTCTGTTCTCTTCATAGAAATATATGTTGACATCGGTGACAAAACACGGATGACAATAGTGGTAATTCCAACATCACTCAACATAGTGATTAAACATATTAAATGTATCCAACAATCTCCCCAATGCATTAGCAATATATAAAAATCTCCCCCTTTGGCGTTGATGACAACATATGGGAAAATCCATCAACCCAAAAGTATTCTCTTAGTACCTTTACCACATAGTCTCTTTCTTGTAGGATTTTCACATAGTCTCTTTCCCCCTTTGAAAACAATGGCAAAGGGTGCCATAAGTCATCAACTATCTTTAACAACTATCTTCAATGGTCACTCCCCTTGAGGAGTAGATCCATACATCAAGTCTAGAATATGATAAGGCTCTAAAAAATCTTTGGACTAATCCATCCATGCATCATTTAATTCTCACTAAGAGGGGCTTACACCCCAAGCATACCTCTGAGATACTCAAAGACATCTTTTGGCAATGGCTTTGTAAATATGTTTTCTATATGTTCATTTATGCTAATGTATTCCAACCTTATTTCCTTCTCTACTACCTTATCTCTAAAGAAGTGATACTTAATAGAAATATGCTTAGTTTTAGAATGCATCACAAGATTCTTTGACATATTTATTGTACTGGTGTTATCATAATGGATAACCACTAGTTCAATAAAAGTTATTCCAATATCTTTCAACATTTTTTTTATCCAAACTATTTGAGTGCAGTAAATAGTAGTAGAAACATACTCAGATTCAGTAGTAGAATGAGCTATACATTCTTTCTTTTTACTTAGCCATGAAACTAACTTTTTCCCAAGGAAAAATACACCTCCACTAGTACTCTTTCTGTCATCAACATTCCCTGCCCAATCAACATCAGTATAATCATGTAGTTCAAAGCCATCATTTTTTTCATACCATAAGCCATATTCCATTGTTCCTTTCATATATCTAGATATCCTCTTTACAGTAGCTAGGTGTGTCTCTTTAGATTATGCCTAATATCTAGCCACAATTCCAATAGCATTAGCAATATTTGGTCTGGTGTGAGTCAAATATTGTAATCCACCAACCATTGATCTGTACTTGGTCTAAAAAATAGACTTTGTCTCAACATTATTTGTTAGTTTGTGACCAGTCACCATGGGTGTACCAACTGGTTTACAGTCTTCCATTCCAAAAAAAAATTAACATTCTTTTAAGATACTTAGTTTGAGAAATAAAAATCCCATTCTCGTTCTTGTTTATTTGTAGTCCTAGAAAGAAATTCATTTCTCCTATCATGGACATCTCAAATTCATTTTCCATCTCTTTAGAAAATTTCTTACACATTTCATCATTGCCTCAAAAGATAATATCATCAACAAAAACTTCTATTATCAAAATTCCATCTTCACTAGCTCTTAAATACAAGTTACTGTCAGCATTACCTCTTCTAAACCCAAGGAGAAGTAAGTATTTTTCTAACCTTGCATACCAAGCCCTTGGAGCTTAATTCAGTCCATGCAGTGCCTTCTTCAACTTGCATACCATGTCTTCATCTTCAGATAGAGGAAATCCATCAAGTTGTTCTATATAAACTTCTTCTTCAAGATCCCCATTCAAAAATGTAGATTTTACATCCATCTGATATACCTTGAAGTCCTTATGTGCAGCATAAGACAAAAATAATCTTGTAGCTTCTATCCTAGCAATAGGAGAAAATGTCTCTTCAAAATCTATTCCTTCTTATTGTGAATAATCTTTGCATACTAATCTTTCTTTGTTTCTTACAACAATTCCTTCTTCATCCATTTTGTTTCTGAAAACCCACTTAGTTCCTATCACATTTTTTTCTTTAGGTCTAGGAACCAATTTTCAAGTGTTATTTTTCTTTATTTGATCTAATTCTTCCTTCATAGCTTTGATCCAAGATTCATCTCTACAAGCTTCATCAGTAGTCTTTGGTTCAACTTGAGAAATCAAATAAATTTCTTCCATTGTCTTTGATCTAGTCATTACTCCTTGACTTATATTACCAATAATTTGATTTTTAGGATGAATTTTTTTAACATACCTCATGGTCTTAGGAATCTCAATAGCCTCATTTGTATTATCATCACAAGTCTCATTTTCATATTCAGTCTCAAGAATTTATTCTTCTTCTGTAGTAGCAGCCTCCTTGATCTATGTATTCTAATTACAGTCATACATTCTCTCTTGTATCTAAAAATTTTCATCTATCTTCACATTGTTACTTTCAATAATCTTCCTTAATCTTAGGTTAAAACATTTGTAAGCCTTTCTTTTAGTAGAATAACCAAACAAAATTCCTTCATCACTTCTAGCATCAAATTTTCCTATCTCGTCATCTCTTTTGGTATAGAATTTACTACCAAATATTCTAAAATATTTTACAGTAGGAGAATGATTAAACCGCAATTCATAAGGAGTCTTACTTTTACCTTCTCTAATTTGAATTTTGTTTAATGTGTATACTATTGTCCCAACAACTTCTCTCCAATGCACATGGGATATATTTCCTTCAAGTAAAATTGTCCTAGTAGCATCCAGTATTGTTCTATTTCTTCACTCTGCTATCCCATTCTGTTGTGGAGTCTTACAAGAAAATATTTTCCTTTGTATTCCATGTTCTTCACAATATGAATTTAATATATCTGAAGTAAACTCTCCACCTCTGTCTGATCTCAAACATTTTATCTTTAGACCTGATTCATTCTCTACTTTTTCTTTGAATATCTTGAATATGTCAAATGATTCTAATTTATCTTTCAGGTAAGTGATCCACATCATTCTAGAAAATTCATCAACAAAAAGTATAAAATACCTTTCACCATAGTATGATGTAGTCCTTGTAGGTCCACATAGGTCTGTATGTACCAGATCCAACTTTTCTTTTGTTGTATATGATTTTCTTTTATAGTTTCTTCTAGTATGTTTTCCCATAACACATTCTCTACATATAGTGTTAGATGGTTTCACAATCTTCGGTAGGTCTCTTACTACATTAGTCAAGATTGCCTTCATAATATTATCAAAATTAACATGACAAAATATTTTGTGCCATAACCAAGTGTCATCTATCTTTTCAACAAAGTAAGAAGCTTCAAATGTATTTAACTCAAATACATTACCTCTAGATTTAGTACCGGTTGCAATCCGGTTTCTTGTCTTACCTATGATAAAACATTTCTCATCAATGAACTTTAATTGTTATTCCTTATCCATCAATTGTCCAACACTTGGAAAGTTATGCTTAAGTACATCAACAAGCACTACATTGTCATTATAATTCCTTCCATCCAAAGAAATAGATCCTACTCCTATGATAGGTTTAGGAACATTATCTCTGAATCTCACAACACCACCATCATATTTCATTAGTTTAACAAATTTGTTTTTTTCTCCATTCATATGGTGTGAGCAACTACTATCTATAACCCATTCAAATTTCATATCAACATGTGATACTAAAGATTTTTCTTCATGTACTGGTTTTTCATCTTCGATAGCAATAAATCCAATCCCATAATCCTAATCATCATCATCATAAATACCTTCACTAGCATAATAACATTCCTTATCTTTTGAATACTCAGGCTTGAAAATGTTAGGTTTGTGCTTAGGAACTCTTCTAGGACATCTAGATGAAAAATGACCTATCTTATTGCATGAAAAACATTTCAAAGGTAACTTTCCTTAAAATTTAACCTTACCTCTCTTTTATCTTCTACAGATTAGTGCAACAAGTTCATCTATCTTTCTTTCTTCTTCTTGTATCTATTCCCATTCATCATCATATTCACCAAGCTCTTCTTTTATGTTCTCACTGCTAGTGCTCGAAAGTGTAAATATTATCTTCCTGTGTGTAGATACTTTAAATGTTGTTTCAACTTTAGGTACAAAATCTCCCATTTCTATAGCTTCAAAGGTAGTTATCTTTGCAATCAACATTTATCTACTAAAGTTTGGAGTTAAAGGTATAATTTCTTCTATAGCTTGAACTTTGGTCTTGTAGACTAGTGTCAATGATCTAAGGATCTTTGCAATGACTTCTTCCTCTTCATAGGTGCCTCCAAAATTTCTAATTCCAATCACAACCTTTTCAACCCTTTGTACATAAGCCCTAATGTTTTCATCATCCTTCATTTTTAGCTTATCCATCCTTGTTTTCCCGTTCTATAACTTCACTTGTTTGGTAAACTTGTCTCCTTCATACAATGCTTCTAATCTTATCCACATATTGTGTGTCGAATCCAGATCTTTAACTTCAGTAAATTATCCTTTAGAGAGTGTGTTGATTAGTGCTTCCCTTGTGACCATGTTATATGAAAATATCTTCTTTTCATCATCAGTATCTTTATCCAATTCATCCTCAGCCTTCATAGTTTTGACATTTTTTTGTAATCATCTAGTAGTCGATACCCAAACATATCAAATGAGTTCACATCTTGTTCTTCCAACTGTCAAAGTTTTCAGGATCATATTTTTTACTATCCTTCCTATAGAATGCCATCTCCAAGATCACCTCAAGCTATTAAGCTTTCTCTCTAAGGACCAGTAGCTCTTATACCAATTTTTAGGAATAACAGTCCACCAATACAACTAAGAGGGGGGTGAATCAGTTGTATGATAGATTATTAAACTTTAAACTTTGAATAGAAGAAATATCAAATAAAATGTTCATAATGAATGCCTACACAATAATATAATATTTTTTGTTCAGGAAACCCTGTTAAAGGTAAAACCCTAGTGCGAATTAACACCCACTAATGATGTACTGAGAGTATAGTATCCAAGTTAGAAGATCTAGCCCTGTTAGGAGATAATTAAAAAATTACAGTACACAGTCCTTGTTAGAGGACAGACCCTATTAGGATTCAATAAAAAAATGGTAGCTTCACTTCCTAGGCTCACTGCCCAATAAAGGTTATGCCCACCTTCTGAACACATTGTTCACAACACAAGTGTATGTAAAGAAATACATAATCTTGAACTATTTGATAGCAACTATCTTTTCTTGATTAGTTCCAATGAAGTATATAATTTATCCTCTGCTCTACATCCAACAGACACAATCTTGTAGCTTCCACAATCCTCTTTTAAATCACATTCATTCTACCATATCTTTTCAAAAGAAAAGATCTTACATATATACCCTATTGAAAAATAAATGATCAGGTCATCCAATAAGGCTTTCCTAATATACAAATGATTACATAACTCCTTGATAAGATACCCATAGTATCTAAGATAAGTATACAATAATTATAATTCAATAATTAAGGACCGAATCCATAATCCATGCTTGCCATTCATGATACACTCTACTATTTTGAAGTCGGATTCCAAATAGGTCTTCTGTAGAACACACGCCACAGCTAATGTCATCCTACTTTCCGTACATTGCTAAGATCAGTGAACATTATTCAGTACCCTATTTGTCATCCCTTAAGGTCACATACACTGAATCCTCATCGCCTGTAAGATATAAACAAAAATTAGAGACTTACTCTGTCAGCCTCCACTATCACTATCCAATAACCATTCTTCACCAAATCTTCTTTAACTCAGCCAATATGCAATATTACATCACGCGATATTAGATATAAGATCACAACACCTTCCTATACACACAACTGACTTCATACGTTCTAAATCATTTGTACAGTATCTATACACTATAATAACCAATCTATTCTCTTCATAGAAACATATGTTGACATCAGTGAAAAAACATGAATGACAACAATAGTAATTCTAACGTCACTCAATGTAGTGATTAAAAATATTAAATGTATCCAATAATCTCCCCAATGCATTAGCAATATCTAACAGGGGACAGATTAGATAGGGATACAATCATGATACTTTCTTTTACAATGCACAGTTGATGGGTTTTGTAGATCATATCTCCAACTGTATGTGTAATGTGCCACTAGGGAACCCACGATAATTTAACCTAAAACATGTTTCTATGTTTACAAAAAAAAAATTAAGAGTTTACAAAACAATAATGATAACAATGCAGAAGAAATACAACATAAGGTACAAATAATTACATAATTACAATTCAATTACAGTTAACAACTCTAAAGGGTTCCATGACGTAGAATTACATATACATTAATTAATTATTTTAGATTATTGTAGACACCTAAAATGCCTTTTCCAAAATAAAATTATTTTATTTTGCAGAAACCCTTGATGACATCATCATTTGTTAATTAATTAATTATTATTTCATTAATCTCTCCTATCTTAATTAAAAAACATTTAATTAAGAAATCCCTTATAGAAATGTTTAAATCCAATTTAAACATCATTCCCTCCAAAATTTATTAATTATTTAATAAATTAACCAAAAATCCTTTAAATAAATAAATTATTTATTTAAATCCCTCAAAACCCTAGAATCTTCTAAGATTCCTAAACCCTTCTAAACTCTCCTAAAATTTCCTAAAACTTTCCTAAACCTTTCCTAAACCTTCTTAGAAGGTGATTCCTAACCTTCTTAGTCTAATCCACCCTCCTTTGACTTTTGGTCAAACCCCCTCATTAATGAGCCTTATAGACTCATTAATAACCTCTTACACCCTCATTAAGGCTCCTTACAACCTCATGATGAAGCCCATGTCTTCTCTTTTACCCTTGTTCCCTATGCACACTTCCATAGTGTTTCTCACACGTGTTAGCAACCTTAACCCTCATCCATCTAACCTTACCTCTGACCTTACCTCTAACTCACCCTAGACTCTACCCCAAACCTTGACTCTGACCCTAACTCCACTTCCTAACCCAAGACCTTCCTCAAATCCTATAAATACCCTCACTTCAAAGAGAAAAAAACCAATTTACCTTTCATTTACATAGTAATATTATAATGCTAAATCATTTCTAGTTAACCATAGCTTAATTTCTAATTGTTAGTTTAATTCATGTCTAAGCTTTCGTAAATCACATCCTAGCTTAGCTAATATGGATTAATCTTAGTTTTTGTTTTTTTTTCATTTCATTTCATCATCTCACACTTCATTTGGTCTAAAATCAATCTTATAATAAGCATTTGTAGCTTAATATGCATCCTAGCTTCATTAGGCTCCTTGAGGCTCTAGGGGCAAATCAAATGTTTTATACCTGATTTTTTTCCACTATGGGGTTCTCATGGTCCCTATTTGATCCTAATCATTCCTAATTTTCATTAGGGACATGCTCCATGTGTTTTGAGAGAACACCCACATCCCTAAATCAAGAGCAAATCGAAGGGTGACAAGGTTTTCCCGTTGAAGCTCTATCTAAGTGTCTTTAAAAATTTCTTTTACTATATGCTAGGAATAGAGTGTTTGACTAATTTTTTAATGTCTATACCTATTCTTAATAAGTTAGGTTTTCTTTTATCACATTTTGGCACGCCTGGTGGGACCCCATGAGCCTTCACAACTACATTTTTTGGGGTTTTCCAAGAAAAAACTCACTTTCTAACAATTCTCATCATGGTCTTGGTGTATTCTCATATGATTAAACACACTAGCTTAGTTTCTCATATGATAAAACTTCCTGGCTCATATTGGGGCCACCCATTACTCGTATGGGGTCTTTCTATGTAATTTAGGCTTGTTTTAAGCCTACTGGCCCCGTTTACTCATACCAGTACTGACTCATATGATCCCTCATCTTAAATAATATGAGTAAAGTCCCCCAAATACCCTACCATATTTACTCATATGGAAAATAGGGGGCATGTGTAAGGCCATAATCAGGGTGCAAGTTGGTTTTTAGGGTTTTTAGGTGCTTCTTGGTGCCTCTTGATTGCAATTTTCTAGTTTTTAACCCCATTTTATGTAGGTATTCATTGGAGGCAAAAAAATCATCAAAATTATAATGCCTTAAGTATAATAAATCATTTGGAATTTTTAGGAATCAAAACACTTCATTTTTGGGGCTTAAAAAGAACATCTAATCACTCTTGAATTCCTTAAGTGTAAAGAACTCTAAATCTTTCCTAATTACTACCTAAACAATCCTAAACAACTCTAATAATTCCTAATCAGTTCTAAAATAATCAAACCCATTCCTAATATCTTTCATTTTGGTAAAAAGAACTTTGTGCTTTCAAATCTAAGTGTTTTTAAGGTTTTCATGAAAGCTAGGAACACTTCAAACTTTTGGTGCATAAAAAGAACTACAAATCTGCATTTTATTCCTATTTGGTTCCTAAAAAATCCTAATCTAAATAAAAGTGTTCCTAAATCCAAATCAATTCATCACTCTAAATCAAAGTGAACTTCATTTGCAAAATCTCAAAGTGCTTTCAAGTTTTATGCAATCTAGGAACAAATCTACATCTCTTTCCTATTCAGTTCCTAAGCAATCCTAATTTATCCTAAATGTTCCTAAATAAATCCTAATGATTTTTTCTTGAATAAAACAAATGTATTTTTCAAAATCTTGAATTTTTTTCAAAAAGTTCATGCATGAGTCAATCTAGGAACCTCTTTTTAGGTCTAAAAACTGAATTCTAGAACACCAAATCTTGAGTGAATCTAAATAAGTGAACAAAAGTCCAAAGAGTTGTTTCCTTTTGATCCTAAAGCAAACACAAATCTTTAGTTCCTTAAAGTTGGAAATAAAATCAAGTGTGTTCTATTTCAAAGATCAAATCAAGTTCCTAAGAAGGCAAAAACTCAATCTTGAATGCCAAAGTAAACAAACTTGCAAATTTTTCTTCAAAAGATTTCTTATCTTCTAAGGATGAACAAAGAAAAATCTTAAACACATGTGTTTGCAAGATTTTCTTTCAACTCACTAAATCAATTTGGAAAATAAATCTTCTTGGGGTACTTGTCAAAAATTTCCAATTTCTGCAAAGCCTTGATTAGCTAAGTAACATAAAAGAAGTTGAACTTGGAAAAGTTCACTCATTTTACTTTTAGAGGAGCCTTTCCAAACAAAAAAGTGCTTCCACTTTGGAGAATGACTTCAAACTGATACTTCCCTAGCCAGTATAGAAATAAATCATTGAGAAAACTCTCACTTCATCCCCTCAAGCTCAGGTGATGTGTGTTGATGGTAGCCCGAGGTAGGTGAATATCCCTACTATTTCAGCATGGTCAACTAGGCTCTTAAGTGAGTCACACATGTACAAACCAATTGGGAGGACTCCACGGACCAAACTAAACACTTGATAAATTAGAGGCTTTCTGATCTACCCAAGAAGGTATCAAAATCTTTGTGCAAGGATTGATCCAACTGGTTTCCCAGATCACCTTAAGACACTCACCATATGTACCCCTTTTAGGGATATCAAGATGTGGGCAAAGATTTTGATACTAGCCTTCCCTTAGGTAGTCTATCTGGTGTGTTTTCCTCAAAGTTCCAAACTCAATACAAACACTTTTCAAAACATACACACCTTTCAGAAGCATTATCAGAGTTAGTGGTCAGTCATTTTCTTGTATCCCACAAAGTTTCTTTGTCCTTTGTCAGGATTTCTTTCTAAGTGTCTTTTGTTGAGTTTATCCTTTGCCATTGGAGACATCAAAACCACTCCAAAATATTTATCAAAGTTATTTAGACATCCCTGTAGAAGGGAAATCTTCAAAATCAAGTACCCAAAGCTTCATCTCAATCCAATTGCCAAATCTTTCCAAGATATGTGTGATTCAATCAAACACAAGAAAGCCAAGCTTCCCAATTCCTGAGTCCATCAAGAGAAAAAGGTTGCAAAAATAAACCTAAAAGATCACTAACCTTCCCTCAAATCAATCCAAGAAGAAGAGAAATATCAAGAGAAAGTGGACAACGTGGGCTATAACACTAGAGTGAAGCAGTTTGCATACCGGTTCCAAGTTAATCATTGCTATATCAACCTAGACAGAGAGGAATAGTTTGGCCCATCATATATCCACCTTTCCTTCAGAATCCCACAATCCTATATTGGCATCCTTTGTATCCTAGACCATCCTTAGATTCATCATTGCATCACCATCCATCCTTAGGTTCATTTTTTATTATCTTCCTAGTTGCATCATAGGTCACCTTTTTTAGCTGCATCTAGGTCATCCTCTTAGAAATAGCATCATTTCAACCATCTCTCATCATCCTTCCATTATCAATCCATAATTAGAATCCTTGTCTTTATCCTTCATCCTAATACCAAACCCAAATCCAACATCCAAGAAAGAAACCATCATCCTTGAACCAAATCCAGTGATCCAAATCCCAAAAACTTCATGTCTTATCCTTTGAGATTCTTCAAATCCTTACCCCAAATCAAAAATCTCCACCCTTTGATAGAGCATTGTCCAGGGCATCCATACTTGTCCTTGTTAGCCAAAGATCATTATTCTATCTTAGGTTGACAATCCTCTTTGATAGTACATTAGGAAGTAGCAACTCATTGACCGACTCTTATGATACAAGAGCATCTTGGGTCCTTGGCAATCTTGTGTCACCAAAAACATTTTGGAGTTTTTCTGCATTACTCGATTTCTTCTTTGACCAATTTGGTTGGTAGTTGGTTGATTTCCTTTGGTTACCAAGTGTGGTCGGTTATCTCCTAGGTGGTCAGTTGTTTCACTGGCGCTTGACGATGCTTGTCGGTTGCTCGGTCATCCTCGCTTACTGAGTAGTTTCTTTTGAGTTCTTGTTGAGCCGACTTATTATGGGTCATAGATTTAATGATAGAATCCATCATTGGGAAGCATGTGGTCCCAGATTTGACTATTCCTTTTGTTGATTGTGGATCTGAAGGCCGACTCAGTTCATTAGACTCTTGTATATATGTAGTTCTTTGGGTGTAGTTTAGAGGTAGTTTTTAGGTAGAGATAGAAGATAGTAAGAATAGAGATTGTTGGTAGATCCTCACATGTTTGAGGGCTTCTGTAATTCATTATAATATTTGGCCCTAACCAAGAAGGCCTTACAGCCTGACATGTATGATTCTATTTGTTCAAAAATAATGAAAGATCCTACCTTCTCTCTCTCACTGTTGTGTGTTGTTGCTTTCGCATGTTGTTGAGAAAGATGGATCATTAGGGTGTGCCATTGTTTGGCCCCTCTTAACCATGGCCTTGCATTAGGTGGTATCCAAGCAAGGTGAGATCTTGATCTAGGTCTACAGATCTAGGTCTGCAGGTTCCTCTTGAAGCCCTAGTTGATTGTTGTGGGGTAGGAAATTATGATCTGACATGCAATTGCAGAGGCTTGTCAAGATGGTTCATGGGAGGTGAGATCCAGATCCAAGATTGGTAGATATGCTAAGGCAGATTGCTACTAGATTAGAATCTATTGAAATATCCCAAAGAAGAGGTAGACATCTTGAAGATGTTAGTGATGATGAAATTCAGGAAGAACAGGTGAATGTAGAACCTGCACCTATTATGGATCAAGGTGAAGAAAGATTTTTTAAGGCTTTGATAAGTCTGAAGTATACACCACATTTCAATCCTCCTGAGTATGATGGAAAGCTAGATTCTGATCAATTGGTGGATTGGATCACTGAGATGGAAAATTATTTTGAGTATGAAAACATTCCTGAAGACAACAAGGTGAAGATTGCAAGCACAAAGTTGAAAAGTCATGCATCCTTGTGGTAGGAACATCTACAATTGGATAGGAACAAGAAAGGTAAAGACAAGATCAAGGTATGGAATAAAATGGTGAATAAGTTGATAGGAAATTTCTTACCTTGTGATTATCAGGTTAACCTAGTTCGGTGAATCCAAAGTTTAAGGCAGAAAGATAGCTTGGTAAAAGAATATACTGAGGAATTCTATAGATTGATATTAGATCTAGACATTATGAAGATGATGTGGAAAGAATTGGTAGATACATGAATGCTTTGAGAGTTTCCATCCAAGAGGAAATTAGTTTGGTCAAGTTGGAAAACATTGAAGAGGCTTATCAATTTGCATTGAAGGCCGAGGAGAAATTGAACAAGAGACATGAGCAAAGGAAAAGAGGTCGAGGTGGTAGATTCCCTAGAGGAAGAGGTAGATCTAATGGTGAAAATGGTAGATATAAACCTAAAAAGACAATTCTGGACAAAGGCAAGACCGAGTGGAAAGGTGAAATTTCATCTAGAGGCAGAGGCAGTAACTACCGAGGTGGTTATAATAGAGGAAGTTTCTAAGGAACTTGTTACAATTGTGGGGAAGAAGGACATAGATCTTTTGAATGTACACATACTATTAAGAAGGCTGGTAGTCATAGAAATACTTTGGTGCAAGAAGAGTCACTGAATAAACCTAAGAAAAAAATAACTTGATGGTAAGGAGAGCACTGTGGAATGAAAGCAAAAAGGAAGATCCTGTAAGGAAAAGTTTTTTTGAGACTAGATGTAGAGTTTCTGACAAAGTTTGGAAGGTAATTATTGACAGTGGTAGCTCAGAGAATATGGCATCTGAAGAGATGGTCACAAAGTTACAGTTGGAAAGGCTGGAATATATAAAGCCCTATCAGATTTCATGGATCAAAGATGAGCATACACTCCTGGTAAGTGAATAGTGTTATGTGAATTTGAAGATTGGAAAATACTATGATAAGGTGTTATGTGATATCATGCCTATGGACTGTTGTCATATTTTGTTGGGTAGCCCTTGGTAATATGATAGACATGCTATATATGATGGAAGATTGCATAAGTATACTATTGTGGCTGATGGAAAGAAACAACTCTTGTTACCTTTGATGGAAGAACCTATTAGTAATGTTTGCACATCTATGAAAGTTTGTTTGATGGAGGGAAGAAAGTTTGTTAACTCTTTGAAGAAGAATGATGTATGTTTTGTTGTGATCCCTAACAAACCGAGTAAGAAAATAGAGGATAATGTCCCTGAGGAGATTGATAAGTTACTCACCGGGTATAGTGATATCATTTTTGATAATGTACCTGATGGTTTTCCACCTAAGAGATGTATCGATCATTGTATGGATCTAACTCCTAGATCTAGTTTACCAAATAAGGCACCTCATCGGTTGACACCTACTGAGAATCAGGAATTGAACCAACAAATTCAAGAGTTTTTGGAGAAAGGTTTGATCAGAGAAAGTTTGAGTCCTTGTGCGGTACCTATTGTATTGGAACCTAAGAAGAATGGAGAATGGAGAATGTGTACTGATTCCAGAGCAATCAATAAGATAATAGTGAAGTATAGGTTTCCTATACCAAGAATGGATGACATAATGGACAGTTTGACTAGAGAAAAGTATTTCACCAAAATTGATTTAAAAAGTGGGTATCATCATATCAGAATTAGAGAAGGTGATTAATGGAAGACTACTTTCAAGACAAAAAAAGGTTTGTATGAGTGGTTGGTTATGCCTTTTGGTTTAACTAATGAGCCGAGTACTTTTATGAGGCTCATGAATGAAGTATTGAAGAAATTCTTGGGTAAGTTTGTGATTATATATCTTGATGATATTATGATATTCAGTAAGACCAGAGAAAAACATTTATTGCATGTTAGAAAATTTTTGTAGAGATTGAAAGAGGAAAAGTTGCTGATAAATCTGAAAAAGTGTTCATTTGTGATAGAGGAGATTTTGTATTATGGATTTGTGATCTCAACTGATGGTTTGAAGATGGATCCTAAAAAGGTTGAAGCTATTTTGAAATCACTTACACCTGTGAATACTAGTGAGGTAAGAAAATTTCATGGTTTGGAAATTTTTTACCAAAATTTCATAAGGAATTCTAGTTCTATTTGTAATGCTATGACTGAGACTATGAGAGGAGACAAAAGAGAATTCAAGTGGACACATGGAGCTGACAAAAGTTTTGAGAATTTGAAGTAGAATGTTGTTGAATTACCTATTTTGGCATTACCTAATTTCAGTAAGGTATTTCAAGTGGAATGTGATGCAATTGGAAATGCAATTGGAGTTGTGTTGAGTCAAGAAGGTAAACCTATTGCTTTCTTTAGTGAAAATTTGAATGATGCTAGAAGGAAATATTCTATGTATGATCAATAATTCTATGCTATTGTTCAAGCACTAAAGAAATGGAGACATTATTTGATACCGAGTGAATTTGTGTTATATACTGATCATAATGCTTTACAATATTTGGGTAGTCATAATAAGTTGAATCAGAGACATATGAAATGGGTTGAGTATTTGCAGAGTTACACATTTGTGATAAAGCATAAGAGTGGAGTCACTAACCAAGTTTCTGATGCATTAAGTAGAAGAAGATCTTTGATGAATGAGATGAAAATTGAAGTTCTTAGTTTTAATGAGATGAGAGATTCTTATGAGTTTGACCCTGATTTTTTTGATCCATGGAGAAAGTGCAGAGCACCTATTCAAGATCAACAAGATACTAAATGGGATGAATATTTTATTTAGGAAGGTATGTTGTTTAAAGGTATTTAGTTGTGTATACTGAAAGGAGTAATGATAACTAATTTGATAAAGGAGAAACATAGTAGTGGTTTGGTTGGACATTTTTGTATTGATAAAACATGGAATTTGCTGAAGGAGAAATACAATTGGCCACAATTGTATAAAGATGTTCAGAAATTTGTGAAAATTTGTGGAATTTGTCAAGTTGCAAAAGGAGTAAGTCAGAATACTAGATTGTTCATACCGATTGTTGTACCTAAGAAACCTTGGATTGACATCAGTATGGATTTTGTTCTTGGCTTAGCAAAGATAGTAAGAGGTAATGATTCTATATTTGTTGTGGTAGAGAGATTTTCAAAGATGGCACATTTTATACCTTGTAGAAAGACATCAGATGCAGTACATGTAGCAGATCTTTTCTTTAATGAAATTATTAGATTGCATGGATTACCGAGGAGTATTATCTCTGACCAAGATAGTAAATTTGTTGGATACTTTTGGAAAACCCTTTGGAAGAAATTTGGCACTGAGTTGAAATATAGTTCTACATTTCACCCACAAATCGATGGATAGACTGAAGTTGTGAATAGAAGTTTGGGAAATCTTTTGAGATGTTTAGTTGGAGACACACTGAGTAATTGGGATTCTATATTGGCACAAGCAGAGTTTGCATACAATAATTCAACGAATAGGAGTACTAGAAAGACACCATTTGAGATTATGAATGGTACACAGCCGAGAGGTATATCTGATTTGAGAGACATTGTTGATGAAAAGAAGAGAAGTGTTGAAGGAGTAAAATTTGTTGAGTACATGAAGACATTGCATGAAGATGTGAAGCTGAAGCTAGAAGAAAGTAATTAGAAATACAAAGATAGAGCTGATAGATCAAGGAGACATAAGACTTTTGATGTTGATAATGAAGTGATGGTTATTTGAAGAAAGGTTAATTTCCTATTGGAACATATGGGAAGCTGAAAATGAAGAAGTTTGGACCTTGCAAGATTTTGAAGAAATTTGATAGTGGAAATGCATATGAAATTGAGTTACCTGATGACATGGACATATCACCTATTTTCAACATTGTTGACTTATATGAGTATCATGAACTTGATGAAGACATGGTAGTACCGATGGAATATCCTAAGAAGCAAAAAGAGGAAGTTGAACAGATTTTGGAGCAAAGAGTAGGCAAAAGTACAAGAGGAAAACAATATATGGAATATCTGGTAAAATGGAAGAATAGACCGATGGAAGATAGTTCATGGATTTCATGGTCTGAGTTGGATGTAGCTCAGATCATACCGACCAAATGATTTAGAGAATCATTTAAAAATAACCCTAGGTGTCTGATGCAGGAGCATCTTGGGTCCTTAGCATTCATGTGTCACCAAAAATATTTTGGAGTTTGTCTGTGTTGCTCAATTTCTTCTCTGACCAATTTGGTTGGTAGTTGGTCAATTTCCTTTGGTTACTGAGTGTGGTCAGTTATCTCCTAGGCAATCAGTTGTTTCATTGGTGCTCGGTGATGCTTGTCGGTTGCTCAGTCATCCTTGCTTACCAAGTAGTTTCTTTTGAGTTCCTATTGAGACAACTTATTATGGGTCATGGATTTAATGTTGGAATGCATCATTAGGATACATGTGGTCCTAGATCTAACCATTCCTTCTGTTGATTATGGATCTGAAGACGGACTCAATTCGATAGACTCTTGTATATATGTAGTTGTTTGGCTGTAGTTTAGAGGTAGTTTTTAGGTAGAGATAGAAGATAGTAAGAATAGAGATTGTTGGTAGATCCTCGCATGTTTGAGGACTTTTTTAATTCATTGTAATATTTGGCCCTAACTGGGAAGGCCTTATAGCTCAGCATGTATGATTCTATTTGTTAAAAATTAATGAAAGATCCTACATTCTCTCTCTCACTGTTGTGTGTTGTTTCTTCCGCATGTTGTTGAGTAGGCTGGATCATTAGGGTGTGCCATTGTTTTGCCCCTCTTGACCCTTCCATTACATCATCTTAGTAATCTTCCACCATCTTCCACAAATCTTCCATCATCTCCTCGATCCAAATCTAGCATCCCACCATCTTTTAGCATCCCATCATCCTTTATTTGATCCAAGTTTGTGCATCACATCCTAGAAATCCACCATCTTTGGAGATTCTTTAGATCTACATCTATCACCCTTAGATTTCTTTCATCCATCCCATCATCTTCATTATCATCCTTAGATCTGCATTCCATGCCTACTGAGATGCAATCCAAGAGGAGAAGGTTTATGGATCCCAATCTGGCCACTAGTTCGTCTGATCCTAACAATCCTACCAGCACAATGGTAACCTACAATCCACAAATCCCACAAGTTGAGAATGTATGGGATGATCCCAATGGACCCCCCACTTCATTTTCCATGGAAACATTCATGAGCCATCTAGGGCATGCAAAAATGGTGAGTGCAATCATTGATCAGAATAGACAGGATATAATGGCAAACTTCACACAAGAGGGTACTTCCATTCCACCACATCTCCAGCCCCTCATCCCCATCAACACCATCCACATCCCAACTAAAACCTACACCCCCATCATCCAAAAAATCCACAATCCTACCTTGCACATATCTCAGGAAGTCTCATCCATCCCCCATCTCCTACAAAGTAGCTTCACAAGTCCTACAACACAAGCAACAGTGCAATCCACTCCCTTTTCCATCATGGGAACACCATCATCTTCTATAGAATCTCAAGCCACCACTCAGGCCCAAAGTTTCCCACAAAACCAACCACCACCTCCCACACAAGCTGCTACATAAACAGTTCTTCCACCATCCATGAGCCAAGTAGCATCACCCTTTCCAGGGGCAATGCAATCATTTCCCTCTTTTTCTCAGCAAGCTTCCACATTAGTACCACCCTTCTCATGGGCAACACAAGCATTTTCTTCCACCCCCCAATAAGCATTCACCCAAACATATGTTCCACTTACACCTTTCATTTCCGATATGCAAGTCCAAAAAATTGCCTTCACAATAGGGATGCCTTCCATGGGATCTCAGAACCCACCATCTACATCCCAAACCCCCACCATCACATCTGCATTTCCAGCATGCTCTACATCATAACTCCCACCACAAACCGGTTCTCATTGGGGCCTCACTCAAGCAAAAATGCAAGCTCTGGGTATACCGACCCAATCCCACATATCCACACCTACAAAACAACAAGTCACTTTCCCTCTAGCAGTACAACAACAACAATCGCAACCTCCACTAGCTTCATCCTTTCCTTCATATACCAACTATTAATCTATACCACCCATCACTTCTCAAATAGTTCCACCACCCCAACAACAAAGTTTATCTCATCTCTCTAGCTACCTTATGCAGCCACCTCCCATCACAAGCTTCCCAACATCTGTACCACCCCTAAAAAATGTAGGGATGCATCTAACCTACATTAGCCAAGCTCAAAGACAAGCGCACCAAGGTCAATCCTATCAAAAAGTTGCATCATTCCATCAACCTCCTCCACGGCAAGAACACTTCCTGGTGCAACAACAACATCCCATTATCCCCCAGAAGCAACAAGCATCCTCTTATCGAGTGTAGAAAAAAATTCCCATCATACCCTAGCAGCAACAAGCCACTTCATATCCTCCGCATCAATACGCTCCCACACCTTAGCAACAATATCATCCCCAGCAACCATCACACCAACATCCATTCCAATCCTCCTATCTTTTTGGGTAGTCTCCATCTCCCACTCTGCAATATCTACCACAAAATCATCCTTATTCACCAGCACCATCAAATCCTTTTCCAATGGGAGCACCCACTCCAACATTGATCAACGCCGAGTGGGAAGAGATGAAGAACACTCTTAAGGATCTCAAGGTCAAAACAAAGAGCAAGGCCTTCATGTTTGACAAGGTCTCTCCCTATCCTTTTGATAGATCAATCACAATGATCCCCTTACCCAAACACTTCAAGATGCCTAAGTTTGATAAATATTGGCTAAAAGGAGATCTCGTCAGTCATGTAAAGGAGTTCTATATGGTATATCAAGAAGTGGCCTACAATGACAATTTCCTTATGTGCTTATTCCCCAAAATCTTGGGAGGAACTTCTATTGAGTGGTTCTACAAGATACCCTATGGGATAGTCATAACCTTTTCCAAACTCTTTGAGAATTTTGTTTCCCAATATGCCCACAATGTCAAGAATGAGTTGTCTTTGCTAGACCTTTGCTACTTGAAGTAGAAAGGAGGAGAAAGCCTAGCCAATTAGTTGCAATGATAGCAGAACCTCACTACCAAGTTATCCGATCAACCCCTTGAGAAATATCTTCTGAAGATCTTTATCAATAACCTGCATCCCAAACTATCCCACTTCATGAGGATGAACTAAATCCAAACCTATCAAGATATCAAAGGCAAGTGGATAGATATTGAAAGATGCCTCTTAGAAAAAGGCATAGTCCAGCATTACAAGGATGATTCCCACAGCAAGCCCAGTAATGACAAAACCTGCTACTAGAATAGAAATAAGAATGTCATTACCGATGGAGCCACTAACACCAAGCATGTCCAAATTGTTGTGTCTGGTCCTAAACCTACTCTTTCATATCAATACCAAAAACCCTAAATCAATCAGTAGTCTATGAATAATTACTCATAGCAAACAAATCAAGGAAACCAAGAAAATCATGCCAATACCATATCCACTACTCCAAATCAGAATAGGCCTCAAGTCCAGAGTCACCAAAAGAGAACCTTCACCCCTCTTGGTGAACCATTGGATGTAATCTTTCATTGAATGGCCGAGGCCAACCTAATCACTTACCCACCAACCCAACAATTCGATGATGCCACTCCCAAGCCTAACTGGTACAAAGATCATGAATATTGTGATTATCATCATGTCAAAGGAAAATGCAACCCTAAGGTGTATGAAATTAAAGCACTATATCCAAGACCTCATCAACAGAAAGGAGATCCAAGTGGACACACCAACCTAAGCCTCGCCTAATTCCAATCTACAGATCTATCAGAATGTGTTCCCTCAACACAATGCTGGGAAGAACTAGGTCCATACCTATCCTCCACCCCCGAACTAAGGCAAAGGCAAGAAAGGAGACCATGTTGACCATAAAGACTATACTACTGTCCATATCAACTATGACAAATTTTTTGGATGTATAACCCAAGTTGAACCCACAGTCAATGTCATCCATGTTAAAGGAGAAGATAGACAGTGTGTTGTTACTACCCACAGAGGCCGGATATCTGTCATCGGTGCTAATCCAAGGCCAGCTCACAATGTGCAATATAACCTTATAGAACATCTTGGTAATACACCTACCCAAATCTCCATCCTTGACCTTCTCCACACTTCACCCATCCATCAAGAAATCCTCAATTGAGCCCTTCAGGAAGGACATGTCCCCACAAACATAAATACCATCCATTTTGAAAACCTTGTGGGACATTTATCAGCATCATGTGCTCTTTCCTTCTAACCATCGGATATACCAATTGTTGAACCTTATCACAATCTCCCTCTCTACATCACCATCATGATCAAAGACTTTTCCATTAAAATGGTCATGATATATAATGGCTCAGCCCTAAATCTATGTACTCTAAAGTTTATTCGATAAATAGGGCTCATGAAGGCTAACATACCACATGAGGTCATCACCATCAAGGCATACAATAACTTGGAGCATACCTATGAAGGTACCATTCTTTTTCCTATCAATATAGGCCCTGCAACTCAAGACACCATCTTCCACGTTGTTGATCTTGATCTACCATATAATATCCTACTCGACCAACCATGGATCCATTCTATCAAGGTTGTACCATTTATGTATCACTAGTATATCAAATTTATGCATCAAGGCATTGAGATCACCATCCATGTACACCCCCAACCTTCGCATACTATTGTGTGATGGAAGCATCATTCCCTCATTCCACCCATTGTCCTGGCATCAAAATTGGCACTTATATTTCCAGCTCATCCAGATCCCATAGCGATCTAGAGACTATCCTCACCTCCACTCTCTCTTTCATCAAGATCAACAACCAAGTTTGTGGTGAATATAGCTTAACCAATGCATTTTCATTAGGGGCCCTATCTCTAGATCCACATACACAAGGGTGCCCAAGCCACCAAAGCAAGCTTACTCAGGCCAATCATGAAATCAAGCAAGTGGGACCATTGACATTTATCTCCCATGGAAATATAGATAGCCTTGAGATGGACCTTGACATCAATTGGTGGTTGTACAAAGATCCCCCAACTCCTGACACTGAAATCCTTGGCTACTTCAAAGAGAAATATCTAGCATCACACAAGTACACCATAGAACAATGGAAATACCAAGGTGGTGGTCTAGGACCACAAGAAGGTGGAAGCAAATATCCAATTGAAGCCTCAAAGAATTCAAAGAATCAAGGTCTTGGCTTTAATACCCCTTTCCTATGCCTACAAGAGCCCAATACCACAACTGGGGGCACCAACATGTCCATCGTTCCTCATTTGCATAGCTAGGATGACCTTGTAGAGATCGAAGACATCCTTGAAGAGGAAGAAAATAAATCCTATGATGACATCTTCAATGAAGATACCAACCTGGACACTTTTTTCCTCCATCAACTCACCATTAACATCATAGAACTTCCCCTCATCCATCCCAAACTCATAGACTGGGACTAACCAAGCATCACACATATCAATAAGTTCCAAAGCACAGAAGTGCTCCTAAGATATATGGGAATGTCAAGCCAACAATCAAATCAACATCAAGAATCAATTCATGTCTACAAGCTCGACCCTAAAGGATAGTTTGGGGATGAGGCAAGCTTGAGCTAAAAAATTGAAAAAGAAAAAGAAAAGAAAAATTCCTTATGTGAAAACCCCACTAGGGCACATTTCAACTCTAAAAAAGAGAAAATAAAGGGTGTATCTTCTGGTGAAAACCTCTCTGAGTCACTAGAAGATGGAGACTTGCCTCTTCCTCCCATCCAAGATTATAGACTCGAGCAATCACATATCATCATTGAGGAAACCAAGCCAGTCAATCCTGGCATAGAAGAATGCTCGAGAATCACCTACATTGTAACATCTCTAAGAGAGGGTGAATAAAATGGCTCTCACTACGCTTCTCCAAGAAGCAACCACCAATTTTGCATGGTCATATGCACACATGCCTAGGCTTGATCCAAATCTAGTTATGCACAATCTCGTAGTGGACCCTCATACCAAACTAGTAAAGAAAAAGCTACGCAAGATGCATCCTAAGGTAGCCCTATTGGTGAAAGAAAAACTAGAAAAGCTCCTACAAGCCAAGATCATCAGAGCCATTGATTATTCAAAATGGATCTCTAACATCGTGTCTATTACTAAGCCTTCAGGGGAGATAATAATATGCACAGACTTCAAGGACTTAAACAAATCATGTCCCAAGGATGATTTCCTACTACCTAACATAGACATGATAGTCGATCTCACAAGGGTGTTAGAATAACTGAGAGGGGGGTGAATCAGTTATCCACAGTCCCAATCACAAAATGTATGTCCAAAACAATTTACTCAAACTTTTGTAGCTCAATAACATCAAATAGTATTATGTCTGTACTTTTACCGATTACCAGTTAATAACATATAGTGATTACCGATCAAATCCAATATGCAACATGTAAATTATGACAACAAACAATCATCATGGTCAACACATAACACAAGACATTTAACATGGAAATCCTATAAAGGAAAAAACCACCTGGGACCAGCAACCCAAAAATTGTTCACTCTTCTGAAGTGAGGTTAGTGAAGACCCAACCCTGTTAAAGGTTACAAACACACTATGAGGTGTGACCTTGTTAGAGGATTTTAGACCAACCGTTATCGTCCAACCAAAATTCACTATGGGGTTGATAGGATAACAAATGTACACTCTATGAATGACATTACAAGACTTTCTAGTCCACTCTATTAAGAGAGTTATCTATTTACAATGGTTAAAATGTAACAGGAGGTGATCTAATTACAACACAACTTCAATTGTAGATTATTAGATCTATGTTAAGCTCATTCAAATCCTCTGATCAATATATCAATTCTATTCCAATCAATATTCAGTAATTTACTCGCACTCGTTAATAGCTTTCTAATGCTGGATAATCTCTACAGTTTGTTTCTCCTTAACCAGTCTGATCAGGCATGCATGAAGCTTGTTCACATGATATCTCTATAGTCTCCTTCTTCTGGCATAATTTCATCATGAAATCCTAGTCTCTTAAATAGACAAGTAAACCATTTTAATTCTATCCATCAAATTTTGCCGCGTAATCTCCTTTGTTGATTTTTTCACTTAAACCTTCCTCGGTTGATGTGTCAGTAACATGTTTTATTTCAAGCCCTTAGATCTTCTTCAAATTATGTTAGTCATTTCTCTTCATAAAAAACATTATCTTCAACTCCATAATCATAACACTTTATAGCTCATCAACTTCCATCAGCTAAACTAATCATTTAGTTCTTTTCTCCTGCTTGGTTAACAAAAAAATGTGTTGGTGAACACAAGCTTAGTTTATACTATGCTCAGTATACACTACCCTGCATCGGTGTATACTGAAATGCTTCTTTAACCGACCACACTATTTTGTGCATTTTTGTCTATCCTTCATCATAGATGAATGCAACATAATCAAGTTAATAACATAAGGTCATAGACTCATTCATAAGTTACCCAATGTATTCCTTATCCTCATCTGTCATATCCATCGTCCTGGTGTAGATATATATGTTATTCATCTCTTTTCTTCTTCTTTCTACAGATGTTTGGGTATAGTAACTTACAAGATAAGTATTGTCAAAACTATTTGACATCAATGACAACATATTACTGATTTAATCATCTTACATATCTAATTAGCAACTTGGTGATCTCAAATCACAGATCTTCAAGTCATACAATTTATTAAAATCAATTGTAGTTCATCAATCTCTCCCTTTGGCATTGATGGCAACACAAGCAATATGAAATATGCCATACACATACCAAACATGTATTCTAAAATTCTATCAACAAATGATGTAACTTGGTACAAGCTCTCCCTATCTTAATATGTGTAATCACTACGTTACATAAAAGTATTTGCAAGTGCAAACTAACTTTTGCAGATATGATCTTTTCTGCTCATAGGTTTTCTTCTATTCTTAGTAATTGATCTTCAATCCTCTCCCTTTTTTGTATCTCTCTCCCTTTGTCTTTGGCTTCATATTGAGATCTTTATCCCTTTGACAGCAATGCCAAAGAATAATAAAAACATACAGCTCTGTAGTAGCCATGTAACTCTCTATTGTCTGGTGCATTCTCTGTATCTGATTATACTGATGTGCAAATCTATTCCAGTTCTTCAACCTTAGACAAAAGTCCAAAGTGTGAACTCTACTACATCAACATGTATGATCTTCTGATAAGATTAGGTTGATGCAACCTCTAGATCACCTTAGTGACTAGTAGATAGGGGACGGACCCAAAGTGTAGTCCTCAAGTATTCATATGTATCCTTTGGTAGAGGCTTTGTGAAAATATCAACAAGTTGTTCTTTTGATGTAACAAATTCTACCTTCACTTTCTTCTCCTGTACTTGTTCCCTTAAGTAGTGATACTTAATAGATATGTGCTTTATTTTAGAGTGTGTCACTGGATTATTTGAAATATTAATGGCACTAGTGTTGTCACAATATATAATCACTGGCTTAGTGATTACCGTATTCATACATTTCAACACTTGCTTGATATAAGCAATATTTGAATAGTTAGTAGTAGTAACAACATACTCTACTTCAGTTGTAGAATGGGAAATGCAAGACTATTTCTTACTTGTCCATGTAACAAGTCTTTCACCAAAGAAGAATGCTCCTCTGGTGGTACTCTTTCTATCATCCACATTTCTAGCCCAATCAGCATCGGTGTATACCATAAGTTCAAACTTTCCTTTCTTAGGATATCATAGTCCATAATCTTTAGTTTTCTTTAGGTATCTTAAGATTTCTTTGTAGCAACCATGTGTGACTCTCTAGGGTTTGCAGAAAAGCTAGCAACTATTCCAATAGCATGTGCTATATCAAGTCTACTGTGAACTACATACATTAACTTACCAATCATGGATTGGTACAATGTCTAGTTTACCTTAGTAGTTCCATCTTCTTTAGTTAGTTTACATCTAGTAGCCATCGGTGTTCCCACAAGTTTAGCATCTTCCATTCCAAATGTCTTCAATATTTCCTTTATATATTTAGATTGTGTGATGAATGTACCATCATTCTGCTAAGTCACTTGTAAGCTTAGAAAGAACTTAATCTCTCCAAACATAGATATTTCAAATTCACTTCTCATTTCATCAGCAAATGACTTACAAATGTGATCTTTTCCTCCAAATATTATGTCATCCACAAATATCTCAGTAATCAAGATAGTATCATCAGAATTTCCTTTTATGTACAGATTATTGTTCTCACTGGTTCTAACAAATCCAATACTCAGCAAATAGTTATGCAGCCTCTCATACTAGGCTCTCGGTGCTTGCTTTAAACCATATAAAGCTTTAAGTAATCTACATACCATATCTTTGTTGTCTGGATCAATGAACCCTTCAGGTTATTCTATGTAGACTTCTTCTTCAAGTATTCCATTCAGAAAAGTAGATTTAACATCCATTTGGTAAACTTTGAACTTCTTGTGTGCATCATATGCAAGTAACATTCTGACTCCTTCTAATCTAGCAACAGGTGCAAAATTTTCACCATAATCTATTCCTTCTGATGCATATCCCTTGTATACTAATCTAGCTTTGTTCCTTGTTACCTCTCCATTCTCATTAATCTTGTTTCTGAATATCCACTTAGTACTGATAACATTCTTATCCTTAGGTCTGGATACTAAACTCCAAGTTTTCTTCCTCTATCTATTTTATTTCCTCTTTCATTGCATTAACCCATTCATCATTTTCTAATGCAACTTTTACATTCTTCGGTTCATATTCACAAACTAGACATGTACCTTGTCTTGTTTTACTTCTTGTTTGCATGCCATCTTTTCTGTCTCCAATGATTTGTGTCTTAGGATGATGTCTTCTAATAAATCTTGCCATTATCTAATCTCTTCTTTCTTGTTCATCTTATGCAAGTTCATTTGCTTTCTTGGTGGGTGCTTCCTTCTCATTGGTATTTCCTTCCTGTCTGTCAGTATTGTTTTCTTGTTGACCGGTTATCACTATCTATGGTGTCAGTAGATACTCTGGATGGTCAATGTAAGTGAATCTACCATAGTCTTTTGGTTCCTTTGTTCTTTCCTCTACATTCTTATCATCAAACTCATCAACCCAAACATTAGTACTTTCAATCATTTTATTAGTTACCTTGTTAAGACACTTGTATGCTTTACTTTTAGTGGAACATCCCATAAATATCCCTTCATCACCTTTTGAGTCAAACTTCCCATTTCTTTCATCTTTTAGAATAAAGCATTTACTTCCAAAAATCTTGAAATAACTTATAGTGGGTTTGTGGCCAAACCATAACTCATAGGGTGTCTTATTAGTGTCCTTCTTTAGTTGTACTCAGTTTAGAACATAAATAGTTGTGCTAACTACTTCTCTCCAGTATGTCTGAGAAACATTCTTTTGTAACATCAGTGTTCTTGCACAGTCAATACTTGACCTATTTCTCCTTTCAGTTATTCCATTTTGTTGAGGTGTCCTCGGTGTAGAGACCTATCTTTTAATACCATGCTCATTACAAAAGTTAGTAAATTCATCAGAAATAAATTCACCACCTCTGTCAGATCTCAAACACTTCAATTCTTTACCAATCTCTTTCTCAAATTTTGCTTTATACCATTTGAACATCTTAAATGCCTCTAATTTTTCTTTCAAGAACATGATTGTCATTAATCTAGTGTAATCATCAACAAAAAGAATAAAATATCTATCTCCATAGTAACTTTGAGTTCTCATAGGACCACATAGGTCGGTATGCACTAACTCAAGTAATTTCTTTGTTGAATAATCTTTGCTTTGGAAACTAGATTTTGTCATTTTACCTTTCTGACATTCATGACACATAACATGATCAGGCTTAGATAAGTTAGGCAGACTTCTAACCTTTTTATTTTTACTGATCTTAATCATGTTATCAAAATTCACCTGACATAACCTTTTATGCCACAACCATGCATCTTCATATTTCATCATTAAACAAGAAGACTGGTCATTATCAAGATAAAAACAAATTACCTCTCAATTGTGTTCCAGTTCCAACAAGTCTTCCTTCATCATCAAATATCTTCACTTTCTTGCTCTCAAAAGAAACTCGGTGGCTTGAATTTTTCAGTTGTGCCACACTTAGCAAATTATAGTTTAGTCCTCTTACCCAATAAGCATTGTCACATCTAATTTTATCATTTTTCATCAGGGATCCTTTTCCTCTAACCATACAAGGTGCATCATTACCCATTCTCATAGATCCTCCATTGTGTTCTTCAAGATGATCAAATTTTTCTTCATCACCAATCATGTGATGTGTATAGCCACTATCTATGATCCATGTATCAACTTTATTAACCTTAGAGATAAGTGTTGTCTCTACATACCTTTCATCTTCCTTTGAGTTATCCTTCATTACAACAAATACTACTTCCACATCTTCATCAGTGTCGGTATCAGTGACATCTTCTTTTGCAATGTAGTACACCTTCTTTCCTTTATCATTATTGTCTTGGTTGTCTCTGTTATAGTGTCAGTAACTTCTGTTGCCTCTTCTCCCATAGCTTCCTTCACTAGATCAATCTTTGTTTATGTCATCATCTTTCCTATGTGGACATCTAACAACAATATGACCAACCTCTTTATAGTTAAAGCATGCTAAAGGTAATTTACTTCTATATCTTCCTTTACCTTTACGTAACCTTTTGGCCATAAGAGCTTCAAGTTCATCAAGCTCATCATCATTATTGCTATCACTATCATCATTCTTATTTCTGCTACTAGGCTTACCAATCTTCAGAGAAGACATAAAATTAGATTCAACAAATTGTACAACACTATTATCAAAGTTGTTCAGTTCAAAGGTTGTAAGCTTACCAATCAGATTATCAAGAGTAAGGTTGTTACCAGATGCGGACCTAGTTTCATGAATTGCAGATATTCTGATTGCATAAACTGGCAATAAGGTTCTGAGAACTTTTCTTACCACTATCTCTTTGTCAATAACACCATCAAATCCCCTAATAGCATGAACTACCTCTGTTAGTCTATTTGTGTACTCTACAATATTTTCTCCTTCCTTCATTTTCATATCATTGAATCTTCCCTTTAAGCTTTCAGCTCTGGCTCTTTTGACATTCACATCACCACTATAAACTTAAGCAAGCTTATCCCACATCTACTTAGCAGTAGTACAGTCCTTGATATCTTCAAATTCGATATCTATACAGGCAACAGCAATCTCCATCATAGTAACATTATGCTCATGCATGTCTCTTAGTTGATCAAGGGTCAAGTGACCAGTGGGCGGTGCAAGGTATCCATTCTCCATTAGTGTGAGGTCAGAATTCCCAATTCCAGATACATGCAGCTTCATTCAACTTTTCCATATTGTGAAGTTATCCTTTTTTAGCTTTGGCACTTCCCTCTTATAGATTTTGAGATCTTTGTGTTGAAGTCCTTAAAACCTTGTTCAAAGCAACCAACGCTCTGATACAATTTGTTAGAATAACTGAGAGGGGGGTGAATCAGTTATCCATAGTCCCAATCACAAAATGTATGTCCAAAACAATTTACTCAAACTTCTGCAACTCGGTAACATCAAATAGTATTATGTCTGTACTTTTATCGATTACCAGTTAATAACATATAGTGATTACCGATCAAATCAAATATGCAACATGTAAAGTATGACAACAAAAAATCATCACAGTCAACACATAACATAAGATATTTAACATGGAAACCCTGTAAAGTGAAAAAACACCTGGGACCGGCAACCCAAAAATTGTTCACTCTTCTGAAGTGAGGTCGGTGAAGATCCAACCTTGATAAAGGTTACAAACACACTATGAGGTGTGACCTTGTTAGAGGATTTTAGACCAACTGTTATCGTCCAATCAGCATTCACTATGGGGTTGACAGGATAACAAATGTACACTCTATGAATGACATTACAAGACTTTCTAGTCCACTCTATTAAGAGATTTATTTGTTTACAATGGTTAAAATGTAACAGGAGGTGATCTGATTACAACACAACTTCAATTGTAGATTATCAGATCTATTTTAAGCTCATTCAAATCCTCTAATCAATATATCAATTCTATTCCAATCAATATTCAGTAACTTCCTATCACTCGATAATAGCTTTTTGATGCTCGATAATCTCTATGGTTTGGTTCTCCTTAACCAATCTAATCAGGCATGCATGAAGCTTGTTCATGTGATATCTCTGCAGTCTCCTTTGTCTAGCATAATTTCATCATGAAATCCTAGTCTCTTAAATAGACAAGTAAACCATTTTAATTCCATCCATCAAATATTGCCACTTAATCTCCTTTGTTGATTTTGTTGCTTAAACCTTCCTCAGCTGATGTGTCAATAACACATTTTATTTCAATCCCTTAGATCTTCTTTGAATTATGTTAGTCATTGATCTTCATAACAAACATTATCTTCAACTCCGTAATCATAACACTTTGCAGCTCATCAACTTCCATCAGCTAAACTAATCAGTTAGTTCTTTTCTCCTACTCGGTTAACAAAGAAATGTGTCAATGAACACAAGCTTGGTTTATACTATGCTCGGTATACACTACACTACGTCGGTGTATACTGAAATGTTTCTTTAACCGACCACACTGCTTTGTGCATTTTACTCTATCCTTCATCATAGATCAATGCAACATAATCAAGTCAATAACATAAGGTCATAGACTCATTCATAAGTTACCCAATGTATTCCTTATCCTCATCTATCATATCCATCTTCCTCATGTAGATATATATGTTATTCATCTCTTTTCTTCTTCTTTCTATAGATGTTTGGGTATAGTAACTTACAAGATAAGTATTGTCAAAACTAGTTGACATTAATGACAACATATTACTGATTTAATAATCTTACATATATAATCAGCAACTCGGTGATCTCAAATCATAGATCTTCAAGTCATACAATTTATTCAAATCATTTGTAGTTCATCAAGCAGGCCATGAGATGTTGTCACTCATGGATGGATTCTCAAGGTACAATCTAATTCAAATAGCTGAAGAAGATCGACACAAAATAGCATTCACCACACCATGGGGTACCTTCTACTACAACATGATGCCATTCAGGCTAAAGAATGTAGGAGCCACCTATCAACAAGCAATGACATCTAGCTTCCATGATATGATACACAAAATCTTGAAAGACTATGTAGATGATATTCTTGCAAAATCCAAGACATGGGGTGAACACCTAGACATCCTTGAAAGTGTGTTTGATCGTCTCCATCATTATGGTTTGAAGTTGAATCCAAAGAAGCATGTCTTTGGTGTAACATCTAGAAATCTTATAGGCTTTATAGTATTACAGTGCAACATAGAGATTGATCATCAAAAGGTCAAAGTCATTACAGAAATGCCTCCTCCTAGAACACTCTAGCAGCTCAGGAGCCTACACGGAAAGCTCTAATTAGTGCATCAATTTATATCACAGCTGGAAGACAAGTAGCAACTTTTCACACATCTTCTCTGCAAGGACACAAGCTTCAAATGGGACCCTATCTATCAGAGAAGATTTAAGAAGCTAAATGAATATCTAGCCAACTCTCCTACCCTTGTACCACTAGTTTCAAGATGCCCTCTCATACTCTCCATCTTAGCAACCACTATAGCACTAGAGTCACTCTTAGCACAAAATGATGATGACAGCAAAGAGAGAGCCATTTATTATATCAGTCAAACTCTTGTTGGCTATGAGCTCAATTATTCACCAATAGAGAAAGCATGCCTTGTAGTGGTCTTCGCCACCCAAAATCTTAGACATTACATGCTTAGTCATACAATCAAGCTCATCTCAAAGGTGGACCCACTCAAGTATTTTTTATCAAGGACAACTCGCATAGGCCGTATGGAAAAATGGGTCATTCTACTTAGCAAGTTTGACATCTAGTACATAGATTGGAAGGAAATCAAAGGGAAATTAATTGTCGATCAACTAAAAGAAGCACCTCTGGTGGATGCATATCCACTAATCATAGAATTCATTAATGAGCATTTATGTATGATCGAACAATAGCCTACATGGAAGCTATACTTTGATGGCTCCTACACATCACATGGATCAAGGGTGGGAATCCTATTCGTCACACCTCAAGGTGACTATATTCCAAAATCATTCAAATTGGGATTCCCATGCACTAACAACATTTTAGAGTATGAGGCACTCATCTCAAGCCTCAAAACAACTATCCAATGGAATATCACAAAACTATAAGTGTTTGGAGATTTGCAGCTGATAATCAAGCAAGTCCTGGATGAATTTTAGACAAAGGAAGACAAGCTTCTACACTACAAGGAACTAGTGGATAGGTTGAAAGAGCATTTCCTGAATCTACAATTCACACAAATACCAAGGCTTCAAAACAAAGCTACCAATGCAATGGAAACCATCAGATCCTTAATGGAAATCCCTTATGACTCCTTACATAGATACCAAGGCTTCAAAAAAAAGCTACCAGTGTAATGGAAACCATCGGATCCTTATTGGAAATCCCTTCCGACTCCTCACAGTATGAATTCTTAGTCGAGCAGCTACACATGCCTTCTTATGAGAACATCGATTAAGAAATGGTGTGTGTCTTGGTTGGTCCCTAGTCCCCATGGTACCACAACATCCATGCATTTCTTAAAAATGGTATCATATCTCCCCATCTCACCAACACCCAATGCCAAAACCTAATTTACAGAGCTTCCCACTACACTCTTGTAGCCAACATCCTTTATCATCGAGGATATCATATTATATTCTCTAGGTGTTTAGATTCAAACAAGGTTGTCCTAGCTTTACAAGAGGTCCATGATGGAATTTGCGGTGCCCACATGAGTGGCATGGTCCTAGCAAAGTAGTTGCTTCGAGTCGGGTATTATTGGCCTACAATGGAACATGACACTTGTGAATTTTTCAAGAAATGTCTACCATGTCAGCAGCATGGAAATTTGATTCATGCTCCAGCACAAGACATGCGGCCCATTGCGCCACCTTGGCCATTTTCATGTTGGGGCTTCGACCTCATTGGGTTAATCACTCCTCTTTCCTCAGATAGACATAAATATATCATAAGAGCCACATAGTACTTCACAAAGTGGGTTGAAGAAATTCTTCTCACCCTCACTACCGGCATTTAGATATCCAAGTTTATCCTATACCACATCATTTTTTGCTTTGTCATCCCATCTACCATCTTCACAGATCATAGCACACCTTTTGAAAACTAGCATGTGATGATCTGTGTGCTAGAATCCACATCCACCATCATTTCTCCAGCCCATACTTCCCTCAAGGAAATGGCCAAGCTGAGGCAACCAACAAAACCATCCTAAAAATCCTCAAGGTCATCAATAATTATGGTCATGACTAATACCTCCAAATAAATCATGCCCTCTATGCCTACCATACTTCTTATTGCACTCCTATATGTACCACCCCCTATTCCCTTGTATATGGTGTTGAAGCTATTCTACCCATCAAGTTTGAGCTCCCATCATTGCGTGTATCCATGAAGAACTACACCACAAATGAAAACTATTGTGTGGCATACCTCACACAGCTAGACCTATTAGATGAAAAGAGGAAGCAAGCATATGATCACCTGGTTGCATACCAGAATTGAATCAAAAGGAGTTATATCAAGAAATTACATCCAAGACAATTCCAAGTAGGTGACATGGTCCTAAAGGAAAATCAGAAAGTGCAAGCACACTGAGAGAAGAAGGGAAAGTTTAAGCCTACTTGGTTTGGCCCCTATGTTGTTGTGTGTGTGAATTTTGTACCTGATCTATAGACACAACACTTCAATAAAACATTGGAGGTTAGCAAAACTGAAATCGTGCAATGAATTGAAAGCTAAACTAACTAGATGATTTACTGCCTTCTAATAGGTGTGAGTATGATGTTCTCAGATTGTTATCGAGATCAGTGACCTTGACGACACCTAAATGAAAGATTTTAATGCAAAAGATGGATATGGAATGTATGCAATTAATCTTTTTTTTTTGGATTTTCTATGCAATTATGATGAAAAAAATGATATGAAACTATTATATATGAAAACTTGATATGATATGCTAATCTAGAAATGAAATTCTAATATGATATGCAATGCTATGTAAAATAATGATGATCTCAAAAACTTGAATTCCCAAGATGATTCTTCAAGCTTCAATCATTCAAATTCTTCAAATTTGATATGCTATGATTCCTGCAGAGTAAGTTTGCAAATTCATGAGATGATTTGTGAAGAGATGAGGCCTTAATTTATAGAAATCCAGGGCTTTGGAGGTGCATGGGAAAAAAATCCATAAATCACTCAAATAACACAGGTTGATTTTTGAGTTATTTTTAAATAAAGGATATTTAACTCACAAAAACATGCAAAAGTAGAGTTTAACTCAAATTAGAAGTTTAGATCAACTTTAATTGATAATTAATAGTTGTCTACTTTTCTTGAATGTGCATGATTTAATATGAATTAATTTAATAATAAAGTGATTTATTTCCAACTTAACTAATTTTGAAAAATAAAACAATTGATTTATGGGTTAATCAATTATTTTTCAAACTTTTATTCAAAAATAATATCGTCAAATATGACAACTTGCTTTAATTCATTAAATAAGAATTTAATCAATTAATGATAGGAATTTTGATTTATTGTCAAATTTAAATAATACAATTTAGGAATAAATAGAATTAACTTCGATTAAACAATTAAGTGGCAGAATTAAATCTAATTAATTAAATATTGAGAACATTCAATTAATCAAACTTTAGGATAAATAGGATTTATCACCAAATAATCATTAAATTAAAGATAATTATGATGATTAAGAATATTACTAGAAATATTCCCCGATGTAGAATTTATGATAATCAATTAGGATTCGATGATGTTCAGATGTGCCTTAGGTTAGGACTTTGATGTCGATTTCGTTCATATGTTGATGTAGGAGATTCACGAACCTATAGCCCATTTTTGAGATATTACATTTTGCCCCTCTTTGAATTGTTGTGCGAAGCGCAGTGGTTCAAAGATAGTCTGTGTATGATATTTGAAACTGATATGAAAGATATGATGATATTAGGTCCTGAATGACCAAAGATAATGTTCACTATAGCAATGATGAACCAATGAAACAAAAGCATCAAAATGCCTAATTCTGAACCTTATGATTGTGAAGAAGTGAGTGACCGATTCTAGACTCGATTATCCTTAGAAGAAACATGTAGGTATCACATCTGAACCCTTCAGTTATCGAAGAATCAAGGAAATAACACAATTGAACCGATAGTTGCAAAAACTGATACAATTTACAAGATTAAGATAATACTAGATTGATATGGATCTTGATGAATCTGATATGCCCCGAGTGATGATTGATTTGCCCCAAGCGATGAGGACTTTTGATGAATCAGTAACTAGACATGGTTGTTATCTTGATTATTGAGGAAAGATATGATATCAATAAAGATATGATTACAGACTTTGAATGATATGCAATACCATGCCCCCTACGGGATTAAAATTGAAATCTGACAAGAGAAGTCAGCATTAATAGTTCAGAAGCATGTTAATTGATTTGAGAAGTGGTTATACACGTTTAAGAACGCATTCTACATCATTTAGAGGTCCTGGAGACCAAGTTTCACTAGGTTTAACCATGAGTTGACCATGGGTGACCAAGTTGAAGTTTTGATAGTTTGATGTAAGATAATCAGTTCGGTTGAATTCTAGATTTCTATGATGATCGAAGGTCGAATATGCAAGTAGTAGACCATCCTAGGTCCAAAAATTTTAAATCATAATTTTGACATAGTAAATGATCTTAGATTTTGATTTTGATCTCGAAAATGGATTCAAAACGTTGAAATTAGCCAGGGGTGCAATTTTTGTGAAAAACGAAGCAGTTTTGAAAATTAGGTCAAAAGCTATATAAAGGCCAGAAGGGTCATTTTCAAATCATTTCAACCATTTGACTTTGGAGATCTTGTGGAGCCCTCTGAGCAAGAAAATGGTAGAACAGTGAGAACCAAAGGTACCTATGAGTTCCAATCAATTTGAGCATAGCCAGAGACATGATAGACCTCGACAGTATGGACATTTGGTATGTGGACCTCTGTGCTCTCCTGAAAATGCAAATTTTTCATGTTTTTTAGCATTTTTGAATTTTCCCATACGCGTTTTTATTTTTGAATGTCGCATGTTTGAAAACTCATATGAGTCCCATCCCAGACTCATACAACATTCCATTTGCCTTTTCTCTGTCATTTCATACATTACCCAGTGTCGTATGAAGGGGACCCGTGTGTCGTATGAAATTTCATCGGGTCCTTGGAAACTCGTATGATACTGAATCCAATGTTGTATGACCATGGATTATCATATGGTCTATTGTGGAGTGTCGTACGACTTTAGGTGCCAGTCTAGGCTCTCGTATGAAAAATAGTGAGCTTAAAACTGATATTTAGGGCCAAATTTTGACTTGTCTGATTTCTGATGCTGATAGCTCACCTCTTAACCTACCTTCTGAAGTACCCAACTATCCAATTTATGTACTATTAGCCTATTATTGAACCCAATTTCTGATAGAATTCCCTATTTTTGTATGATATAGGTCACATATCCAGATGTTCATGTCTGACATTCATACCCGACGACCCAGAGATTATGTGTCTCACTTCCTAACCCTATGAGGGTTCATCTTGCTGCATGTGGGTTTGAGTATTTGATCCATTTACCCAATATTAGGGTAAACCATGGCCTGTTGACTGCACTTATCGAAAGATTCCACTCTAAGACACAAACATTTCATTTACCGACTGGAGAGATGACTGTGACTCCAAAGGATATTTATAAGATACTACACATTCCATTCCATAGCAGTTGACATCCCGAGTATGTGAGTTTCAGCCAGACTGGTCTTCATGCCTTTAAGCATCTCTTTGGGGATGATGCATAGTTGACAGGGTCCATTTCCTAGGAGACCCTTGTATAGAGATATGGTCAGACGCACTATTTAGAGTGCATTATTGCTAGGATGATCAGGGAGCTCATCATGTCAGGCCGTCAGCAGAATGGCTTTTTGATGGGATGGGCTCCGATGGTAGCCCTTCTTATGGCCACTCCCACTGAGCTTTCCTAGGGTCAGTGCATGTTGGCCCACATGTTTTTAGAGATGCACAAGGTCATATATCAGGATTGCAAGAGCTTCACTTCTAAAGCTCTTGTATTACAGATATGGGTCTGGGAGCATATCCCAGTGTTGAGACTGGTTTTCCAGACACAGCGGCAGCCACAGGAGCCAGTGATATATACATATGTTGGTTATGTCACATAGGTCTGCATGGGTCATACTGAGTATTTTAGATGATGCTTGGATGATATGACTTTTGTGCATTAGAGACCATACTTGCAAATAGAGGCCTAGCCCACTGCGAGAGAGCAGTATAGCTTTCTTTTCCAGAGCCAGCTATTCATTGGTCGTTCTTCCACCATTTTGGAGAGATTTTTTGTTACTAGAGTGTCGCATCAGTATGGACATAGATAGGATGCCCCATAGGAGTATACTGCATATGCTCGCATTGTTCGTGAGATTGGGCTCAGATGGACATAGAGGCTCACCTATTCTTTATGTTCAGAGGAGTACAGTGCTATCATAGGTAGAGACTGGGACTACCATCCATAGGTTGTTGATGCAGGGGTCACAGATGGATACATCTCTTGGCTAGCGGATCATCCCATTCATAGATTCTCAGATCTCACTGAGTTGATACCCTCCATGGAGGAGGCGATGGATGTTACAGGTGTTCCCATGATACAGGGTCTGAGACCTCAGAAAGTGCATCCTACACCACCCAGACAAAGAGCGACGGCTCCACTTCAGAGACCATCAGGACATATGAGGCCCCCTCATCCTTCTACTTCTTTAGCATGTACATCCATAGGTTCACAGAGATGAACCAGGGGTGAGAGGGGCACTTTGGGTAGTGTTGGTTCTACAGATGATGTCTTAGCTGCTGAGTAGTTTTTAGGTGGTGATGCAGATTCCTTATAGTTAGATACCACATTTGATCTAGGAGCTGAGATTAGATGTCATAAGGCACATAGAGTAGATACCATTGATCAGCAACTAGAGCAGCCCACATAGGACATAGAGATGCCAGCAGCTGAGGTAGATCCTACTGTTCCTCTCACTTCATCAGAGACTATCAGATGTCTCAGAGCTTAGGTTTGGGACCTGAAGGTATAGAGTGCTAGGTGGGAGGAGAGGTAGCTAGATGCAAATAGGCAGTGCACAGAGCTTCATGTAGAGTTTCACTCAGAGGTTCGGAGATTACAGACAGAGGTGACCCATCAAACCTCTCAGGCTTCATATTATGTGTCTGTATATTATGCTGGTGTCCCTACTTCACAGAGAGTGCCCATGTATTCATATTATATGGCAGCCTCAGAGGGAGCTAGGGCACTGAGAGCAAAGACTATACCAAATGCACCACCCCTTCCTCCACCAGATACTGAGGAGCATACCGATAGTTGATTCCTATTCTTATGTTTTGATATACTTTGTTCTTTTTTATCACTGATATACTATTCTAACTCTAATGGCTCTCTGGGGCTCATTCATTTGTAAAATGTGCTAGTAGCTCACCCCTGACACATTTTGAGTTTATGATATATATGAGATCGATGTTTTTGGTTGTGACTTCATTTGTACTTGTCATGTTTTGATTTATGATGATATCATGTGATGTTTATGCTATGAGTAGTGTAGAATGTATGTATGGATCAATGCAATGTAATGATTTCTTTCATATGTATGGATGTTATGAAAATGTAACAAATGGTAATGATATGGGATGTAAATGCAGCGATACACATGATATGTTTTTGCAGGTTGATGAAGACAAGCACTCGGTCTTATGTCAAAAGGATATTTAACCCAGGAGATTTACTGCTTGCGGTTCAGTGAAGAGACCTTTGAGTGAGACTCAGCTCTTGTTAGATGTGAAGAAATGATATGAAGATTTTTTTAAGCTTTGAAGTGTTCCCAATCATTTGTGAGATCATGTAGACATGCAAAATGCAAAGAAACATGCAAAATGAAATGCAACCTAAGACCTAGGACCTAGTCACTCATCATGTGTCGATTTGTTATCATCATTGAACTTTTAAGTAACTAGATAAATCAATACAATGCCCACTAGTTAAGAAACCATAGACATATGAATATCGATTTGTACGTGCAGGAATCAATACAACACCCATGAGTTAGGAAACCATGGATATATGAATCTTGATTTTGTTTTCAAAATGTCAGATTAGATATAAGAACCAAGGCACAAACACTAGGATGACCTGAATATCATGTCCATTTTGATATAGCAATTTGTATAAGCATCAAAACATAAATGTCATGATGACCAGAATACACCTTGCACTTAACAAACATATCAAACAGTTAAGAGATCATTCTAAATCCAATGTGAATTACCCGTAGTGACCCTTTATCGTTCACATCCTTAGGTAAGATCGCGTTTCACAATAGGAGAAAGAACTCACTCAAAAATACAATAGTTAGATCAAACTTCCTTGAATTTTCCAGGTATCAATGGTCGAGGTATGCATGGCCATCCAATTCGAGATAGAGGCTCTTACAGTCGGACACCATTTCAATCCAAAATTTCCAAAGTTGTTGGATTTTCACATATAAGAAGAAGACAAAGAAAAGATTATGCCCCCAGTCATCACACTCTAAATCCTGTAAAGGACATCATCGAAGAGATCAAAGGGACACAATATGCAAAAATCTCAATGTGAATCAGTAAGCATACAAGGAGATAAAAGCATGAAAAGCATACATTATTTTCAGTTTGATGTTTGATTGTGTTGTTGTAGATGCAAAATCCTTTCTGGAGACGAGACTGACTGACTGAGTCGGATGAAGCTTCAAAGGACTCTGACTGGATATGATACGTCTAAGATACATTAGAGGCCATAGGATATGACATTGATTGCCCCCAAGTTTGAACATTGATAGGATACTGACGCTTGAGCAGACTGGTGTACAAACTGACTTATTGAAAATAGGAATGCAGAAAACAACCGGGAGATATGTACAAACTAAAGCAAGACTGAAAGCTAGGAAAGACCAAGATTGCGCTGATAGATGGAGCATTTTCAAACAAGTGGCACCCATTTGCTGAGTTTTCACCATCTTGGCAGAGATTCTATTTTTGCTACCAAGGCACCTGTTTCCAGGTTTTCACCAAGGCACTTTTTCAATTTTTTCACTTTTTTTGTTTTTTTTTTTTCATTTTTTCAATTTTTTTTGTACTTTTGATATTTTTTACTTTTTTTGTGAATCATCAAGGTGCCTATTGCTAGGTTTTCACCAAGATGTTCATTTTTTTCAGGACTTTTTCAGATTTTTAAGATTTTTTCAGGATATTTTACCATAGACTGAATGCCTTAGGCATAGAATTTTTTCAGATGGAGAACATTGATTGGTTCTCAGAGCTGTTCTCCTTCAGTCATTGAGAGTTGATAGGCACCAGAGCCAAAAGTAGCAATGATTACAAAGGGACCCAGCCAATTGGATTCAAACTTCCCCTTGCGTTCTCGATGTGATTGATTTTTAGGATTCTCTCTGAAGACTAGATCACCAACCTGAAATTCTCTATGTCTGATTTTCTTATTGTAACCTCTAGAAATTCTCTTCTGATATACTCTAAGATGATCATACGTTGCTTGTCTGCGCTCATCTAGTAGTTCAAGTTCTTGTAACCTAGACACTCTATAGTCATCATCAGTTACTAGACCATGCATTCTAATTCTTAGTGATGGAATTTCAACCTCAATAGGTAGTACCGCTTCAGACCCATAAACTAAAGCAAATGGTGTAGCCCTAGTGGGCATTCTAATACTTGTTCTGATACTAGTTTTGATACTAGTTTTTATACTTGTTATGATACTAGTTCTAATACTTGGTACACTTGATAGCATCTTTTTCCATTGCAAAATCCCAAGCAAGATCATATCGTCCAGTCTCAATGTCTAGCAAGGTGGAGAAGAAGAGGGATTAGCAAGTTGGTGGAAGAGATGGAAGACAAGATAATGAAGGAGAATGAAGGGAAGAAATCCTCAAGAATACCCAAGCTAGGAAAAAAATTTATGTAAAGCACATTTGGACAAGCAATGAAAGGCTAGCATAGGATAAGTCACAAAAGCGTAATGCCAAAGAAGGAAAGGATGTAGTCCAAAGGAGTAGACATGTCAAGAGGTTTCAAATCATCATGTTTTACTCTTTTTTTTCTTTTTTTAGATCAAGACCAAAGGGGAAAAGGATAGCGATAGGCAAAAATGAATGGAGGAAGATAGACATGAAGGCTAAACATGAAAGGAATGAAAGCAAGATCATCATAAGATAGCTCACAAAATAGCCAAATGTGCGTGTATAGATCAACATTGTCAAGATCAAATAGAGAAGATGGAATGGATGAAATATGTAGAAGAACTATGCATGATGCCTGATTGCTAAGTTTTCATCACAGTACTTATCCAAGGTGCCACAAGGGAGTGGTTTTCACTATAGGATGAATTTATTTCTCTTTACTTTTTCTACCAAGGCGCTTGTTTCCAAGTTTTCACCGAGGCACATTTTTATTTTATTTTTTTCTTCTTTTTTTTTCCACTTTCTACTCTTCCTAAGTCTTTGTAAGCTTTGAACAATCCTATCAAAGCTAAACTCTATTTTGAGTTAGACTCTTCTTTTGCATGTTTTTGTGAGTTAATTATCTTTTATTTAAAAATAACTCAAAACAACCTGAGTTATTTGAGTGATTTATGGCTTTCTTCCATACATCCTCAAAGCCCTAGATTTCTATAAATCTAGGCTTCAGCTAATCTCAAATCATCTCATAATTTTGTGAGCTTTTTTTCTAAATTTTTCTTTTTCCCTTTTTAGAAGAAGGCAAGCTCTTTAGATAATGCTCCTTGAAAGGATAAACCATGATATGCCAAGGATTCAAAATGATATGTTCAAAGATGCTGATAGGGAAAGGGAGATGGAAGAGAAAAATGGAGGATAAAGTTTTATGTAAAGCGAGTGAGGTTGGAAGATAGGAGGAATAGGCAAATGAGGAAAAAGGATATAAGGTAGAAGGATAATGAATGGAAGGATTGTGAAAGGGTAGATGGAAAGGAAGGTAAGATCAACATCAACACACATCTTGAAGGGTGGTGAGAGGATGGAGGAAATGTGAATGAAGGAATACGTAAAAGAATATGGTGAATGGATAGCAGAGGTTGTGGTTTAGGCGCATGGAATGGGAGAATATTTTTGGAAGGAGATGAAATGGAAGCCTTTGGAAGCTTGAATGTCAATTTCACTTTTTGCTCAACACCAGACTCTTTCAAGAGAGACTTCGGAATTCATATAGTCGTAGACTTTTTATTTCCTTTTGATGATCTACAGAGAATATCTTTAATGATGGATTTTGGAACCCATACTTGTCTTGTAATTTTTTTCTTAGATATCTCTTTTGACTTTATGCTTCCATGTCAATGAGAGGAGACATGGTGATCTTCTTTTTTTTATGGATTCTTGTACTTCTTCTTTTTCTTGTATTGAACATTCAAGTTACTTCCAAAGAACTTGGGACTTATGGAAGAAGAAGGAGGATATGACTGGTTTAGATGGGTGGGTGGATGAAATGGATTCAAGGGTGTGCATCTATGTTGATCTTGAGGAAAGATAAGAGATGGAGGGATGTAAGGACCCAAGATGGATGGAAAATTAGGAGAGTTAGGAGGGGAAAGTGAAGGGACATAAGGACCCAAGATGGAAGGAAGGTGTGAAGCCCTTAATAGTGGTGGAAGAGGTCCAAGGATGGAAGTGGAAGACGTAAAAGGATAATCAACAAGTTCATCAACATTTATATGACAACCAAGGACATCAACATCTTTATAGTGAGCATTAGAATTTTCAATAGAATCATGGACATGTTGAATATGAGCACCTTCTTTGATAGGATTGTTCAAAGCTTGCAAAGACTTAGGAAGAGTAGAAAGTGGAAATGAACATAGAGTGGTAGAATAAGAAGATGGAAGACTTTGATCTTGACAAGAATCTTTGGATAGCATAAGTGCATAATTTTTCTCTTGATTTTCAATAGGTGTAACATTGGAAGTAACAACACCATTTTTACCAACCTTAATGGAAGTATCATCTTTGGAAAGCACAAGTGTAGTAAGGTCATTTTGATTGTCAATAAGCTCAACAATGTAAGTAGTAGCCTGATCTTGCTTAGGAGAAGACTTAAGACATGGTGGAATGCATGAAAAAGGATGTGCAGGATCAAAAGAACCCTAAAGAAAATAAGAGACATCATGAAAAAGATTTGTAAAATAATCTATAGCTGTGATTATATGGCTATGTCCATTAGAAGAATGAGGATGAATCATCCCGATAAGATCAAATGCCCATTGATGGAAAGGTCATTGTGTTGTAAAGGGGATTAGATCTCTCCCTAGAGCATGAATTAAGTTGCCATGCACTTAGCACTTTTGACAATTCTTAGCAAACTTGATAGCTTCTTTCTCCATTTCAGGCCAATAGTACCTAGCCCTAATAAGTTTTTGAGCTAGTGTTAAACCGTTCGAGTGTGACCCACAAATACTTTCATGGACTTCCTCTAATGCACGTTGAGACTCTTCCCATTCTAAACATCTAAGTAGCATACCATCTAGAACTCATTTGTAAAGATCATTACCAATGATGACATATCGGGAGGCATTTCAGATAAGGTATCTCTTTTCATGGCGGTTGAAGGTATTGGGAATGATTTGGTCTTGGAGATAGGAAAATAGGGTTTTGTATCTAGATGAATCATGACCTACAATAGTGCAAAACATGAAGGTTTTAGGGGAATCATATGTAGGATAGGATAGTGCTTCCACTAGGAACTCATAGTGTAGCTCATGTTCGAGCTATTTTAAGAGAGTAGATAATGTTGCCATTGCATTGGCAGCCTTGTTCTCCATTCTAGGAATTTTCTCAAATGTGATAGATAGAAAATACTTCTTTAGATCATCTACCATTCTTTTGTAAGGAATGAGCTTTTCATTTTTAGTTTGGTACACATCATTGACTTGATGAATAACAAGTTGAGAGTCTCCATTAATGTGTAGCTCTGTCACTCTCCACTCAATTGCTAGTTTCATGCCATTCAAAAGGGCTTCATATTCTGCAATATTGTTTGTGCAAGGAAACTTTAATCTGAATGCTTTGGGTATGGAGTATCCTTGTGGGCATGGTGACATGTACAAGTCTTTATCAAATGGAAAATAGCATAGAGCTTCCATGGAGAACACTTTAGGTTCCTTTTCTTTCTCAAGTTTGTTAAGTTTGACTTGCATAGCATGTATCTATTTCATCATAGCTATGATTAGAATTTCTTCCTCATGTGTATTGATTCTTTGAGACATGTTAGGAGTTTTAGGACTCCCTAGAATGGATTGATGTAGAGTTTGTTGATTGACTCCTTGAATTGATGGAGGGGGAATGTAACCAGATTTCAATCAAAAGTTGCCAAGACCATCGTCTTCATAAAGACCAGAATCACGGAGTTGCTCAAAAGTTGGACCTATGTGAGTCAAAGGTAAAGTATGAGATATTTTCCCAAATTTCTTATGGGAGGAAGCTCTAGTTTCCACCATTAACCTTGGGTGAAGCAAAAGAATAAGATGAACACTACTGGAGAATGAATTGAATCAAGATGATCAGATGACACAACCTTGTCAAAGTTTGATTGATTGAAGTATAGATATGACTTAGATGAGGGATATTGTGCCCTAGATGTATGGGTAGATGCCCAAAATATAGCGAACAAGATATCTTAACAATTAGTCATTTTGTTGATTGATTGAAGATTGATAGTTATGACAAGGTTTTAACACGAGATGATAAAGACTCAAATCGATTAACAGAAGGCTGGATCGGATTCAAAAGACCACTTTGGGATAATGATTGGATTCTCAATAGCTACTACTCTATTCTTGACATAGTGATTTGTTTGACAGATTCTGGAAATAGGCTAAAAAAGCTAAGTATCTGGCATGACAGTTGCAAAACTCGCACGATAGTTGCTAGCAGGATTTGACTTTTTGAATTTGACTGGCAGAAAGACTCATACAACACTGGGTTCTTTACCTTATGACAGATGGGTAGTAATGAAATGACACTTGATAGAAACTTGTATGACTTTCTGACCTCCTGAGATGACTTTTCACTCCAGAAAAGAATTTTACTTCAAATTTTGCAAATTTTGAGTTTTTAGATTCAGATTGTTTGCAAATTTTAATGTCCAGATTTGAGGATTATAATAGATTTGTCCATTTTCAATAACCAGATAGATAAACAAGCACGCAAAATAGCAAGCAAGTGATTTCAAGCATGTCTGAAAATAATGAACAAGGGCAAAAGCAACCTTGCGCATGAACAATCAAGTGACTTATTCATTCTAATCCTCAGAAGTGCTAATTGTGTATGTTCCAAAAATGTTTTGCAATAACGCACATATACCCTAGAAAATAAAAATTTGGCCTCGCTAGGGTTTTTAGTAATGGTTTGACTCTGCAACTTTTATGATCCAAAAGGGTGAACTCCAATCCCGGCGCACCAGGTTTTTGACATAGTCCAAGAATTTAATCAATCAGGAGCTGCTAGGGAGATCTGACAACCCAACAATGAACCATATCTATGAAGATTTCTTCCACAAGGACATTTATATAGAAGTTGTCACTACCACAATGAAAATGACTATTACCGCTTGAGGTTCCATCAACGTGGTTGACCCAATTAAGGGAACATCCACTATGGTTAACCCTCTCTAAAGGTGACTCACAAGATATACCACATAGAGACTGGTTCCAAATTCAAGGATTTGGGTTTCTGGTACTATCCAAAAAGGAAGTAGAGCATAATCCCCTAGCCTTTTCACTTTTAACCCAAACAAAGCAGATAGATTAATCCGACACGCTACGACCAAGATTATCTCACAAAGATCTATGATGTCAACCCCTTAGGATCTATTAACCTCTCTAGAGAGAGAATGCCTCGATCAAAAGTTGAAGACACACAGATCTAGTGGAACGTGAAACTCCCTTAGTATCCTCCCCACCTACAAGGGATCCTTTGTTGAGAAGAATTTCACTGGAAACTCACTCTCTCAAGATCCACAAATGGTGTTCATGGGGCCTAATTACTATGTGTAACAAAGATGCTGAAAGCAAACTATGTTCATTTTTATAGCCCAAATGAAGTCTGTGATAGGAAAGCAATAAAAGTCACTCAAGCTAGACATGTGAGATGTTCATTTTAGATCCAAAATTGAATTCTTATCAATTGAGAAGATTACCTGAATTCCTCGTAACGTGCTTAGTAGATTTTTACCTATTTTTAGCAATTCTCATGCTTTTTGTCTTCTATCTTTTGTACCCACAAGATGTACTTGCACCTACACCTGCAACCCACTGTTATGAAAAACTTACCTATTCTTGTACATGAAACCCAATGTTATAAAAATCCATAAAAAAAAAGAAACACAACTTGTCAACCCCAGATGGTAGAAAATCAGGTTAATCAAAGATAATATGTCATTTGATAATCGAAAAACTTGTTGTCATAAAAAATCAGATTCTGACCAGTCTGCACTAAATCAACAATAAATTTTAAAAATCAAAATGAAATTAATCCAAACCAATATAAAATGAAAGCTAACTCAAATACCTTTCTAGAAATATAAATTTTAGATATGTATCATGTCATATGTGCATATACCAATAAAAACATTAGTCGGATTTCATAAAATCAGGTTCAAACCAGTCTTCACTAAAATAATCATAACTTTTTCAAATAAAAATAAAATTAATCCAAACCAATGTAAAATGAAAGCTAACTCAAATACCTTTCCATAAATATAAATTTCAGATCTGTATCATATCATATGTGCATGTACCAATAAAAACATCAGTCAGATTTCATAGAATTAGGTTCAGACCAGTCTTCACTAAAATAATCATAACTTTTGAAAATAAAAATGAAATTAATCAAAACTAATAAAAAATGAAAGCTAACTCAAATACCTTTCCAAAAATATAAATTTCATATTTTTATCATATCATATGTGCATGTACCAATAAAAACATCAGTCAAATTTCTGGAAAAACAGCCTAGAAATTTATCACAAAACTCACAAAAATTAACGTTATAGTCCTGGGTTCGAGAAAAAATGATAGAAATTTGATAGAATAGAATGGAAACCCATTTTAGGGCCCCACGGTGGGCACCAAAAATGTGTGTGTGAATTTTGTACCTGATCTGTAGACACAACACTTCAGTAAAACATTGGAGGTTAGCAAAAATGAAATCGTGCAATGAATTCAAAGCTAAACTAACCAGGCGATTTACTGCCTTCTAATAGGTGCGAGTATGATGTTCTCAGATTGTTATCAAGATCAGTGACCTTGACGACACCTAAATGAAGGATTTTAATACAAAAGATGGATATGGAATGTATGCAATTAATCTTCTTTTTTTGGATTTTCTATGCAATTATGATGAAAAAAATGATATGAAACTATTATATATGAAAACTTGATATGATATGCTAATCTAGAAATGAAATTCTAATATGATATGCAATGCTATGTAAAATAATGATGATCTCACAAACTTGAATTCCCAAGATGATTCTTCAAGCTTCAATCGTTCAAATTCTTCAAATTTGATATGCTATGATTCCTGCAGAGTAAGTTTGCAAATTCATGAGATGATTTGTGAAGAGATGAGGCCTTAATTTATAGAAATCCAGGGCTTTGGAGGTGCATGGGAAAAAAATCTATAAATCACTCAAATAACTCAGGTTGATTTTTGAGTTATTTTTAAATAAAGGATATTTAACTCACAAAAACATGCAAAAGCGGAGTTTAACTAAAATTAGAAGTTTAGATCAACTTTAATTGATAATTGATATTTGTCTTCTTTTCTTGAATGTGCATGATTTAATATGAATTAATTTAATAATAAAGTGATTTATTTCCAACTTAACTGATTTTGAAAAATAAAATAATTGATTTATGGGTTACTCAATTATTTTTCAAACTTTTATTCAAAAATAATATCATCAAATATGACAACTTGCTTTAATTAATTAAATAAGAATTTAATCAATTAATGATAGGAATTTTGATTTATTGTCAAATTTAAATAATACAATTTAGGAATAAATAGAATTAACTTTGATTAAACAATTAAGTGGTAGAATTAAATCTAATTAATTAAATATTGAGAATATTCAATTAATCAAACTATAGCATAAATAGGATTTATCACCAAATAATCATTAAATTAAAGATAATTATGATGATTAGGAATATTACTAGGAATATTCCCCGATGCAGAATTTATGATAATCAATTAAGATTTGATGATGTTCAGATGTGCCTTAGGTTAGGACTTTCATGTTGATTTCGTTCATATGTTGATGTAGGAGATTAATGAACCTATAGCCCATTTTTGGGGTATTACAGTTGTCATAGCATGCTTTGGCTTTGGAGCCTATCAGTTATCAACACTATAAGGTGAGCCCCTAAATGATCCTATCAACATCATACATCTGAAGAGGTTCTATGCCTGAACCAGATCCTGTAAAATCCATAAAATCCATAAAAAATGGAAAATCTAGAAAAATACAAAAAAATCAAAAAACCAAAGAAAAATAATCATCCAATGGTGAAAACTTTGCCATTCAAGCACCTTGGACAAGTATGTTGGTGAAAACCTAAAAATAGGTGCCATAAATAGTGGACTGAGTCATTATCTAGAAAACTCCCATCCCCCCCATCCCAAATCCCAATCCTCTTTATCCAATTCCCATCCCCACCACCAGCCCATCAATCTCAAGGTGTTCTATCCTCAAGCCTATCCAATGTAGCAATAAGATCCTATCCCCAATCCTGAGCTTCTTTTATATATCCTATATAGAGAGATCAAATCCTTGAGCTTCGGTACATATCCATTGTAAATCTCTCCCTATCCATTGTACAAATCATTTCATCTCATGGTACATATCCTCATTAGTCCTACAGTAGAATTTGATCATATATCTTGTCTCATCCAGCCTCTTACTTTAGCAACATCTTTTGTCGACTATCCTTGATCACAATGATTATCCTTGATTCATCATTTGCCAATTAGCAACACAACTTTCTCCTCATCAATCGGTGGGTCCTTAAGCATGTATCCTTCCTCCTATCCAACCTAATCTTCTACCAATCAAACCAAGTCCATGTCAAATGTATCCTTCCTTGCATTCAGACAAAATCTCCCCCCCCCCCATCAATCAAATCAATCCTTCTCCTTGGAAAAGGATGTCTTTTGGAGTTATCATTTTGATCTTGGATTTTGTCCTTTGGATCTTGATAATATTTTATGACTTCTCATTGTTCCTCTCCTCAAAGTCACCATGATCCTTTATATCATGGTGCGATGTGAATGAGAGAAATCTAGGGCAACGTCTTTTGATCTTTTACTTCTTCCTATGAGTCAGTCAGACATGGCTCTTGCACGATTCACATGTGATCTTCTGGGTTACATGGTGCACTTGGGCTATGTTGTTTCTTTGTAGTTTCTCTAGCATCATTTCTACCATGCTTCCTCTTGGGTTCATGTGTGATGTTGGGGCAACCTTGCTTGCCTTTTAGCGTAAATCCTCTACAACGCTAGATACAAGGCCTTGTGTTCCCAGTAACCTTGGCAAGTCTCTAATGTTGCTATATCAAACTAGGTTGTGCTCTCCAAATTTACACATGGATCTCCCCAAATCCACCATCTAGCATCTAGCATCATCCTGCATCATATTGATTACTCTTGCATCTTGCATTCTTCATATAGATTCATCTTGCATCCCGAATTACACATCATATCTCATTCATGCATCTTTGCTCCTGGAAGTTTTTTGTTTATTCTTCCCTTCCCTTTTTTTCTGTGTTCTTTTTCAGAAAATTCCCCAACATTTTCTCTTTGCATTATTTTCTTGATGGGGCATAACCCCTTATCCTCTATTCTATCCTCGGGCATCTTATTTTCTTGTCTTTGACATCACACCACTTGTGGCATCACATTAAAGAGGGGCAACATGTAGAAACCTAAAATTTCTTTACCAAAATAAAAATATTTTATTTTGTAAAAACCCATTATGACATCATCATTTGTTAATTAATTATTTAATTAATTATTATGCCATTAATCCCTCCTATCTTAATTTAAAAACATTTAATTAAGAAAACCATTCCAGAAATGTTTAAATCCAATTTAAACATCATTCCCTCCAAAATGTATTAATTATTTAATAAATTCACCAAAAATATTTTAAATAAATAAATTATTTATTTAAATCCCTCAAAACCCTAGAATCTTCTAGAGATTCCTAAACCCTTCTAAAATTTCCTAAACTTTCCCAAACCTTTCATAAACATGCTTAGAAGGTGATTCCTAACCTTCTTAGTATAATCCACCCTCCTTTGATTTTTGGTCAAACCCCCTCATTAATGAGCCTTACAAACTCATTAATAGCCTCTTACACCCTCATTAAGGCTCCTTACAACCTCATGATGAATCCCATGTCTTCTTTCCACCCTTGTTCCCTAGGCACACTTTCCTAGTGTTTCTCACACATGTGTGAGCAACCTTAACCCTCATCCATCCAACCTTACCTCTAATCTTACCTCTAACTCAACCCCGGACTCTACCCCAAACCCTGACTCTGACCCTAACTCCACTTCCTAACCTAAGCCCTTCCTCAAATCCTATAAATACCTTCACTTCCAAGAGAAAAACACCAATTCATCTTTCATTTTCATAGTAGTGTTATAATGCTAAATCATTTCTAGTTATCCATAGCTTAATTTCTAATTGTTAGTTTAATTTATTTCTAAGATTTCCTAAATCACATCCTAGCTTAGCTAATATGGATTAATCTTAGTTTGTTTTATTTTTTTTCATTTCATTTCATCATCTCACACTTCATTTGGTCTAAAATCAATCTTAGTATAAGCATTTGTAGCTTAATCTGCATCCTAGCTTCATTAGGCTCCTTGAGGCTCTAGGGGCAAATCAAGTGTTCTATACCTAATTTTGTGCCACTATGGGGTTCTCATGGTCCTTATTTGATCTGAATCCTTCCTAATTTTCATTAGGGACATGCTCCATGTGCTTTGAGAGCACACCCACATCCCTAAATCAAGAGAAAATCAAACGCTGACAAGGTGCTCCCGTTGAAGCTTTATTTGAGTGTCTTTGCAAATTTCTTTTACTATATGCTAGGAATAGACTGTTTGACTAATGTTTGAATGTCTATGCCTATTCTGAATAGGTTAGGTTTTCTCTAATCACAAGTATAATTACAAACCTCTCATATACAAATGAATAACAAGTACAACCTCATATAAAAGAAACATAGATACAACCAATACCATAAGGTATGTACATAATGAAATAACATCCTCTGCACAAGTCATAGGATATGTAACAATAACCAAATACAAAATATAGTACAAAATCCTAAAAGAATCACATCTGAAAGACTAATATAAGGTAGAAATATGAGAAATCCTCCAATGAAGAATAAGAATAAGGTAACAGCCATGAGAATCATCTAGCACTAGTACAAGAATGTCAAAATCTCAAATGGTAAAAGAATCACTACCACCTAACCTTGTGGAACCAAAGGTCCACTCCCACCATGTTGAGGAGATAACAATAGACCCCACTTAGATAACAATCACAAAATCCAACATAATAAATAACTAAGCAATGGATCTTGACGGCTCTCTATCTCAAAAGGTACCAACAACTAATGATAAAGAAAAGATAGTAAATATGAAAATACCAACAAGACCCAAAATGCCAAATACGAAACAAATACCAACCACAAAGCACTATTAACCAAACAATTACTAACCACCAAATACTAAATTCAAAAGACATACCACTAGATAATACTAAATACCAAAGACCCACCACCAAATAATACTGACCACCAGAGGAAAATGTAGAAACTAAAGAGGAGACTTATGCTATATACTATGGGAGTTTCTTCACATGATCATCTACTTGAGTTACCATTGACTGGTCACTCTGGACCCCAGACCCTCAAGCATTAAGCTACCCTAGACTGGCCATTATGGGCCCAAGACCCTAAATACGATCCATGTGGAACTAGAATACCCTCTCGTGAAGACGAGGAATTCCAATCATACCTACTCTCTAGGTATCATCCCATTCCAATCCTTAGCCTATACAAGCACTCAATATATGGGTGAGGCATTATCACTAATTATGTTATTAATGAGCTCTCCAAATTTTAATTACTAATTTATCACTTATTAACAAACTTATGATAGGTTATCTTGGTACTGACCACTTTGGGTCTCGGACCCCTATTGTAAGACACTCCCCTAAGATACACCCATTTAATCTCCCCTAGGCTCACAAGTCATAAATATATCTCACAAATCATATAAAGTATGATCATCAATTTCAGTTCCATAATGAGACATCTGGAACAAATACGGGCCCTAAAACCCTAAAATCACAAATATGTGTGTGTGTGAATTTTGTACCTAGTTGTAGACATAACACTTCAATAAAACATTAGAGGTTAGCCAAAAACCAAAATATGCAATGAAATGGAAACTAAACTAACCAGACGATTTACTGCCTTCTAGTAGGTGTGAGTATCATACTCTTAGATCAGATTGAGACTAGTGACAATGCAACACCTAAACAAAGGATTTGAATGCAAAGAATAAAATATTATGTGAATGTAGATTATTCTATATTTTAGGATTTTCTGTGCAATAATATGGAAAACTGTATGAAATTGATCTAGAATGAATGAAATTGGAATGAGATTTGATCTAAAAATGTTATGAATGAGTATGAAACTACGAATAAGAAACTATGTAAAAGCTAAATGATCAACTATGAAAGATCTCACAAATTGCCTGTCGCAAATGCTCAATCCTTCAATCACCAATTCGCCAAAGTAATTATGTAGAAATCCAGGGCTTTGAGGATGCAGGAGAAAAGCCATAAATCACTCTTGATAAACTCAAGTTGATTTTTGAGTTATCAGGAAATCAAAGATAATTAACTCACAAAATCATGCAAAAGCATGCAAGAACAACTTTTTAACTCAAATCAGAAGTTTAGATCAGCTTTGAACTCAAAATAGAGTGTTGAGTTTCCAAAAGTTAACAACTTGCATTGATTTCTTGATTTTGAGTTTAACTGCTCTTTGAATGTGCATAATTAATTATGAATTAATTAAATAAATAAAGTGATTTATCCTCAACTTAATTGATTTTTGAAATTAAAACAATTGATTTATGGGTTAATCAATTATTAAATCAAACTTTATTCAAAAACTATATTATTAAATTTGACAACTGACATGAATTAATTAAATAAGAATTTAATCAATTAGTCATAAGATTTTTGATTTATTGTCAAAATTAAATAATACAATTTAGGAATAATTTAATTAAATTCAATTAAATAATTAAGTGGCAGTATTAAATCTGATTAATTAAATATTTAGAATATTCAATTAATCAAACTTTAGGATAAACAAGATTTATCGCCAAATAATTATTAAATTAAGAATAATTATGATAAATTATGAATATTAGTAGGAATATTCCCCGATGCAGAATTTAGGATAATCAATTAGGATTCAATAATGTGCAGATGTGACTTAGGTTAGGACTTCGATGTCGATTTCATTTGAATTGAAGATGTAGGAGGTTAATGAACCTATAGCCCATTTTTGGGGTATTACATTTTGCCCCTCTTTGAATCACTGTGCAAAGCGTAGTGGTTCAAAGAATAGTCTGTGTATGATAAAGATGTATGAAACTGATTTGAAAGATGAAAGATTAACTGATTCCGAGACAGAAACCAATTGAAAGATTGGAAAAAGAGATACCGACCCAGGCCCAGAATGACCAGGAATCGAGATGATGCTAGCTATATCAATAATGAACTGGTGATTATGAAGAAGTGTCAAAACGCCTGATTCTGAACCTTATGATTGCGAAGAAGTGAGTGACCGATTCCAGACCTCAATGTCCTTGTGTGAATCATATTGGTATCACACCCTGAACCCATCAGTTACGAAGAACCAAGGAAATAACACTAATGAACCGATAGTTACAAAAGCAGATACAGTTTACAAGATAGATTTAGGATACCAGATTGCAATAGATTTTCCCCAAGCGATGAAGACTTTAGATGAATCAGCAACTAGATGTGGTTGTTGTCTTGATTACTAAGAGAAAGATTTGATTGACAGAATAGAGTTACAGACTTTGAATGATGTGCAATACCATGCCCCCTTCGGGATAAAAATTGAAATCTGACAAGAAAAGTTAGTGTTTTAGTTTAGAAGCATGTTAATTGATTTGAGAAGTGGTTGTACACATTCAAGAATGCATTTTGCATCATTTAGAGGTCTAGAAGACCAAGTTTGACTAGGTGTAACCATGAGTTGACCATAGTTGACCAAGTTGAAATTTTGATAGTTTGATGTAAGATAATCAATTAAGTTGAATACTGGATTTCTATAATATTTTGAAGGTTGATTAGGCAAGTAGTCAAACATCCTGGGTCTGAAAATTTTTAATTGTGATTTTGACATAGTAAATGATCCCATATTTCAATTTTGATCCCGAAAATGGGTTTAGAATGTCGAAATTAGCCAGGGGTGCAATTTTTGTGAAAAATGGAGCACTTTTGAAAATTAGGTCAAAAGCTATATAAAGGCCAGAAGGGTCATTTTCAATTCATTTTCACCGTTGACTTTTGAAAACCTTGTGGAGCTCTCTGAGTGAGAAAATGGTAGAAATGAAGGTACATGTGTCTTCTCACCATTTTGAGCGTAGCCGGAGGCATCAAAGACCTCCACAATATGGACATCCAGTAGGTGGACCTCTGTGCTTCTCTGAAAAGTCAATTTTTCTTTGTTTATGCATTTTTAGCATTTGTTTCATACATTTTCAATTTTTAATTTTTACATGCACAAAAACTCGTATGACTATCCTTCTAGGCTCGTACGACTTTTCAACTCTAGTTAGATTGTCGTATCATTAACCCCCAAGACTTGTATGAGAGGGACCCAAGAGTCGTACGATGTTTCATCGAGTCCCTCCTAACTTGTACGAGGAGATATACAGTGTCGTATCATCATGGTTTGTCGTATGGTAACCAATGAAAACTCATAAGAGTTTTTCTGCCAATCTACTTTGTCATTTGGAAAATAGTGAGCCCAAAACTCATTTCTAGGGCAAAATTTTGAATTTTCTGAACTTTGATCTTGATTACTAAGTCTTTGATCTACCTTCTGAAATAGCAAATTGTTCCATTCCTATATGTGTAGCCTATTTTTCAACCAAAGTACTGATAGGGTTCCCTATTTTTGTGTTGTGTAGGTCATATATCCTGATGTTCATGTATGCATCTCACATCTAGCTACTCAGAGACTCTATGTTTCCTTGCCTAATCTAATGAGAGTTCATCTTGCTTCATGCAGATTTGAGTATCCGGTCCATTTACCTAAGATTAGGGTAAACCATAGTCTTTTGACTGCATTGATAGAGAGATTCCATTTAGAGACACAGGCATTTCATCTTCCCACTGGAGTGCTCACTGTGACTCCAGAGGATGTTTACAGGATTCTACGTATTTCATTCCATAGTAGTCAATGTCCAGCTTATGTGAGTTCGAGGAACTCTAGATTATTAGCATTCAGACGTCTCTTCAGAGATGACACTCAATTGACTAGTTCTATTTCATGGGAGACCTTGGTACAGCGTTATAGTCAGACCCATAGATTAGAGTGCATCCTTGTTGGGATGATAGGTGGTATTATCATGTCCGACCGTCAGCAAAACAGTCTTCTGATGGGTGGGCCCCGATGGTTGCACGTTTGATGGTGACTCCTTCTGAGTTAGCCTAGGGTCAGTGTCTTTTGGCCCACATGTTCTTTGAGATGCACGAAGTGGTGTTTCAAGAGAGAAAGACTTTTGCTACTGGTGCTCTAGTTTTATAGATCTGGGCATGGGAGCATATCCAAGTTTTGAGACCAGTGTGTCAGTCACAGAGGCAACCGCAGGAGCCTATGATATTTATTTATGCTGGATATGTCATACAGGTTTGCATGGGCCATGTAGAGTACTAGAGATGGTGTCTTTATGACATGACATTTGTATGGTGGAGGTCCTATGTAGAGATTGAGCCTTGGCCTATTGCACAAGAATAGTTCAGTTTCTTCTTTCAGATCCAGGTGTTGCTAGGACGATCGTCCTCTGTATTGGAGAGATTTCTTATTACCAGGGTTTGGCGATAGTATGGACGAGTGTAGGATGCACCTCAAGATTATGCCATGTATGCGTAGATAGCTCATGAGCTCAGACTTGGATGGACCCTGAGGCTTTCTTATGCCTTGTGTTCATAGGAGTACAATGGTATCATTAGTAGAGACTAGGAGTACAGAACACAGGTTGTTGATGCAAGAGTTACATATGGGTTTATTGCATGGCTTATTGATCATCCTATTTACATATTCTCTGACCCTACAGAGCTGATACCTTCCATGGAGGAGACAATGGATGTCACAGGTGCTCCGATGAGATAGCATCCTAGACCCATACAGGTTCCAATTGTACACCCCACACCTCTGAGACCGAGAGCAATGGCTCCTCCACAAAGACCATCAGGATAGATGAGGCCCCATTGTCCCACTAGTTCCATAGTAGGTAGATCTATAGGTGCATAGAGATGGACTAGGGAAGAGGGTAGTACTTTAGGTAGTGTTGGTACTAGCGAGGTGGTACTTGCAGTGGATCAAGTTGTAGGTGATGATTCTGATCCCTTATAGGAGGATACCAGTTTTGATCTGGGTGCAGAGGTTAGATGTCATAAGGTGTAGAGAGTAGAGACCATAGAGCAGCCTACTGAGGATACTAACATGTCGGTGGCAGACATTGAACCCATTGTTCCATTGACTACATAGGAGATTGTGAGGAAACTCAGATTACAGGTCCGAGACCTAAAGGTTCGCAGTGCTCCCTAGGAGGAGAGGTTTCTAGAGGCGGATAGACAACGTACTGAGCTTCGTGGTGAGGTTCAAATATTACAGGCAGAGGTTATTCATCAAACCTCTAGATCTACTTATTATGTTTCTGCATACTATGCTACAGTTCCACTTTCTTAGAGATTTCCTTCGTACTCTCAGTATATGATAGCATCAAAGGGAGAGAGAGCACCTAGAGCTAAGGTAGTACCAGATGCACCACCACCACCTCCACTAGATGGAGAGGATCAGGCTGATAGTTGATCTATCATGATATTCAGATATTTTTGTTTCTCTTTTGATATTGATACTGTTCTGATAGCTCACATGAGCTTATTCTTTTGTACATTGTGCGAGTAGCGCACCCCTGACTATTTTGAGTTTTATGATATATATATGAGATCGAGACTTTGGTTGTGACTTCATTTGTACTTGTCATGTTTTTTATGTATGATGATATCATGTGATGTAAATGATATGAGTAGAGTAGAATGTATGTATGGATTCATGCAATGCAATGATTTATTTCATATGTATGAATGTTATGCAAATGTACCTAATTATGGAAAGTGTATGTATGGAAATGGATGTAATACAATAGATGGAATGAATGATTATGAATATGCAATGAAAATGCAATGATACACATGATATTTTTTGCAAGTATTGATGAAGACAAGTACTCAATCTTATGTCAAAAAGGATGTTTAACCTAGGATTGTGACCACTTGCATTTCTATGAGAAAACCTTCATATGAGATTTAGCTCTTCGTGTTTAAGTTTTAAGTATAGTTTTTAGAAATATTGTTGAAGATTGTCAAGCAATTTGTGAGATCATGCAATCATGAAAAGTGTTAAAATGACATGCAAAATGAAATGTAACCTAAGACCTAGGACCTATTCACTAATCATGTGTCAGTCATTTGTCATCATTGAATTTTTTAGGTAATCAGATAAATCAATACAATGCCCACTAGTTAAGAAACTATGAACATATGAATACTAATTTGTATGTGTAGGAATCAATACAATGCCCACTGGTCATATAACCATGATCATATGAATATTGATTTTGTTGTCAAAATGTCAGATTAGATATAAGTACCAAGGCACAAATGCCAAGATGACCTAAATATCATGTCCATTTTGATATAGCAATTTGTATAAGTATCAAAACATAAATGTCATGATGACCAGAATATGCCTTGCTGAAACAAACACATCAAGCAGTCAAGAGATCATTCTAAATCTAGTGTAAATTACCCATAGTGACCCTTTATCATTCACATCCTTAGGCAAGATCGTGTTTCATGGTAGGAGAAAGAACTCACTCAAAAAGACAATAGTTATATCAAACTTCCTTGAATTTTTTGGGTATCAATGGTCGACGTACGCATGGCCATCCAATTCGAGATAGAGGCTCTTACATTCAGACACCATTTCAATCCAAAATTTCCAAAGTTGTTATATTTTCACATACAAGCATAAAAAAAAGAAAAGATTATGCCCCTAGTCATCACTCTCTAAATCCTGAAAAGAACATCATCAAAGAGCTTGTGGGAACATAATATGCAAAATTCTCAATGCGAATCAGTAAGCATACAAGGAGATAAAAGCATGTAAAAAGCATTGATTGTTTTCAATTTTTGTTTGATTGTGTTGTCGTAGATGCAAAATCCTTTCTAGAGACGAGACTGACTGACTAACTCAAATGAAGCTTCAAAGGACTCTGACTGGACATGACTCATCTAAGATACATTGGAGGCCATAGGATATGACATTGATTGCCCCCAAGTGTTAAGCATTGATAGGATACAAATGCTTGAGCTGATTGGTGTACAGACCGACTTAATGAAACAAGGATATATACAGACTAAAGCAGACTAAAAGCTGGGAAAGACCAAGATTGTGCTGATAGATGGAGTATTTTGAAACAAGTGGGGCTTGTTTGTTAGGTTTTCACCATCTTGGTAGAGATTCTATTTTTGCTACCAAGGTGCCTGTTTCCAGGATTTCACCAAGGCACTTTTTCTTTTTCTCATTTTTTTGTATTTTTCATTTTTTTTATACTTTTGATATTTTTTACTTTTTTTGTGAATCATCAAGGTGCCTATTGCTAGGTTTTCACCAAGACGTTCATTTTTTCAAGACTTTTTCAGCTTTTTAAGATTTTTTCAAGACAATTTACCATAGACTAAATGCCTTAGGCATAGAATTTCTTCAGATGGAGAACGTTGATTGGTTCTCAGAGTTGTTCTCCTTCAGTCATTAAGAGTTGATAGGCACCAGAGCCAAAAGTAGCAGTGATTACAAAGGGACCCAGCCAGTTGGGTTCAAACTTCCCCTTGCACTCTCTATGTGATTGATTTTTAGGATTCTCTCTCAAGACAAGATCGCCAATGTGAAATTCTCAGTGTCTAACTTTCTTGCTGTAACCTCTAGACATTTTCTTCTGATATACTCTAAGATGATCATACGCTTCTTGTCTGTGCTCATCTAGTAGTTCAAGTTCTTGCAACCTAGACACTATGTAGTCATCATCAGTTACTAGACCATACATTCTGATTCTTAGTGATGGGATTTCAACCTCAATAGGCAGTACCGCTTCAGACCCATAAACTAAAGTGAAAGGTGTAGCCCCAGTAGGCATTCTAATACTTGTTTTATATGCCCAAAGAGCTAGATTGATCATGAGATGCCAGTCTCTTCCTATTTTATTAACTGTACGGTGCAAGCTTTTCAATAGATTCTTGTTTGAAGCCTCTACTTGTCCATTCCCTTGAGGATAGTAGATAGATGACCAATGTTGTGTAATCTTGAATTTGGCACATAAGTCATCCAAGTCTTTGTTCTTAAATTATCCACCATTATCTATGACTATAGAATGTGGAATACCATACCGGCATATGATGTATTTCAAGATGAACATAGATATTTGTTTTCCATTGGCTTGTGTCAAAGGGACTGCTTCTACCCATTTTGTAAAATAATCTGGAGCTGTGATTATATGGGTATGTCCATTAGAAGAATGAGGATGTATGGCTCCTATAAGATCAAATTCCCATTGATGAAAAGGTCATTGTGTAGTGAAGGGGATTAGATCTCTCCCTGGAGCATGAATTAAGTTTCCATGCACTTGGCACTTTTGACAGTTCTTAGCAAACTTGATAGACTCTTTCTCCATTTCTAGCCAATAGTACCTAGCCCTAATAAGCTTTCGAGCTAGTGTTAAACCATTCGAGTGTGACCCACAAATATCATCATGGACTTCTAACACACATTGAGACTCTTCCCATTCTAAACATCTAAGTAGTGTACCATCTAGACCTTGTTTGTATAGATCATGACCAATGATGACATATCAGGAGGCATTTCGGATAAGGTATCTCTTTTCATGGCAGTTAATGGTATCAGGAATGGTTTGGTCTTTGATATTGGAGAATAGGTTTTTATATCTAGATGAATCATGACCTACAATAGTGCAGATCATACGGGTATCAGGGGAATCATATGCAAGATAAGAAAGTGCTTCCACTAGGAACTCATAGCATAGCTCATGTTTAAGCTGTTGTAATAAAGTAGATAGCATTTCCATTGCATCGGCAGCCTTATTCTCTATTCTAGGTATTTGCTCAAATGTGATAGATATGAAATATTTCTTTAGATCATCTACCATTCTCTTGTATGGAATGAGCTTTTCATCTTTATTTTGGTACACATCATTGACTTGATGGATTACAAGTTGTGAGTCTCCATGAATGTGTAATTTTGTTACTCTCCACTCAATTGCTATTTTCATACCATTCAAAAGGGCTTCATATTCAGCAATATTGTTTGTACAAGGAAATTTAATTCTGAACGCCTTAGGAATGGAGTATCCTTGAGGAGTGATAAACAAGATACCTACTCCAGATCCATTCTGTGTATAGGAGCCATCAAAGAACAATTGCCATTCTCTAGAAGAAAGATTCATGATAGAGGAATCTAGAAACTCCATTTGCATTGGTGTGTCATCAAACAAAGGTGCATCTGCTAATTGATCAGCAATAACTTGGCCTTTAATAGCTTTTATTTCAACATATTCAATGTCAAATGCACTTAAGAGCATGACCCATTTGGCTAATCTAACCATCAGGGCAGCTTTGCTTAGTAGGTACTTTAGTGGATCAATCTTAGCTACTAAATGTGTGGTATGAGCTAACATATAATGTCTCAATTTCTATGAAGCAAAAATCACAGCTAGACAAGCCTTTTCAATCATAGAATAGTTATTTTCCTATGCCACCAATGTTCTATTGATATAGTATATAGCTCTTTCCTTTTTATTCTCATCATGTTGTGCAAGCAATGCCCCCAATGATGTATCTATTGCAGAGACATATAAGATCAATGGCTTCCCTTGAATAGGAGGCATCAAGATAGGATGATTTGATAGATACTTCTTGATATGATCAAAATTATTTTCACATTCCTCGCTCCATGCAAATGTCACACCTTTATGTAATGTCTTTGTAAAAGGTTGTGATATGTCTACTCACTGAGATATGAAGCGTCTAATAGATTGTACTATCCCTTGTAATGTTCTCATTTGGCTGATGTTCTTGGGAGGTTGCATCTCCATGATAGCTTTAACTTTAGCTAGATCTACTTCTATTCCTTTCTTTGGAACAATGTATCCTAAAAGCTTTCCAAAAGTGACGCCAAAAGCACACTTCTTAGGATTTAGTCTGAGACTAAATTTTTCCATTCTATCGAGTGTCTTGCTTAAGTCATTTAGATGTTCAGCTCTAATCATAGATTTTCCTAAAGTATCATCAACATAATCCTCCATAGTCCTATGCATCATGTCATGAAAAATAGAAGTCATAGCTCTCTGATATGTAGCACCAGCATTCTTAAGCCCAAATGGCATGACATTCTAGCAAAAGGTACCCCATGCACATGTGAAAGTAGTTTTCTCTTGATCCTCTGGAGCAATTTTGATTTGATTATATCCAGAAAAATCATCCATTAAAGAATACATCTTGAAACCCCCAGTCATGACCACTATCATATCAATGTTAGGTAGTGGAAAATCATCCTTAGGGCATGCCTTATTTACATCTCTAAAGTCTGTGCATACTCTTATTGATTTGTCTAGTTCAGAAATAGGTACAATATTAGATATCCATTCTACATAATCAATAACTCAGATAAATCCAGCTTTTAGGAGCTTCTCTAATTCAACTTTTACCAAGAGTGCAACATGTGGATGCAGCTCTCTCAATTTTTTCCTAACAGGTTTAACATTTGGAGCTATAGATAAATGATTCATTATAAGATCAGGATCCAACCCTAGCATATTTGAGTATTTCCATGTAAAGTTGATCTTCTTTTTTGTTAAGAATGTTGTAAATTTTTGCTTTTCTTCTTCTGATAAGGATTGTACTACATGGATCAACTGTGGTTCTTCTATTGTTCCCAAGTTGATAGATTGAGTGGGCTCAATTAGAGCTGGAGATCTGTCCTATAAATGACTCAGAAGGACATCAAATATCTCATCCTTAGGTGCCTCAGAGAAGTTTTCACCATCGAATACATCTTTTATTTTTACTTTTGTAGGTTCTGAGACTGCCACAAAGTAGTTTTCACCCTCAGAACTCCTTTCCTTTTTATTCGTATTCTTATTTTTCTGACTAAGATACTTGATGTCTGATGTTTTCATGCTAATGCTTGGTTCACTGATGGAAGTCCTCATAGGTTCAACTGCATTTAGGTAGCAAGAAAGGGCATAGTCGTTGGGAAAGGTATAAATACCTTGGTTCAATTTTGTGGACATTATGTCAAGAAGGTCAGGGCGTTGGATAGTCAAAGTGGTGAAAGATTGGGAAAGAGTGTTTATGGATATGGATCTATCATCATTGGTCCTAACCCAATGCTCATGTTCAAAGGTGATATTACAACTTAAGACATTCAATTTGTGAATAGGCTCAATGTCATTGTGGAAATCCACTTCAACCATCGATGGATCAGACTCGATAAGTTCATTATTTCTCTCTAGACTTACATTGGGTTTAGGTGCATATTGGTGAATAACATCAATATGCTTTTCTGTAATAAGTTCATCTAGTTCTGGAATGACTCCCCATTCATAGTCATTTGATTCATCTTATGTTTCTTCATCTAGACCTCTAGGAAATATAAGAACATGAGTAAAGTTAGGATAAATACCCCAAGAAGGGTTTCCCTTAGATTTCGATTTGAACTCATACTCATGGGAATCTGTCTCAGAATAGCTACCACCTTCCTTCTTATCTGTGTGATTGCCTTCGAGATTAGCTGGTTCTTGTGTTGCAACTATCTCTTGCTCTATAGTAGGTTCTTGTGTTTCTACTACATTAATTCTTTTTATTGGATCATCTTCAGCTTCAAGGAGGTATTTTATATCTTTAGTCAAATGCTCATAAGGAATGAGATCTTCAGTGGTGTCTGAATCATCACTATCAAATTGTTCTATTGTTTCTCCTTTTAGTTGATTCGCTACAGAGGGCTCAACTTGTTCTAAAACATGCGGGGAGTTCTTGCTAAGACAGAAAGGTTTCTTCATGTATCCTAGACCTATTGTATTCTTATTTTCTCGGCCACAATGATCAAGAGGTGACAAAAGACCTTTACCCTATAGTCCTAGAGGTCCTTTTCCTTTATATCCCATTTTTGTGATCAATTTGTCCCCTGGGCCATATGACTTAGAAGGGATATTCGGTATTTTAGCATCACATTTTTTAACCACTTCAAATTTAGGTTCATCTTTGTATAGCCATGTAAGCATAGCTCCATCTTCTTCAAACTCTTGTTTAGATACTTGTTCTACAACAAAATTTCCTTTATATGCCTCAAGAGGTTCTTTAGACTCCTTTTTAGACTGTTTTAGAGTTTGCCCATAAGACTTAGGAGAGATCGGGAGAGATGTCAAAGATAAGACTGGCTCTATAGTATATTCTCCCATACCATTATCTTTGATCTTAACCTCTTTAGCAATGTCCTCCATCTTGGACATGGATGCTACATCTGTTTGCTTAGTGGAAGATTCTCTATTTTTGGGAACAAGTTTATCAGCACTCTCTTTCAAGGTATTGCAAGCTGTATACAGATCAGCTGGAATTGTCACCTCTACTCCTTCATAAGGAAATTTCAAACACTGATGGAATGTAGAGGGAATGGCTTTCATTTCATGTATCCAGGGTCTCCCTAGAAGGATATTGTAAGCCAAACATATATCAAGAACTTGACATATAGTATCTCTGATGACAAGACCTGCTCTGATAGGTAAGACAATAGTTCCTTTAGAAGATCTCTCTTGCTCATCATATGCTTTGATAGTTATCTTCTTCCTGGGATCAATGGCCATTTCTAAAAATCCCAATTGTGTAATCAAGCTGAAAGAACAAATGTTTAGGCCAGCACCTCCATCTATCAACACACATTTGACATGACAGTTTTGGATCAAGACTTCAATATGCAAGGGCTGGTTATGCAAATGACTCAAGGAGTTATCATCTTCCTCTGAAAAGGAAATGTACTATGGAGACGTAAGATGACCAGCCATAGTCTGGAATCTGTCTGAATCAAGGTCATCAGGAACATTGCATCTGAGCAGAGCTTTTTCTAGAATGGATCTATGAGCTGGAGATATCCAAAGCAACTCAAACATGGAGATTTTAGCATTTGTGTGCTGGAGTTGTTCGACAATACTGTATGAAGTAGGCCTCGTGTCTTTAGGATTTGAAGATTTAGACGTAGTCTTCTATTTAGAAGTAGATGAAAGATTGAAAGGCACCTTAGGGACATTGGATGGATCTGGTATTTGTCCTTGTAGGTGTGCCTGAGCTTGTGAACAAGTAACTGCATTAGCTGATTGATTTTCTCTATCTCTTCTTACAATTGTGATGACATTGCAACGCTCAGATAGGCATGGTTCAACTATATTGATAACAGCATTGTTTCCAGAGTAGGCATAATTGACTTTAGCACTCATATTAGGCTAAGAAGAAGAATCTTCTTTACCATGTTTAGGAAATGGTTCTATGAATGTTGTATGATCATTATTACTCTTATGATTGTCAATCATGATGTCGCCATTATCAATTTTGTCTTGTATAATGTGCTTCAAGCGAATGCAGTTATTAATCTTATGACCTTTATTATGATGGAATTCATAGAAATCATTCTCTCTCCACCATTTTGGTTTAGGTTCCAGATCAAAGACTTTCATCTCAGGCAAGTAGATGATTTTTTTTGCCAATAGATTTTTCATTGTAGATTCCAAGAATTATCCAAGAGGAGTGAATTTGTGATTAGGATCTGTAGCCCAAGGTTTGTAATCAGATGACTTTTTGTTGGACTTTGTGGCTTTGGCTTCAAAAGATTTGATGGCTTGGGTACCAACAGTGAGATTGAAAGTAGGTGCCTTAGATGGGGCACAGATATTATCAACAACACCATCTGTGACAACGCCTTTATTCTTGTTCCAATTTTTGTTCTTGTCCTTAGAACTAGATCCAGATTCATACTTATCCTTTTGAAGTGTGATGTCTCCTTTTTTCACAAGTACTTTCTCAATTTTGATCACATTATCTACCATCTTGTCAAAAGATGTATGATTTTGCATTTGTAAAGGGTAGTTGATTTCTGGAACAAGATTGTTGATGAAAATTTCCAACTTCTCAGTTTTGGGAATGGGTCTAGCATATAGAGAAAATTTCTTCCTCCACCTCTTGAGAAATGTCAGGAATGGTTCTCTTAGATATTGTTTTAGATTACAGATGTCGATCATGGTGACCGGATGTTGAATATTGTAGGAGTATTTTTGATAGGACAATTTGATTAACTCCTCAAAATTTTTGATAGTAGGAGGCATTCTAGAGAACTAATGAATGGTTTCTCCTCCCAGAGATTGAGGGAAAAGATGCATTAAGTAGGTTGGTTCATGCATAAACTCCATAGATTGAGTACAAAATTCTCTAACATGATCTTGAGGGTTAGAGTTTCCATCATACTTATCATATTTAGGAATCTCCACTCTTTTAGGGAATGGAGGCATGTATAAGTCTTTATCAAATGGAAAAGGGCATAGAGCTTCCATGGAGAACTCCTTAGGTTCCTTTTCTTTTTCAAGTTTGTTAAGTTTGACTTGCATGGCATGCATCTGTTTCATCATATTTATGATAGGAGTTTCTTCCTCATGTGTGATGATATCTTCTACATTAAATTTTGGAGGAAGTTTAGCTCCTTGATGAGCTAACTCTAGAAAGTATGACTCTCTATCTTCTTTCAAGAAATGCCTCATCATTTTCTTGAAGTCATCATCATTTTGATATCGAACAATTTCAGAAGGTGTAGGTTCTTGATCCACAACATGTTGAGAATGGTGTCCTTGAGACCCATGTTGTGTCCCTCCGTGAGACATGTTAGGATTTTTAGGGCTCCCTAGATTAGATTGAGGAGGGGTTTTTTTATTACCTCCATGAGTTGATGGAGGGGGTACGTAACCAGTTTTCAATCAAGAATTGCCAAGATCATCATCTTCGAAAAGGCTAGAATTGTAGAGTTGCTCAAGAGTGGGACCCTTGTGAATAGTCAAAGGTGCAGTGCTAAGTGCTTCTCTGGATTTCTTGTGTGCCAAAGCTCTAGTTTCCACCATTAACCTTGGGTAAAGCAAAAGAATGAGATAAAGACAACTGAAGAATGAATTGATTCAAGAAGACTGAATGACGCAACCTTGTCAAGATTGAGGTGATTAAAAATTAGATCGGATGTAAATGAAGGATAATGTGCCACAGTGGTGTGGGTAGATGCCCAACAGATGGCGGGCATGAGCTCGTAACACCTACCTGTTTAGCAAGAAGACTAAATTTGAAGATAATGTTGACAAGGTTTTGACACAAGATGAAAAAGACTCAAATCGATAACCCAGAAGGCAAGATCAAAATCAAAGGCTCACTTGAGGAAAATGAATGAATTTGTTCTAGTTTCTGCTCTATTCCTAACATAGTGACTGGTTTAATAGATTCTAGAAATAGGCTATAAAAACTGAGTTTCTGACAATTCTGACCACTTTCTAGTAATTTTTCTCAAACGACTTTCTGTAAGATCGTACAATAGTGGGTATGCTGTAAAATGACAATTGACAAACTTGTATGATAGTTGCAAAACTCACATGACAATTGATAGCAGATTTTTTACTTTTGTTTTTTACTAGTGGCAAAACTCATACGACACTATACAAGCTATCATACGACAATAAGGGGGTTCTGAAACAACACTTGCCAAAACTTGTATGACTTTCTGACCTGATGGGATGACTTTTGACTCCAGAAAGGATTTTTACTTCAGATTTTGCAATTTTTTGGTTTTTTAATTTCAGATTGTTCACAAATTTCTCTGTCCAGGTTTGAAGATTATTTTGAGATTGTTCATTTTCAGTAACCAAATAGATAAACAAGCACGCAAAATAGCAAGCAAGTGATTCCAAGCACGTCTGAAAACAATCAATAGGGGACAAAGCAACCTTGTGCATGAACAATCAAGTGACTGAATGTGCTAATCCCTAGGAGTGCTAATTGTGTATGTTCCAAAAAAAAATTCAATAATGCACATATTCCTAAAAAAATGAAAATTTGGCCTCACTAGGGTTTGTAGTAATGGTCTGACTCTGCAACTTTTATGATCTCAAGAGGGCAAACTCGAATCCAGATGCACTAGGGTTTTGACATAGTCTGAGAAATTAATCAATCAGGAGCTGCTAGGGAGATTTGACAACCCAACAAGAGACCACACCTATGAATATTTCCTCCACAAGGACATTTATATAGCTGTTGCTGCTACCATGGTGAAAATGGCTATTACCACTTGAGATTCTGTCCACATGGTTGACCCAATTAAGGGAATGTCCACTATGGTTAACCCTCTCTAAAGGTGACTCACAAAAGATACCACATGGGGACTGGTTCCAGATTCAAGGATCTGAGTTTCTGATACTACCCAAAAAGGGAATAGAGCATAGTCCTCTAGCCTTTTCACTTTTAACCAAAACAAAGTAGATAGATTAATCCGACACGCTAAGACCAAGATTATCTCACAAAGATCTATGACATCAACCACTTATGATCTATCAACCTCTCCAAAGAGAGAATGTATCGATCAAAAGTTGAAGACACATGAATCTAGTAGAACATGAGACTCTCTCAATACCTTCCCTACCTACAAGGGGATCCTTCGTCAAGAGGAGCTTTGCATGAATAAACAAGCGAAAGAAGCTCAATCTCTCAAGATCATCTGCAAATAGTGTTCATAGGGCCTATTTACTATGTGTAACAGATATGCAGAAAGTAAATCTATGTTCATTTTATAGCCCAAAATGAAGTCTGTGATATGAAAGCAAGAAAATCACACAAGCTTGACACGTGAGAGTTCATTTTAATCCAAATTGAAATGTTATCAGCTTGAGAAGAATACCTGAATTCCTCGCAACGTGCTTAGTAGATTTTTACCTATTTTAGCAATTTAGTTGTGCTTTTTGCAATCAGATTCAACAAGTATCAGTCAAAATTAGAATATTTCAATTGTTAGGGTTAGCTATTAGTCCAAATCTGAAAAACTGCCAAAAATGTTGAAATGACAATTGAATTCTAGAGTCAAAACTCATACGACAGTGGGTTAGCTCCCAGACGATAGTCTGGAAACTTGTACAACTGTGGGTGTCTTCTCATACAAAAATCATACTCTCTAATATGAGCCTTGAAATCTGAACCTGTCGTATGACAGTGGTTACCTCCCGAAACAACTTTCTGACAAAAGTCGTACGAAAAATGTACGGACAGAAAATAAAAATTGTAGCTTTAACTAGAAAATGACAAGAAATTGATAGAAAGGTGATGGAAACCTATTTCAAGGCCCCACGATGGGTGCCAAAAATGTGTGTTTGAATCTTGTACCTAGCTGTAGACACAACACTTCAGTAAAACATTAGAGGTTAGCCAAAAACTAAAATATGCAATGAAATGGAAACTAAACTAACCAGGCGATTTACTACCTTCTAGTAGGTGCGAGTATGATACTCTCAAATCAAACTAAGACTAGTGAAAATGAAACACCTAAATGAAGGATTTGAATGCAAAGAATGAAAGATTATGTGAATGCAGATTATTCTATATTTTTGGATTTTTTGTGCAATAATATGGAAAACTGTATGAAATTGATCTAGAATGAATGAAATTGGAATGCAGATTTGATCTAAAAATGCTATGAATGAGTATGAAACTATGAATAAGAAACTATGTAAAAGCTAAATGATCAACTATGAAAGATCTCACAAATCGCCTATCGCAAATGCTCAATCCTTCAATCGCCAATTTGCCAAAGTAATTGTGCAAATTCGAGTGTTCTTATTATTAAGAGTTGAGACTTGTTTTTATAGAAATCTAGGGCTTTGAGGATGCAGGAGAAAAGCCATAAATCACTCTTGATAAACTCAGGTTGATTTTTGAGTTATCAAGAAATCAGAGATAATTAACTCACAAAATCATGCAAAAGCATGCAAGAACAGCTTTTTAACTCAAATCAGAAGTTTAGATCAGCTTTGAACTCAAAATAGAGTGTTGAGTTTCCAAAAGTTAACAATTTGCATTGATTTCCTGATTTTGAGTTTAACTGCTCTTTGAATGTGCACAATTAATTATGAATTAAATAAATAAATAAAGTGATTTATCCTCAACTTAACTGATTTTTGAAATTAAAACAATTGATTTATGGGTTAATCAATTATTAAATCAAACTTTATTCAAAAACTATATTATTAAATTTGACAACTGACATGAATTAATTAAATAAGAATTTAATCAATTAGTCATAAGATTTTTGATTTATTGTCAAAATTAAATAATACAATTTAGGAATAATTTGATTAAATTCGATTAAATAATTAAGTGGCAGTATTAAATCTGATTAATTAAATATTCAGAATATTCAATTAATCAAACTTTAGGATAAACAAGATTTATCGCCAAATAATTATTAAATTAAGAATAATTATGATAAATTAGGAATATTACTAGGAATATTCCCTGATGCAGAATTTAGGATAATCAATTAGGATTCAATAATGTGCAGATGTGCCTTAGGTTAGGACTTTGATGTCAATTTCACTTGAATTGAAGATGTAGGAGGTTAATGAACCTATAGCCCATTTTTGGGGTATTACAATATGTACTAGTCCTCAAACCAAAGCATCATAAACACTCTCTCAAAGAGTTTACCTAAACATGAACTTAAGTCTCAACAAAGGTTGGGTAGAAGTGACTAAAATAATACAACATCATAATACATGATAAATAACCACATGAGCATTAATAGAAAAACACACCCCCAAACCTCTGGTGTACTACTCCTAAAGACAATGTATTTCCCAAATGAAAACTACCAAATAAAGTATCAAATGCACTCAATAGACAAATCCCTATATAATACTCAGATGTATAAGCCATTCCACTTATTTACAAAGTCTACTTTTGGATATACATACGTTCATAAATTTATTTTTTAAAACAACTCTAAGCATAACAAAAGACCAAATGTTTAATAAAAATATTAAATTTACCCCTAATATAAATATCATTCCTATTTATACAATTTATTGAACAATTTAACATTTAATGTAAAGATTTCAACTTTCAAATAAATATTACTTCTATTAATATTTACTAAACAAAATACCCATAAATATTAATTTAATATTTTAACAAATATTAAAAATAACTCTTATAAATATTAAACAATATTTAATATTTATTTATTAAACTAAATTTATTAATTTATTAATTTACTAAATATTAATTAACAATTATTATTGTTGTTGTTGTTATTATTTAATATTAAATAAATTATAATTAAAAAAATTAATTAATTTAATTTAATTTAAAAAAATAGGCATATAATATTAGGGGGGACTAGGTCCCACCCCCATCTTCCATTTATGTGCTCCCCCCCCTGCCCCCCCCCTTTTAAGGGAGGTTGACCACAATCATTGTCGTATGACAGGGGTACCATCATCGGTAGTACTCTGTTGTGTCAGCAAAGCTACCATCACATGCAGGGGGAGGTGGGGTGATGTCCCCTCCCACTTCCATGATATATTTTATCTTTAAAAAAAAATTATATTTTATATTTTATTTTTTTTCTTTAAAAAAAAAAGAATTTTATTTCATACAAGCATATATATATATATATATATATATATATATATATTTGAAATTTTCTTTCCCTATAATCTGATAGGCTTTTTCCAGCAACTTATCTATTTATTTTATTTTAATAAACATAGAATAATTAAATATTCCTATAATTTATTTTCAATGGGTTTATTTTTTTGCCAAAATCAAATCAAACCCTAATTGAAATAATTTCATGTTTTTTTTCCTATTGTTCTTCAAACAAATTTTGGGTTTTTTGTTTTGCAAAAGAAATTCAATAACCAATTCAAACTGAAAAACAATGAAAAATCAAATAGTAATCCACAATACAAATAAAACCATAATTTTCAACAATCAATTCCAATCACAAAGTAGACAATCTTTTCAAAAGAACGATTAACCTAGGTTTTCAAACCCTGCCCAAAGTCCTCCAACTGAAACAACAAATAAGGCCAAATCGAAGACTCCCAAAAATCCAAGCTTTAAAAAAATAATTGTTTAACTTCCAATCACCACAATTCTCCAAAACCTAATAGATGTTCTAAAATAATAACCCAAAACCCCCTAATATAGAAAACTTCACAAGCTAGGTTTTCAAAACATGTAACTCCAAAAACAAGACAAGCTCTACTCAAAAATAGTAAAAGAATTACTTAACTCGAAATCACTAAAATAAGAACTTAAGTACAACCTCATTTTTATCAAACCCTCTTTGCATGATTAATTTTAATTTTAATAATAAAATATGCACTTTTTCAATTTTCAACTCCTAACTCGACTTTAACTTAAAATCATATTTCACTTTATTAATTAAATGTGCAAATTGAATTGTATTTAATATTTTAATTTACTAATTTAATGTTTAGGACATCTTAATAACATGCAACTTGATAAATAATTATTAATTGATATTATCTATGCATTTAAATTCTAATTCAAAATTTAATATTTAATTACATATTTAATTTCCAAAATTAGACTTTTAATTAAGTCTTTTATATAAATAAAGGTATTTAATTAACTCTTAATAATTAAATATCCTTATATTTAATATTCCCATATTCATAAAATATAATTATTCTAATCTAATAATTAATCTTAATTTAATTATTTTAATCAAATAACCACACAAAAAACTCACTTGACTCACAACACGCAAAAATCAACTAACTCAAATAACAAACAAACTCCAAGGAAGGGCTCATAAATTCACATCACCTTGACAAATTCGAATGGACAGAAAAATAGATACTTGTCCATTATTTTAGGACAATCAATGGCTTGGGTTGGGATTTGGATATGTATGTTATCTCCCCTCTCTTACGATTGAGATATTGTGATAGGGCTCGCTCATCTTGGCAATTCAGGGAAGTCGATGCCTGATACCTATAAACCTACATAAAAGATGAGCATGTACATACATGTATAAATATATAACAAACAATGGTGGGGATTGGTCGATCGTGTGGATATCAGAAGCAACTAACTAAGACTTCATCCCTCAACCATATCAGGCACATCAAACATAAGAGTAATACATATACGCCAACCATACACATGCAAGTATGGGGTTAGTAAAACCATAACCATTAATGACATCCTAACATATAAATCATCATCATGAAATAACCATAACATATATATAACATCATAATTTGCAAATTTAATCTACATGAAAATAACCAAAAATATGTAGTTGTATACACATGATATCTCACAATTATCCAATGTATGGCATACATTCATATCCTCAAGTATTTCTGAAATAATCAACACACACATGAAAGTGGCCTAAAAGAGTTTGGAAATCTGAAAAGCAAGCTATGGGAGGGGTATTACAGTATGCAATCATATTAAAAAGATTAATACAAATCAGGATTTCTTCTTTCAAAGGTGTGATTTTAGTGACTTTATTGATTAGTTCCTTATGATATCTATTTCATAAAAATAGAGGTCGAATGTGTAGTCTTATAGAATATTATTTTGAATATGTTACAATTTGATCATCAGGATAAAGATTGGTTATCAAATTTATTCTGTCTTGTTGGCCTTTCTAAGAAAAATTAAAATCAATAAGACTAACTGCAATATTAATTCAAAATTATATGAACATATAGAATCCATTTGGTTGATAGTTTAAAATTATCTCATAAGGTTATACATATAATCATAAAGATACAACTTCATCACCTAAGAAGGAGAAGGTACTAGTCCATTGTTAATCTCTAGATTTTGGTTAGCATTTGTATTTATAAGTCATTCATTTAAGCATTCATTCATTTACAAGCAATATATTTTAAAGAACTCTTTGAAAAGTATTTTATTAAAGCATTCAAATAGCATTGAAGTATTTAGAGGTTGTGATATCCACAATTTGATTTATCTCAAGAATTCACTTGCCATCTTGAGAGATCACTTAAAGTTTAATATTCAATTTGCAATCTACTATTAAAAGCCTTAAACCATAAAGTTTGGTTGAGGTATAGGCAAACCTACCTAGGTCCTATAGAACCTAAAGTGCAAGGGAGGAGGATCATAATCGATCACTCTCATTAGTTGGCCAAGTCAGTTGGAAAATCCAATCATTGAGTGGGAAAGCTCATAGGATTTCCAATCTATTGATTTGGGAACCAACAAATTCGTGACTCTCCTAGGGAGAGTTATATATAAAAACTATTGAGAATCTTTGGTGATAAGAAAAATTTCACTCTACTGGAAGGAGGAGCCCATAAGACCAGCAAATAATATTTTCCTTGAAGAGAGATAGCGACTCTATTCAAAAAGGAATTTTGATTAATGATGCTACTGAGGGAGAAAACCTAGAAATAGATGAAAAATTTCCTCTTTGAAAGAGGAGACATTTTTATAATATAAAATTTCTTTCAATATATACCAACCATTTAAGAGAAAACCATTTATTCCATATGGCGTTATGCCATTGGATCCTAGAAGGTTTCAATGTGTTCCAAATAAGTCATTCCCTAAGCTTTCACAACTTGTACCAAAGTTTCATGGAGAGTATGATGAATCTTCACTTGATCATTTGGATGTATTTTATACATTCATAGAGGATTATGAGATTTATGCATAGGATCAGGTGATGAAGCTATTTGTTAGGACATTGAAAGATAATGCTAGAGAAGTGTATGAATCACTACCTACATAGAGCATCTCATCATGGAGAGAATTTGGGTGATGGTTTCTTGATATGTTTCATGATGTAAATAAGGAAGAAGAAAGCATGTGTTATGAACAAGAAGAAAATCAGAATTACATTATGGAAGAAGAATCTCACATGTCTCCCTTAGATGCATTTTTCAATTTGGAAAGATATGATGGTGAATCTACAATGCATTTAATCATGAGGATGAGGAAAATCTATCTAGAAATACCTTCAAACATCATGCCTCCACGTAGGCAATTTATAATAAAATTCATGAATTAGGAATCTTAGGTGATTGTGATTTGAAAAAAAAATTAAAATTTTAAGAGAAGATGATGAATAGAGGAAAAAATGTACAGAAGTAGAACATGAACCAAGTGTTGTTTCAAATTCAAGTGAAACAATTTAGGATCAAATTGAAGAAGAATCTAATCATAATGAGACTTGTATGGAAACAAATATCAGTGAATGTAATAATGAAGAAAAAGATCTTAGTTCAAAGGAAATTTCAGATTTTTTAGATAGGGAATATTAGAAGCATGTTGATAAAAATGGTACAAATTTTTTCATAATTCACAAGGATAAATAGATTAATGGATCAATGAATAAGATTCAGAAAGTGTTTGATGAAGCATATGATTTTTAGGAGGATGATGCATATGATAAATATACGTATCATGATGAGTGTACAAAAGGAAATACACATGGAACTGATTTCAAACATTTTCAAAATTGCTTATATAATGGAATTCCAGAAAAAGCATGAAGAAAAGTTTGGTACAGGTTTGTATGGATTTTTCAGTATTTCATTGTTCATTATTTCAAGATGAGAATTTATATTATGAGCATAAGGAAAAAGAATGTATTTTTGTAAGAATTTGCCTAAGGCAAAGAGTAGAAACCAAGATCTAGAAGCTCAAGAGATAGCACAAACAAGAGAGACAAGGCAATATGATCAAATGAAGAATTCAATAATGATCAAATGATGGATAATAGATTGATTACAAAGTAGGAGTGCCTAAATATATAGGCAATGCAATAAGACTACATGATAAGGAGATGATAAGATATCACCCACACAAGGTGGAATCACATGTCCACCAAAGGTGGATCATCCTCTTGTACATCAAAGTATGTGCAACATGTGCAACAATGAGAGGATGATAATGTGATAAGAGCACTAAAGGTGGATCTCACACACAAAGAGGTATGTAATGACAACTATCACACCTAAAGTGGAAGTTCTCCTAACCATGTGCTAAAATGAAATGCAAACTCCTAAGTGTCTCGAAGACAACTAAATGCAAATGCATTATCCTAAGTAAACTTAAGTAAAGTGTAATTAGTAAATATTTAATTACACCAACACCCCCCCTTAAGTGCAACTTAGGGGAATGCACTTAAGCTCACAATGCAAGATGGGTCCCGGCTACTAGGCCATGTTAGGTACCCATGTACAAGATGCAAGAACAATGCAATCTCTCATAAAGCGGAGAAAGAGGGAAAACCTCATGGGAAAAACCCTCCCCCAAAAAGAGAGATGAATACAAGATGCATGCAAGGATGGAGTAATCAAGACCCCCCTATTATGACATACATCATGCATATACAATAAAAAATCCCCCCAAAGGAAGGAAATAGGGAAGAGAGACAAAGTAGCCCTCCTTCAATGTTGAATCTCCTGCAAAGATGGTCCAAGATGTTGACCAATACTCCTCCATAGGAAGAAAATAGAGCCAATGCTGCACCAAGTGTCAAAGTGTGACAAAATAAAGTACCAATGTCGATGTAGAATGACTGACGGAATGCCCATTAAGATATGATAGAGATGAGGCATGGAGACACCTGCAAGCACCAATTGGGTACTCAACTGACAGGTTGAACTTGTGTCGTGCATCCATTGATTGGTTGGAGCATAACTTTCAAGAACCAAGTCTCATGATATTCCTAATCTACTAACATAGGGATTACATCAAATGTGTCATCAATGACAAGGTACAAATAAATGTGGCACTTTATGATAGTGCGTGTACAACATTGCTCATGCAAGAGCATACAACATCAAATAAAAAGCTGGAAACATGTAAAAGATGAAGCCACCAAGGATGCCCTGTCAAATGCTGCAGAAAAAATGTCCTCCTATTGGCCTTGTGCTAAGAAGTCTTTGGGACGAAATTGGCCTCCCCCCCTGGCTACCGGTTGGATGACGCTGCAAAACAGGTATGTAGATGGCAAAGAAAAAAATTGTTCCCAATTTTGCTTAATTATTTATATTTTGTTTTCCAAAAACCCCAAAAAGTTTAAGAAAACCATTTATTAAAAAACCCAAAAAAAACTTTATTAAAAAATAAAGAAAAACACAATTTGATTTTTTTTAATTTTTAGATTTAAAAAACTTTATTAAAAAATTTAATAAAGAAAAACATTAAAAATGTTTTATTAAAAACAAACATATTAAATTTTTATGAAAAAAACTTTTCAAAAAAACATATTAATAAATAAAGTTTTTATTAAAAAAACTTATTTAAAAAACCATATTAAAAAAACATATAAAAAAATATTTTTATTAAAAAACATTTTTAAAAAAACATATTAAAAAAAACTTTATTTAAAAAACTTTTTAAAAACTTTTTTAAAAAAAACTTTTACCCCTTTCAAGGACCGCACAGTGTGGGTACTGCACCTAGCGGTACTGTCTACAGTGCATACCGTCACTGTAGTGCGGTACAACCTACAGTGTAGGTACCATCACTGTAGTGCGGTACAACACTGCAGTGCAGTACCACCTGCAGTGCCTGCAACCCCAAAAAAAAATTTAAAATTTCAAAACTAAATTTCAAAACTAAAAAAAGAATGCCTCCCCCCCCCCCCACCCTTAATTTTTAATTTTTTAATTTTTCAATTTTTAAAAAAATGAAATAATAAAAAATGAAAATATTAAAATAATGAAATCGTACCTACTTGTAGATCCATATGACGGAGCAGGGAGGGAGATTTTTTTCCTGAGACCAATGGTGTCTGATCTGGTCGAATGAATAGTCAATCTTGGGGTTTTTGGCTGCTCTGATCGCAATGGCAATGTCAGATTTGGCCTAATGTGCTCCAATTTTGTAGATCGGCCTTAAGGGTCCGATTTGCAAAAAAAAATTTGCCTCAAATTTGACTTTTGCCCAATATAAGCAAATTTATAGTCAAAATTTATAGAAATAGCCACCCAGATGCAATGGCGAGGTCTGATCTTGCTCAAAACACTCCCACAAAATTTTGATCCCAAATCTGAATCGTGGCTCTCCAAAAGTTGAAGCAATCAATTGCTCTCTAATGGCTATGCAATGAAAACTCTTTTGGCTCTGATACCATGTAAGAATTTGCCTAAGGCAAAGAGTAGAAACCAAGATCTAGAAGCTCAAGAGATAGCACAAACAAGAGAGACATGGCAATATGATCAAATGAAGAATTCAATAATGATCAAATGATGGATAATAGATTGATTACAAAGTAGGAGTGCCTAAATATATAGGCAATGCAATAAGACTACATGATAAGGAGATGATAAGATATCACCCACACAAGGTGGAATCACATGTCCACCAAAGGTGGATCATCCTCCCTTGTACATCAAAGTATGTGCAACATGTGCAACATGTGCAACAATGAGAGGATGATAATGTGATAAGATCACTAAAGGTGGATCTCACACACAAAGAGGTATGTGATGACAACTATCACACCTAAAGTGGAAGTTCTCCTAACCATGTGCTAAAATGAAATGCAAACTTCTAAGTGTCTCAAAGACAACTAATATACAAATGCATTATCCTAAGTAAACTTAAGTAAAGTGTAATTAGTAAATATTTAATTACACCAACAATTTTCAAATCTATCTTATGATAATACCATATGTGATGAAAACTCTTATATGTGTCCTAATTGACTATTTGAGAAAGATAAAATATTTCTTGAAAAATGAGGAGATGGTAAGAATAGATAATATGGAACATGATTCAAAAAGGATAAATAATTTGAAATATTACAAAAGGGGTCATGTGGAACTCACTCTTATTAAGGACATAAGTATTAAGGAATATTTACCAGAAAATATTTCTCCCAAGATAAGTGCACAGTCAGAAAATGAATTACAATGTGAAAAGGGTAATCGAATTTGTGACATTGGAAATGTTGAACATAATCATATTCATGAGAAATTTAAATATGTCAATGAAGTTGATTTCAATTTTTTTTATTGAAGAGAAAGGGCATAATGAAACGTTGGGGTTTCTAAATGAATATCCAAGTGAGCATCAAGAATACTTGAGGAACAAATAAAAAATATACAAAGTTTGATAAATGCACCTGAAGAAAAAGCATGCAATGGATACTATGAACATTCTTATCAAAAGATGAAATATAGTGAGGAAAGAGATGATGACATCTTCATAAGTTTCCTATTATTACATGATTAGCATCAGGTTTTTGACAAAGGAAAATAATGATGTTCAATTTTGGGGGGCCTGGGGACACCAAATTGAATTCAGGCAAGGACCTACAAAAGATAGGTTTGGAAGAAAAATATCAAAAAGCAACCACATGTGAAGTCTTACATGACAAAAGAGCACATAACAAATTTTTTAAAGAAGGTGAGTGGGTCCTAAAATGAAATGCTAAGGATCGGGACAAAGGCAAACATGGGAATTTGAAGAACTTTGGCTTGAACCTTATGTCATTGTAGCAAGAGTAGGAGAGAACACCTATTTCTTGCATAACATTGATTGAGAAATTTAAGAGCTTCTAGTACATATATGGTAAATACTTGAAATACTTCTTCTCTTGAAGAAAGTTAGGGTGTATTTTCTTTTGTAAAGAGTAGAATAGGTTATTTTACTATTTTCTGCTTTTGTATTTTATCTCAGATTAGCTAATAATGGTCTCTTCTCTAGAGATAACTAGGACCTTGCTATGTTCATGAAGAAACATACATCTCCAAAAAGAGCCATTTTTATCACATAACTTTTCAATTTAATTATGCCCTTAGGGATTTCTTTTAAGACTTGATCCATTAAAATTTTGCATTTTCATCCTTGATTTTGATTCATGAAAGTATTTTTATGGTGAACATATTTTATCATGAGAATAGTTACTATTGGTTCTTTGTGTGTAGGATGAATGATCTCACATTAATTATCACCCATATGTGATTTGGGTCTTGAAAACCAAGCATTAGCTGGGTAGCTTAAGGGTAGCACTGAGATGAGGCAAAATGGATAAATATTTTCTTGAGTTACAGAATGAAAGAAAGGATCCTCTTCTTATTGCCAAGTTTATATGAAAAAATATCTATTACTATCTCATATGGTTTGCATGAGAGAAAGAAAAAGGTATACCGATGGAGGTTAGCATTGTTGGCAGGAGTCGACCCGATAGAAGCACTAGGAGAAATAAGTGACAACCCCAACAATAATACATTGTTGTAGGGAAGACAAATTTGACTAGCATGTGTTTATGTCACCATGTTCCTACATTGAGCAAGATTGCATTTTCAATAATTCAAAAGAGGGGTTAACGAAGTAAACCATTTCCCGATGTGAATAATATTAAATAAAATATTGGCAAGAAGCGGCATCGAACAATATGGAGCTTCAAATAAGTTAAAAGGGTTCTCAATGAAGGAAAATATTATTTGAAAGATCATTGAATTTTCAAAATAGATTATATGGTAGTATATACACATGGCATCCAAATCCTATAGTAGCAAAAGCGTTGAAAAGTCCATCGAACAATATGAGGTTTTAGATAACTCAAAAGGAGACTCAGCAAAAGTAAAATGGTATTTGAAGACCCTTCGAAAAGGTAGCCTTGGCAGATGAGACACTTGTCACTACAAGATTGAATCACATAATGATGAGGGTTGTGCCAATAACAAATGTGTTTCAAACAACATAAAAAATAAATCAGCAATGGCCTGAAGTTACTCGATGAATTAGCTTCTCAAAATGATAATTGTAGATAAAATATGCATTACATGTGGCATAATAGGATCACATCACAAATAAAAAAGAATCATTGGATAAAAGGGAGTTTCAAACAAAGTTCAGATTTAGTATCTTTTTAATCATCAATCGATCTTCATTCAGTCAAGCTCGGAGTCGATTTCTCTTTCTTAGGAATAGTTTCATCGCTTTATATCAAACTATTTTATGCTTTAAAATTAGATGTTTTTTGAATCAATGTGTTGCTCACACATTAATTCAAAGAGGGGCAAATGTAATCACCCAAAAATGGTCTTCTAAACCATGGGCCCCTAATCTCAATTATTTATTATAATCATAAAAGTCCTAACCCAAAAAGGAAATTCAATTATATCACTAAATCTGATCTAATCATTAAAGTTACAAAATCATTTAAATCAAGTAATTGCTAAATATCAACCTTTTCTGGCAATTAAAAGTAATTAAATCAATTAATTCAATTAAATGTCCTAGCACATTAATTAAATTGAACCCATTTTTCCATTTACACATAAAAAAGTAATTAATTTAAATTGAATTGAATTAAAAATGCAAAATCGAGATAAATCTCCAAAATTGATAAAAACAAGGAAGAAATTTATAAAAACAAGAAATAAAGAAGAACTAAGATAAAGGTAGAGTTGCATAAATCAAAAAAGAGGGAAAAAGTTGTTAACTTGAGCATCAATCAATTTTAACTCCTAATCAAACTCAAAAAGTAACCAATCAACTCAGCTTACGTGCTTTAAACTCAACTTTGGGAAAATTTGGATCGTTCATCCCAAATCAATCTTGACCATCAATTTTATTAGGGTTCCTATAAAAGAAAGGTTCCTCCTCTCATTCGATATGTGCAATTTTGAGTAAAGACATTCTACTGAAGCTATTGTGCATCAATCCGAGGGTTCACATATTCTTATTATTTTTTTATTATTTGCATATCATATTTAGCTTAAAATCATGTTTCTTTCATAGAATATAGCTTAATTCAATTATCTTATCTGCATCATAAAATAAAATAAAAATAGATTAATATGCATTTCATTTAAATCCTTCATTTCAATTGTTGTATATAGTCACTGATATGCTCAAAAAATATGAGAGCACCATACTCGCATTGATTAGGAGGCAATAGATCAATTTGTATGGTTGTCTATGTTTATTTATCTTGTACCATTCATCTAACCATGCATGTAATAATATATTGGGTGTTTATGATTGCAGCTTGTAGGTAAAAATTTCACACACACACACACACACACACACACACACACACACATCTACCTCCATGATCTACACCTCCATTTTTCCCTTTTCCTTATATCAAAAACTAGGTCACCAAAACCCTAATTCACCTTATTTTCAAATCATCACACCAAATCTCATGTTCAGATCCATCTATGACCATCAAATCCAAGCCACAACCCTTAAATACCACCTCAACATCATAGATTTGTAATATTACATAGTTTACCACTTGCACAATATGATTTACCAACCTAGTCTATTAAAAATAAGAATAATAATAAAAATATTATTATTGACCAAAAATTCCACCATTTTGATCCTTCTAATCCATGTATAACACTAAATAATCAAGAACATACTTCAATAACATCTTGCAGTATCATGATAAACACTTATCTACATAAACCACCACAACCATTGGATTTGTCAACCCTTTTTCACTTGTTTCTCAAGAACTTTGTCAAAAATCTCAGAGACAATAAAATTATGCCATGTGAACCTCTGAAGTGTTAGGATTAAGTAATACTGAGAGGGGGGGTGAATCAGTATTACAACACTTCAAATTAAACTTAAACCAATTTCAAATAAACCATATGAATGTTGAAATGAAAAGAACATAAACACATAACACATAACTCATAACACCATTATTTTTTTTTGAGGAAACCCTCACCAAGGGAAAACCCCGGTGGGGATGGTACCCACAACCATGCACTAAAATATAGAATCCTTATTAGGAGATCTAGCCCTATTAGGAGTTGAGTATTACATAGTACATTTCCTTGTTAGAGGAATAGAAATCTTGTTAGGGGTATACATAAACCCTGTTAAAGGTGTGGTGAGCTTACAGCTCTTACAATCAAAATTTTGTTACAAAAGTGTTCTTCAATGATGAACAATACAAGCATCTGCTATGCTTTGATAGTTCCAATTATGTTTCACAATAGCCTCTGTCAATCATTGATCTTTCATCTGCTATCAGTCATCGCTAATATTCCAAATTTTCATCCATCATACATACATGTCTGTCAAACATATCACTTCCACAAAACACTCTATACTTATATCAATTATGCCATCCAGTCAGCTCTCAAATACAATACAAAACATAATAATTATTTATACAAATGATAAATACAGAGTCTGCAATCTTATATTACCAAAGTTTCAGCAATATACAACCTTTATATAACTTAGCACATTATCATTCCATCTAGCCTTTCCTTAATCATCAGGACTATTCATATGCCATGTTTCACTATTTCTCTATCTTTGCATACATTCATATCACTGTATCTTACTAATATCAACACCAAAACATGTGTGACCTTAACTAAAGCTTATTCATACCCAAAAATTTCTTCCTCTAAGTTCACAAGCCATAATATATCATATATCACCTTTGTTGATCAAAACATATTGCAGTGCACTGTAAATTTGATTTTGTACTTAGTCATTTTCATGACTATGTCTCCAACACTTATACTCACTTTATGAAATCACTACAACATAAGTGTTGCCATAAATGACAACCCTCAAGTGATACATAGTGCTCTCAAAACATCACTTGCCAACAATCTCTCTCTTTGGCATTGATGGCAACACTTAGGAAAAAATGACGAAGTGTCAAAACACTATCTTCCTTCTACTTCTCTATATACATATTCTTTCTTTCTTTCTTTTTTACAATTTTCTCTTTCTCCCTTTTTTTTTAAACTTCTTCTCATTTTTCTCTTCTCTTCTTCCCCCCATTTGACATCAATGGCAAAGGTACTTACAAAACTTCAAAATCTTAAGCATATATGACTTAGTGCTTACTCACCAGATTTAGAATGTCTTGGAAGGAGTCTTCCAAGGTCTTCACTTCATCATTCCATGACTTAATCAGTAGTTCACTGATATGGATCATTCCATTCAGTGCATAAGATGTAGTGTCTACTACCTTCAGCTTAGTGGGTATAGAGTTTTTCATTGATCCCTCAATCTTCTCCATCTCTATGAGATGAGCTTCAATAATTGATAGCTTGGGATTGATTAAACTCTTTAGAAAACCAAATCTTTCCACTACTCTCCCTTTCTCTATATCCAAGACATTTACTTTGTCCAAAATCTTGGATGTCTTCTTATCCATTTCCAACACAGTTTGTGAAGAGGTTTCACAACTATCCATTATGTTGTCTAATGTAGCCCAGTCCTTGTCTATAATGTCATCAACATTCTTAACATGTCTGATAAGATTTATGCAATAGCTATATACCTTTCTTCCTTGTGCCACACAGCTTTTGGCTTTGATTGTAGTTTCTTTCATAATGTCCAAGTCCCATGAGATAGACTGGTAGACTTCCTTCAACTTCTTTTCAAGGTATCTTTTCTTAGCTTTATCCTTTGCGATCTTCAAAAGTGACTCAAAATGGTTGTCAAATTTTTCTAGTGCCATGTTCAAGTTCTCTGCATCATCCTTTCCTTGAAATGTGAGAGGTGTAGGGAGTATTTTATTCACAGTCTCTACTTCCCTAGCAATCACCTTGACCTTCTTATCCCCCTTTTTTGTCTGACCTTTCCTTTGCCTTAGAAAATTCCATGAAGGATAACCTCATGAGTTCATCCTCATCCATACTTTCCACATCAGTGCTTACCAGTTTGGCTATACTTGCCAACAATAGGGTGGAGGAGGTGTCGGGTTCTTGTTTGATCTCAACTCTTATCTCTTCTTCTTTTTCTGCTCCTATCTCTTTTTCCTTTTCTTCCTCTTGCTGATTTTCTTTTTCTTGTTCTTTTTCTTCCTATTTTTCTTCTATATGTTCTTTCTCTTTATGTCCTTCCTCTTCTACTATCATCGCATTATCCAAATTTCCTTCAAATGGATCATTTACATCAAGTGAGGTGTTAAGTGATATAGGCACACTAGAAATGAAGAAGTCTGGTTGCTTATCAACTTCACTTACTTTTATACTATCCTCAACAGTTTTAGAGCTTTCTCCCATACCCAAGGATGTAGGCTTGGTGGCTTTGGGAGGTGAGGTCTTCTCAGGCATGTTTCTCATAAGAATTTGGTCCAATGCCTTCTGTGTGTCTTCTATTACTTCACCATACTTTCTTTCCATTATCTTTACAAGTTTGGCCTTTGTTCTCAATAGAGATTTTAACTCTTTAATGACTCTCTCCCTTTCTTGTACAAATACTACAGGCAACATATCTTCAATAGCCTTATTTCTTATAGTCTCATCCTTTGAATGTGCTAATTTTTTTCTTATTTCCAACTTGTTATACAAGTCTTTAGGAATATTGCCTTCTATTTCTAGCAAATTCTTCTTGTAGACTAAAAAGTTCTCAATTACCATATCTTCAATTATAGATTGATTATCTAAATCATACCTCTCATAGTATCTATTCAGTGTCTACAAATTTCCATCTCTAATTATCCTCTTCTAGAATATCTTAATAGCTGGTTTACATAAATTTTGTAGCTTCTTTTGTTCTTCTTTTTCCTCTTTCTTCTCAGTCACCTTGTCCTCTTTATTCTTTTTTTCTGCTTCTACCTTTTGTTTCTGAGGGCTGCTTGGTTTTTTTTATCTTGATGATCTCCTAGGAGTGCTCACAGGTGCAACCTCTTGTGCAATCTTCTAAGGAGTGATTGATAAATCTATTACATTGGGAGTAGGACTTACTGTCTTTTCTACTTCAGAAGGAGGAGATGCCTCAATTTCCATACTAGAGGACCCTTCTGTCATCTTTGTCCTTACTTCTTTTAGTTGTTACTTAGTAATTCATGCCTTCACAACTCTGTCATCAACCATTTTCTCTATCTTCCGCTTCCTTGTCCCTTTATCCTATTCCTCTAACCTTGGTAGATTTTTCTAAGTTCCTCATCTTTCTTCAGATGTATCTATTTCAGCTGCTAGTACATGTTCAACTTGCATTGTAAGAACCTCAAAAATTACCTCATACCCCATAGGGTAGCACCATTTCTTTCTAGGCTCAACTGCCTCAAAGCATACACAATCAGTTTCAACTATGAAACAGATTGTTTCTTTATACTTATCAACTAATTCCTTAGGTATCTTGTATCTCTCCTTCATTTTTCTTTGAAGGATCTTTGTCATTGCAAACAACTCACCATCAACCCAATTCTTGATTTGTTTCCGGTAGCTTTTTGAGATTTGTATACTAGTAGGTATATTGTCCTTTCAAGCTCTAGGGTGCATTCCAGGAAATTTTTGCTCAATGCGAATGTACATGTGGATTAGAAGTGAACCAAACCTGAATGCTTTTGACTTATCTTTCTTGATAATCCTCACATTCTCTAAGAACTGTTGTGCTAGGATCTCGCATAGGTTATATTTTTTATTTTCCTTAACCATTATGTAGGCCATCATGATTGTCCCTACTGATACAGAATTGGGTCTGCTGCTATAGTAAAACTTATATCCTAGTAGCATTGCTACCAATCTCACATCTTGCTAAAAAATGTCATTCACAGTCATTGCTCTTTTATCCCATTTGGAATGAGTTAGGGTCTCTACTTGTTTCTTGATATTTTTCTCAGCTACAGGGAGGGCTCCAATATTTTCCAACCTAGTTATCTCATGAATCAATTGACTACATATTTTTATAGGCTACTCTCCTATCTAAATGAACTGATCATGGATTCTGCTTAGTATTATTTTGAGCCAGTCAGTTTTGTAGAACTCATTTAGGAGGGTTAACTTAATGATAGATGTGTCTTCCAAATGTTTGAACTCTTCTTTCATTTTCCCATCAGATTCTATCATCTCACCTAATTCCTTATATATTTCTTCATCCCTTATGGTCTCATACTTACAGTTAATGTAAGCCCTAATATCTTCAACGTGTAACATGTCATATGGGGTTTGTGAAAATGCTCCTTCTAGATCATCCTTGCAAGAGTTAAAAGGGTGCTTCTTAAATTTTTATCTTGGCCTATCAACTACATCATAGATCATAGGTGCATTCATATCTTCTTGAAAGAGTATAAGATCTAAATACCTTTAATATGCCAAATTCTGGAACTTTTGGTTGAATCAATCATGCAATGTGGTTGCTAGATGGCTATAGTGCTTCTTAACTCTGATCTCCTTGGTCGTTGATTATCAAATGGTGAGGAAATGATATGCATTAAGGTCTTTTATCCATCACTAGTTGAGTAAGTACATTTATCACAGTTACCTCAACTTCGCACACTGTCCAGTCAAACATAAATTTCATGATCATAGGATATGAATCTCTAAGTGTTGCAATCACAAATATAATCTCCATAATGTTTTTATATGCCATATCTAAGCTCGCATGAGCTTATTCCACATAATCATAGGCTAGATATAATTTGTTGTCTACATCAAATGCTCCCCCTAAGGCCATGCGACCTTCTAGGTTGATGTAGTAGTGTCAATATCATGCAAAGACATAGTAGCATCTACTATCTCTCCCTAAACCAATGCCTTATTGAAATATTTTACCTTCCATATCTTCTCATCATCTTCATTTGTTGGTTTCTTGAAATGATTCTTAAACACATCTATGTACTCATTAAGACTTTTACCATTGTCACCAATATTCTTCTTTATAACCACAGGTGGTGGTCCTCTTCTATTGCTCATTCCATTATACCTACAAAACTTGACTATGTGTCATAAGTTGTTGCATTTGAAACATGTAGGTGGTCTTCTATCTTGATTAACCCGTAGCTTATAATACCTTCTAGTATGCCCAAGGTTATTGCATTTGTAGCATGTGATCTTGGCTACTGACTCTTCTCTGATGTAATCTTGTATATTCCTTGACTGATCTGGTTTCCTGCATTCTACTTTCTTGTGTCTATATGCATAACAATTATAACAATAACCAATAAAGGGTTTGAAAGGTCCTTTACTTCTACAATCTCTTTTCATGTGTCCAAGTTTGTGATGAAATACAACTGATTGAATAACTTGATGAACTGAAGAGACAGTTATTAGAGATCACCGAGCTATTAAATTGACATGTAAGATGATTAAATCAGTCAATATGGTGTCATTGATGTCAACTAGTTTTGACTATACTTATCATGATAGTTACAAACATCTAAACATTTGTAGAAGGAAGAAATGGTGAAGAAATGAGATATCTACATAAGGACAAGATGGATATGATAGATAAGGATAAGGTATACATTAGGTAACTTATTGATGAGTCTATGGAATTATTTTGTTAACTCGAGCATGTTAAATTATTCTATTATGAAGAAGAGATCAGAATTGAACAAGTTAATGTGGTCGATAATTGAATATTTATGTATACACCAAGTTAGTCTTGTGTATACTGAGTGATAGTAATAACTAACTAAGTTATCACTGACACATTCAGTAATAACTAAGTATGGATGAAAACATTAAATTTTATAACAACCGACTGAAATTGATGAGCTAGAAATTGCTTTTGATTCCGAGGTAAGAGATGAAGTTTGTTATAAGATCCATGGCTGACAAAATTCAAAGATGATCGAAGGGAAGAGAATGAAATGTGTTATTAACATATCTACCAAGGAAGGTTGAAGAAACAAAATGGATGATGGCAAAATCTAATGGTTGATATGAAAATGGTTTACACATCTATTTAAGAGACATGAGATTTATTGTTGAACTATGTCGAATGAATAGAGATTGTAGAATATTTTGTGTGTAGACATTTTTCATGCATACCTAATCAAATTGGTTACAAACAGAACCGTGATGAACTACAGGAATCACCAAGCGTCAAAGATATATACACTGAGTGAAGTAAGTTGGAGGATATGATGAAGTTAATAAATTATTGATCAGATGAGATATTTTGAGCTTAGCATAGATCTGAATACTTGCAAATAGAGTTGTATTTGAATCAGAACACTATTGTATTAGTTTAACCATTGTTACAGAAAAATCTCTTAACTGAGTGGACTTAACAATATTTTTGTATTTATATATGACATTCAAGGAATGTTAAATGTTTTCTTGTTGACCCCATAGTGAATGCTGGTAAAAAGTTAATTTTTAGTGATAAATCCTCTAACCAAGTCACACCTTACAGTGTGCATTGTAACCTTTAACATGGTTGGCTCCTAATCAAGCTCACTTTAGAAGAGTGAACTATTTTGGGTTATCGGTCCCAGACGGTTTTTCCCTTAGCAGGGTTTCCACTTTAAATCTTTGTGTTATGTGTTATTTGTTATGATTTTTTTGCTATCATACTTTACATGTTGTATATTTGATTAATTGGTAAAGACAATTTTGGAAATTACTGGTATTTGGTAAATAAATAGAAAGATAGTTATCTTATCTTACCGAGTTGTTTGAATTGTTGAAAAAGTACATCTGAGAGTTTGGGACTATAGGATAACTAATTTAACTGATTCACCCCCCCCCCCCCCCTCTCCTCTCATTTTTCTAACAATTTGTTGCATCCAAAGCATCAACCTCTGAAAGGTCTGATCTGATCTTTAGGTTCTTTAAAAGTGGATCTATCTTCATTCTTCACTTTCTGTGATTCATCATGAGTCTTAGAACATTCTCCTTCATTGTATCCAATTCTAGTCATGTCTCCTTTAGGTTTTTGTCTCTCGCTTTGTTCATCAATTTTATCACTACTCATGTGTAATTTTTCAATGTGCAATTTGGATTGAGTGAGTTCACCTTTTATGGTCTAATTGTACTTCTCCAATTCCTGACATTTATCCTTGTAGTGATCAAGTTCAGTCTTCATATGTCCTATCTGCATATTTGCTTCTTTTAGAGTCTCTTCAACTTTGTATCTTACATCATTTTCATGTTGAATATTTTTAATCATCTTAATTTGTTCTTTTTCTTGCTCCAGCTTCTTTACTTGGTCTGATGTATCATTGTCTGAATCTTCCTTGATCTTATCCATAAGGTCTTGTCTCTGACTTCTTGAAATTTCAAGTTGTTCCTTTAGTTTCTTAATGAAACTTTCTACTCTTCTTAATTTGAATTTCAATTCACCATTCTTAGCCTTTCTTTGTCCAGGTCATCAAGTGTTGCTTCAAAGTTCTCTTGCAAACTTTCAGAATCTATTTTGATCTCCCTTAAGCTAGTAGGATTTCTCTCCAAGGGCCAATAGCTCTAATACCAATTGTTAGGGTTAAGTAATACTGAGAGGGGGGTGAATCGGTATTACAACACTTCAAATTAAAATTAAACCTATTGCAAATAAACCATATGAATTATAAGATGAAAAGAACATAAACACATAACACATAACTCATAACACCATTATTTGTTTTCAAGGAAACCCTCGCCAAGGGAAAATCCCGATGGGGATGGTACCCACAACTATGCACTAAAATATAGAATCCTTGTTAGGTGATCTAGCCCTGTTAGGAGCTGAGTATTACATAGTACATTTCCTTTTTAGAGGAATAGAAACCATGTTAGGGGTATACAAAAACCCTGTTAAAGGTGTGGTGAGCTTACAACTCTTACAATCAAAATTTTGTTACAAAAGTGTTCTTCAATGACGAATAATACAAGCATCTTCTATGCTTTGATAGTTCCAGTTATGTTTCACAATATCCTCTATCAATCACTGATCTCACATCTTCTATCAGTCATCACTAATATTCCAAATTTGCATCCATCATACATACATATATGTCACACATATCGCTTCCACAAAACACTCTATACTTATATTAATTGTGCCATCCATTCAACTCTCAAATACAATACAAAACATAATAAGTATTTATAAAAATGTTAAATACAGAATCGGCGATCTTATATTACCAAATTTTTGGTAATATACAACCTTTATCTAACTTAGCACATTACCATTCTGTCTAGCCTTACCATAATCATTGTGACTATTCATATGCCCTGTTTCACTATTTTTCTATCTTTGCATACCTTCATATCACTATATCTTACTGATATCAACACCAAAACATGTGCGACCTTAAGTAAAGCTTATTCATACCCCAAAATTTCTTCCTCTAAGTTTGCAAGCCATAATATATCATATATCACCTTCGCTAATCAAAAAAGTGTTGGAGATTTGCCAGCGGGTCAGTACTAACTGTATGTTTGTCATTGATGACAACATATGGAAAGTAGCATGTGTGGAAGTCTTATGCAGTAAGCTTTTAGTATATGAAGCATGGACATGATATCATGGGCGCAGAGGTTAACTATTAGTACAGACAGTTATATAGTAGCTAGTGTCAGCAGTGTTCCTGACAGAGTAACAGGTAGTGTTCTATGTATGGTTGTCCATACAGTTATCATGGAGCCTTGCACACTTGGATATATGTTGAAGACATGTTAGAGATGTTTTAGTTATGAATGCATAGTCTATTGATCAATAGAAGTGAAGTTATGCAGTCACTATTCACCAGTAGCAGTTTCCTATGTTTATTCAGAAGAGCCGACAGAGATTTTATTGGTTCTTGAGTTGCACCTATCTTTAGGGTATGCACCCTTGGAGTTAATCTTAGAGGAGAGTTATTGATGTTTTTTTAAGAGCACATGAGTTAATTCAGCTTGAGGAGAAAGATCCAATTATTTTGGTAGAGCCGACAGTGTGTAGCGTGTGTCTACAATTATCTTATTTGACAGGTCCCAGAATGTGTTGCGTGCATAGTAGAGCTAACAAAATGATTATCAAAGTTTGTTATAGTTTCTCTAATATGATTTCAAGGTGGTTCTAATAGGCTGACTTGATTATATCATTTAGAGGAAAGATATTTATAGGCAGTCATTTGTGATTGCTTGAGTGTGGTTCATAGTTGATTAGGAAGAGCAGAGTAGAGTGTGTGAAGTGTTGAGCCATCAGAAGAAGGTCTATGTGACCAAGTAAAGTATTTGTGCTATACATTGGAACTGATCCAGACAGCAGGTCAAAGCGCAATTCACCAAGATCTAGATATAGTGTGTATCTGTTATTCAGAAGGTTGTAGCCTTCGCCCCTTTGAGTAGTGAGCTCTCGAACAGTGCATCCTCTCCCCTAATAGGGACAATAATAAAAGACTCCTAACAGGTTCCAACCCTTGACCAGGTCTACTATACTAAATATATTGTAAAGCAACTCCTAATAGGGTTAAGGATCTTCTAACAAGGATTATAATACACTAGTGCAGAATATTAGTGGGTGTCAATTCCCACCAGGGTTTTTACCTATTTGGGTTTCCCCGTAACCAAAATATTGTGTTGGGTTCAAGTGTTCTTTCATTGTGTTTATGCTTTATGTTTAAGTATACTTAATTGGATAAAGAATTGAAACTTGTAGATAACCGATTCACCCCCCCGCTCTCAGTTATCTCTTGGGACTATTCCTAACAATTGGTATCAGAGCCAAGTGCCTTGGAGAGAAATTTTAATAGCTTGAGGTTGATCAGATGGCATACTTCAGGAAAGAAAGTCCTAAGTTTAATGGAGAGAATTATCTTGATTGGAAGAACAAGATGGTGACCCATTTGCAGTGCATTTCTATTAAAGTTTTTGATGTGACTATCAAAGCAGCCAAGATTCCTACCTTAGAAGACCTTGCAAAGGATGATGCTATGGATACACAAAAGGAATTGTTCAATCAAAATGCTATAGCTAAACAAGCTCTTATCAATGCCCTATCTAATGGTGAGTTTTCAAAAATAAAAAAGGTAGATACAGCCCACAAAATATGGAAGCACCTAGAAGACATATTTAAAGGAGACAAACAAGAAAAGGATGCGCATAGAAAGACATGGAAGAAAAGATACAATGCATTAGAGATTCTACCTAAAGAAAATATTAGAGCTTATAATTAGAGGATTAATGAAGCAGTTGCTAGAATCAAAAACAATGGTGGAGAGATTTTAGAGGAGGACATTATGGACAAGTTAATGACGACTCTCACTCCAAAATATGAAAGCAAGATCAACATCCCTGATAAGACCATGCAGCTTACATCTAATTTCAAAAGAGAGACCTTGATCATCAAAATCTCAGTGTTTGAGATTTCAATATTGAAGATAGAACCAAAAAGTAAGACAGCCTTCAAAGAAATAGTTCATGGTAAGAAATCTACAAACACTTCTGGTAATTTTGATGATGATGATGAAGAGAAAACATTAGATGATTTCATTTCTATGATTTCCAAAAGAGAAAAGAAAGGAAAAGGAAAATATGAAGGTCAATTACCATTTAAGTGCTTTTCATGTAATAAGATCAGTCACTTTGCATCTAAGTTTCATACTAGAGCTAGAAAGTTCAAAAAGGATTACAAGCCTAAGTACTCTAAGGAATGCTACTATGTTGGAGATGGAGTTTCAAATGATGAATTAGGTGAAGAAGAAATTGGATTCATTACTATTGTAGACAAAATGAATAATAAGACAGTTCATGAAGATAAGAAAGAGAATCAAGAGCTAGCATTGATTTCACAAGCTGACATAAGGATAGACTGGATTATAGACAGTGGGTGCCCACATCACATGACAGGTGATAAAGGCAGGTTTGTTCATCTAGAAAAATACAATGGTGGTATGGTCAAATTTGGAGACAACACTCCTAAACCAATAGTTGGTAGAGGAGCCATCACCTTAGATGGAAAGAATAGTATTGATGATGTTCTCTATGTAGATGGTTTGAAACATAACCTTCTTAGTGTTGGATAGTTACTTGGAAAAGGATATCAATTGGAGTTCAAAGATGAAAAATGCATTATTAACAACAAGGATGGTGTAATGATTGCATTAGGATCAAAGACAAGAGGTAATGCCTTTCAACTCAATTCAGAAGCAAGTTGTTTTGTTGCTAAAGTTGATGACAGTTGGTTGTGGCATAAAAGACTATGTCATATCAATTTTGATAATATAGTAAAGATAAGTAATGTAAAGGTAGTAAGAGATCTACCTAGCATAGAAAAACTAGTTGATACTATATGTAGGGAATGTGTGATGGGGAAGCATGTGAGAAATTCATTCAGGAGCAAGCAAAATTTAGTAGAGAACAAGTTGGATCTGATTCATATAGATCTATGTGGTCCAACTCAAACAAGATCATACTATGGTGAAAGGTATTTCATTTTGTTTGTTGATGATTATATTAGGATGATGTGGGTTGTATTCTTGAAAATAAGTCAGAAGCATTTGAGAAATTCAAAATATTCAAAGCTAAGGTTGAGAATGAATCTGGACTAAAGATAAAATGTTTGAGATCGGATAGAGGAGGAGAATTCACCTCTAATAGATTCTATGAGTACTATGAAGAACATGGCATAAAGAGACAGTTGAGTGCACCTAGATCCCCTCATCAGAATGGAACTACTGAGAGAAGGAATAGGATAATTCTTGATACAGTAGGCACCATTATGATAGAAGGAAAAGTTGCACACACCTATTGGAGAGATGTGGTCAATACAGTAGTCTATACTATCAATAGAATTCAATTAAGGCCATGCGCTAAAAAAAAACCATATGAGCTATGGTTTGGTAATGTTCCCATAGTAAAATACTTTAGAATCTTTGGAAGTGAGTGCTACATCAAGAGGGATGAAGCAGTAGGCAAGTTTGATGCAAGAAGTGATAAAGGTATTTTTCTTGGTTACTCTACTAAAAGTAAAGCTTATAGATGTTTCAATTTAAGATTGAAAAAGATCATTGAAAGTGCTCATGTTAAGATTGATGAAAATTTTATGATTCAAGAAAGATATCATGATTACTCACCCATGATTGAAGAAGAACCCAAACCCTCCACTACTGGAACAGTTATTGAGGAAATGTTTGACAGTATTAATGTGTTATTTAATGACCATGAGACAAGTGAAGAAGGTACTCCTAAGTCTGATGAGTCACCATCACCTAAAGTTCCAAATTTTACTTCTATAAACCATTCCAAGAAAGACATCATTGGAGATCAAAGCGGCAAAGTCTTGACAATATCACAAGCAAAGAACTCAACTAGCAGTGAAGCGGTATGTTTACTATCTCAGATTGAACCCTTAAGTGTTGAAGATGCTTGTAATGATTCAGATTGGCATGATGCTATGAAAGAAGAACTTGATCAGATTATTAAGAATGACACTTGGGAACTGGTCCCAAGACCTAGTGATAAGAATGTGATTGGAACAAAGTGGATATTCAGAAACAAGATGAATGAAGATGGTACAGTAGTAATAAATAAAGCAAGATTAGTATGTAAGGGATATGCACAAAGAGAAGGCATTGATTATTCAGACACATTTTCACCTGTGAGCAGATTAGAAGCTATTAAGTTGTTTCTAGCTTATGCTATAGTCAAAAACTTCAAATTTTATCAGATGGATGTCAACTCAGCATTTCTAAATGGAGATTTGAAAGAAGTATACATTGAGTAGCCAGAAGGATTCACCCTATCAGACAAACCTCATATGGTATGCAAATTGAAGAAGGCCCTCTATGGACTTAAGCAAGCCCCTAGAGCATGGTATGAAAGACTATATGGATATCTAACAAAGATTAGATTCAAGAAAGCAGCGGTAGATTGTAATATATTCATTAGAAAGACATTTGAAGGTCTACTACTTGTAGCTATATTTTTTGATGACATTATCTTTGGAGGTAATGACAAACTAAGCAGAGAATTTTCCAAAGAAATGCAGAATGAATTTGAGATGAGTATGATTGGTCCGATCAAATACTTTTTGGGACTAAATGTGTAGCAGATAGAAAAAGGAATTTTCATTAAACAGTCCAAGTATGTGAAGGAGATACTGAAGAAATTCAAGATGGATGATTGTAAGCTAGTAGGAACACCTATGATCACTGGATGCAAGCTTACAAAAGAAGATGACTCACCAGTAGTGGATATAACATTATACAAGTCTATGATTGGAAAAATCATATATCTTACTCAGACTAGACCTGATATTTCCAATGCAGTTGGCATAGTTGGAAGATTTGCAGTAGAACCTAAGAAAAGTCACCTCATGGCAGTAAAGAGAATATTCAGATACTTACAAGGCACTATAGATTATGGTCTATGGTATCCTAATTCAAAAAATGTTGAGCTTCATGTGTACATTGATGCAGATTGGGCAGGATGTGTTGATGACAGAAAGAGTACATCAGGTGGAGTAGTGTTTCTTGGTGATAGACTTGTCACTTGGACAAGAAAGAAAGAAAATTGTATTTCTCAGTCAATAGTAGAAGCGGAGTATGTTGCAGTAGCCTTGAATTTTTCTACAATTGTTTGGATCAAGCAGATGATAAAGGATTTTGGAATTCAAATTGATTATCCTATTGTTATTCACTATGATAACACTAGCACTATCAATATGTCGAAGAACCGTATGATGCATGCAAAGACAAAGCACATTGAGATCAAGTATCACTTCCTAAGAGAGAATGTGGAAAAGAAAGAATTCAAGCTAGACTATGTGAGTACCAAAGATCAATTGGCAGATATATTCACAAAGCCCTTGCCTAAGGATCCTTTTGAGTATCTCAGGGAGAAGTTGGGATTAATTTCCTTCCCTGATTCTGCTTATAAGAAAGAAGGAAAGGCATCAATCCTCAGGGACTAATGGAAGGTTGAGTACTCTACCTCAAGAGTAGTACCGGTGCTTAGAATGAATAGCACCCTTTGCTATTGATGTCAAAGGGGGATTAATATATAGATTCATGAAAAATAGAAGTAAAAAGGAGTAGTATACTAAGGGGAAGAAGTATTCAGTTATGACAGCAGTTCAGTTGAGGAAATGGAGAATATTGGATAATATTGTAGTAGATGGAGGATTCATCTTTGGGGGAGTTTTGAAGAGGAAATAGAGAATGTTATAAAAGAAATGTTCATTTGGGTTGGTGGTGGTTTTTCATTTCACATGTTGCCATCAATTCCAAAGGGGGAGATTGTTGGAGATTTGCCAGCGGGCCAGTACTGACTGTATGTTTGTCATTGATGACAACATATGGAAATTAGCATGCATGGTACTCTTATGTAGTAAGATTTTAGTATATGAAGCATGGACATGATATCAGCATGATATCATGGGCATAGAGGTTAACTGTTAGTACAGACAGTTATATAGCAGCTAGTGTCAGCAGTGTTCCTGACAGAGTAACAGGAAGTGTTCTATGTATGGTTTTTCGTACAGTTATCATGGAGCCTTGTGTGCTTGGATATATTTTAAAGACATTTTAGTGATGTTTTAGTTATGAACACATAGTCTATTGATCAGTAGAAGTGAAGTTATGCAGTCGCTATTCACTAATAGCAGTTTCCTGTGTTTATTCAAAAGAGCCGACAGAGATTTTATTGGTTCTTGAGTTGCACCTATCTTTAGGGTATGCACCCTTGGAGTTAAGCTTAGAGGAGAGTTATTGATATTCAGTTAAGATTGCATGAGTTACTTCAGCTTGAGGAGAAAGATCTAGTTGTTTTGGTAGAGCCGACAGTGTGTAGCATGCGTCTACAATTATCTTATTGGACAGGTCCCAGAATGTGTTGCGTGCATAGTAGAGCCAAAAAAATGATTATCAAAGTTTTTTATGGTTTCTCTAATATGATTTCAAGGTGGTTCTAATAGGCCAACTTGATTATACCATTTAGAGGAAAGATATGTATAGGCAGTCATTTGTGATTGCTTGAGTGTGGTTCATGGTTGATTAAGAAGAGCAGAGTAGAGTGTGTGAAGTGTTGAGCCATCGGAAGAAGGTCTATGTGACCAAGTAAAGTATTTGTGCTATACATTGGAACTGATCCAGATAATAGGTCAAAGTGCAATTCACCAAGATCTAGATATAGTGTGTATTTTTTATTCAGAAGGTTGTAGCCTTCACCCCTTTGAGCAGTGAGCTCTCAGACAGTGTGTCCTCTCCCCTAACAAGGACAACTATAAAAGACTCCTAATAGGGTCTAACCCTTAACCAGGTCTACTGTACTAAATATATTGTAAAGAAACTCCTAACAGGGTTAAGGATCTTCTAACAAGGATCATAATACACTAGTGCAGAATATTAGTGGGTGTCAATTCCCACCATGGTTTTTACATATTTGGGTTTCCCCGTAACCAAAATATTGTGTTGTGTCCAAGTGTTCTTTCATTGTGTTTATGCTTTATGTTTAAGTATACATAATTGGATAAAGAATTAAAACTTGTAGATAACTGATTCACCTCCCCCCCTCTCAGTTATCTCTTGGGACTATTCCTAAAAAACATTACTGCAGTACACTGTAAATCTAATTTTGTACTTAGTCATTTTCATGATTGTGTCTCCAACACTTATACTCACTTCATGTGATCACTACAACATATGTGTTTCCGTAAATGACAACCCTCAATTGATCCATAGTGCTCTCAAAACATCACTTGCCAACATGAAGTACTAACCCTTTGAATTCATGACACTTTATTATGTCCCAAATACACTCCTAAGTGTGCTCCAATAGGTTCCAACTTTATTTAGCACACTGAACCTTTTTATGTCTTCCTGTCAACGGTGTTTGTCACTATGTCTGCCAGTCACAAACCTTGAATTATACTCAAATCTTAACTATGTCCTCTAAAACTTGGAGTGAACTAATTATTGACCTTCATCAACAATATCCCATGTGCACAACTTGATATCTTCAATACATGAACCTCACCAGACCTTTGAACAACATGTTGCAATGGCTAACCTATAATAGTTCAGTTAACATCCAACAAATAGTTCTTCTAATCAATTCCTCTGACTTCTATGACATTTTGACATCCCTATGATTTCTCTGATATGTTGACATCGATGAAAACATGTCCAACATGCCAATATTCCAACAATCTCCCCATTTGGCATTAATGGAAACATGTAATCATAAGAACATAGTAATGCAATCATAAACCAACAATCTCCCCTTTGAGATCAATCATTCTCATTATCTTTTAAAGTCTCTCTAACTCATCATCTTCTATGATCTTATCCCCCTAAAATTAGGATTTCTTTGATTGCACTCTGATTACATACTCTTCTCTCTATAATTTTTTCCCCCTAAGATGTATGTCACTCTTCTTCATCTTTCTTATGTGCAAGTATATAAACTTGATTCTCTCTTATGTTCTTCTTGCTTCTCTCTTTTGTTCTTCTCTTTTCATCCATATGATCTTTTATGATCTTCTTTTTTGTTATTTTTCACACCTTTGTCTCTCCCCCTTTGACATCAATGATAAAGGTGTGACATTTTCTTGTATGAAATTTGATTTTTCATATAAATCTTTGCTTCTTTTTCCTTCTCTACTCTTGTCAAGCTCATTTTTCCTTCTTTCACACACACTTCTAATTCATCCAAACACTAATCAAATATCAATGACTTATCTTTCTAATTTCTACAATTCATTGTAGCTCTCTACCACCACTCAACTTCATATTAAATAAACTTTCCTTACCACGCTTACTACTCCCTTTGAGTAGTATCCACTTCCACCTTATATTAATCCATCTTGAATGATATTTCCATGAACTCTTCTAGATTGATGCATCCCTCTACATCTTAGTTTTGTTTAAGAGGATCAAGTCATTTTGACTTTCCTTTGAACCTTACCAAAGTAGATCCCATGTCTGAAGTCTCTTTGTTCTTCTTTCTTCTTGTCCTCTTATTATGCTTCTGATCCTTTTCCCCTTTTATTTTCCTTTTCTCTTCGTATTCCTTTGATTATTCTCATCCACCTTGTCCTCTTTTTGTATGATCTTATCAACTTCTTGCATATCCATGTTCATCTCCTCTAGATCAATCTTAACATCTTGTATGTCTTTGTGATTTTTGGTAACTTGTGTAGATACATTGCATCTAAGACATATGACAATCTTCTCCTTTTTATTATTAATCCTTATCACATTACAGGGATATCTACATATTTTCCTTGTGATAGTATCATTTATCCTTCTCACACCTTTAAGTATATCAGGGACAAGATTGTTTCTCTTATCTATAGGAAAGTGATTCTTCCTCTTGTAATCTGAAGCTCTATGTCCATAATTTCCACAATCAAAACAACTACCAATGAAGTTTTGAGGTTTAGTACTTCTTACCACATTTTTCTTGCTCTTGTTCCTCTTTCTTTCCTTGTACTCCTGACTTTTCTTCTTATTGTTTTCCATTTCCTTATTCTTGCCTCTATTTTTATGCTTGGCCTTATTCTTCTATCTTTTTTATTTGTTCTTCTTCTTTACCTTAATTTTTCTATTTTTTGTCTTTATACTTATCTTTACTAGGCTGGGAACATTCACCTCTCTCTAATCCAATACATTTTATATTGACCTTCTCTAAATTAGCAATTCTTTGAGCTTGGATAAGATGATCTTGAGCTTATCCTTTAAATAATGAGCAATTCTAAGATCTTCTTCCATATCTATAACCCACTGATCAGCTATACAATCATTTTACACTTCTATGGCCTCAACTTCAGAGATTAGATAGATCTAATATTCTACAATTCTCTAATATTGTGAGTTGAAATTTCCTTCAATTAGCTCTTGACTCTCATTCTCCTTGATTTTATTGATATCAGACTCCTTCTGATGTTGAACATTTTACCGATTTATTTGCATCTACTATCACTTTCTTTTGAATTACTAACCCTTTTGAGCTATTCTTGATTTTATTCTCATTTTTCATTCCAAAAGGTATATCAATAATTTGTTCATCTAATTTGTCTTTGAAAGAGTTAGACTTACTTCTATTAGACTGAACAAGTGACTATCTTCAAAATTATTTGACTTTCATACCTTGATATTATTGGATTCACCTATGACTCTAGCAATGTTCCTTTTTCTTTTCTTGCATTAGCTTCATCTTCAATTTTCTTTGAGATCTTATGCATCTAGTTTAGATAGTATTGATGTAGTGCATTCTTAATGCTAATTCATTTTCTTCTTTTGTATGAATTGATCTAAATTTTTTCAATATTATTAATCTAATACTTTAATCCTTCAGTATTCATATGGAAGATATTATTTTTTCTTTTTAATCTTGATCTAATCTCACTTCTAGAACTATTTACAATTTTTAATCCTTCTTCATTGAAGTATAGAGTATATTCCTTCTCAACTAGCTGATCAACACTAAGAAGATTGTGTAATAGACCAACAACATGTAGCACATAATTTTTTGTATTCTTTCCATCTAATGAAACAATACCTCTTCCCTTGATTTTTCCTCTAGTGTTATCACCCCATTTGACAATTTTGTCATCATACTCTTCATATCTCACAAAATTTCTTATATTACTATTCATGTGATGTGAAAATACACTATCGATCATCCAATAATTTCTCTTATCTAATTGTGCAACTAAGACTTTATCTTATTCAATAGCACAACTTATAGAGTTATCAAGAGTAATCCATCAACACTTCTACATGCAAAAGCATTACTAGAAGAAATATCACTAGTCTTGGTTTTCTCATTGGCACAACTATCATGAACACCACCCATAATATCTTTAGCAGTATTTTTAGAAAAATTATTGATCATAGAACTCATACCTTTAGAGTTATCTTCTCTCTTGTCAATACCACTCTCATGCTTCTCATACTCCACAGATTTGGTCATGTCACTATTCAAGTGATGTGAGCAGCCACTATCAATGATCCATTTGTCTCCCTTGACACTCTAAGTAGTTAGTTCTTTTAATTCATCTTGTGTGCCTAAGATTCCATCCTTAATCATATTGATAACAAAAACATTAGGCATGAGATCTTCAACAATATTTATAGCAGGAATGCTAGACATAAGATTTGTAGACTTAGGTTCATCTTCTTGGATTACAAAAAATACAAGTTCATCTTCACTCTCAAAATTATCAAATTTAGCATCAGTTACTCCATCATCAGCAACATAATAACACATTTTCTCATTTTTAGGATTATCATACTAGTGCTGAGGAAATCTCTCCAGACATCTAGAGGCATAATGCCCTATCTTCTTACAACAAAAGAATTTAAACGGAAGTTTTCCTTTGTACTTACTAAATCCTTTTGATAGTCTCCTTGACACCATTTCTTGCAATTATTGAAGCTCTCTTTCTTCTTCTTCAAGTTCTCTTATCTCCTTTTCATATTTTGATACTCTTTTGATGGAGCCTTCACCTTGATCTGATCTATGCATGTCTCTTCCTGATATTGTAGCCTTGAAATAAGATTCAACATTGGGTAAAGAATCACCAAACTCACTCATCTCAAAAGAAGATAGCTTACCGACCAATGTGTCTCTTGTCACAATAGCAACAATTTTGATTTCATCAATAGAAGAAAATTTTCTTTTGTAAGTTGGGGGTAGCGATCTCAACACTTTTGAAACAATCTCTCCTTCATCCAATACACCACCAACAAATTTATCTTTAGAATATAAGAGTTGATATTCTCATCCTCAAACATTCTCAAGGATTCATAGCTTCCTTTTAAGATTTTCAACTTGGTTTGTTTCACACATGCATCACCCTCGTGTAGGGTTTCTATCTTTGTCCAAATTCTTTGTGTGGTCTTCAACTCCATTACATTTTTATATTATGTATCTAATAGGGCACTTAGAAATTCTTCCTTTTCTATGATATTGTACTCAAACTACTTCTTCTCATTTGGTGTAGTTGTAGGTAGATCTACAATAGGAGTGTAAGGGTTCTTTATGATGCTCCAATAGTCCTCTTCAATGCATCTTATATGTGTAACCATATGTTCTTTCCATATGGGGTATTTTGTGCCTTAAAACCTAGGATTGTCCTTCTTGTAAGCCACCATATTAGATCTCCCTCAAGCTTTTAGGTTTCCTCCAAGGGACCAAGGCTCTAATACCAATTATTGATAATATGATAGTGAACAACTAAGAGCGAGGGGTTAATTAGTTGTTCTCAAGACCTCAAACTTCAAACCCTTAAACCTTATAACACTTAAAATTGTGTACCCTTAAATCTGATTTGATTAAATGAAATATAAAACATGCATGCATACAAAAATTAGAATCACATCCACACAATCTTGACAAAATATTTTTATCGTAGAAACTTTGTTAGGGGAAAAACCACGGTGGGGTTGATTACCCACAATAATTAAATACCTTGTTAGAAGTATAAACCTATTCCAATATATTGGGAATTCACATGAATTCAAGCTCACTTCCTAGAGCTCAATGCTCAAATAAAAATCCTCCAGTTACAACCCTAAGGAAGGCTCATGACCTTACAAACTGATCACTAAAATGATCTGAGATTTTGTGAATTGTGAAAATAACATCTACCTCATGTCTGATACAACTCCAATGTAGCATAATGAAAATCCCTATTCAACCTCTTGTTGAAACACTTTTGATCATCAATCAATCACACTCTTCTTCTACTAGAAACCTCTAGCATCTGCATCCATGATCCAGGCCTCCATTTTCCCTAATTCATCTCCTTATATAAAGAACTAGGTCACCAAACCCTAATTCACCTTTTTTTCAAATCATTGTACTAAATATCATGTTAATATCCATCTATGACTTTAAAATCCAATCCAAAACCCTTAACAACCACCTCAAGATCATAAATTCTTAGATTTCATAGTTTACCACTTGTACAATACAATTTACCAACCTAGTCAACCAAGAACAAGAATAATAATAATAATATTGATCAAAAAATTCATAAATCTGATCCATGTATATTGCTCACTCATGAATAACATAGTTTAATAACATCATGTAGCATCATGATAAACACTCATGTACAAAAATTCACTACAATCATTGGATTTTCCAACCCCTTTTCACCTGTTCCTCAAGAACATTGTCACAAAGCTCTAAGACAATAAAATTATGTCATGCAGACCTTTAAAGTACTAACCCTATTAGTTTTGGACACATGAGTCTATCCCAAACAAAATCCTAAGTTCACTTTAATAGATTCCAACTTGATTTATCACACCGGACCTTTTTCTATCTACCTGTCAATATTGTTTGTGTCTTTATCTGCCAATCACCAATTTTGACCTTGAATCATACTCAAATCTTCATGACATCCTCTAAAACTTGGAGTGAACTAAGTATTGACCTTCATAAAAAATATCCCATGTGTGCAAATTGATATCTTCAATATCCGAACCTCACCAGACCTCTAAACATCATGTTCCACTGGCTAACCTACAATAGTTCAATTAGCATCCAACAAAGAGTTCTTATAATCAATTTCTCTAACTTATGTGACATGTTGACATCCCTCTAATTCCTTTTTTATTTTGACATCAATTACAACACATCCAACATGCCAATATGCCAACAAAATTGGCATAGATATGAACATCACCTAAGGAATGAATTGAATAGAGATTGAAAAGCCATTGTTCAGAAAAGAAGATAGTTGAACAAAGGAATCATATGTAGTCTTAAAAATATTGAATTTATATTTCCTAACAATTTTATTAATAGAAACACATCATTTGGTTAAGAGATTCATCAAATTAATGCACAATTTGTTAAGCACTAGCCAATACCGCATTTGAAGCTTAAATTCATACATCAACTATGAATGGAAAACCAAAGAAGAGATTCAAATTTGAAAACACAAATCCAAACCATTTCCTTCCCAAAAATGACTAAGTGAAACTAGCAATCATTTTCCTCTAGAATCCTCAACTGGTCACCCCCTCAAAACCAAAATCCAACTCCACTAAATAGCCAAAAAATAAAACCTCTCAACTCCAAAGAAAACAATGAAAAGTCACAAGAAACTATTCAATTCCCAAACAAAGAATAAATGATAAAATCAATATATAAACAAAATTATAAAATCTCAAATACTATTCATATAAATGAATATTCATTTCATTTATCAAATTTATTGATTAACATTAAGGAGCACACTATATCATATAGTTTTTAAGGTTAAATAAATCATAATTAAATAATAATTATGTTTTATTAAATTAACATTAATAATGCTAGTTTGGCGTTGTTTAATATAATGTATATTTTAATTAATTGTATCATCATAAAAAGTTAGCACTCGTACTAATTGGTTTTTCCATTAGGCTCCATTTTGGTGATTTCAAGGTTTGATGTTCATTATGCTTGATCCTAGCAACTTGATTCCTCTTTTACCACTTCTTTTCCACCATCCTGACAACTAGTTCAAATCTAGGATCAAAATCCTAGGTATAGAATGGATCAATCATTTTTTACCCAGGTACAAAATGGCTCATACATTTTGTACCCAAGGATTTAGGCCCAAATTTGGCCAGGAGTCCTATGTCAAGGTGTTAATGGGAAAAAAGATCATATGGTTAGCCTAGATTATTTTTTAATCCCAAAATGATAGATGAAGTATATAAACACCCTATATCTCCTCATTTTGGAATCAATTACTATACTCAAGAATTCATAGTCAATGTTTCAAGAGATCAAGAATAATTGAGAAATTAGATTCAAGATTTGAAGGCAAGAATCCAAGATCTAGTTTTTCCAATTTATTCAAGTCAATTCCAAGGAAACATTCTCCATTGAATAAATTTTCTCACCTATGATGGCCAAGTAGATAAATTCAATCAAGAAAGAAGATCCTTCCTTCCATTTGTATTCATCTCTCCTTCATTGCAAGTGACTATCAAGCATATCTACATTGAAGATCTAGGAGTGGCATTCAAAGATCCATGCATTTGTGAGGGCATCCTTGGTTCCTATTCTAAAAATCAAGGTCAAATCCTTGATTCCAATCACATTCAAGAATCTTCATGGGTATGCATGATTCCAACATCCATCCATGAAGGTTTATGCAAGGTGAATCAAACATTTACCTTTTTACATACTTTCCTTTATGTAATTTCCATTAATTTTTAGGGTTTGTTCCTAAATTTTATTTTAACCAAGGAAACCCCCTTTTACCCAACCTTTTCCCCATTTTTTTGAGTCTAGGAATAGGATACAAAGTTTTTAGAACTTTTCTAGGTAGATCAAGAATAGTCAAATCATCCCTCAAAGTTTTAGGCAAAAACCCAGGGTACACAATGACTCAGCCATTCTCTATCTAGGTACATATTGGCTCAACTATTATATACACTTTAGAATAGGTTGAAATTTGGTAGACATGTTAGAGTGTTAAGATCTCATTATAGTTATCACGGGTACTTTTAGGACTCTATTTGTCTGATATTCATATTTGAAGTAGCTTATTTCCTATTTTGTTTCTAGATGCATATAAGTCTTCCTAATCTTCATTTGTGTCTTTATTATCATTTCTGATTTCAAAATTACATATTTAGCAAAGGATCATTGTCCCATTCAATGCTTTAGTAATCCCTTGAGCCTACTCGTGCATCTTCCTTCTGTATGTCCAATCTTGAAAAGGAGTGGTGATCTCCCTATTCGAATTACTTCCCTTTTCATGTGGTACATTTTTATGATCCCAACTCTTCTTACATACTTTTGATTTGGTGTCTAGATCTCCATTTGTATGTATTTCATTTACTACATTTTATGCTTTAAATTTTCTTATTTGTTTTGATGGCTAGATGTGATTTTTATTAAATTTTGTTCAATTGACGAATATTTTCATATCTCTTTCAAAGTTCATATTTACATTATATCTATATATCTTTCTTCTTCTAGTCCATGAGTGTTATTACATTAAGTCCTACTTACAACATTTCAGTTAGGAGAAGCCATAAACTTATGGGCTCCTTTGACCTTGAGTCATCTTTATTTCCTAAGATTCTTGATGAGACCATCATGCCTGCTAATGACATTCCTCCTATTGAGAAAAAATCTTCCCACTCTTCTCATGATAAATATGAGACCTTAAGAGTTCCTCCAATGCAAGTCCAAAAAATTTCCCATGATTTTGAAAAAATTGAGAAATGGTTAGAACAAGCAAACTCCATTCTCGAGGTCAACTCTTTAGTAGAGGATTTAAGGAAGATAATTCATATTGATGAATATGGTGTTAACATCTTGCGTAGTATCTCTCATCTCATTGATAACAATGTCAAGCCTATTAGAGATTATTCCTAATAATTAGGTTTCATTCCACCTAAAACTACTGTTGAGACATCTATTCCTATTCCTACCTCAATACCTAGTATGTCTACTTATGCTCCACCTATCATAACCACTTCCATTAAAAATATCAATCCTACACATGCTAGCATTCCTAACCCTATTTTTTATCCTTCTTAAAGTGCTCCATGTGTTTCCTTACCTTCATCCATGCCCACTTACAATACTGTTCATTTTTCATATTGTATCATTCCTTCCATTTCTAATAATGGTTCAAATATTTCACACATATCTCCTACCACTCTTTCTACTTAATATACTATACATAGCTTGGCTCAGATTGTTTCATCCTTGCAACAACAAATTGCCTCTATGACTCAATCTAAGTTTAACATTCATACTTGTGACATTGCTAGTCCTTTGTCTTTAGACATCATCAATATTGTTATTCCTCAGTATATGGAAATTTATTATTTAGATAATTACAATGGTAAGGGTGATCCTTTGACTCATGTTAAAACCTTTCAAACATTGTGTAGTTATTTCTCTCATGATCATAGGTTCATGGATAAACTTTCTACTAGAGCCTTTCGAGATAAAGCATTGCAATGGTATTGTTCTTGGCCTCCTTATTCTATTGATTCCTTTCTAAAACTTTCTAATGATTTTATTCAACATTTTCAAAACAATATTGGTCCTGATATTTTTGTGATTGATTTGATGCATATTAAACAAGGTGTCAAAGAAAAAGTGATTGATTTCATTTGTAGATGTAAGAATTTACATTCTCAAATTTCTTATCCTATGCCTAATGTTGATATAAAACATATTTTGATTTCTAATTTTCAAAAATACATTAGGGATAAGATATTGTTGTCTAAATTCTCCCCTTTTACTTAATTATGTGTAGTGCTTCATAATTATTAGCTTCAAGTGAGTCAATTTGAGAGCACTCCTCTAATGGTTTTGATAGATAAAGATGATGTCGCATTTTAGTCTTATCAAAAGTTTTAGAAACCTAAGAGCTTCATCAAAATTAATTATTCATCAAACTATGTTGATGAGAAAGTGGTAGAAGCTTCCAAAGGTGTGGCTCTAATGCAAGAGAATCTTGGGTTCTTGACGATCTTACATGATCTTGGAGGAATTTCCTTTTGGTCTGATGAAGTTCCTTATTTTGGGTAGTTTTCAGAGATTCTATGTGTGAATGATCTATGAAGATCTTTGGCATGTGTGATGAAAATGATTTGTTCCTTGTTGTTCATGGAGGCTATTTCTATGATTGCATCTCTTTAGGTAGTGTGAATTGTGAGATTTGGCATGTTATTTTCAGATTGGTCATGTTCTTCATGTCACTAATTCAATTGTGTTCATTGGTTGATTGTTGAGGATTGTGATGGAGGTTTATGATCGATGGAGCTGAATGGCATGAATCTTGAGGTGGACCTATGTGTGGTTGAATTGGTGGTTGGATCATGCCTAGTCAATTAATTAATTATTGTAATTTTTTTGGGATCTAGGCTAACCTGGTCTAACATGTTTGTCTTAGGATATGTATTATCTTGAATGTTGACCTATGGTGGCTAGTATGTATAAATTTAGGGCGTGTGATTGTAAGAGGGGGGGATGGATAGTAGAGAGGGTTGAGAGGGGATAACTCTGAGATTAGACATATCAAAATTAGGATCTAGGATTGATATCTTTGTATTGGGCCATAATCAATAAGGCATTATAGCCCAGCATGTTTAAAACTAATTTGATGTAATTTGATGTTACCTGATAATAAATTTGTTGTTATTTGGCTATATCTTTGTTGTGATTCTTTTGTTTTCCATTGTTTTGACTCTTGATACAAGATTGGTCATCTCCTTTGGAGACTTCTTTGGTCTTGACTACATCAAGTGCTATCAAAGAAGGTTTGATCTTGTGATGGCATAAATCTTGGTGACTAAACTTGCAAAGCTTCTAGGGCATTTTTTGTGAGGTGAAAAAGTGTAGATCTAACTTGCATTGGTGAAGGGCTTGCACAAGGTGGTCATAAGGGATTTTCTTCTAGAAGATTGAGTTATTGTGGTGATATGAGTGAGTTTTAGATCTTGGTGTGGTAGATGTTATTCCTAAGCTCGTGAAATCTTGAGTTGGTTTTTTGAGGGATGGAAGATTGTGGATCTAGCCCACAATTGCAAATTATTTGCACAAGGATGTATTGAAAAGAGGATGTTACTGGTTATGAACTTGGGAAGGAGGTGAAACCTTTGGGAAATCTTGTTGGTGAATATATCACTAAATTGAGGTAGTTTGTGAAGATGTTCATTAGATTGTCAACTATGAAGCAACTAGAATATATCAATAAGATCACTGATTCGAGATAGTTACACTTTGGGAGAGAAGGGAAGAAGATAATGAGAAAGGTTGACTATTTAGTTGAAGATAGGGTCTTTATTTGAATTGAGAAGAATCTGGAGGACATTGTCGATAATCTTGAGGAGATTAGGAGGATGAATTGCATTTGGAATTTAGCGATCTAGAAGATGATTGCTTGGCTTGTAAAAAGCCTTGTTCAAAGAAGGAAAAGGCAAGTTAAGGTTGTTTCTGAAGTGGTAAAGCTTAAAGAGGTAAATACTCACCTTTTTGAGGTTGAGGTGGTAGATCGAGTCAGTTTTCATGATCAGATGGCTAGGTTTGATGTGATAATTGCAGAGCATCTTGTTGTTGGTAATGAGATTTATGGTGATGTGGAGGAGTTACCTTTTTCTAAGGGTAACATTGAGGATGTTGATATTGATGAACTTGTTGATAGGGTTTTCATTAGAGATGATAATCCTTTTGGTGATGAGGAGTTGTAGACTGAGTTGTTCCAGTTGGATGTTATTACATGTGTTGTAGAATTGAAGATGGTGGTTAAGAGTATAGAGGTGGCTAATGAAGATGGTGTACATCTTGAATTCCTTGTTTTTGATAAGTTGATGGTGGAAGGTGATGAGTTGCATGATTTGTTTGTGAAGTAAAATGCAGATATGATGCATTGTGTTGATGATGATGATTATTTTGATTCTATTAGTAGGTGTGTTGACTAGTTGGTTGTATTATAGAGAATTCAAAGGTTTGATTGGAGGAAGTAGAGGTTTCTTATGTGCAAGTTGGTCTTCTTTCCTTTGAGGACTGGGAAACCGATGGTCAAGATGAGGTGTTCAAATTTTATTGTGGCATCAAAGTGTGAGGCACACATTTCTATCTACCTTGGGTGTCTGATGTAGGAGAATCTTGGGTTCTTGGAAATCTTACATCATCTTGGAGGAATTTCCTTTTGGTCCAATGAATTTCCTTGTTTTGGGCAATTTTTAGAGATTCAGTGTGCAAACGATATGTGGAGATCTTTGGCATGTGTGATAAAAAGGGTTTATTGCTTGTTGTTCATGGAAGCCATGTCTATGATCTTACCTCTTTATGTGGTGCATATTGTGAGATCCAACATGGTCTTTTCTGATTGATCGTGTTCTTCATGTCATAGGTTCAGTTGTGTTCACCAGTTGATTATTGAGGATTGCAGTGGAGGTTTCTGATCGATGGAACTTAATGGAGTGGATCTCGAGGTGGACCTATGTGTGCAAAACTTGTTGGTTGGATCATGCCTAGTGAATTCATTAATTTTTTTAATTTATTTGGGATCTAGGCTAACTTGGTCTAATGCATTTATCTTGGGATATGTATTATCTTGAATGTCAACCTATGGTGGCTAGTATGTATAAATTTAGGGCTTATGATTGTAAGAGGGGGGATGGATAGTAGAGAGGGATGAGAGAGGATAGCTTAGAGGTTGGAAAAATTATAATTAGGATCTAGGATTGATTTCTTTGTATTAGGTCGTAACTGGGAAGACCTCACAACCTAACAAGTTTAAAACAAATTTCATGTAATTTGATGTTACCTGATAATAAAGTTGTTGTTATTTGGTTATATATTTGTTGTGCTTCTTTTTTTATCCAATGTGTTGACTCTTGTTGCAAGATTGGACATCTCCTTTGGAGACTTCGCTGGTCTCGACTGCATCAGGCTTCTTTGTCATATGTTTTAAGACCTCATAATTTTACATCTCCCTTTGAATCTTTGCATAATGTGATGTTGAAGTTGATTAATTATAATGTGATACAACTTCCCCTCATTAAAATAATTAACACTTCCAAACCTTTTTCTAAATCCTTTGATCAAAAATATTTTTGTCAATACCATTATCAACCCGGCCATGATTTTAAGAAGTGTTTTCGCTTGGAATTTTTTATTCAAGACCTCATTTATTCTAATGTTATATTTATTGAGGTGTTAATGATCAAGGAAATGAGTGTGTGGCACCTCCCAAACAAAACTTTCAAATTTATACCAATCCTTTACCTTCTCATTCAACCAATGTGATTGAGTCTACTTAGTCTTTAACTTCCTCTTACACCCATGTTGTTGACCATGACATTGAGTGTACTGAAGCCAACAATGTTGTCAACCTTATTGATCAATCCAAACCTAAAGTTTATTCTAAACCTGATCTTTGCAATACATTTGATCCTAAAGAAATAATTAAAGAATCTGATGGTCCTATTTTCATTGTAGAAAAGGTTAATTCTCTTATTTCTCATAATGTGATTATAGATCCTAATTGTATGGTGAATATTATAATTGAAAAAAATCTTTACACTAGACAATTCTAGTGAGATTTATATGATAAGTTCGGTGTGATGATCCAAACTTGCAATGGTTTCACGTATCCTACCCATGGTTCTATTAATTTTCCCATAGAAGTTGGTGGTAAAACTTTAGATGTCATCTTTGTTGTCATCCCAACATCCAATCAGTTTCAAGTTAGACTTGGTCTTCCTTGTGTCACCTCAATGAAATTCGTAGTCTCTCATATTCATAAGTGTTTTAAATTTCTCCATAATGGAGAAATAATCATGATTACTCATAGTCTATATCATCCTTTAGCACCTTGAGGTATCTTTGACCTTGAATTCTTTTATCTTTCTATGCCTCAACAAATTCAACCTCGCAAAGACAATCTTTTTTAATCCTATCATAAATTCAAAATCCAAAATATTTGTGAGCTTAGTGATCCTAAGGATGTTCCATATCTTTTCCCTAGACCTGGACTTCTTCCTACACCTTCCACACCTCCTTTATATACTTTTATTTTCCCCCTATATCCTATAAACATTCCACCGATGATATCTCTCAACCTAGTGTTGTGCCTTCTATTCTTCCTCCTAATGAAGAAAAGGACCTAATGTTGATTGATCCTTAACCAAACCGAATCTCAAGAAAAACCAAACGTAATTATTGTGCTTGTGATTACCAATGTCAATGACATACTAGAGCATGCAATATTTCTTCTCAAAATATTTCCTCTCATAAGACACCTATTGATGCTTTGAATCCCTTTAACCAACCTATACATAGCCCAAGAGAGGAAGTTAATTTGAAAAAGATGAAATTGAACAAATATGATAATTCTATTTGTATCTTAGATTATATTACAGTAAATTTGGATGAAGAAGATACTCTTGATGATGATGATGATTTCAATGTTTCTAATGTAAATAATGATATTCATGCTACTAATTCTGATTATATCTATGAGCTTATTGACGTTAATCATGATTTACCAGCTATGTTTGCAAAATAATTATCTCTTAGTCCTAGTGAAAAACAAAGTGACCCATCTTTAAAGAATGGTCCTATAAGATATAAAAATATTTTATTTTTTATATCTATGTTGAAATGTATTTGTGATGGAATCTAATGTGGGGGGTGTGTGATGGAAAATGTTGTGGACATATGAAACTAATAGAACATAAACACTTATCTTGAAAGGTAGCAGATCTAGAAATTATTGTTTTCTGGTGTCTGTATTGAGTTTTGGGAAATTTTACAACTGGATCTGGTCTAGAAACACAGAGATAGAGAAAACCCATAAATATTTTTCTTTTTCTGAGAAAGGTTGACCTTGACCCAAATAAAGGTCAACCTTGACCCCTTTATGTTGACCTTGACCTATGCTGCTCCGATGGAAATTTTGTTCGCGGATCCTGAAAGTTTGCCGAAAAGGGTGTCTGAATCTTCTCTATAATTCATTATTTTGCACCTGTTCCTGTAAGAAAAATGGTTTTGTTGTTTGGATGAGGGGTTTGCCTTGGTCGAACCCTGGTTTGGAATCAACCTTGAAATAGAGAATGCTAGCAAGTAGTAGAAGTAGATATAACGATGAAGCTATGATATTCAATAGATATGCAATTATATTTGAAATTTAAACAAGTATGTTAATATGAAAGCTTGGACTAAGCACTAATAACCATAAATGTAAATCAAAACCTCCATGATTGTATGCTTGGAATCCACTTTGAAGGAAGAATGAATAGATCTTGAAGATGAACAAAGGATCTTGAAGGAAGATCACACCACCATGATGGATAGATCTAGGGTTTGAATGATGAATCTTGAAAGCTTGAACCAAATCATTTCAAAGGCTTGAATGCTTGATTCCTTGATCTTCAATGGAGAACTTGAATTATTTAACACTTCAATGCTTGATCTTGTGTTGGAAGATGATGGATTAAAATGAGAGGAGAAGGCTTCCTTTTATACTAGTCTAGGGCATAAACTTCTAGAGAGGACAACATAGGAGAAATAAATTCCCATTAAGCCTATACCCTTGGAAGTGGACCTAAATTAAATATCATTTAAGAGTTTACCATTTTGAAGCCTGAAACAGCCGACCCGGAAGTAGGAAATAAATCTTTTTGAAACTCGACATCTAGAAACCCTCAAATTCTGAATGTTAAACCATGGGTCAAGGTTGAGGTCAACCAAGGTCAAGGTCGACCCTAACCCTAAAGTCAAGAACCTCATATTCACAAAGGAGGATGCTAGAAATAGGCAGAAAGGAAGTGAAAAATGGGGTAGAATAGGGGAAAAAGCCAGATCCAAGCCAAAGATTCATTCAAGGTGTTTGACATGACCCTAAACCACTTACTCAGAGGGCTAAACTAATCCTAAATGGAAGTGCTTCCATTTTCTAATGATACAGGTCCTTGTTTGGAACTATCTATTGTTTCATCTATCATACTTGATGTTGCCCCTCTTGTCTATTTCCCACCTTCCCTAAACACTATATATTGAGATGGGGGGCAAGAAATATGCTTGACTAGATCCCCTTGTACAATGGATTCTTTGTGTTTTCTTGTTGTAATGTGTTTCCCTTGTGACATGTTATCTATTTCTTTTTTAAATTTATTTAGATGACCTTGTTTCTCCATTGGCACAAGGTGATAAGGGAATTGACCTGTTGTGGTATTCCTCTATTTGTATATCATTTCTTATATATAGTGTTACATGTTATGTCATGCATGTTCCACTATTCATAAATGTGCCTTTGTGTTGTCTAATTAGGGATGATTCAAAATGGTAGCTACCTATTATTTTGGGTCTCTATGATGCTATCCCAAACAAACAATTCTTCATAACTCTTACATGTTATTCTTCCATTGTGCCTATAGTTATACTAACTTTAGGGAATGATGACAGTTTATTTTTATATAATTCTAATATACATGAATTATTATATGATTATACTGACCCATGAGTTAATAGATCCCTTTTTGTGCTCTATTTTTTCATGTGTTCATTTCCATCTATTTTACCTTTTTGGGGGGATCTCATAATAGAAACATCTCTTGTGGGTGAATGTATACTCCATTAAATCTATTACTCCCATTAAAGCGTTTACAATCTCTTTAACATGGGGGCATATACTTCAATCCTTGTTTCAAATTTTGCACACACACACACACACACACAATGATTCAATGCAATCCCTCTTATGCATATGGCTAAGGAGACAAATATGTCCTTATGTTAATCTTTTCATGATCATGCCCCTATGCATTATTTAGCGGATCCCTTAATGGAGATAATGTTCTCCTTAAGGACTGATCCTCCTTTTCTAGATCCATTTGGAGATAATGTTTTCCTTATGACTAATCACCTTTTCAGGATCCCTTAATGGAAACAATTGTTTCCTTAAGGGTTGATCCCTTTGTTTTTATGGGTTGAATAACATTACACAACTTGCTAGACTATCAACACCATCTTTTGCAATAGCGATTTCTCTTTTCATAATCCACGGTAAGGTAATACCTTACTAGGATAGTGGTCATACCTCTCTATCTCTTGAGAGAGAGAGAGAGAGAGAGAGAGATGCCTTTTTTATCTTGGTTTTAGATTTGATGAAGACTTAATTCACTTGGGAGCTTTATGTTTATGTCTCCTTGACCTTGATATGAATGTTCTTATGCAAAGATCTAATTTTCTGTGAGCATGAGTTTGTCGCATACTCCCACTAAATTTGGGGTTAAATGTACTATCCTAAAAACATAGTGGTCATTATTGGATGCTCTATTAGGCCCCATTTTGGTGATTTTAAGGTCCAATATCCATTATGATTGATCCTAAAAACTTGATTCCTCTTTTCCCACTTCTTTCCCACCATCTTGGTTGATGAACTACAATTGATTTAGAACATTGAATGAAGAATCTATGATTTAACATCACTGAGGAGTTTCTGATTAGATATGCAAGATGATTAAATTAGTATTATGTTGTCATTGATGTCAACTAGCTTGATAGTACTTATCTTGTAAGTTACTATACCAACACATCTGAAGAAAGGTGAAAGAGATGAAGAACAAAAATATCTACATGAGGAAGATGTATATATCAGATGAGGATAAGGAATACACTAAGTAACTTTTTGATGAGTCTATGACTTGATGATATCAACTTTATTATTTTGCATTCATCTATGATGAAGAATAGAGCTGAAAGACACAAAGCAGTGTTGTCGGTAAATAAAGCATTCCAATATACACCGACAGAGTGTAGTGTATACCGAGCGTAGTGTTAACTGAACTTGTGTTCACCGATGCATTTCTTTATTAACCAAGCAAAACAAAAAGGAATTAAATGATCAGTTTAGTTGATAAAGTGATGAGTTGTAAAGTGTATGAAATCGAGGTAACAAATAAGGTTTGTTATGAAGATCAACGGCTAACATAATTCAAGAAATATCTAATGGAGTAGATTGAAACGTGTTACTAACACATCAACTGAAGAAGGTTAGAGCAGCAAAATCAATGAATAAGATTAAGTGGCAAAATCTAATGGACAAAAAGAAAATGATTTACTCGTCTATATAAGAGACATTGGTTTCATTGTTGAAGGACACTGGAAGAAGAAGATACTACCAAATTATTGCGTGAAGGAGTTTTCATGCATTCTGATCATATTGGTTAGTGAGAACTGAATTTCAGAACAATCACTGAGCTACAGAGAGTAATTATTGATGGACAGTAAGTTGATATAGTATTGAATCTGAAGTGATATATTGATCAGAAATATTTGAATGAGCTGAACATTAATCTATAAACTACAATTGAAGTTGTTTCAAGGTAGATCATCTACTGTTACATATTTAACCATTGTACACAGTTCTTAACCGAGTGAACTAAGAAAGTCTTTTTGATGTTTCATCCATAGAGTGAACATTGTTATCCTATCAACCCCAGAGTGACTATTGGTTGGATGATAACTTTTAGTCTAAAATCCTTTAACAATAAGGTCACACCTAACAGTGTGTTTGTAAACCTTTAACAGGGTTGGGTCTTCACCGACCTCACTTCAGAAGAGTGAACATTTTTGGGTTGTCGGTCCTAGGTGGTTTTTCCCTTCACAGGGTTTCCACATTAAATCTCTTGTGTTATGTGTTGATTGTGATATTTGTTTGTTATCATACTTTGCATATTACATGTTAGATTTGATCGATAACTACTATAAGTTTTAAACTAACAATCGGTAAAAAACACAGATAGTGAAAGTGTTTTATGTTTACCGAGTAGTAGAAGTTGAAGAATTTGTTTTGGATTATACATTTTATTTTGGGACACCGGATAACTGATTCACCCCCCTCTCAGTTATTCTAACAATTGGTATCAGAGCTGTGGTTTCTTAGAACGGAGTTTTAAGGACTCCAGTGAAAAGGTCTCAAGATGTATAAGAGGGAAGTGCCAAGACTGAACAAAGAGAACTTCATAGTATGGCAGAGCCGGATAAAGTTGCACATATCTAGAATTGGGAATTCTGCACTAGAACTGATGGAGAATGGCTACATTGAACCGATGCCAGGTCCCCTGACACTTGATCAACTGAAGGATAGGCATGAACACAATATTACTATGATGGAACTTGTTGTTGCCTCTACCGATGCCAAATTTGAAGACATTAAAGGATGCACAACTTCCAAAGCCATGTGGGATAAACTGACTCAAATATACATTTGAGATGTGAATGTTAAGAGAGCTAGAGAAGAAAGCCTAAGAGGTCAATTTGATGATATGAAGATGAAAGAAGGTGAGAACATTGTGCAATACACAAATAGACTAAAAGAGGTAGTACATGTTATTAGAGCATCTGATGGAGTTATTGAGGATGAAACAGTGTTAAGCAAGATTCTCAGAACCTTGCTACCAGTTTATGTGATCAGGATCTCTGTAATTCATGAAACAAGGGCTACATCCAACCTTACTCTTGACACACTGATCGGTAAGCTTACAACCTTTGAATTGAATAACTTTGAGAACAGTGTTGTACCTTCTATTGAATTTGCTTTCATGACTTCTTTGAAGATTGGTAAGTCTAGTAGCAGGAATAGTAAGAATAATGATAGTGATAGTGGTACCGATGATGAACTTGATGAGCTTGAAGCTCTTATGTCCAAAAGATTACCCAAGGGTAAAGGAAGGTATAGAGGTAAGCTACCTTTGGCATGCTTTAATTGTAAAGAAGTTGGCCACATCGCTACTAGATGTCTGAATAAGAAAGATGATGACAGATCCAAAGACCGATCCAAAGGAAGCTATGGGAGAAGAGTCAATAGAGGCTACCGACACAACAACAGAGATAACCAAGATAGCTATGACAAAGGGAAAAAGGTATGTTACATAGCTAAAGAATTTTAATCTGAATCTGACATTGATGATGATGTAGAAGTAGTATTTGTTGCTATGAAAGATGATTTAGAGGAAGAAGAAAAACATGAAGAAATAGCACTTATCTCTAAAGTAAGAAGAAATGATACATGGATCATAGATAGTGGTTGTACACATCATATGATTGGTGATATAGAGAAATTTGATCTACTTGATGAATATGATGGAGGATCTGTAAAGATGGGAAATGATGCACCCTATATGGTAAGAGGTAAAGGTTCACTAATGATTAATGATAGAATAAAATGTGAAAATTCATACTGGGTAGATGGACTGAACTATAATTTGTTAAGTGTGGCAAAGCTAAATAACTCAGGCCACCGACTTGCTTTTGAGAGCAAAAAGGTAAGAATCTATGATGATGGAGGAAGACTTGTCAGAACCGGTACACAATCCAGAGGTAATCTATTTTATCTTGATATTGATCAGTCTTCTTGTTTATTAATGAAGGATGAAGATGCATGGTTGTGGCATAAAATTTTATGTCATGTGAATTTTGATAACATGATCAAGATTAGTAAGAGGAAAAGAGTTAGAGGATTGCCTAACTTATCAAAACTGGATCATGCAATGTGTCATGAATGTTAGAAAGGTAAGATGACTAAGTCTAGTTTTAGAAGAAAAGACTACTCAACAAAGAAGATACTTGAGTTGGTTCATACTGACCTATGTGTGGTCCTATGAGAACTCAGAGTTATTATGGTGATAGATACTTTATTCTTTTTGTTGATGAGTATACTAGACGGATGCAAGTTATGTTCTTAAAAGAAAAATCTAAAGCGTTTAAAATGTTTAAGTGGTATAAGGAAAAGGTATAAAAAGAGACTGGAAAAGAGTTAAAATACTTAAGATCTGATAGAGGAGGTGAATTTATCTCTGATGAATTTACTAATTTATGTAATGAGCATGGTATCAAAAGATAGGTCTCTGCACCGAGAACACCTCAGCAGAATGGGATTGCTGAAAGAAGGAACATGTCAATCATTGACTGTGCAAGGACACTAATGTTGCAAAAGAATATTTCTTAGACATATTAGAGGGAAGCTATCAGTACATCTGTATATGTGCTTAACCAAGTACAACTGAAGAAGGACACCAACAAGACACCTTATGAGCTATGGTTTGGACACAAACCTACTGTAAGTTATTTCAAGATTTTTGGAAGCAAATGTTTTATTCTGAAAGATGAGAGAAATGGGAAATTTGATTCTAAAGGTGATGAAGGAATATTCTTAGGATATTCTACTAAGAGTAAAGCATACAAATGTCTGAATAAGGTTACAAATAAGATAATTGAAAGTACTAATGTTCGTGTTGATGATTTTGATGATAAGAACACAGAGGAAAGAAAGAAACCGGAAGACTATGGTAGATTCACTTACATTGAACTTCCTGACTATCTACCAAAGTCACAACCTATGATAACTGGTCAACAGAAAAATAACCCCGAGGAACAAGAAATGGAAACTTACGAACAAGATGGAGCTACCAAGCAAGCACATGAACCTGAATAGGATGAACAAGAAAGGAGAAATAGAGTACTGGCTAGTTTTTTCAGAAGACATCATCCTGAGACACAAATTATTAGAGATACACAAGCTAGCATGCAGACAAGAAGCGAAGCAAGACAATGTACATGTCTAGTTTGTGAATTTGAACCAAAAAATGTGAAAGTTGCATTAGAGAATGAAGAATGGGTTAATGCAATGAAAAAGGAAATAGAACAAATAAAGAAGAACAAAACTTGTTCCTTAGTACCCTGACCTAAAGATAAAAATGTTATCGGTACTAAATCGATATTCAGGAACAAACTGAATGAAAATGGTGAAGTGACAAGAAATAAAGCGAGATTGGTATGCAAGGGATATGCACAGGAAGAAGGCATTGACTATGGTGAGACATTTGCACCTATTGCTAGATTGGAAGGAGTTAGAATGCTACTTGTATATGCTGCACACAAGAAATTTAAGGTTTATCAAATGGATGTGAAGTCAGCATTTCTGAGTGGTATACTTGAAGAAGAGGTCTACATAGAACAACCTGGAGGATTCATTGATCCAGACAATAGAAACATGGTATGTAGATTACACAAATCTTTATATGGTTTGAAGCAAGCACCGAGATCCTAGTATGAAAGGCTGCATACTTACTTGTTAAGTATTGGATTTGTAAGAACTAGTGAAAACAACAATTTGTACATGAAAGGTGATACTGATGACACTATTCTTATTGCTGAAATTTTTGGTGATGATATTATTTTTGGAGGTCAAGATCATGTATTTAAATCTTTTGTTGATGACATGAGGAATGAGTTTGAAATGTCTATGTTCAAAGAGATTAAATTCTTTCTAGGACTACAAGTGATTCAGCAAACTGATGGGATATTCATCACATAGTCCAAGTACATAAAAGAAGTCTTGAAGACATTTGGCATGGAAGATGCTTAACCTGTGGGAACACCGATGGATACTAGATGTAAACTAACAAAGGAAGATGAAACTATAGAGGTAAACTAGACACTTTACCGATCCATGATTGGTAAGCTAATGTATGTAGTTCACAGTAGACTAGATATAGCACATGTTGTGGGAATTATTGCTAGATTTTCTGCTAATCCTAGAGAATCACACATGATTGCTACTAAAAGGATCTTAAGATACTTGAAAAAGATAGAGGATTATGGTTTATGGTATCCTAAGGAAGGTAAGTTTGAACTGATGGTCTATACCGATGCTGATTGGGCTGGAAATGTGGATGACAGAAAAAGCACCATCGGAGGAGCATTTTTCTTTGGTGAAAGACTTGTAACCTGGACAAGTTAAAAGCAGGTTTGTATTTCTCAGTCTATAGCTGAAGCAGAGTATGTTGTTGCTGCTACTAATTGCTCAAACATTGCATATATCAAGCAAGTGTTGGAAGGATTGAATGAGGTAATCACTGACCTGATGATTATATACTATGACAACACAAGTGCTATCAATATTTCAAAGAATCTAGTGATGCACTCTAAGACAAAGCATATATCAATTAAGTATCACTACTTAAGAGAACAAGTGCAAGAGAAGCAAGTGAAGTTAGAATTTGTTGCATCTAAAGAACAACTTGCAGATATCTTTACAAAGCCTCTATCGAAGGACACATTTGAATTTTTTGAGGACTTGACTTGGGGTCCGTCCCCTGTCTATTGGTCACTAATGTGATCTGGATGTTGCATCAGCTTGCACTTATCATAAGATCACACATGTTGATGTAGCATAGTTCACACTTTGGAAAATGTTCAAGGTTGTGATCAAGTTTGAAGAACTGAAACAGATTGGGATATCAGTATACAGAGATACAGAGAATGTATTAGACAATAGAGAGTTACTTAGCTAATATAGAGCTGATTATTTATTTATTTCTTTGGCATTATTGTCAAAGGGAGAGATAAATAATATGAAACAATATGCAATGATGAGAAATATCTAAGGGAGAGATCATCTGAAAGAAACAGAACACTGAAGATCAGTTACTGACAACATAAGAAGGAATCTAAGAGCTGAAAAGATTATATTTGCAGAATGTCAAAGCTGCATTGATAATGTTGTTTAGTAACATAGTGATTAAACATATTAATGTTGTATTAGCTTAGCAAAGCATTTGTTTACAGGGTTGTAGAATACATGTTTGCTGTGTGTATGGTACACTTCATATTACTTGAGTTGCCATCAATGCCAAAGGGAGAGATTGATGAACTACTGTATACACCTAAAAATGGTCATTTAGACTATTAGCCCCTTTTGCTAAATCATCAATTGCTTGTTCTTGGTCGAATCCTAGTTCTGTCATTTATTCAATTATTTTCTATGGGCTAACCATGTTATCCTAAGTTTTTGTTTATTTAAAAGGAATATTTCCTCCCCTTTTATTAAATAAAAAGCCCCCACTTTTCCTCTTATCCTAAGTTGCACAAATAAAGCATTATTTTTATTCTATAAAAAGGGAAAAAGCACTTTTTGTCTCATATGGACACAAAAGTCAACTCTTATTTTCTCATTGGAGGATATTTGTGCACATGGATTGCTCCTCTTTCAAGCTCCACCATTGATTAAATCTTTTGCCTCTTAATTTCCATGGTCCATTTCTTCTCATTTCCTATAAAAGGAGAGCTCTCTTCTTCATTCGAGATCTATCTCTTTTATGTTAATGTTATGCTGCAGGTTTTCTAGGTCACTTTGGAGCTTTTGGAGATTTGGAGCATTCTTGGCTTTTTGCATCTACATGTTATCATAGTTTCATTTCTTGTATTGTCATGGTATTCATAGCTTCATACTTAGCTTAGTTTCCTTTATGTTTTAGATTAATTCATCTAGCTTAACTAGGAGGCTTTGTAATACTTGCATCTTTCATTTTCATAGCTTAGCTTGCATTTCCATTTCTAGCATAGCATTGGATTGCATTTTCATTCTTGATTCTTGAGGATATTGGCATTCTTGCCCTTATCTTCATTGAATCTCTCATTGCATGGTTTACTAGCAAGGTTATAGGCTAAATAGCTCTAGCTGAGAGCATTCTTAAAACCCTTGCACTCCATGCCTAGGGAGCTATGGATCGATTTTTGAGACCTCATTCTTGAGTGTTCTTGAATGGAATGATTCATAGAAGTGTGACACAATTATAGCACATTTTTGACACCCATCGTGGGGCAGAGTAGATTAGCTTTGTCCTTTAATTTTGTATTTTCCGTCAAAATTTTCATCAATTTTCGGCTTTATTTTCGGTCTCTGGTTTTTCTATCTCAGAGTGTCGCGCGACATTTTGCCAGTGTTGTGTGATAATTCTTTGTATAGCGGTGTGACACTTTACCAGTTAAAAGTGTCACCCCCTTTGACAGAACGTGTTGCACTATTTGAGGAGTTTTGTCACCTACATATAGCGTGAACTATCACCCAGATATAAAGTGTCACACCCGTATACGAAAAAGTGTCGCACGACATTTTTGGTGACTGTGTTGTCGCCTGTACCTGGTAGTAAGCTTGTTTTTAGCTTTTTTTGTTATCTTGCAAGTTTCAGGTTCTCTACTATCTTTTTGAAAATTTTTGAAAATTTCAACGTTTTCAAATCCGTGCCTCTAGAAAATGGGCACCCATTTTTTAAAAAAATTTCACAAATGATATCAAAAGTTTAAGTGTGATATATCATTGGAAAGGTCTTTTGGAGCCTAATCCAACCATGCTAGTTTCATTCTTAGATTTTACCATTTGATTAGTTGTTTTACTTGCAGATTATCTGATTTTTTATGTGCTAACCATTATGGAGCTAACAAGTTGTGCTTGTAGATGCTCTCATTGCTTGGAATTTTCCAAAAGAAACACATGTCAAAGAGGGCTACTAATGGTTTTTACAGGGCTGCCCTAAGCATAAAAACCAAATCAAGTGCTTGTTTAATTGCTTTATTTATTGAGTGTGGCATATACTATTTGTTTCATTTCATAGGCACTTAATACCTTGTTGTAGGAATTTTGAGGTGGTAGGAGAGTATGCTCTTCACCCTTGTGGTGAAACAGAAATCTTGACCCATCTTGGGATTTTGAAAGCAAGGGGGTAACTAAATCTTTGCTTGGTGTGTTTGGGTGAAGTTTTTGAGATAGGGGAGTATGCTCTTCACCCTTGTGGTGAACCAAAAACCTTGAACCTTAAGAATTGATCCACTTTTTTTTTAGATTTAGAATCCTTTAGCGGGCCTGCTCTTGAGCAATCAAGAGGAACGACCCAAGTGGGGACAAGCTAATACCGAGCTATTCCACACCACTATAATCTCAAGGCTATCAAGGACACAAAACTTTGGTAGACATAACACTTGTCTTCGCTTGATGTGAGTAGCTCATGGGATTGTGACCATGGGGAAAACATTGAGCAAGAATGCTTAAGGTACTCTTGAGGCCATGAGGTCCTAGTCTTTTATGAGGAGCAAGAGGGGTGTTATGAACAAAAGCCCTTACTACGAACCATTAGTTAGAAGCCACCTTATTTTAGCCACTTAGCTTCTTGGTGCAAGGATTGATCCAAGTGGACTTACCCAGATCACCCCAAGACACTCACCATATGTGTTCCTTTGGTTGTGTTTTTGATACTTCCATGACAACACCAACATCTCTTGTGGGCAACCACTTGGTGTGAGGTAAGGGAGCATCAAGTTGTGGGCCAAGTTGCTAAGTAATGAGCCTTGACCTTCTAGGTAGTAATTACTTGAATTGTCTTCGATTGTGCTATACCAGTGTAAATATTCTCAACATTCAAACAAAACGGTAGCATTCATAAGATTTTCTATTTTGATATCACAAGTGCTTGTCTTGGCAAGGTTGCTTTTGCCCTTTTTCCAAGTGTTTTATGACATGTTTGATCCTATACTGTTTGCAAACCTATCTTTTATCTGTTGTTACTGCTTGTGAAACTGAGAAATTGCACTATCCAACCTTTGAACTTGATCAAAACGCTTCAAAACTGAGATTTTTAAGTTCACTGGTCAAAGAGTCATACGACCCTGGAATAGTGTCGCACCCTGTTCTAAGAAATATTGCGCGACAGTTCATCCCTGCACAACTGTCACCCCGCTTGCCTAGAAAGCATCACCCGGCCTTACTAGAAACTATCGCTTGGCTTAGGGTGAAGTGTCACCTCACTATAAACTATCGCCTTGTCTACCTGGAAAGTGTCGCCTAGAACCTTTTTGCTGTCTTGTTGCTGTTGCAATCTGAAGCTGCTAAACTTGCATTTTAACCTGTCCTAGAGTGTCTTTTTCTATTCTTACCTGAAGCTAGTTTGTTATCTGCATGCTTAGACTTGTTCTAGACTGAAACAAATGAGCTAAAACTATTGGACTTGAGCTTAAGGAATGCTACTCTTGATCACTTGTCGCATCATGGTTACCTCTCTAGCTACTTGCTTATTAAGCTTCTTGCTCGCTGCTCGACTTTAGTCAATTGATTGCTGTAAGTGCTTGAGCACTTTTGGTGAGCCATCTCTCTATTGTTCTACTTTGACAAGTGATTTTTATTAGCTTTTCTTATCTCAAATCTGAGAAACTTTGTCTCATTCTATTAGTCAACCAACATCTCTTTTCATGCCGGTTACAACTCAGTCTCAATTTGAGCAGGAGAGTCATCCTCCATTCAATTATACATAGTTACCTTCTCCAACTAGACGCTCACAAGTTCCCGTTAGCAACAATAGTTCTAGTTCTAACCAATCTGAGGATTCTAAGGCTACCCCGTGGTACAAAGGAGGTTTCCTCTTTTCCGCATTCAAGACCCCCAAAAACACAGATAGTGTCTCACTCACTTTGACTAAACAAGAAAAATTTCAACACTTGCAAGAACACTTTGAGCATAAAGATAACCAAGCGCACTTAGACAAAGAACACAATCAAAAAAGGATGGATGCTGCTAGGCACATGGCTTATAGAGGAATGTCTTATGAGCAACCCAAGACTAGTAACTATGAGCATAGACCTCTTTTTAATGGCAACAATGGAAACAACATGCCACCAAGATCTCCTCCAAGACCCACTTTTGGTATGCCTTCTTCACCTCCTAGGCCTCCTCCCTCTCAACATGAGGCAGAGGTTGATGATGAGATTTCTAGTGAGGATCTTATGAGATTTGAACAAGATGTGGTCTCCCAACGAATGATGCATAAGCCTTTAGAGCGTAATGGCGATCAATATTTTCAATATATGACTTCTCGAGGATACAAGCTTCCTCCCAGCTATGATGTTAGAAAAATTGTCCAACAAAGAGTACCAACTGAATTGGAAGTCCTTCAAGAAGAACTGTGTCAGACAAATCAACGCCTTACCCAAATGGCAATAGACAGAGAGCCTCCAAAGATCTCTTTTGTAGAATCAATTTGTGCTCTTCCCTTTGATAGGAGTCTATACATGGTCTTGTTTCCTAGGGATATTGAGGTTCCCAAATATGACAAGTATGATGGAAATGGTGACCCCCATGACCATGTGCATCACTTTTACGCTCTTAGCATAGACTTCCTTCATGAAGACACATTTCTTCTATGACTGTTCCCTAGAAGTTTAAGAGGCCAAGCTTTGGAATGGTTTGCGAAATTGACACCACCTCTTAAGACTTTTGATGAGTTGGCTCAGCGATTTACCCAGCATTATTCTTACAACATCCAACAACCTGTCACCATGATAGATCTCGGTAATCTAAGACAACATCAAGGTGAGCCATTTGCAACTTACTTACAACATTGGAGATCATTATATTCTAGGTATCCTTGTCAGCTACCTGAAAGAGAAAAGATTGACATTTTCATCAACACACTTGTGCCTAAGCTATTTTATGATCTAAGGAAGCAACTGTTCTCCTCCTTCCATGACATGGTTGAAAGTGCATATTGAATTGAGGATGTAGCTATAAGAAAAGGGGATATTGTTATTAATAAAGATGCTAAAGGCAATGGAAAAGACAAGAACAAACCTTGGAATAAAAACAAGTATGTTGTTAATGATGGGGTTGTTGATGCTCCTAAAGCTAAAGATCCTACTTTCAATCTCTCCAATGCTATCTATGCAGCAAAACAACAAGAAGCTGCCAACGCTCATAGTGCTCCTAAACCTCAATATGTAGATAAGCCTAAGAAGTCATTTTGAAAGTGAGTCTATACCAAGTTGGAAGAACCTTATGATGTGATCCTTAAGACTTTGGTTGACAATGGATATCTTACGCTTCTTGATAAACCTAGTAACTGGGATCCAATAAATAAGCTTGATTGGTGGAGAGAGGATCATTACTGCCATTATCACAGAAACAAGGGACATCCGACAGATAATTGTTTTAAGCTTAGGGATAATATTCAAGACCTCATTGATAACAACACAATCTCCACTGATGGCTTAACTAAAAATTTTGATCACACAGCTTTCAAAGATCCTCTACCTAAGCATGATAAGGGGGAAACCTCTCAAGCACATAAGAAGAATCATGATGCTAAGATCAATTATACATATACTTCTGATACACCTGTGATCAACATGGTAGAGCCCATTGAGAGTGTTCTACTGATGAGGTCTCAAGATGATAATAAAGGCAATCATGGTAAGCCAAAGTTGGTCTTGCAAACATGTGGTAGTTCATCTTCCCGAAGTGAGACACCGAATGCTGTTACTAGGGAGCAAGCCAAGATTGTCCTTAAAACTGCGCAAGATCCCAAGAAATTTTTTCCTTCCAAACAAGTGGCTCCTTCAGCCACCCCTAGCTATGATCTTGTCCAACATTTGCAAAAGACACCAGCACAGATATCTATCCTTGATTTGCTTTGGTTATCCCCTTCGCATAGAGAGATTCTTGATGAGGCTCTATGTACAACATGTGTTCCCAATGACATTGATCCTGATCGATTCCAGGCTATGGTCAACCACATTTCATCTCCGCTATCTCTCTCCTTTTCTGCAGAAGATGACATATCTATTGCTCACCCACATAATCTAGCTTTACACATCGAAGTTCTAGTCTACCACACCCATGTCCACCGAGTCCTGATAGATAATGGTGCAGGGTTAAATATTGTTTCTTTCAATGTCATACAATAGTTGGGTTTGTCAGAATTCACTGTGGATTCTAAGAAGAAGATTAGTATAAAAGCTTACGATGAAGTGGAAAGATCTTCCAAAGGTCTTGTCATGCTGCCTGTCCGAGTAGGCCCTGTCATGAAAGATATTAATTTCCAAGTATTGGACATCCCACTCGCATATAACATTCTTTTGGGTCATCCTTGGATCTATGACATGCAGGTTGTTCCTTCCACTTATCATCAGTGTGTCAAATTTCCGTACAATGGCATTGAAGTTGTGATTCCTGGAGACCATACTGTTGCTATTAATGATCTTGCTGCTGTTGAAAAATTTGTTCCTCACAATGAACCTTCTGTTGATCCTAGTACATCTCTAGTTGCTGCTGAGAAATCACTTAAGATGGTGAGCCTTGGTATGGGTGAATATACGCTAGATTCCTTTGCATCTATACCTATTTCTCCTAGGTCATATGGGAAACCTTCTGATAAGATGAAGCCTTCTGCTTCTGCTATGATGATCTTTGATACTTTTGTTCCTTCATCCATTCCTTTAGAAGCAGAAAGAGAAGAACAAGCTGTCCAAGAGTGGATCTATAGAGAAGATGAGGGTAGTATGACAAATTCCCTCCTTGATCATTCTAGAAATACTCCCATGCTTAGTAATTCAGACACAGATACAGATGAGTCACCACTACACACTATGGCTCACATAGGAGATGATCTTCCTTCTACTTCACTTCTTTGGGGAGAAGAATGTATATCTACTGATCATATGGCTGAGGCCTCTATGTCTAGAACCTATGTGCCTAAAGAATCATTGCACTATGATAGACAACGTCACAACATTGCACGGCTGCTACAAAGAGGTGATCTATCACATAATGACATGAGTATCTCTACTTCTCAGCATCTTAAGCCTCTTCCAGAAGATTCTTCCATGATAGATATGGATGTTGATATAGTTCATACCTCTCATAACCCACTCGACGTAGTTGATGAGTCTCATGCAGGGTCTGATGAGTTTGTTCCCCGTATTGCCTTAGTTGACTACATTGGTCCTTCTCTAATGAATCTAGATCTAGCTACTTTTGGAGCTTACCCTATAGGCTCAACTTCTCTTGTCACCAGAGATGACACCTCTCACATAAATGCTATTGAACCAATCACTTCATTTCATCTCACATCAACACCTGTTACTTCTTCCACCAATAAACTAGAAACAAAAAGGACTAAATCAGCAATCAACTATCACAAGCATCGAATCAAAAGAAAAGAGCAATGGTCAGATGGTGAAAACCACATTGTGGTGGTATCCACACCCAAGAAAAGTAAAAATAAAAATCTGCTCAAAAATAATGATTCTCAAATAAAAGATGACAAGCTGATTCTCTACAAAAAAATGGTGCACTACTTCAAGCATGATCTCATATTTGTTATACTTCAGCCCATTCCTAGAGCTAAGAATAAAGTTTCTAATGCCTTGGTTACTTCGACATCCATCTTATGAATGAAAAGGCATAAATCTCACTTCAAGTTCTTGGTGGATGAATTACGCTATCATGCTTACAAATCCTACAATCCTACCATCTTTTCATGTCTTCCACCTCATATTCTTCCTGACAATCCACCACGCCATTCTTTCTGCCATCCCTTACACTTTGCCTTTATCTCTGGTGACTTGTATAGGAAGGGTCTAGACGGAACTCTCCTTAAGTGTCTAGAAATAGAGGAGTCAAAAAAAGTGCTAGCTGAAATCCACGATGGCATATGTGGATCACATTCTAACGATCCTCCGCTAGCTCAGACATTGCTTAGGGCTAGTCATTATTGGCCGAACTGGTTGAGACCTCCTATCATCACAGTTGCAGCATTTGGACCTGGGGCCTATCAGTTCTCTACATCAGAGGAAGCAGATTCTTGATGCTCGTTTCTGTCTGGGGCATTCTTTGTACATATTTATTGATCCTGAAAAAACTCAAAAAAAAAAAATTCATATATGATGCTGAAAAAATCCTAAAAAGCATAAAAAGTACTACAAAAAAAAGAGCATCCTAGTGAAAACCTAGCAATAGGCACTTTGATGTCTCACCAAAAAAATAAAAAAAATAAAAAAAAATTGAAAAAGTGCCTTGGTGAAAACCTGGAAACAGGCGCCTTGGTAGCAAAAATACAAAAAAGTTATAAAAAGTCCTGAAAAAATTGCAATAAATCTATCAAGTGGTGAAAACTTGGAAACAGGCACTACTTGAGACCCTCTACACCTATGTCTATCAGTCTTGTGTGGCGCTCATTCGCTCCACTTCTTGCTTTGCCTCTCCTAGCCTAGAATTGACTCTTGTCTTAGTCTAGGGGGCATACGTTGTTTTCAGCTTATCTTGGGTCTCTTTGTGCATCTAGGTTTCTTAGGCACCTCACAAATGGTGTTTTTCAACACCACCCCAACTGTGTTTTTTAACACTACCCTAGCATCGATTGTTTCTCAACACTTATCAAATGTCCTACCCGCAATCTAGATGATGCGATATTTCTCACTCGCAGATGCGATACTCATAGTTTGACTCTATGACCTACACACACACACACTTGACTCACTGAGATTTGCTTGACTTTATTTCTTTGTGTGTTGTCTATGATGATTTCTTTACTGAGTGTTCTCCCCCTATGATTGTTTTCGATGATACATAGCTAGAAGACTAAGGGAATGAGAACATGTTTTATTGCATTTTCTGCTTGTGGATATATTTTGTTGGTCCTACTTGTCATTAGCATTTATGCTTGTTCCACTTGACATTGGGATCTACAAGGTATTATCCTTGACTATTTCGCAAGTGCATGCTTATAGTCATCTTGACTTTCTTGTGTCTCGATGCAAGCATAATCTTGCTATATCAAACTTAGGTAATCTCATTGCACTATTCATCTTGACCTACATGTCTCTGATGCCTAGGTGGGATTTCCACATTTTTATCTAATATAGATCATATTCAGATTCACATAGTTATGCTAGTGTGTATTGTATGATCTTGCGATGCTACCAATAACGCTCGATGATGAATATTAGATGTCTATTAGCATTGTGACCTTGCAAGTAAACCACTTTTCATGTAGCTTGCATTCTTAGGTTCATGTTAGTTTAGTTTTGCATCTTGCATATTGAGAGAGCTCTCCTTTTCATCTTATGTGGACTTGTTAATCAAACTGTGCTCACCTTTCGCTTCTTCCCAATCATGTCTTTCGCTTCTTGTCTTTCATATCCCATCATTTTCTATTCATTTCGGGATCGAAACCAAAATTTGAGTTCACCTTGATCATCCAAATCATCTTTCTCCTTCTTCCATGCAGTCGGCTAACTTTTTGAGGCCTGATCCTTCGATCTTCGCTGGGGCATTCTTCACCTCTTCATCCCCATCTCTTTCAAACTTCTAGTCTTTCATTCATTTTCAAATCCCAAGTTCAACTCCCCCTTCGTGGTGTTTACAGGTTGAGGGACCAATAGGTTCATGCCCCATGTCCCATGTGTGGGGCATATCTTCACTGCTTGATGGTTATTCTATTCTCTTTCTTCGATTATGATTTCTAGTGATTTGATCATGTCTCTCTTGCGTCTACTTTCCCTCTACCTAGATTTCACTTTCAATCCCGAGGGGGCAGACACATCATATCTTATTGGCTATCTCTTTCCTAAGTGTTTAGTACTGTCACTACTAGGTTGACCATGCCGGATTTGCTATTTTTCTACACTTCATTCTTTGGAGTCAGAATGTTATTGCTTGCCTTCTTGGCTATCTCTTGCTTTCTTGGCTGATCTGAGTTGCTTTGTGATCCCAAATTGATCTCACATTTCAACTTCATTCTTTGACTGCATGTGTTCCCAGATCGATCACACATTAGTCAAAGAGGGGCAAATGTATACACCTAAAAATGGTCATCTAGACTATTAGCCCCTTTTGCTAAATCATCAATTGCTTGTTCTTGATCGAATCCTAGTTCTGTCATTTATTCGATTATTTTCTATGGGCTAACCATTTTATCCTAAGTTTTTATTTATTTAAAAGGAATATTTCCTCCCCTTTTATTAAATAAAAAGCCCCCACTTTTCCTCTTATCCTAAGTTGCACAAATAAAGCATTATTCTTATTCTATAAAAAGGGAAAAAGCACTTTTTGTCTCATATGGACACAAAAGTCAACTCTTATTTTCTCATTGGAGGATATTTGTGCACATGGATTGCTCCTCTTTCAAGCTCCACCGTTGATTAAATCTTTTGCCTCTTAATCTCCATGGTCCATTCTTTCTCATTTCCTATAAAAGGAGAACTCTCTTCTTCATTCGAGATCTATCTCTTTTATGTTAATGTTATGCTGCAGGTTTTCTAGGTCACTTTGGAGCTTTTGGAGATTTAGAGCATTCTTGGCTTTTTGCATCTACATGTTATCATAGTTTCATTTCTTGCATTGTCATGGCATTCATAGCTTCATACTTAGCTTAGTTTCCTTTATGCTTTAGATTAATTCATCTAGCTTAACTAGGAGGCTTTGTAATACTTGCATCTTTCATTTTCATAGCTTAGCTTGCATTTCCATTTCTAGCATAGCATTGCATTGCATTTTCATTCTTGATTCTTGAGGATATTGGCATTCTTTCCCTTGTCTTCATTGAATCTCCCATTGCATGGTTTACTAGCAAGGTTATAGGCTAAATAGCCCTAGCTAAGAGCATTCTTAAAACCCTTGCACTCCATGCTTAGGGAGCTATGGATCGATTTTTGAGACCTCATTCTTGAGTGTTCTTGAATGGAATGATTCATAGAAGTGTGACACAATTATAGCACAACTACAACTGATTTAGAACACTGAATGAAGAATCTGTGATTTAAGATCACTGAGGATTTTTTTATTAGATATGCAAGATGATTAAATCAATATTATGTTGTCATTGATGTCAACTAGCTTGATAGTACTTATCTTGTAAGTTACTATACCGACACATCTGAAGAAAGGTGAAAGAGATGAAGAACAAAAATATATACATGAGGAAGATGTATATATCAGATGAGGATAAGGAATACACTAAATAACTTGTTGATGAGTCTATGACTTGATGATATTGACTTTATTATGTTGCATTCATCTATGATGAAGAATAGAGCTGAAAGACACAAAGCAGTGTTGTCGGTAAATAAAGCATTCCAGTATACACTGATGGAGTGTAGTGTATACCAAGTGTAGTGTTAACCAAACTTGTGTCCACTAACGCATTTCTTTGTTAACCAAGCAAAACAAAAAGGAATTAAATGATCAGTTTAGTCGATAAAGTGATGAGCTGTAAAGTGTATGAAATCGAGGTAACAGATAAGGTTTGTTATGAAGATCGATGACTAACATAATTCAAGAAAGATCTAATGGAGCAGATTGAAACATGTTACTGACACATCAGCTGAAGAAGGTTAGAGTGGCAAAATCAATGAATAAGATTAAGCGGCAAAATCTAATGGACAAAAAGAAAATGATTAACTCATCTATATAAGAGACATTGGTTTCATTGTTGAAGGATGCTGGAAGAAGAAGATATTGTAAAATTATTGTGTGAAGGATTTTTCATGCATTCTGATCATACTGGTTAGTGAGAACTGAACTGCAAAACAATTATCGAGCTACAAAGAGTAATTACCGATGGACAGTAAGTTGATATAGTATTGAATCTGAAGTGATATATTGATCAGAAGGATTTGAATGAGCTAAACATTGATTTGTAAACTGCAATTGAAGTTGTTTCAAGGTAGATCATCTACTGTTACATATTTAACCATTGTACACAGTCAAATCTCTTAACCAAGTGGACTAAGAAAGTCTTTTTGATGTTTCATTCATAGAGTGAACATTGTTATCATGTCAACCCCAAAGTGACTATTGGTTGGATGATAACTTCTGGTCTAAAATCCTCTAACAAGGTCACACCTAACAATGTGTTTGTAAACCTTTAACAAGGTTGGGTCTTCACTGACCTCACTTCAAAAGAGTGAACATTTTTGGGTTGCCGGTCCCAGGTGGTTTTTCCCTTCACAGGGTTTCCACATTAAATCTCTTGTGTTATGTGTTGATTGTGATATTTGTTTATTATCATACTTTGCATATTACATGTTAGATTTGATCGGTAACTACTATAAGTTTTAAACTGACAATCGGTAAAAAACACAGACAGTGAAAATGTTTTATGTTTACCGAGTAGCAAAAGCTGAAGAATTTGTTTTGGATTATACATTTTGTTTTGGGACACTGGATAACTAATTCACCCCCCTCTCAGTTATTCTAACACTTGGCACCCAATTAAAATCTAGGATCAAATTCTAGGGATATAATGGATCAAATATTTTGTACCCAGGTATAAGAATGGCTCAATCATTGTGTACCCAAGGATTTATGCCCAAATTTGGTCTGGGGCCCTATGTCGAGGTGTTAATGGGAAAAAAGATCATGTGGTCGGCCTAAGATATATTTGAATCCTAGAATAATAGATGAAGTATATAAACACCCTATCTCTCCTCAATTTGTAATCAATTACCATACTCAATCATATGCAATCAAGTTTTCAAGAGATCAGGAGAAATTGAGCAATTGGATTCAAGATTTTAAGGTGATCATCCATGATCTAGTTTCTTTAATTCATTCAATTCAATTCTAAAGAAATCTTCTACATTGAAGAAAGTTTCTCTCCCATCGTGGCCAAGTAGATAAATTATCAATCAAGAAATAATATCCCTCCTTTCATCTATATTCATCTCTCCTTCATTGCAAGTGACTATCAAGCATATCTACATTGAAGATCTTGGAGTGATGTTCATAGATTCATGCATTTGTGAGGAAATTATTGATTAATATTATAGAAATCAATGTCAAGTCCTTGATTCCAAGAACATTCAAGCATCTTCATGGGTATTAGTGATTCCAACATCTATCCATGAGGGTTTATGCAAGGAGAATCAAATATTTATCTTTTTACATACGTTCCTTTATGAAATTTTCTTTCATTTTCAAGGTTGATTCATAAAAGAGGGTTTGACCAAGGAAAATCTATTTTACCCAACCTTTTCCCATTTTTCTATGTGCAAGAATAGGCTATAGAGTGGTTGAATTTTTTTTGGATAGATTGGGAATAGTCAGAGCATCCTTGAAAGTTTTGGATAGAAACCTAGGGTACAAAATGACTCAGTTATTCTATACCTCAATACAAATCAGCTCATCCATTTTACACCCTCTAAAACATGATAAGATTTTATTGGTAGACACATTATAGTGTCAATATCTCAGAATATTACAAGTACTTTGAAGACTCTATTCATTTGATATTCAAATCCAAAGTAGCTTATTTCCTATTTTGTTTCTACATGCATATAAATATTTCATAATTTGCATTTATGTCTTTAATATCATTTCCCATTTCAAATTGGATTTTTAGAAAAGGGTCATTGTCCCATTCATAATTGAGTCATCTCTTGAGCGTATTGGGGTATCTTCCTTTCGAATGTGCAATCTTGAAAAGGAGAGGTGATCTCCCTATTTGCATTGGTTCCCTTTTCATACAATGCATTACAATTAATAAAATAAAAATAAGAATAATCTATTAAAAATTGTTAAATCTATTTAATCAAACATACTATCATGATAAATTGAAAAAATACACAAGATACAGAAGAGTATTACATCCTCCCCCCTTGAATTTGACTTAGTCCTAGAAGTCGCATATTATACATCATTTATATTCAGATAATAATAATATTAATAATATTTTAGATTATTTTAATAGCTAATAAAATCTTATAATTAAATATAATACAAAGATGAGAATATCAAATGTAAGAGATCAAAAGACATCAAGAAGACATCATAAACAAACATAATCACAATAAACCATACTAAGCACATTAGGAATAAACACAAACTCAAACCAATATCAAGTAGAAGGATCAAAGAGAATTCAAAATTGTCTTCTTGACAACCTGAATAGGTAACACAAGGCTTAATCATCCCAACATGGAATAATGGTTGGCTAAATTAGACAACATTGGCCTTAGTTCTATATCCATCAACAACATCCATCAAGTATGCAAAGACATGTCTAGTCTTGCCAATTTAGGGAATTTGATGCCTAGTACTTGCAAGCTTGCATCACAAAGATAAATCATATACATACATTTACATCAATGATATTTTTAGTGGCAAAAAGTGGGGCTCGACTAGTTGACAAATTGGCTAATAGTTTTGTTGCAATGGGTGGTCATGCCCCATAATTACACATAGTATTAGTCCCATGCATGATTAAATTGCCACCTTTTGTTTGAAACAATCATTCGTAGTCATGCTCTTTCACCACCAACTCCTACATAGTTTCAATAATTCTTAGATGTAATTTCACCCTAAATTTTTGAATGAATGCAAGAACCACTGATTCATGATGTTGAATTCACCAATAGAAACACATGGTTTTTAAATTTTGAGGGGCCATATCACCAAAAAAATTAATTATTTTTTCCTTTAGGTCATACCTAATTTGCCTCCAACTATTATTGAATGGTAATGCTAGGTCCATATTCACCTTCGAAATTAAAAATGCACTACCTCAATCCAACCCAAATTCACCAAATTTTTATCTCCGAATTGTAGAATGGTGCACAATTTGCCAAATTTTATTTGATATGAATACACGAGAAGGTGAGATTTTTTGGATCGATCTGCACTTCCAGAGGCTCTCGATACAAGTTACTTAGGAATTATTTGGATGCTGAGTCATTGACGAACCCTATAATTGTGAAAACTTAATGGTAAGTGACAAAGGTTATAAGATTGTTGTTAGTGTTTGTCATTTTGATTTTATAACTTTCTTGAAACTTATCTATTAGGAGTTATTTTTTTCCCATTTTTATCTATTATTGTTTACATGGTATACATTTTTAGAAAATAATTTATCTATTTTATTTTCCCTCTTTTTATTTGTTACGATATTTTGTAGGAATCATATTCCTTCTTCAGCTTTTGTTAGTGGGATATTTTGAGCAGTAAGACTCCTAAAAATGTCAGAGGGAGGCCACCAAAATGCATAAGTAATAATACAATGTCATACTTTTTTGGTCCATCAAATGGAGCTACAACATCAACACTTGCACCTAATGCACTAATTGACACAGATGCCTCAGTCATAGAGAATGTTCTAATAGATACCTAGTGTAGACGGGGTAAAACAATTAACTTGGTTAACAATGTTGGTGATTCTATTGTTGACAATGTCATCGCTACTAGCAATATCAGTAATGTTGTTGAGAATGTCCTAGATACTAGTGTAAATGTCAATGACATTGTTGTTGAAAATGTCGATGATGGTGGTGGAATTAGATGGAAGAAGAGAAGAGATGAAACAAAAAACTTTGGGAACAAGTTGGAAATTACAAGGAAATTCCATATGGATTGGGTATGTCCCTTGGCCATGGGATTACCACCCCTATTTTTACTAGGGCGACAACTTGAATGTGATCCCCCAGGAATTCTTCTTTAAAAACCTATCTTAGCAGCTACAACATCTCCATCCTATATCCTCTGAGGTCTAGAAGAGAGGCCAAAAACTAGGACGTAATTTTGTACTCATTTGGTATTTGTCAACAGATACCATAAATTCATGACTCAACACCATCCTCACATCCTCCATAAACATTCCAAACTAGCCCTACCTACAAACTGATTCTAGAATCTCGTTTGTGACAATGCCCAAAAAGGCTGTTAGATTATCCTCAAATTTACTTGTCAACTTGATAGGAGTACCCATCTTCAAATTATATACTCTATCTACCCAAACTCTAAGAGACTTTATAAATAAAGATGAAATATAAAAAAAGGCCTATACCAGACTTTGACTACACAATACACTCTATCTACCCAAGGAGAATTGATTAAGAAAAAACCAAAATCATCTATTAATAGCCTAAAAATGCCACCCAATTTGTTTATCAATGGTCAATAATAACTCCCATTCCTTTGATATCTCTCTATAAATCTTTTCCATAAATGGAAGTGTGTGCAAAATTGGGAATAATGTTATTCAATCACTGCCAAATTCGATGTCATTCGTGGATGATCACACTTAAGAATGTCAGTAAAAAGATAGTTATTTAATGTGTATCACAAATTGCAATATTAACAACTATCTCTGCAACTAGTTGTGGGTGAGGTTTAAGGTTACAATGTAGAGTTAAGTATATAGATTGGACACACGTCTCCATTCCGCAAACTTCTACATAACTTTGTGTCCTTCAAAATTTCAATCCAAAATAAAATTTAAGCCATTGATCTTGGACCATCCAATAGTCGAAAATAATAAAAATTTATAAATTATAATGGTGAAATTATGGTTGTTTGGTGTGTCCACGTGGCTACAATTATTGATACCACAATGCTTTATTCTCCCAAGATTTGATGTGATGTTGCCTTAATTATTACTTTATTGCCATTTGGCATTGGACCATCATGATGAGTATTCATTCATTCACTAATAGAGAAGTGGTGAATGTCAAGGGAAATATCTATATAGGCAACATTTTGGTGTCTGTCAAGATAATTTTCTACAATTAATGATTAAATTAAATTTTATAATATAGTTCTATATTAATTTTTAATTTAATTATTAATTACATAAATTTGTCTTGTTAGGTACCACAAAGATGTATGTATAGACATTCCCAATTCCAAGCCATGTTGCCTACATTTTGAATTTTAAAGGATTCCACCATTAAGATATGTTATCACCACCTTTCTTTAATGATAGAATATGCGTACAATATTTCTATAAAGAGGCATATGGAATGACTAATTTTCATTGTTTTGTCTGATTTTCATTGTTCACTACGGTGTTCTCACTTCTCTGTTCTAAGTGTTCTCAGTTCTTATAATTATTTATTAGGTTAATGAGGTTGATTCTATCATATTGTTTAGGTTATTGTAAATTCTCCTACCTCCATCCATGTAGTTATAGACTACAGAGGAAAGGAAAGACCAATTTTACTTAGAGTTAGGATGGACAAAATTGGAAATAGTTAGAGGGGTGACATTATTCTCTAACAACTAGAGGGGTGAAATAATGGGAGTCCCAAATAATGTTCCCACAATATTAGGGTGAGGGACCATTGATTCTACCATTATACACAAGACATTGTAAGATTGAGCCTTTGAGTAGGACAAATTGGTTATCCTCATGAACTTTCTCCATCACACACCTCTAGAAACAAATGAGAAAATAGAGAATTTACATCCTCAAGCTATATTGGTCTCTATTTGAAAATGTTAGACCTCTCATGAGTCATCTCATCATTATCAGGGATGGATATTTTTCATTGTTCAATTTAGTGTTCTTAGTTCTCTATTCTCAGTTCTTGTAAGTGGTCTATTAGGTTAAGAAAGATAATACAATTATATTTAAGGGGTTACTGTAAATTCTCCAATCTACAGTTGTGTAGCTTTAGAGTAAAGGAGAGACAATTTCCACAGAGAGTTAGAATATACGAAAGTGAAAATAATTAGAGTGGTGAAATAATTCGAGTGTTGTATCTTCTAGTAGATTCTTCTCACCTTGAGACATGGGCAAAAAAATTTCTCTCACAATAATAGGGGAAGGACAATGCCATTACACAGATCCCGAAGTTGTAATTACTAATAAAAAGTATGTATCATTGTTACTGGTACTACTCTCTATTATTCATTTGCAATAAGGAATTGTTGTTTCTGTGCACATTTGTTAATTTTTTAAGTTATGATTTAACCTACTCCTACAATACAAATATAATGAAACTATACAAAGAGAATGAAAAAAATGAATTATGTTGAGATTTTCATTAATTAAATACATGTAAACAAGAGACTAACTAAATCAGTTATCTCTTAACAGTTACAACAAAATGAATATTTAATTTGATCTTCATGAAAAAATTCAAAACCTTGAAAAAAAAGGAACCACTAAAATTTTATTTTGTTCTTCTCCTTCCATGTGTCACATTTCCTTTCGCATAAACTCAATGCACTGCCTAATGTGTTCATTATACTATGTTGTTATTAATGTTGCATTGAACATGTTAATTGTCTTTATTTCAAATTCCACAAGATAAAGTCCATCAAGTTGAATGTACAAATTATTTACTAGATCATCTGCATCATCAATGGTCTTATCCATAATAAGGTTCAAAATATACTATGGCAATTATGATTTCCATTCATCCTTTGTCTTATCTTCTCCCGCATCCTTGTAAAATGGGGGAGGTAATGTGCCATGTAAGCTATTGAACTTTCTATATGTCTTGAACAACCTCTTATAATAAACAAAATGCTTATCCAATAGAGTATCAACCACTTCCAAATTGGTGTTTGTCTCATCCATCACTTCATTCAACTGGTTTCCATCCTTAGCATGCTTTGTTAAACTTTGTAGCAATGTTCACTTTTTTATCAAAACTTTCTTTGTCAACTTTAGATCAAACTCTATCTTCCATTGTTTCTTTTCCATTTTTATCACATAGGGTATCATTTGTTGGTACGTAGATTCAATTAATTTCCCTAGCCATTTTTCATTTTGACAATTTCAATTCCTTCTTCATGGCTAGATTTTGTTGTTGGGTAATCAAGAGTTGTTTCTCTACCTCAATTCTTCTCTTACTTTCCAAAGAAATATCAATTTTCAATTTTGAAATAAGCCTCCAATGATAATACATGTCCAATAGATGTATCCAATTTCCTTTTCAACTCATTGATTTTCTCATTTAATCCCTTTATCAACTAGGATTGTTCATCAACATTTTATTTCTTTAACATTGCACCATGTAATATTAAATCTACTACTTGCTATGAAGTGACATCCTTTAACCTATACATCATAAATTAACCAAGGATTTACTAAGGGTTTTCTATTGTAATTGGCCTCTTATTTGGTGGATATAAGAACCACAATGCTAATGTGTTATCAGTTGGGTTAAAATTAGACCCATAACACAACTTTTCCATTCTTCCATCACTAATTCTACAATCAATATCTCAATATCTCCTTAAATTATCAAATGTAATACATGTGGATATATCCATACCTAGAAACAATAAGAAACCAACAACACTCAATATTTTCCTACCCTTTTTTGGGGTCATTATTTGCATCTATGTTCTAACCTCTTGCCATAAAACCTATATGGCCTCAACCCTTTTATCCTTATTTGTTATGTAAATCTTCTTCATCAAGTCTTTTTCTTTCATATTGTAAAAAACATCTTGAATTCAAAATCATTAATAAATTTATTATCACCAATTAACTCCTCACGAACCCTCATTCTTATATCTTCATTAAGATACTCAATAATTTCCATGATATTGTCATTATTACTTGTCATTGATTGGTAGGGATCAAGTTGAACATTTTAAGCTATTTCCTCCACATCTTCTTATTGATCTACATTACTACCAACATCTTGAGAAATATCCATGGAATCTGATGGTGCTGGTGAATGTTTCTCAAGGGGAACAAATTAAATTGGTTCACTAATGACACTTACTGAAGCAACAGGGTTGGGTGGGGCAGCCAAGTGAAACTCATATAGAATAATCCTATAATTTTGAATCAACTATTCTATCCTCCTAACCCTATTAGATTCATTTGAAAATGCCCCTACATAATTAGGGTTTTCTTTTTCTCTTCTCCTTTCTACTTCTTCTACCTTGTTATATGCCAACATTATTCTTCTTCCCTCCTCATAAGAAGAACGATTTCTCCATAATTCCTCATTTTGCAAAAAGGTGTGCTAGTAAGATCCCATGCCTACATATTACTTGGTAAATTTAAAATATCCCTTAGGATCAAATATTCTTGCTTCTAATCCAACTGACAATCTATAAGTTTACAAAAAAATGATTACAACCTGATAACCCTCCCAATTGTTGATCTCAAAATATCCAAAGCATAGATAAGTAGGGATAAAAGAACCCTTATGGAACTTCTCATAAAAAATTTTATGGCTTAAAACATTTACCAAATAATCTCAAAAATAGCTAATCTATCTAGCACAAAAAATGATAAAACATGAGGCTTTCCTTCAAAGCCATAGACTCTAATGTATGTGTACTTTTCTCCAAGATACCAATGAGCCTAATTGTGATCAACTGTAACCTTAATATCCTTATCCAATCCTTGTGGTTTCAAAAATATTTTAATCATGGGAGATAATCTTGATGGATTATGACCTAGAATGTCATACAATATTTTGACAAAGAATTTTGCAAAGTGTAAATACTGAGCATACTTATATTCCCTATCCTAAATATTGGTCCGTAATTGGACCAACGTAGGATTTTCAAACTTGTCTATTGGCTCAATATGGAGTTTGAGGCTCCATACATTCTTCTTATACCCTTTCCACAACAACATATGCAATAATAGTGAATACCATTTGAAACTCCCTACATACTTATTCACTTCAATCTCCCACAAGAACTTGTGGATATTATTTGCAACAAACTGGACATAATCAAAGAGTTTGTTGTTGTTGGGATCTTGAATTTCACAAACTAGGACATTCATTTCTTGTGGCATCATTTCATCACCATTATAGCCTATCACCTAACTTACCCCATAATAGGTCATTTGAAAATACATAAAGAACAAATTAATATTGTATGGGGGAAACTCAAAGCCTGTAAATTGTTTAAGATTCTCATCAACCCTATCCTTGTGCATAGGAAACTATATTCTTATATACATCCCTTCCACATTCTGATATTCTTTATTTAACATCTACATGTTTATTTTTATGTCAAAATTGACATAATCCTTCATGTTAAACACTTCACATGACCTGATTTTGAGACAATTATTGGGGTCCTTTGGCATGAGTTGTGGGTTGTGAATAACATTAATAATGTTTATTACAGTTTGAAGGCAAAGTTGCAGAGAGAGGAAATTCATTTGAACTTCAGCTTTCTGTTATTTCACAAAGCCATGGGAGGCAGAAAGAGGAGATGTGAGCCGGAAACAGAATAAGGAAATTTGGAAAATTATCAAAGAAGGGGGTCTGGCAAAATTTTTGGAGAGATTATATGGAGGAAAAGTGGCAATGACCAGAAATTTCATCAAAACTTGGAACAAGGGAAGCATTCTGGTGGGCACGTAAAACATGGAGGTGACTGAGGAAGTGGTTGCTGAAGCGACTGGCTTGATGACTGAGGGCATCAACTTCTACAGGGACAGGAATATTTTAGACAAAGCCTTGGAGGCTTTTACACCCACGAAGTAGGAGAGAGACTGTATGGTTAAGGTGGACAATTTGTACTTTAACCCTAAGTTCATTTCCAGGCCCTGGCGCCTTGTTTTATTTGTTATCATAGGCTACATTACCCTTGATGGTCGGTATACTAAAATCTACAACCACCATCTTACTCTTCTGAACCATTTTAGGCACGAGGTTAAGATTAATTTTCCTTTCTATTTACTGAGTTCTTTGAATGCTTCCCTCCTTCACTGGCAAAGGGATCTGGAGGGTGATCATGTCTGCCATGAAGGGCTCATGGTACTCATATTTGAGGTGTTGAAGTCGAAGAAGGTGGAAAGATCTCAGCTCAATAGAAAATCCTTGGAGGACTATGATACTAATGGGAAGGAGTCTAAGGAGCCTTTTATGGAGGAAATGGAAGATGAAGAGGGGGATTCTGAGGATTACTAGGAGGATAGCCCTAAGGAGAAAAAAAAGAAAAGGAAGATGGAGGATTCTACTACTGACATGGAATTAGAGGAAGAAGAGAGCAGGGAGGAGAGTTCCAAGAAGTAGGGGAAGAAGAGACCGAAACCTACTGGCAATCATACTAGAACTAAAACTGGGAAGAAGAAAGTGGTGAAGAGGGTCTTCATATCTTCTGATGAGGGTTCCTCTTCCTAGGGAAAGAATGATCAGGAAAACTATGTGGAAAAAAACCCTGCTATGGAGGAGAGTGGGGGTACTGGTAAAGATGTTTGGGTTGAGGAAAAACTCCTACAAGAAGTTGCACAAGATGTGACTAATATTGAGAAAGAAGGGTATGAGAAGGAAAAGGCCAACCTGGATAAGGAGAAGGTGGAGAATCCTAAGGAGAACATGGAGGAAGAGAACAGGGGTCCTGAGATTAATGAGGGGAGGAACAAGGATTTTGAGAATTTGGGGTGCCTGGCCTTCTTGTCTACCCTTAGCATAATGAAGAATGACATCACTGTGATGAAGTCCAACATCCACTAGCTGCAAAAAGAAATGGGGATTCTTAAAAGGATGAACCTGGGGGAGAAAACCTTGGGCCAGACTATTGATGAGCTCACTGACATTGTTGCCAGAGCTAAGGGTGTTGCTACCTTCAATGATAGACTTAATGCCATGGAGGAGAAAATCCAATGTAGTAATGTTTTAACCAGGAAAGTTGAGACTATGGAAAAGAGAATTGACAAGCTGGAGAAGACCATGGGGAATATTGCAAAACAGAGCTTTGCTATCCTCAAGGCTTCAAATGAGCATGTGAAGATCATGGTTGACAAGTTTGATAACAGGAAAGGGAACCAAGAGATCATAGAGACTAAAGAGGAACAGGGACCTAGTAAGCGTATGAGATCCAAGTCCAGGATGGTGGAAGATGGCAACAAGAATGACATGGAAGAGCTGAAGCTGTCTGCAACAAACATGAAGATTCTTGTAGATCGGGTTGCACAACTAACGAAATGTGTTTAGATAGTAGTTTTTTGTCTTGCTTTCCTTTTTTGTTGTCCTTTTTCTTTTGGCTGGTCTTTGTGTTTAAGGACTTGTTTGTGTTGCTTTTTTTGGTGTTGATGCACTTGAACTGTTCGAGCTTAAATGTCTTATCTATTTTCTCTATGTAAAAGGTTTCGGGTCCTTTCAAAACCTATTTTTACATAATCAAAACACTTCACAAACTGTTTCTTTATTTATCTTTGGAAGAACTCTAACTTTTGTCTTAATGCACCTAGTGAACTCATCGTAATAGGTGGTTAAAACCTTAATCAAATCTAAATTGACAAAAATATTAGGGACAATCAATCTAGATATTCCCAACCTCTACAAATTTTACTCAGGCTCGGGGTTCTCTAATTTAGCCTGAAAATGCCTAAAAATATTGTGACCCCTAACCTTCATGTAGGTTTCACTAGCATCTTTTCTTTTGTCAACAAAATTAGGGAAATTTTCCAGAGTCTTTGCCCTCCCTACAAAATTAGGAGATAGTTTGATTATGTCATTACAAAAATATCACCTTGTTTGTCTCTTATGAGTAGGTTCATCCTCTATAGGATTTTGTCTCTTTGATGATTTAGTCATTTCTATAATCAAACGAAAACCATAATTACCAATTATCAAATCTAGCCCCCCTTTCAATCCTTTCAAATTGATGCTTGTTTAGGAAATTAAAACTTCAACAAAGTTTTTATTTTACTTACTAATTATAGTATAGTTCAGTTGATTAATTAGGAATTCTTTGTAACTAGTTGCAAGTTCATTGGCAATCCATCACTACGCTTCTACAATTCATTTTAAATCTTTGAAATACAAGTAATTAATCCCTAATAACTTTTATTCCCCTATCTTTTCTAGCATTAAATGACACAAATGGCTCATTTAACTTAGGTTTAAATCTCATCCATTGATGCAAAATATCAACGATGGATGTTGAGATTCAAAATTGGCTTTATACCACTCCAACGAGCTAATAAAACAATCACCATGTCAAACTCATCAACACATTGGAAAGAAAGAAACCTTCCAATGTGCCAATGAGTTGCATTTGCCATTGTTAAAGTATCCACACTGGAAGCTCCATACCAGACACGCCAATGTATTAGAACAAAAGAAACCTTCCAACACGCCAATGAGTGACCACCCCATCTTATGGCATTGTCCATGTGGGATATTATTTTCATGCTCCATGTCACACTCGTCGAAATGTTGTAACAAAGGAAACCTTCCAACGCACTAGCAAGTGGCCAACTTGTCATTAAAACTAAGTGCTATTAATCGACTCGCCAATGTGTTGGAATAAAAACTTCATCCAACGTGCCAATGAGCTCATGGTATGTGTTGACTTAGCATTCCACACAAGCACAACACATCAACGTGGTAGCATGCTAAGACAAAAAAATTGTCCCAAAGCATTAGTGAGATGACATACATAGCACTTAAAAGCCACTTCATGCACATGTAAAATTCAAGGGTTAAGTTATGTGTGAAGGGGACATCACTAGGGGTATAAAACATAACAATATTAATGCATCAAACAATAAAAAGGTAACATGTGTCTCAATTCTAGTGAGTTTGAGAAGGAAATTGGTTCCATCATATATTTGCCTTGAAACTTAAAAGCCACTTCACAAACATGCAAAATTGAAGGGTTAAGTTACTTGCAAAGGGGACATCGCTACCTAGGTATAGATTATAATAATATTAATGCATTAGGCAATAAAAAGGTAACACATGTCTTGATACTGGTAACTTTAAGATGGAAATTAGATCTTGCATACATTTTCCCTGGAACTTAATAGCCACTTCGCGCACATGAAAAACTCAAGGGTTAAGTTACATGCAAAGGGGACATCGCTAGGGGTATAAAACATAACAATAATGCAATAGGCAATAAAAAAGGTAACACTTGTCTCAATTCTGGTGAATTTGAGAAGGAAATTGGTTTCGTCAAATATTTTCCCTAGATTTGAACCTACATCATTGATATCATATCATCTGATGGTGCAAATGTCTTCATTACGATGGAGTATTTAACTTTAGCGAAAATGGACCCACCACTCATTTTGTGAAACCACAAAATCAATGAGTCATTGATCAAAATGAAGGTACTACACAAAATTATGAAATCAATATGAGTCATTGATCAAACTAAAGGTACTATGCAAAATATTAAAATCAATGCAAGTCATTGATCAAACAAAGGTGACAAACTTCACACACTTTTGCTATAGGCTGATATTGCAAAACCATGAACTAGAAACATGTGTCTACATTAGTTAAATCAAATAAAACTCTTGTCACAACTATAGCAAAATTGTGAACTTACAATATGTGTCCGCGTAGTAATGAATAAAGTAGTTAAATCAAATAACACTGTTGTCACATCAAGTAATTTGATTGACATTTAATCTGTGTAAGATCTCTAGCTTAAGGATTAAATAATTCATTTTTTCTACACTTTACTCACATGTACAACTTTAATAAATAGAAAATATTTGGCTCTAGATTACTTGCATGTGAACTTAATGGTTTTCAGCTATAAAGCCTTTAGGATTTCAATTGCCAAATCAAGTAAAAATAAATAGTTATAGTGGTGATTTATGTTGTAAGAAAAATGTTGGCCAACTTATACCTTTGCACTAAGGAACAAATGGAAGCTTTTTAGGGGGAGGTCAGTCTTGACAGACTGAGAAACATTTTTTGCTTTGAGGATGATGACTTCATCCGCAATGTTTCAATCATCTTAGGTCATGACTATCTTGTGGCGGAGGGTCGTTACATGTTAAATATGGAAATTTCATCACTCTTCTTAGTGTGGTGTTTGGAATTAGGCATGGTGGAAGAGATGAAGTAGTTCGTCACTTCTTGTATTCATGAAGAATGAAGAGGTGGCTTGGAAGATATCCTAATCAAGGTATAGGTGGGGATGGGTTTGCTGGCCCATGATGAGGACTATGTTAGACTCATTCTGTTGTTGTTGGAATTGATTGTCATTGATGTCAAAACCTTCATATCGACACTCTTGCAGTCGATTGGTTGTTGGTAGTTTTAGATATATCCTATTGGTTGTCAGTATTGGAAAATGATTTTCAAATGTGCACAAGGCATGATTTAATGTGAATATTTTGGTGTCCCTTGGTGTTTTGGGGAAAGTGTACAATGTTCTATTCATGGCTCATATGTTTTGATGCACTTGTTTGTTTGTGGTGTTCAATTGTATTGTTTTTTGGTAATTGCATTGGTTACAATTTTTCTACATGTATCTAGGTAGTAGTGCAATTCATAAGATGTTTTTGATATATCAACTACATCGTATCATGAATATTCTTCTATCGATTATTTTAGTTACTAATGATTTCATTGTTTGGTCTTGGTTGTGGTAGTTCTTAGAAAATGTAATATGTATTGTAATATCTTAAGTGTGACCTACCTACGGTTTGTATTGTAGCATGTTGATAAGATCTCTTATGTATGTCCTAGATTTAGGATCAATGTTATGCAAATGTAATTGCAATATCTTTTACATTGGGGATATCACACATTTGGTGTGAGCTGACATATGTATGTTAGGATACTGATATAAATAAAGGAGAACCTTTTGTATCCAAGGATGGTGAGTGCAGTGAAAAGTATAGAGTGAACTTGTGGTAGTGATGTATGCAAGAAGTGATATTTGAGGTAGAAAATTGAAGATCTAAGATAGGGCTAACATAATGATAGTAGTGGATTAGACAACTAGAGATCTACTGGTGGTTGTGGTGATAGATCTTAATTGTTGAATTGTTCATGTATATTTAGATGTAATTCAATTAGTTTGTGTTTCTATTATATATAATTTGATATATCAATTGTATAAGTGTAGTTAGCTTGACTAGTAGTGAACCGATCGACAGTGAGCCTACCTATAGTGAGTCTTTGTAAAAATCACCTTAACTAGTGTCACCGTAACAAATGTTCATTTTGTGAGAATTAGCTTCTTTGTGGTTTTTCACACTTTGGGTTTTCCACGTAAATCTTGGTGTTCTAATGTGTCAGTGTTCCTATGTTTTCATGTTTACATTTTCTGTGAATGTTTAATGTGCTTAACCGATAGATCAAAATTTGTTATTATTATTTTTTATAAGTTTACTGATAGTGAAAAAGTTTTATAAAGTGTGTGAGAATAATTGATTCACCTCCCTCTCAATTGCTCGACTTGTTCAAAAGTTGGTATAAGAACTTGGTCCCTTGCAGATAGATCTTAACTTCTTGAGGGAGATCTTGGATGCTTGAACAAATGGAATGAGGATACTATACTAAGGAAGATTGGAAAATCATGATGAGTGACATTGAAGATACTGAATTAGAAAATGATGAGCTGAAAGAAAACCTGAAGGAAGAAAATGCATGCATTGCAAAATTGAGAGATCAGATTAAGAGGTTCAAATAAAGCCACAAGGAGATTAGTCAAGAATTGAAGGAATCAAAAGACAAAGTTGTTGCTCTAGAAAAAGAACTGAGGGAATTGAAAGAATCAAAAGATAATGGTATAGATTTGGATTAGGAACTAAAAGATAAGATAGTTGATCTTGAGAGGAAGCTAGATGAAAAGGCTCGAAGTGAAGATTGTATCAAAGCTAGATTGAAATGCAAGTCTAAAAATGCTTGGTTAGCAAGAATTGAACTATAAATGGAAAGAATTGAAGAAAAATTCAAGGAGATGATTAGAAAGAGTTTATAACAAAATGAAAAGCTAGAGTTGGAATTGAAGAAGTTGAGGTTTGAAGTAAAGGAAAGTGAGAGAAGTACTATCTTGGATCAATTATTATTCTCTAAGAGAGGACACAAGGATAAAGAAGGATTAGGGTTTATTGGTGAATGCTAAAGTCAGAAGGATAGGGAAAGGAAAAGGTAATTGAAGATGATGCGAAGGTTGAAGTAACAAGTGAGGTAAAAAATAAGAGCATGTCTACATGAAGGCCTCTAATAAGACAACTGAATGCTCAAAGGAATTTATCTTTCAATGGTTGTTGTTATATTTGTAATAATTTTGGTCATAAGCCATTTGATTGTAGGATGAGAAAGGAACAAATAATTCAATTCTTTAATTGTCATAAGATTACTCACACAGAAAGTCAGTGTAAGAGTAATGTTTTAGATCAGGAACAAAAGAATGCAATGATTAATATCTTTCATGGAAATTGCTATGTTTGTCACAACTTTGGTCACAAATATAGTCAATGCATATCTAAGAGTCATTCAGTGATATCTAGGAAAAGAAGTGTGAATTGTTTCAAATGTGGAAAGACTGGTCATTATGAGTTTGTGGAAAGGCTGGTCATTATGCAAACTCATGCATATTTGATAAAGTTTTGACAAATACTAGATGTGATAATCATGTTGCAAGATCTAGTGGTTCTCAGAAGCACATCACATAATGGAGAAAGAAATTTGATGGTCTGGAGAGTTTGGTGGTATTGAATCCCAGTACTAGCCCTACCAAAAGTTGATTTGAGTGCTTTGGCTCAAGGAGAGTACTAAACAAATCAAATCTTACACCTCCCTTATTCCAAAGATGTACCGATTACAATTGGGTTGTTACTGGTAGATGGCAAGATATTTTTGATTGATTGATGTCTGATTGCATTAACAATAATGAATTCATAAAGGAATTTTGATTTTGGTTATTCTTGGTTTCAAAAGGAAATTTTTTGAATCATTTGGCACTGTAGCTCGAAGAGAAAACTTGTGAATTTGCAGAACGCTTGAGAAATTTTTTTTTAAGAGATCATGGCACCCAAATCTGTTGTTCATATCAGTGTGAAAAGAAGAGTAGAGAAATAATTTGAACTGAAGGAGTATGCTCATAGTTGTATCAAACAATTATAGTTTGGTTTACCTACAGAAGGAATGTAGAGAGTCATAAATCTTGGACTTGATATCTAGAGAGAATTTACATGGTGTGATGATAGAGATTTCATTATGTTTATGTTGAGTCAGTTTCATGGTGAAACCTTGGTGTTGGACAAACCCTATAATGTGACAAATAGAGTAGTTGAAGTAATTATTGGAGTTGATGAAAAATAACCCATAGCTCCCAAGAACACCTACATGCAAACACATGTGACAGAAAGAAAGAGAATCAAATAGCTATGGAGACCTAAACATATGGATCCACGAGAGAGGATAAATCCTTGATGTGCAAAAACAAAATTTGCAAATCAAATAATGAAATGTCAGAAAAGGTTACAAAACAAGAGGAGATCAATCCTTATAAAAGGAGATCTAAAAACCTAAAAAGGTAAAACCTAGGTTGCACAATAATAATTAATAAAGCTATTAATTATTATATGCCTAAATTTTATCTTAAGTCAAAAGAGGTAATAAGTGACTTAATAATTAAATCAATATGATTCAATTAATAAGCAAACACTTTATTACTCTAACACCCCCCCCCCTTAAGATGAACTTTGGGAGAAACTAAAAACCTAGAAAGAACTACTGACAGCAAATGGGTCCTGGCAACAAAAGGCCTGATCAAGTACCCAAGTAAAAAATAGAGTCTCTATAAAAGTGGAGAAATAGAGAAAACCAAATGGGAAAAACTCTACTCCAAAAAGAGACAAAGACTAGTTTGAAGGACTAAAGAAGCCTCCAAAACTAGGAATGTTCCAGAAAATAGGAACAAAGATGAATATGTACAACATCACTAAAGCATGAAACTACAAACTCTGTCAAGAAGAAACTGATGATCTGAAGATCCTCCACAGAAATATGACTAGGTAGAGAAGACTATAATCTGCATGAGTACCCTCAAATAACACTACTCGAATCAAGAGGCAAACAAAGGAAAACACCTGAACTCAAAGATATAGATGGCATAAACACCAAAAGTCTGAAGAGATAATCAATCAAAGCTGGAAGAGTGCATCCAAAAAATAGGAAAGCAAGAGTGTCCATATGGTAAATGATCCATCTCACCAGAATGCATAGGTACCCAACCACTACAACTGCCTAGTACATAGAATCAAATACTAAATACATAGCTCGCACTATCAAACCAAGGAAGTAGTAGAGCCAACAGTAGAAACCCCCCCATACTACTGACAAGGGAGTAATGATAGGTACACTGAAAAGATCATCCAATATGAACTACATGATGAAGAAGAATCTGAAACATCAAATGTGCAGAGAGAGTATGAACACATATAGAGATACTTGAGGCTAATGTCATTGGAGGAATACTCACATGACAAAAGAAGATGGAAAAAAAAGGCAAACATCAAACCCCCCTGACACTTTATAATGGAGTGCGAGTACAAAGAGCATGAACATATGCAAGATTCCATACATGCAATAGAAGGGCACTTTATCTCAGTGTGTGTGCATCAAAGAATGCTACAAAAGTGAAGTATATACTGCTTAAAGAAGAGTGAAGGCTGCTGAAACAAAATAACAACCTAGTACGATTCATCCCTCAAAGGGAAAGAGATCCTAGGACCTGAAACATCCAAGATATCCACCAAACTGCAAAAATGCAAGAATCTGAATAAAATGAATCTGGATTAGAATCAAGAAAAATGACTCATAGCACTGGAAAGCTCTCTGAACAAGCTTTCCAATGATATATCATTTTCCCAAAATGGAGTTTGCATGCGCAAGATAAAGCTCCTAGAGTGCATAACTAAACATCTAGCTTTGACAGTGAAAAACACCATCAAAAAAGTAAAAATAGAAAATCAAACCTACAAATTTGGAAAGATTTTGGAATCATCTTTCTGATGATATCTCATTTGCCAAATTTTGACATCGTATGCTCAAGATATGAGCAAAAAATTAACAGCTGAGCTGGAGGACCCAAAGAAAGTGTCTGGAAGGATCTAAGGATGGGTGACATTAGAAAAAGAACAAAATCATACATGAAACCATCATATTTGATAAAAGCTTAGAAAGAGATTTTTGAAAATATCTTGTTTGCCAAAAATAGAGCCCGGATGCAAGAGAAATGGATCCCGAAATGCAGGAGGTCTAAAACGCCAAGATCACAGAGAACATCTGAGTTTGATAGCAAAAAAATGGCATCAAAATGGAAAAATCCCAAAACCATACTAGGAAATTTAGATTGGGCTCAAAACCAACTTTCTGACGGTATATCACACGCCTGATTTCGATCCTAGATGCCCGAGATATTCACAAAAATGCACAGGTAGCTCAAAAAGGCCCAAAATTGTGCAAATCCCTATTGACATCAGCAACATGCGAGCTTAAATTTGATGGCCAAATGGTTGTCACAGCTCAATCTTCTTGGGGCTTAAAAAAGAGGCCATGGTCATGTGGGGGCTAAAAAATTTGGCGCTAGGGGCTGGTCCCCCATGTGACTAGAAGCTTTGCGTGGGGGGGCTTATTGCACAAACAGTTGCAATCCGAGCGGTTAACCGCTGCAGTCCCGGTGGTCATCACGACAGTGACTGCACAGTCACCAGTGACTGCGACAGTCACTGTCCAGTTACCCGGTGGTGACTGCGTAGTGGGCTGTCGGAGTGGAGCACAAGTGGTGCCTGGGAGGAGCTCGGGTGGCCACCCGACGGCGCTGCCACAGAAAAGTTTTTTATATTTTTTTAAAAAATCCATACTGCTGCCTCGAATCACGTGTCAACGTCGTACAGCTCTAGGACGCAAAACTTTTTGCCACAGAAGCTAGCTTGTCCAAAATTGACAAGTTTTATATGGATTTTGGGTTTATCAGATGCTCCGAACGGAGTTGTGAGGTCCGTTTGGGCCAGAAATGCACCAAAAAATAGTGACTACCTCAGGATCCGTGTCGGGGCCGGTTGCAAATTTTTTTTCCATAGATTCCAACTTTGTCCAAATTGGACAATTTTTATATGGATCTTGGGGTTCTTAGACGCTATGAATGCAACCATGAGGTCCGTTTGAAGCCAAGATGACCAGAAAAATAGGTCCCCACTAGATCTGACAGGAAACCTCTCTAAAAATGTAGATCTGACAAACACGGTTGACTCTCTCAGGAAGAGGATAGGTGCAAGCATATCTGAAGCTCTGATACCATATTGGAGTTGATGAAAAACAACCCATAGCTCCCAAAAAAACCTGCACGCAAACACCTTTCATAGAAAGAGAGAGAAACAACCTAAACGTATGGATCCACGAGAGAGGAGAAATCCTTGATGTGCAAAAACAAAAGTTGCAAATCAAATAATGAAATGTCAGAAAAGATTACAAAACAAGAGGAGATCAATCCTTATAAAAGGAGATCTGAAAACCTAAAAAGGTAAAACCTAGGTTGCACAATAATAATTAATAAAGCTATTAATTATTATATGCCTAAAGTTTAGCTTAAGTTGAAAGAGGTAATAAGTGACTTAAAAATTAAATCAATATGATTCAATTAATAAGAAAACACTTTATTACTCTAACAGTAATTACTAGTCCGTGTAGTGTTGGAAAATTACCTGGAAATAAATCTATCAACTATGAAGAGGTGGAATCCCTAACGGTGATCAGAAAGGATCAACGTGCATTTCAAATTCATATTATTGAATATTTAATTGTAAGGTATGTTGATCATGATATTTCTTACAAGATAAAATTTTGTAATCATGACAGTTTGACTTCTATTGTGGCTATATATATGACATGCAATATGGTGAATGAGAATGTTCAAATGAATTTGTGTAAAATGTTGTTGGATATTTTGTTGAATGTGAAGATGTCAGCTGAAGATAGTTATGATTTCTATTTTGGTTCTTTTATCATATGCTTAGTATTCTATTTTATCAGGTTTTTGTCTGGGAAAGAGAAAGTTAAGTGCAATACTGACATTCCTATTGGTAAATAGATTTATAGGTACTTGGAAATGTTGGAAAATAAAGTAGATGGTTGAAAGGCATATTTCTTGTCTCTATAGGAGAATCTTCATTCTGGTTTGATTATTTCTAGTGTTGTGCCAGTTAGACAGATTAACGAAGGTCCCTCCTTGAGCCATAAGAAACTGGAAGTTCTTATCAGTGGTTCATCTTTTGAACCAAAAAAGAGTAAAGATCAATGAAAAAGGCAAGGAGGTTGTCACAATTTTTGAGAGTGAGGAATAAGATATTGGTAAGAAAGAAAGTGTTGTACAATAAATGAAGGACAAAGAAGAAGTATATGTTGAGGAAGAAATGGAAGAAGAAGATGAAGAAGTGGATAAATATGTGCCTTCTCTAATAGGATCAGAAGGTGTTGATCATGATATTGTCTGGGTTATGATTGATAACCATGAATATGATAGAGTTGGTGGTCTTTGGACCGATTGTTCTTCAGTCGATAGTGTATGCACCCTAAAATGGTCGCCTAGACTTTGAGCCCCCATTCATCAATTTATCAATTTCCTGAATCAATGCTTTGCAATATTTTCAATTCAAATCAATTTCCTTGATCAAATTGTAATTAATTCAAATATTTTAATATTTCCTAAGGTTTGATCATTTTATCCTAATTTTTATTTAATTAAGAGAACATGCTCCCTTTTAATTAAATAATAAAATCACTTTATCCTAAGCCACATTTAATTAAAAGAACAAATCTCTTTTAAATAAAAAAAAATCTTTTAAATTAAATAATGGAAACCACTTTGCTAAAAATAATAATAAAATAAAAATAAAAATAAAAAGACTTTTTGTCTACACATTGAATGCACACTTTCCAAGATGAGTGGAATCTCCTTTTGCCTCTTAATCACTTCCACACATCTTTTTGCCTCTTAACCATGTCCATTGATTTTGCCTCTTGAGAATCTTGAGCACATGGATCAACCAAGATTTAATCTCCACCATTGCTCATTTCTTTTTTGCCTCTCAATCTTGACCGTCCATTCATTTCTAAAATCCTTTATAAGGAGCCCTCTCCTTATTTTATACATGAAGATTTTAGAGATCAAGATTTATGTTATTGTTATGCAGGTTTGGAGAGCTATTTTGGAAGAGAATTTGAGCACTTGAGCTTGAACATTGCAACTTCTCTTTTCTTGTCTTCTTCTCTCATGCCTTCATGACAATCCATTTAGATTAATCTTGCACTTGCATATTAGATTAGATTCATATTTCCTTTCATAGAATAATCTTGCATAAGCATTTCCTTTCATAGATTAGTTTTCTTTTATGCATTGTTATCATATAGAATAGCCTTCATTTTCATTTGCATTCATACTTGATGATCATGTAGACTAGCATTCTTGCTTTTCTTCTTTGAATCTCTCATTTTGTGGTGTACTTGCATGGGCACAAACTAGGTTTAATCTGAGGGCCTCCATTATAAACCCTTGCACTCCATGAATAAAGAGCTATGAGTCGCCATTTGAGACCTCATTCTTGAGAAATCTTGGATATAATGACTCATAGAAATGTGTCAACATTTTAGCACATATTTTTGGTGCCCACCGTGGGGCAACCCACCTTTACATGCTTGTTTTGGTTATTTTTGGAGCTAACCCCCTTGTGCAGATTTGTTTGGAGAGTAAAACTCTAGATTTTCAAAGATTTGATCATATCTCCCAAACGGCTTGGAGTTTTGGTCTAAAATTTGTTTTGTAGGTTGGCAACATATCAGAGAAGCTTCAATAAAAAATTCAAAAAAATTTGACTTATTTTGAATGTTTTATAATTTTTTCTTTATTTTTCATAAAAAATTAATTTTCAACACAAATCAGCGTATTTTTTGGAAAGTTTTACATTTTCGAAAAGCTATTTAAATTTCACAGAAGGTCCATTCTTTGTGTTTTAAATTTGGATGCAATATCATAGCTCAAATAGTCGATTTACAAAAACTGGTATGTTTTGGTAAAATGGGTCTATAGAGCACATGAAGAGATTTTTCTAAAAAATTTACATTTTTGAAAATCTCTCAGTTTTTTATCAGGGGTCTCTATTTTGTATTTCTATTTTTGTGGCCGAAATCATATCAAAAAAATCAAATCTTGTTGACTAGGTCAAATCCAAAAAAAATAAAATTTTGTGATGAGTATGAACTTATTTTTCATGGTTCAATGTATAATATGAGTTGTCATTTGGATTATTTGTTGGCTATTATTGCTCCTAAAAATTTATTTTTAGATCTAACCCTAGGGTTTACATAAGTTGGATATGCATTGCATATCTTGTTTAATTGTTTGCTTGTTTGTTTGTTGGAGAGTTCATGGCTTGCTTGCACAGAAAAGATCAACAAAAATAAAAATAAGGTAAAATTTACTAAACGCGTTGCTTTGGACTTGAGGTATTTTGTTCCATCTCTATAACATTTAGATTTTGGAAATTAAAATGAACCTCTCATTTGTCTTACTTGAGTGATTTCTTGCTTTCATAGATCACACTTCAATTTTTCTCTAAAGGAGACAATGAATCTAGATTTGCTTTCTTGCATATATGTTTCACATAGTAAATAGGCCCTATGAACACTATTTGTGGCATTCTTGAGAGAGTGGGCTTCTTGCGAAGCTCTTCTTGACGATAGAACCCCTTGTAGGTAGGGAGGATATTGTTACTATCTCACGGTCTTACTTGGTTTAGTCTTCAACATTGATCGGTACATTCTCTCTTGGTCCCACTTAGAGAGCTCGGTAAACATTGTTGTTGACATCATGAACCTTGGTGAGGTGGTTTCAATCTTAGCATGTCAATGAATCTATTTGCTATGTTTTGGTGAAGTGAAGAGGCTAGAGGATTATGCTCTACTCCCTTTTTGGGTAGTATAAGAAACTCAGATCTTTGAATCTAAACCAAGTCCCCATGTGGTCTTTTTTGTGAGTCACCTTATTAGAGAGGGTTAACTGTAGTGGACACTCCCTTTATTGGGTAAACCATGTGGATGAAACCTCAAGCGGTAATAGTCATTTTTGACATGGTAGCAACAACCGCTATATAAATGTCCTTGTGGAAGAAATCTCCATGGGTGTAGTTTCTTGTTGGGTTGTCAGATCTCCTCAGCATCTCTGATTGATTAAATTTTCAAAATGTGTCAAAACTTCAGTGTGCCTGGATTGGAGTTCGCCCTCTTGAGATTGCAAAAGTTGCAGAGTTGACCATTACTATGAACCATAGTGCAACCAAATTTTTCTTTCTAGGACTATGTGCATGACTAAAAAATATTTTGAGAACATACACAAGTAGAATCTTTAAGAAGTAGCATACTAAGTCACTATTATTGTTCATGTGCAAGGTTGCTTTATCCCTTGCTCATTGTTTGAAGACAATTGTTTTCTTGAACTCCTTGGTTGTTGTCTTGCGTGCCTGAATAATGATAAAAATATGTTAATGCATCTAGTTGGTCACATTAAACAAACAAATCTGAGTTCCCAAGTGATAAAAACTTCAAAGATATCCCCAAAAGTGCTATGACATGTTGCTCAACATCCAAATGAACTTAAATGGTATCAAGTTGCACAAAATGACTCTTGGTCTTCTTTCTTCCACATCTCCCATGTCTTCCTAGTCTCCCATTTCCATTCTTTCTCTTCTTCCTTCACACTTCTTCCTCTTCTTCCTAAACTCTTCATGTCTTCTTAATTCTTTTCCTCTTATTATCTAGTCTACCTTCTTCTATTCATCTCTTATGTCACTTCCATGCTTGATTCCTCCTCTTCCAGAACCATAAATTTAAACTATCTTGCTATGGAACCTCTTTTGAAAATAGATGATCTTGAACTCATTGCTCAATTCAAAGAGTTGTATTCCTCCAATAGTTCTTCTAGATATTGCACATGTGATAAACTTAAGAAAAAAATAAAAGAAAAAAAGGTTGAATCAGACACCTTTGCTAGGATCATACGCATGATCCTGTCATGACCTCCTTCTTCCAAACATTTTTCATCTTCTAAGTCTTCTCATCCTTCCTCATCTTCCAAGTCTTACCATGACTCTCGTAGACATTATTCTCATTCCTCATTATCCAAGTCTTCTTCCTCCACTAGGTCTTCACTTTCCTCTTCTTCACAATCTTGTTCCTCTTCTACTTCTCCCAAGAGTCTTATTTCTCTTATCAAGACATACCATAATGAACAATGTGACAATCCTTGTGATACCTCTTCCACGAAGAGTGACATGCACATCTTTGATGACTATGATGATGGACAATGTAGTGATACATATGACACCTCTATTCTTAAGAGTCCTCCTAGTCGTGTGCTCGTGCTTACTGGAAATGGGTCGTCACATTGGATAGATCGTGATGGTGATCCATATGATTTTGATTTTGAAAGAGACTTTGATGATTTTTGTTAACAATACTTAGATGATACATCTACTTCTATTAAGGAAGAGAAATCTTTCCGCGTTGATTATAAATGTAAATACTATAAGAATCTCTCCTCTAAGAACTCTTATGCTGAAAATAAAGATTACACTCTTGAGAAAGATTATGTTAATGATGGACCTTTATCTTGTGATGGTTCCCTTCCATCCCCTACTTCCTCCAATAACCATACATTTCCTAAAGCTTCCAAGTCTTTCAAATCTTTCACAAATCTTTCATCCAACAAAGGTCCTAATACTTTTCATGCGGTTTCCTATAGTTGTCCTCAAGGGCTACCTCTTAAATAAACTCAAGCTAACCTTCACTTGGCTACAAATACTTTCAATAATGCTAAACCTAAAGAGCCTAAGTCTATATACACTATAATGCCTACTTCAACTAGTCCTTCACCATCTCTTCCAAAGTCTTTCATATAATTCCAACATGCTTCCTTGTCCTTAGAAGTGGCTCCATGTCAAGAGGACTCTAAAAATAATAAAGAAAAGAACATAAAGAAAGATCAGGATCAAGAACCCTCCATGTCAACCAATCATTTTCATGATGTCTCTTATTTGTTGCATGGTTATTTTGATCCTACACGCCTTTTCTCATTCATTCCACCATGTCTTAAGTCTTCTCCTAAGCAAGATGAAGCTACTACTTACACCATTGAGCTTATTGACAATCAAAATAACCTTACTACACTTGTGCTTTCCAAAGATGATACTTCCATTAAGGTTATTAAAAATAGTGTTATTACTTCCAATGTTAAGCCTATTAAAAATCAAGAGAAAAATTATATGCTTATGCTACCCAAAGCTCCATGTCAAGATCAAAGTCTTCCATCTTCTTGTTCTACCACTTCATGTTTGCTTCCACTTTCTACTCTTCCTAAGTCTTTTCAAGCTCCGAACAATCCTATCAAACAAGTTGCTCCTATTCAAGATTTTCATGATCCTATTGCAAATCCTAATGCTCACTCTAAAGATGTTGATGTCCGTGGTTGTCATATAGATGTTGATGAACTTATTGATTATCCTTTTGTATCTTCCACGTCCATCCTTAGACCTCCTCCACCAATACTAAGGGCTTCACGTCTTCCTTCCATCTTGGGCCCTTATGTCCCTTCACTTTCCCCTCCTAACTCTCCTAATTCATCATCCATCTTGGGTCCTTACGTCCCTCCATCTCCTCTCTTTCCTCAAGATCAACATAGATGCATACCCTTGAATCCTTTTCATCCACCCACCCATCTAAACTAGTCATATCCTCCTTCTTCCACAAGTCCCAAGTCTTTTGGAAGTAACTTGAATGTTCAATACAAAAAAAAGAACCAATACAAGAATCCATCAAAAAAATAAGATCACCATGTCTCGTCTAATCGACATGGAGGCATAAAGTCAAAAGAGATATCTAAGAAGAAAACTACAAGACAAGTATGGGTTCCAAAATCCATCATTGAAGATATTCTCTCTAAATCATCAAAAAGAAATGAAAAGCCTACGACTATATGGATTCCAAAGTCTCTCTTGAAAGAGTCTGATGTTGAGCAACAAGTGAAGTTGACATTCAAGCTTCCAAAGGCTTCCACTTCATCTTCTTCCAAAAACATTCTTCCATTGCATGCGCCTAAACTGCAACCTCTACTATCCATTCACCATATTCCTTCACGTATTCTTTCATTCATGTTTCCTCCAACCTCTCGCCACCCTTCAAGGTGTGTGTTGATGTTGATCTTTCCTTTCTTTCCATCTACCCTTTCACAATCCTTCCATTCATTATCCTTCTACCTTCTATCATTTTTCCTCATTTGCCTATTCCTCCTATCTTCCAACCTCACTTGCTTTACATAAAACCTTATCCTCCATTTTTCTCTTCCATCTTCCTTTTCCTATTAGCATCTTTGAGCATATCATTTTGAATCCTTGGCATATAATGGTTTATCCTTTCAAGGAGCATTATCTAAAAAGCTTGCCTTCTTCCAAAACAAAAAAAAATTCAAAAAATAGAAAAAATAAAAAAGAAAACAAAAAATAAAAAATGAAAAAAATTGAAAATGTGCCTTGGTGGAAACCTGGAAACAGGTGCCTTGGTAGCAAAAGTAAAGAGAAATAAATTCATCCTATGGTGAAAACCACTCCCTTGTAGCGCCTTGGATAAGTACCGTGATGAAAACCTAGCAATCAGGCATCATGCATAGTTCTTCTACATATTTCATCCATTTTGTCTTCTTTTTTTGATCTTGACAATGTTGACCTATACACGAACATTTGGCTATCTTGTGAGCTATCTTACGATGATCTTGCTTTCATTCCATTCATGTTTAGTCTTCATATTTATTTTCCTCCATTCATTCTTAGCCTTTCGCTATCCTTTTCCCCTTTGGTCTTGATCTAATAAAAAAGAGTAAAACACGATGTTATGAAGCCTCTTGACATGTCTACTCCTTTGTGTGTGTGTCAAAATTGAACCTAGCTGTGGACACAACACTTCAGTAAAATATTAGAGGTTAGCGAAATCAAAATCTGCAAGTAATTGAAACTAAGCTAACTAGGTGATTTACTACCTTCTAGTAGGTGTGAGTATGATGTTCTCAGATTGAAATCGAGATCAGTGACAATGCAACACCTAAACGAAGGATTTGAATGAAAAAGAATAAAAGACTGTATGGGTGCAAATTAATCTATATTTTTGTATTTTTTGTGCAATAATATGAAAAACTGTATGAATCTAAGCTAGATGAATGAAATTGAATGCAAATTTAATCAAAGAATGATATGAATGAATAAATGCTATTATATGAAAATTATGCAAAAACTATGATCAACTATGAAAGATCTCACAAATCACCTGTCGCAAGTGTTTAATCCTTCAATCGCTAATTCGCTAGAGTAATTGTGCAAATTCGAGTGTTGATAATTATCAAGAGCTGAGCCTTGATTTTATAGAAATCCAGGGCTTTGAGGGTGCATAAAAAAAGCCATAAATCACTCTTGATAAACTCAGGTTGATTTTTGAGTTATTAGGAAATCAGAGATAATGAACTCACAAAAATCATGCAAAAGCAGTGTTTAACTCAAAATAGAGTTTAGATCAAATTTCAACTCATCATCAAATGTTGAGTTTAAATTTAAAATTGATTGTTAATTTCTAGTTGACTATTTTTGTGATTGTGCATGATTTATTTATAAATTAATTAATAAATAAAGTGATTTATTCTCAACTTAACTAATTTTTGAATTAAAAACAATTGATTTATGGGTTAATCAATTATTAAATCAAACTTTATTCTAAAACTATATTATTAAAAATTGACAACTGACATTAATTAATTAAATAAGCATTTAATCAATTAGTCATAAGATTTTTGATTTATTGTCAAAATGAAATAATACAATTTAGGAATAAATAGAATTAAATTTAATTAAATAATTAAGTGGCAGAATTAAATCTAATTAATTAAATATTCATAATATTCAATTAATCAAACTTTAGGATAAATAAGATTTATCGCCAAATAATTATTAAATCAAAGATAATTAGGATAAATAAGGAATATTCAAAGAATATTCCTCGGTGTAGAATTTAGGATAATCAATTAAGATTTGATAATGTGCAGATGTGTCTTTGGTTAGGACTTTGATGTCGATTTCGATAGAATTGTTAATATAAGAGGTTAATGAACCTATAGCCCATTTTTGGGGTATTATATTTTTCCCCTCTTTGAATCACTGTGTAAAGCGTAGTGGTTCAAAGAATAGTCTATGTTTGATAAAGATGTATGAAACTGATTTGAAAGATTAACCGATTCTGCAACAGAAACCGATTTAAAAGATTTAAAAGATGTAAGATTTAGGTCTTGATTGACCAAAGATAAGGTTAACTATAGCAACAATGAACCGGTGATTACGAAAAAATATCAAAATGCCTGATTCTGAACCTTATGATTGTGAAGAAGTGAGTGACCTAATTCCAAACCTGATTGTCCAAAGGAATCAATATTGGTATCACATATGAATCCTTCAATTACGAAGAACCAAGGAAATGATGCTAATGAACCGTTGGTTACAAAAAGCTGATATAGTTTACAAGATAAATTTATAATACCAGATTGATATGGATCTCGATGAATCTGATATGCCCCAAGAAATGATAGATTTGCCCCAAGGGACGAGGACTTTTGATGAATCAGTAACTAGACATGGTTGTTGTCTTGATTACTAAAGAAAGAGATTTGATTGAAAGAATTAGATTAACATACTTGAATGATGTGCAATACCATGCCCCCTTCGGAATAAAAATCAAAATCTGATAAGAAAAGTTAGTGTTGAGTGGTTTAGAAGCATGTTAATTGATTTGAGAATTGGTTTTACACGTTCGAGAATGCGTTCTGCATCGTTTAGAGGTCTTGGAGACCAAGTTCGACTAGGTTTGACCATGAGTTGACCATGGGTGACCAAGTTGAAATTTTGATAGTTTGATGTAAGATAATCAGTTAAGTTGAATTCTGGATTTCTGTGATGATTGAAGGTTGATTATGCAAGCAGACAGCCATCCTGGGTACGGAAATTTTTAATCACAATTTTGATAAAGGAAACGATCTCATATTTTGATTTTGATCCCGAAAATGGGTTTAGAACGTCGAATTTAGCCAGGGGTGAAATTTTTGTGAAAAATGGAACACTTTTAAAAATTAGGTCAAAAGCTATATAAGGACCAAAAAGGTCATTTTCAATTCATTATTCACTTTTGACTTTTGAAACCTTATGGAGCCCTCTGAGTGATAAAAATGGCTAAGATGAAGGTACATATCTCTTCCCACCGATTTGAGTGCAGCCAGAGACATCAACGGCCTCTGCAGTATGGACATCTGGTAAGTGGACCTCTGTGCCTCTTTGTAAATTCCATTTTTGCATGTTTGTAGTATTTTTAGGTTGTTTTTCGTACATTTTTAATTTTCAATTCTCGCATGCATGGAAATTCGTACAACTGTCCTCCATGACTCGTACGACTTTTCATTTTCCTATAGATTGTTGTATCATAACCCCTAGAAACTCATTTGAGAGGAACCCAAGAGTCGTACAACATTTCATTGGGTCCCTCATATGTCGTATGGTAAGACCTAGAAAGTCATATAACCATGGTTTGTCGTGTGGAAATGTAATTAATTATGGAAATGTATGATGCTCATGTATGTAATGCAATATATGGAATGATCATGAATATGCAATGTAAATGCAATGATACACATGATATGTTTTACAGATATTGATGAAGACAAGTACTCAGTCTTATGTCAAAAGGATGTTTAACCCAAGATGGTGACTACTTGCGGTTCTGTGAGGAAACCTTCGTGTGAGATTCAACTCTTCATTTCCAGTTTAAGTTTAGTTTTGAAGGATTGTTTAAACATTCAAGTGTGTTCAACAATTTGTGAGATCATGCAATCATGCAATCATGCAAAGGGCAAAATGACATGTAAAATGAAATGCAAGCCTAAGACCTAGGACCTAGTCACTGATCATGTGTCGATTTTTTGTCATCATTGAACTTTTTATGGTAACTGGATAAATCAATACAACACCCACTAGTTATTAAACTATAGACATATGAATATTGATTTGTATAGGCAAGAATCAATACAATGCCCACTGGCTAGACAACCATGGACATATGAATATTGATTTTGTTTTCGAAATGTCAGATTAGATATAAGTACCAAGGCATAAACACCAGGATGACCTGAATATCATGTCCATTTTGATATAGCAATTGGTATAAGCATCAAAACATAGATGTCATGATGACCAGAATACACCTTGTGGAACAAACACATCAAGCAGTCAAGTGATCATTCTAAATCCAATGTGAATTACCCATAGTTACCCTTTATCGTACACATCCTTAGGTAAGATCACATTTCACAGTAGGAGTAAGAACTTTCTCAAAAAGACAATAGTTAGATCAAACTTCCTTGAATTTTTTGAGTAGCAATGGTCGAGGTATGCATGGCCATCCAATACGAGATAGAGGCTCTTACAGACGGACACCATTTCAATCCAAAATTTCCAAAGTTGTTAGATTTTCACATACAAGAAGAAAACAAAGAAGAGATTATGCCCCTAGTCATCACTCTCTAAATCTTGTAAAGGACATCATCAAAGAGCTCAAAGGGACACAATATGCAAAAATCTCAATGCAAATCAGTAATCATACAAGGAGATAAAAGCATGTAAATTCATATATTATTTTCAGTTGTAGATGTTTGATTACGTTGTTGTAGATGCAAAATCCTTTCTGGAGAAGAGACAGACTTGACTGACTCAGATGAAGCTTCAAAGGACTCTGACTAGATATGATACATCTAGGATACACTGGGGGCCATAGGATATGACTTTGATTTCCCCCAAGTTTGAACATTGATAGGATACAGATGCTTGAGCTGATTGGTGTACAAACTGACTTATTGAAAATAGGAATGCAGAAACAAACCGGGAGATATGTACAAACTAATGCAAGATTGAAAGTTGGGAAAGACCAAGATTGCGCTGATAGATGGAGCATTTTGAAACAAGTGGCGCCTGTTTGCCGGGTTTTCACCATATTGGTAGAGATTCTATTTTTGCTACCAAGGTGCCTGTTTCTAGGTTTTCACCAAGGCACTTTTTCTTTTTCTTCTTTTTTTTTGTATTTTTCATTTTTTGATTTTTTTTGTACTTTTGATATTTTTTATTTTTTTGTGATACATCAAGGTGCCTATTTTCTAGGTTTTCACCAGGATGTTCATTTTTTCAGGACTTTTTATGATTTTTTCAGGATATTTTACCATAGACTAAATGCCTTAGGCATAGAATTTCTTTAAATGGAGAACATTGATTGGTTCTCGGAGCTATTCTCCTTCAGTCATTGATAGTGTATAGGCTCAAGAGACAAAAGTAGCAGTGATTACAAAGGGACCCAACCAATTGGGTTCAAACTTCCCCTTGCGTTCTCTATGTGATTGATTTTTAGGATTCTCTCTCAAGACTAGATCGCCAACCTGAAATTATCTGTGTTTGACTTTCTTGTTGTAACCTCTAGACATTCTCTTCTGATATACTCTGAGATGATCATACGCTACTTGTCTGTGCTCATCTAGTAGTTCAAGTTCTTGCAACCTAGACACTCTGTAGTCATCATCAGTTACTAGACCATGCATTCTGATTCTTAGTGATGGGATTTCAATCTCAATAGGCAGTACCACTTCAGACCCATAAACTAAAGTGAATAAAGTAGCCCCAGTGGGTGTTCTAATACTTGGTTTGTAGGCCTAGAGAGATAGATTGATCATGAGATGCCAGTCTCTTCCTATTTTATTAAATGTACGGTGCAAGATTTTCAATAGATTCTTGTTTGAAGCCTCTGCTTGTCCATTCCCTTGAGGATAGTAGATAGATGACCAATGTTGTGTAATCTTGAATTTAGCACATAGATCATCTAAGTCTCTTTTCTTGAATTGTCCACCATTAGCTGTGACTATAGAATGTGGAATACCATACTGACATATGATGTAGTTCAAGATGAACATTAAAATTTGTTTTTCAGTTGCTTGAGTCAAAGGGACTGCTTCTACCCACTTTGTGAAATAGTTTGTAGCTGTTATGATATGGGTATGTCCATTAGAAGAATGAGGATGTATGGCTCCTATAGGATCAAATTCCCATTGGTGAAAAGGCCATTGTGTAGTGAAGGGGATTAGATCTCTCCCTGGAGCATGAATTAAGTTGCCATGCACTTGGCACTTTTGACAGTTCTTAGCAAACTTGATAGCCTCTTTTTCCATTTCAGGCCAATAGTACCCAGCCCTAATAAGTTTTTGAACTAGTGTTAAACCATTGGAATGTGATCGACAAATACCATTGCAGACTTCCTCTAATGCATGTTGAGACTCTTCTCATTCTAAACATCTAAGGAGTGTACCATCTAGACCTCATTTGTACAAATCATTACCAATGATGACATACCGGAATGCATTCTAGATAAGGTATCATTTCTCATGGTGGTTGAAGGTATTAGGAATGATTTTATCTTGGAGATAGGAGAAAAGGTTTTTGTATCGGGATGAATCATGACCAACAATAATGCAGATCATGCGGGTTTCAGGGGAATCATATGCGGGATAAGATAGTGCTTCCACCAGGAACTCATAGCGTAGCTCATGTTCAGGCTATTATAATAAAGTAGAGAGCGTTTCCATAGCATCGATAGCCTTTTTCTATGTTCTAAAAATTTGCTCAAATGTGATAGATATGAAATATTTCTTTAGATCATCTACCATTCTCTTGTATAGGATAAACTTTCCATCTTTCATCTGATACACATCATTGACTTGGTGTATTACAAGTTGTGAGTCTCCATGAATGTGTAGTTATGTTATTCTCCTCTCAATTGCTATCTTCATGCCACTAAGAAGGGCTTCATATTCAAAAATATTATTTGTGCAAGGAAACTTGATTCTGAATGCTTTAGGGATTGAGTATCCTTGAGGTGTAATAAATAATATGCCTGCTCTAGATCCATTCTGTGTATAAGAGCCATCAAAGAATAACTTCCATGCTCTAGAGGAAAGATTCATGATAGAGGAATCTGGGAATTCCATTTACATTGGTGTATCATCAAACAAAGGTACATCATCCAGTTGATCTGCAATTACTTGGCCTTTGATAGCTTTTCTTTCAACATATTCGATGTCAAATTTACTTAATAGCATCACCCGTTTAGCTAACCTACCTGTGATGGCAGCTTTGCTTAGGAGGTACTTTAGTGGATCAATATTAGCTACCAAATGTGTGGTATGAGCTAACATGTAGTGTCTCAATTTCTGTGATGCAAAGATCACATCTAGACAAGCTTTTTCAATCATTGAATAGTTCTTCTCATATGCTACCAATGTTCTACTGATATAGTGTATAGCTCTTTCCTTCTTATTCTCATCATGCTGTGCTAGTAATGCCCCCAGTGATGTATCTGTGGTGGAGACATATAAGATCAATGGCTTCCCTTGAATATGAGGCATCAAAATAGGAGGATTTGATAGATATTTCTTGATATGATTAAAGTTCTTTTCACATTCTTCGCTCCATGCAAAGGTCACACCTTTATGTAATGTCTTTGTGAAAGGTTGTGATATGTCTGCTAGCTGAGATATGAAGCGTCTAATAGATTGTACTCTCCCTTGTAATTTTCTCATTTGACTGATATTCTTGGGAGGTTGCATCTCCATGATAGATTTAACCTTAGCTGGATCAACTTCAATACCTTTCTTTGAAACAATGTAACCTAGGAGCTTTCTAGAAGTGATGCCAAAAGCACACTTCTTAGGGTTCACTTTGAGACTAAACTTCTCCATTCGATCTAGTATTTTGCTCAAATCATTTAGATGTTCAGATCTTATCATAGATTTTGCCAAAGTATCATCAACATAATCCTCCATAGTTCGATGCATCATGTCATGAAAGATAGATGTCATAACTCGTTGATATGTAGCACTAGCATTCTTAAGCCCAAATGGCATGACATTCCAACAGAAGGTACCCCACGCACATGTGAAAATAGTTTTCTCTTGATCTTCTAGAGCAATTTTTATTTGGTTATATCCATAGAAACCATCCATTAAAGAATACATCTCAAAGCCCGCAGTCATGTCCACTATCATATCAATATTAGGTAATGGAAAATCATCCTTAGGGCATGCTTTGTTTACATCTCTAAAATCTATGCACACTCTGATTGATTTATCTGGTTTAGAAATAGGTACAATATTAGAGATCCATTCAGCATAATCAATAACTCGGATGAATATGGCTTTTAGTAGTTTCTCTAATTCATCTTTGACCAAGAGTGCAACATGTGGATGCATCTTTCTTAACTTTTTCTTAACAGGTTTGACCCTTGGAGCTATAGATAAATGGTGCATTATAAGATCAAGATCCAACCCTGGCATATTTGAATATTTCCATGCAAAGTTGATCTTCTTTTCTGTTAAGAATGTGGTAAATTTTTTCTTTTCTTCTTCTGATAAGGATTGTGCTACATGGATCAACTGTGGTTCTTCTGTTGTTCCCAAGTTGATGGATTGAGTGGGCTCAATTAGAACTAGAGATCTGTCCTATAAATGACTCGGAAGGACATCAAATATCTCATCCTTAGGTGCCTCGGAGAGGTTTTCACCTTCAGATACGTCTTTTATTTTTACTTTTGTAGGTTCTGAGACTGCCACAAAGTGGTTTTCACCCTCAAGACTACTTTTCTTTTTCTTTTTATTTCTATTCTTTTGACTAAGATACTTGATGTTTGACTCCATCATGCTAATGCTTGGTTCACCGATGGAAGTCCTCATAGGCTCAACTACATTGAGGTAGCAAGCAAGGGCATAGTCATTTGGAAATGTATAAATACCTTGGCTCAGATTCGTAGAGATTTGGTCAAGAAGTTCAGGATGTTGGATAGTCAAAGCGGTGAAAGATTGGAAAATAGTGTTTATGGATATGGATCTGTCATCATTGGTCCTAACCCAACTCTTGAGTTTGAAGGTGATATTACAACTCAAAACGTTCAATTCATGAATAGGCTCAATGTCATTATGGGAGTCCACTTCAGCCATCGATGGATCAGACTCGTTAAGTTCATTATTTCGCGCTAGACTTACGTTGGGTTTAGGTGCATATTGGTGAACAACATCAATATGTTTCTCTGTGATAAGTTCATCTTCTTCTGGAATGGCTCCCCATTCATAGTCATTTGATTCCTCATCTATGCCTCTAGGAAATTTGAGAATGTGTGTAAAGTCAGGATGAATACCCCAAGAAGGGTTACCCTCATATTCTAATTTGAATTCATGCTCATGGGAATCTATTTCAAAATAACTAACACCTTCTTCTTTGTCTGTTTGATTGCCTTCGAGATCAGCTGTTTCTTGTGGTGCAACTGTCTCTTGTTCTATAGTAGGTTCTTTTGTTTCTACTACATTGATTCTTTTTACCAGATCGTCTTCAGCTTCAAGGAGGTCTTTTATTTCTTTAGGCAAATGCTCATAAGGAATGAGCTCATTAGTGGTGTCTGAATCATCATTGTCAGATTGTTCAGTTGTTTCTTCCTATAGTTGATTTGTTGTGGATGGCTTAATCTATTCTAAGACATGTGGGGAGTTCTTGCTAAGATAGAAAGGCTTCTTCTTATATCCTAGACCTATTGTATTCTTGTTGGTTCGACCATGGTGGTCAAGAGGTGATAGAAGACCCTTACCTTGTAGTCCTAGAGGTCCTTTTCCAGTATATCCCATTTTTGTGATCAATTTGTCTCCTGGTCCATATGACTTTTGAGGAATTTTGCTTGAAGTGGAGTCACATTTCTAGACTAATTAGGATTGAGGCTCATCCTTGTATAACCATGCAAGCACGACTTCTTCTTCCTCAAATTCATGCTTGGATACTTGTTTTGGGACAAAGCTTCCATTGAATATAGCCTGGGATTCTTTAGCATTGGGCTTCACTTTGTCTGAAGGTTGTCCATAAGATTTTGGGGACAACAGGAGAGATGTGAGAGATAAAAATGGTTCCATTGTGTATTCTCCCATACCATTATCTTTGATTTTGACTTCTTTAGCAATGTCTTCCATTTTAGAGGTTGAAGCAATATCTGACTGCTTAGCAGAAGATTCTTTGTTATTAAGAACAAGTTTATCAGGACTTTCTTTCAAAGCATTGCAAGTTGTATATAGGTCATTTGTAATTGTCACCTCTACTCCTTCATAAGGAAATTTCACACATTGATGGTATGTGGAAGGAATAGCTTTCATTTCATGTATCCAGGGTCTCCCTAGAAGGATGTTGTTAGCCAAAGGTAGATCAAGAACTTGACATATGGTGTCTCTGATAACGGGTCCTGTTCTGATAGGTAAGACAATAGTTCCCTTGGAAGATCTTTCTTGCTCATCATATGCTTTAATAGTTATCTTATTCTTAGGATCAATGGTAGCTTCAAAGAATCCCAATTGTGTGATCAAGCTGTAAGAACAAATGTTGAGACCAGTGCCTCCATCTATCAACACGCATTTTACATGATGGTTTTGGATCAAGACTTCAATGTGCAAGGGCTAGTTATGCGGATGACTTAAGGAATTATCATCTTCCTTTGAAAAGGAGATATACTGTGGAGACATGAGATGACCAACCATAGTCTAGAATCTATCTAAATCAAGGTTGTCAAGAACATTGGATTTGAGTAGAGCTTTGTCTAGAATGGCTCTATGAGCTGGAGATATCCAAAGCAACTCAAACATGGAGATTTTTGCATTTGTATGTTGGAGTTGTTGGACAATACTATAGGATGTTGGCCTCGTGTCTTTAGGAGTTGATGATTTAGAGGCAGCCTTTTGTTTAGAAGCAGATGAAAGATTGAAAGGCATCTTAGGGACATTTGATGAATTTGGGATTTATCCTTGCAGATGTGCCTGAGCTTGTGATCGAGTAATTGCATTCGCTGATTGATTTTCTCTATCTCTTCTTATAATTGTGATGACATTGCAATGCTTAGATAGGCATGGTTCAACCATATTGATGAAATCATTGTTTCCAGAGTAGGCATAATTGACTTTAGCACCCATATTAGGTTGAGAAGAAGAATCTGCTTTACCATGTTTCAGAAATGGTTCCATGAATGTTGTATGATCATTATTTCTTTTATGATTGTCAATCGTGATTTCTCCATTATCAATTTTGTCTTGTGTGATGTGTTTCAAGCGTACTTAGTTATTGGTTTTATGACCCTTATTACGATGAAAGTCACAGAAATTGGTCTCTTTCCACCATTTTGGTTTAGGTTTAGGATCAAATGGTCGGATCTCAGGCAAGAAGATGATGTTGTTAGCCAACAGAGTTTTCATGCAGATTCCAAGGACTCTCCAAGAGGAGTAAACTTACGTTTAGGATCTGTAGCCCAAGGTTTATATTTAGATGACTTCTTGTTTGACTTTGTTGCCTTATCTTCAGAAGCTTTGATGGCCTAGGTGCCAACAGTGAGATTGAAAGTGGGTGCCTTAGATGGGGCACAGATAGTGTCAACAATGCCATCTGTGACGACGCCCTTATTCTTGTTCCAATTTTTGCCTTTGTCTTTAGAATTAGATCCAGATTCATAATTGTCCTTTTGAAGTGATGTCTCCTTTTTGCACAAGTACTTTCTCAATTTTGATAGCATTTTCTACCATCTTATCAAAGGATAAATGATTTTGCATTTGCAAATGGTAGTTGAGTTTTGGAACAAGATTGTTGATGAAGATTTCCAGCTTCCCAATTTCTGGAATGGTTCTAGCATATAGAGAAAATTTCTTCCTCCATCTCTTGAGAAATGTCAGGAATGGTTCTCCTAGATATTGTTTTAGATTGCAAATGTCGATCATGGTGACCGGATGCTAGATATTGTAGGAGTATTGCTAATAGAATAGTTTGATTAACTCCTCAAAAGTTTTGATAGTAGGGGGCATTTTTGAGAACCAATGAATAGCCGACCCTCCTAGAGATCGAGGGAAAAGACACATTAGGTAGGTTGGTTCATGCATGAACTCCATAGATTGAGTACAAAATTCTCTGACATGATCTTAAGGATCAGAGTTTCCATCATACTTATCGTATTTGGGTATTTCCACCTGCTTAGAGAATGGTGGCATGTACAAGTCTTTATCAAATGGAAAAGGGCATAGAGCTTCCATGGAGAACTCCTTAGGTTCCTTTTCTTTTTCAAGTTTGTTAAGTTTGACTTGCATGGCATGCATTTGTTTCATCATAGCAGTGATTGGAGTTTCTTCCTCATGTGTAATGATATCTTCAACATTAAAGTTGGGAGGAAGTTTAGCCCCTTGACGAGCTAACTCTAGGAAGTATGTTTCTTTGTCTTCTTTCAAGAAATGCCTCATCATTTTCTTAAAGTCATCATCATTTTGATATCAAGCAATTTAAGAAGGTGTGGGTTCTTGATCCGCACCATGTTGAGAATGATGTACTTGAGACCCGTGATGTGTCCCTCCTTGAGACATGTTAGGAGTTTTAGGACTCCCTGAGATAGATTGATGTAGAGATTGTTGATTGACTCCTTGGATTGATGGAGGATGGGGTATGTAACCAGTTTTTAATCAAAGATTGCCAAGACCGTCATCTTTGTAAAGACTTGAATTGTAGAGTTCATCAAAGGTAAGGTATGAGGTGCTTCTCTGGATTTCTTGTGTAATGAAGCTCTAGTTTCCACCATTAACCTTGGGTGAAGCAAGAGAGTGAGATGAAGACAACTGAAGAATGACTTGATTCAAGAGGATTAAATGACACGACCTTGTCAAGATTGAATTGATTGAAGATTAGATTGGATGTAAATGAAGGATATTGTGCCCTAGTAGTATGGGTAGACGCCCAAAAGATGGCAGACACGAGCTCACAACACTTAGCCATTTTGTATGAAGATTGAATTTGAAGATAATTTTGACAAGGTTTTGACACAAGATGAAAAAGACTCAAATCGATAAATCAGAAGGCTAAATCAGACTCAAAAGACCACTTTAGGTAAATGATCGAATTCTTTCTAGTTTATGCTCTATTCTTGACACAGTGGATGTTTTGACAGGAATATGGAAATAGGCTGTAAAAACTAAATTCCTGACAAATTTGACAAGTCTCTGACAACCTTTTGAAAATTCTCAAATGAGTTTTTGCAAGCTCGTACGACACTAGGTATGCTCTCAAATGACAAATTGACAAAACTCATACAACAATTGCTGCCAGGGATAATGTTCTTTTTTATTTCTGGTGATAACACTCGTACGACATAGTACTAACTCCCGTACAACAATACAGGGGTTTTGAAATGACTTTTTCTCAAGACTCGTACGCCAATCTGAGACTGTGGGATGACTTTTGACTCCAGAGAGGAATTTTGCTTCAGATTTTACAATTTTTAGGCTTTCAGTTTCAGATTGTTGGCAAAGTTTTCTGTCCATTTTTTAAGATCTGTGTAATAGTCCATCTCAAGTAACCAAGTAGATATCAAGCACGCAAAACAACAAGCAAGGGAAGCAAGAAATCATCTGAAAATAATGAACAAGGGCAAAAGCAACCTTGCACATGAACAAGCAATAGTGACTTAATGTGCTAATCCCTAGGAGTGCTATTTGTGTATGTTCTAGAAAGTTTTTCAATAACGCACATATTCCTAGAAAATAAAAAATTGGCCTCGCTAAGGTTTGTAGTAATGGTTTGACTCTGCAACTTTTGTGATCTCAAGAGGGTGAACTCCAATCCAAGTGCACTGGGGTTTTGACATAGTCTGAGAATTTAATCAATCATGATCTGCTAGGGAGATCTGACAGCCCAATAAGAGACCACACCTATGAAGATTTCCTCCATAAGGACATTTATATAGCGGCTATTGCTAGCACGACGAAAATGGTTATTATCGCTTGAGGTTTCATCCATGTGGTTGACCTAATTAAGGGAATGTCCACTACGGTTAACCCTCTCTAAAGGTGACTCACAAAAGATACCATAGGGGGACTAGATCAGATTCGAGGATCTAGGTTTCTGGTACTATCCAAAAAGGAAGTAGAGCATAATCCCCTAGCCTCTTCACTTCACCAAAACAAAGCAGACATATTAATCCAACACGCTAAGACTGAAATTATCTCACAAAGATCTATGATGTCAACCGCTTATGGTCTATCAATCTCTCCAGAGAGAGAATGTATCGATCAAAAGTTGAAGACTCAAAAATCTAGTAGAACGCAAGACAACCTCAGTATCCTCCCTACCTATAAGGGGATCCTTCATCAAGAAGAGCTTCACATGCGTGAACAAGCGAAAGAAGCCCACTCTCTCAAGATCATCCACAAATAGTGTTCATAGGGCCTATTTACTATGTGTAATAGATATGCAAAAAGCAAATCTATGTTCGTTTTATAGCTCAAAATGAAGTTTGTGATATGAAAGCAAGAAAAGTCACACAAGCTTGACATGTGAGAGTTTGTTTTATGTCCAAATCGAAGTGTTATCAGATTGAGAAGAATACTTGAATTCCTTGCAATGCGCTTAGTAGATTTTACCTATTTTAGCAATTTAGTTGCGCTTTTTCCAATCAAACTCAGCAAATATTAGTCAGAAACAAAAGATCTCAATTGTTAGGGTTAGCTGTTAGTCCAAATTTGAAAATCAAATTTGAAAAACTACCTAAAATTCTGAAATGACAATTGAATCTTGGTATGAAAACTCGTACGACAGTGGGTTACCTTTAATACGATAATCCAAATACCATACGATAGTGGGTTACCTTCGATACAACTGTCTGGAAACTCGTACGACAGTGGGTATCTGTTCAAATGACAAAGGAGTTTCCAAATGACAATCTGTAGGTTATGATACGAGCCTCAAAATCTTCAACTATCATACGACAACCAGTAGCTTCTGGTATGACTTTCTGACAAAATTCATATGAAAAATGTACGGACATAGAATAAAATCACAAAATTGACCAAAAAATGATAGAAATATGATAGAAATTGACATAGAAGAAATGGAAACCCGTTTCAGGGCCCCACAGTGGGTGCCAAAAATGTGTGTGTAAAAATTGTACCTAGCTGCGGACACAACACTTCAGTAAAACATTAGAGGTTAGTGAAATCAAAATATGCAAGTAATTGAAACTAAGCTAACCAGATGATTTACTGCCTTCTAGTAGGTGCGAGTATGATGTTCTCAGATTGAAATTGAGATCAGTGACAATGCAACACCTAAACGAAGGATTTGAATGCAAAAGAATAAAAGACTATATGGGTGCAGATTAATCTATATTTTTGTATTTTATGTGCAATAATATGAAAAACTGTATGAATCTAAGCTAGATGAATGAAATTGAAGGCGGATTTAATCTAAGAATGATATGAATGAATAAATGCTATGATATGAAAATTATGCAAAAACTATGATCAACTATGAAAGATCTCATAAATCGCCTGTCGCAAGTGTTTAATCCTTCAATCGCCAATTCGCTAGAGTAATTGTGCAAATTCGAGTGTTGATAATTATGAAGAGCTAAGCCTTGATTTTATAGAAATCCAGGGCTTTGAGGGTGTATGAGAAAAACCATAAATCACTCTTGATAAACTCAAGTTGATTTTTGAGTTATCAGGAAATCAGAGATAATTAACTCACAAAAATCATGCAAAAGTAGTGTTTAACTCAAAATAGAGTTTAGATCAAATTTCAACTCATCATCAGATGTTGAGTTTAAATTTAAAATTGATTGTTAATTTCTAGTTGACTATTTTTGTGATTGTGCATGATTTATTTATAAATTAATTTAATAAATAAAGTGATTTATTCTCAACTTAACTGATTGTTGAATTAAAAACAACTGATTTATGGGTTAATCAATTATTAAATCAAACTTTATTCTAAAACTATATTATTAAAAATTGACAACTGACATTAATTAATTAATTAAATAAGCATTTAATCAATTAGTCATAAGATTTTTGATTTATTGTCAAAATGAAATAATACAATTTAGGAATAAATAGAATTAAATTTAATTAAATAATTAAGTGGCAGAATTAAATCTAATTAATTAAATATTCATAATATTCAATTAATCAAACTTTAGGATAAATAAGATTTATTACCAAATAATTATTAAATCAAAGATAATTAGGATAAATAAGAAATATTCAAAGAATATTCCCTGATGCAGAATTTAGGATAATCAATTAGGATTCGATAATGTGTAGATGTGCCTTTGGTTAGGACTTTGATGTTGATTTCGATCGAATTGTTGATGTAAGAGGTTAATGAACTTATAGCTCATTTTTGGGGTATTACACTTTGGACTGCATCCTTTCCTTCTTTTGCATTACACCTTTGTGACTTATCCTATGTTGGCCTTTCATTGCTTGTCCAAATGTGCTTTACATGACAATTTTTCCCTAGCTTGGGTACTCTTGAGGAGTTTTCCCTTGAGGATTTCTTTCCTTCATTCTCCTTCATTCTCCTTCATTCTCTTGTCTTCCATCTCTTCCGCCAGCTTGCTAATCTCTCTTGTTCTCCACCTTGCTAGACATTGGGACTACATGATGTGATCTTTCTTGGGAGTTTGATGTCCATTCTATCTGGGGGCATCCTTTGTACATATTTATTGATCCTGAAAAAATCCAAAAAAATGGTATATTGTCAAAAATTCTAAAAATTGGAAAATGTCCAAAAAAATGATCATCTTAGTGAAAACCTAGCAATAGGCGCTTTGATGTATCTCAAAAAAAAAAAAATTCTAAAAATACCCAAAAAATAAAAAAATTCAAAAAAATAAAAATAAATAGAAAAAGTGCCTTGGTGAAAACCTAGAAACAGGCGCCTTGGTCGCAAAAATACAAAAAAATTATAAAAAGTCTTGAAAAAAAAATTGCAATAAAATCCAAGTGGTGAAAACCTGGAAACGGGCGCTACTTGAGGCCTTTGCACCCCTGTTTCTCAGCACGCATCCTCGACACTTAGCCTTTCTCCATCATGCCTTGTCCTTGTTGCCTTGGTTTGGAATTAGTCTTTGTCCTTGTTTGGGGGGCATAATTGTGTTAGCTTTGGTCTCTTGGATGCGTTAGTCTTTAGGACACCTTGTAAACGGTGTTTTTTAACACCACCCCAATTGTATTTTTCAACACAACCCCTGACATCAAGTGTTTCTCAACACTTCTCAGTTTGGTCTTACCCAGTTTTGTCATGTGATCTTACCTGCTTGCAAGCATTCAATCCTTATCCTCAAAACTCAGTATCAATGAGCACACTTAATTTTTAAACACAACACTTAATGCTTGAGCTATGTCATGATCTTTTCTTTGTGTGCTGACTGTTATTGATTTTCATTGAGTGTCCTTGTCTAATAAGTCTCTCTGGGATGCATAGCTAGAGGACTTGGGGCATGGGGCATGTTTTTATTTGCTTTCTGCTTGTGGGTGTGGTCTTGAAACTCTTGAGTGTCTCTTGTTGTTCCCTTGAAACACTTAGGAGATTTGAGGCATCATCCTTGAATGTTTTTGCACAATCATTTTTATGGTCATCCTGGCGTCTATGCCTTGATGCAAGCATGGTTTTGCTACATTAAATTGGGTAAGCTAACATTGAAGTCATCTTGCCTTTTATGTCTTTGATGCTTATGTTAAAATCTTTCCACATTCCAATCTAATATAAATCACATTCATATCTTCATAGTTGTGCTTGTGACTAGTGATGATTGTGTGATTTTCTGATGTCCGTTAATAATGGCCCAATGATGAAAATAAATCCTTAACATTCTCTGATGAATGATGAACACGGAATCCTATGTTACAGTTTATCTATTGCAAGTACACCTTTGCATTTTCATGTAGCTTGCATTGTTAGACTTCATGTTAATTTGAATTTATAGGTTGCATTAAGCGTTTGAGAGGGTTTTCCTTCATCTTTCTTTTGGACTTTTAATCAATTGTGGTCATGTTTTGATCTTCATTTCCTTATCTTCTTTCGTGATCTCAATCAAAATTTTCTATCTTAAACAATTGATTGATTTTGAGGCATTCTTTTTCTTGAGGCAAATTCTCTTTCTTCTCTCCATTTCTTTTCACCTCTTCCAAACTTCTATCTTCCATTCGCTTTCACCCCACTTCTTTTCTTCTAATTCAACCTTGGGGCATAAAATTTCATGCTTAATGATCTACCTTGGTTCTGTGACCCTTATATCTTTCATCTTACATCAAGAACCTTATCTTTAGTTTGATTTGATCAAATTTATCAATTTATTGTTCCTCTTCTATCTCATTTTGATTTTGATCATGAGGGGGCAGTACCTATCAAACTTCAATCCTTGATGCAGCTTTATCAATCCTGTTAGCGTCTGTTTCTGGATTCAATTGTGTAGCATTTTTTAACATCAACATTTCGGATCATACTACATGATCCATCATCAGGATGCTGCTAGAGAGAAAGGAAGCAAAAAAATGTGATGGATTTCCACATTTTTTTGCTTCCTTTCTCTCTAGCAGCATCCTGATGATGGATCATGTAGTATGATTCAAAATGTTGATGTTAAAAAATGCTACATAATCGAATCCAGAAACAGACGCTAACAATAATATGGGTTGTGGAAATCTAATGGATCTGATTTATCAATCCTATCAATTTCTTCGCTTGGTGCAACCTTGCTTGAGACTTGACAATTACCTATTTACAAGGGTGTTGGCTTTGTCTTTTTCAATCAACTTATCTTTGTCTTGATGTGTTTCCGTCCGTCGATCACACGTCTAAGTTTTTTTGTGATCCTAAATCAATCTCACATTTCAACTTCATTCTTTGACTACATGTGTTCCCATGAAGATCACACATTAGTCAAAGAGGGGCAAATGTATGCACCCTAAAATGGTCGCCTAGACTTTGGGCCCCCATTCATCAATTTATCAATTTTCTGAATCAATGCTTTGCAATATTTTCAATTCAAATCAATTTCCTTGATCAAATTGTAATTAATTCAAATATTTTAATATTTCCTAAGGTTTGATCATTTTATCCTAAGTTTTATTTAATTAAGAGAACATGTTCCCTTTTAATTAAATAAAAAAATATTGTAATTAAATAATAAAATCACTTTATCTTAAGCCACATTTAATTAAAAAATAAATCTCTTTTAAATAAATAATTTTTTTTTAAAATTTAATAATGGAAATCACTTTGCTAAAAATAATAAATAAATAATAAAATAAAAATAAAAATAAAAAGATTTTTTGTCTACACATTGAATGCACACTTTCCAAGATGAGTGGAATCTCCTTTTGCTTCTTAATCACTTCCACACATCTTTTTGCCTCTTAACCATGTCCATTGATTTTGCCTCTTGAGAATCTTGAGCACATAGATCAACCAAGATTTAATCTCCACCATTGCTCATTTCTTTTTTGCCTCTCAATCTTGACCGTCCATTCATTTCTAAAATCCTTTATAAGGAGCCCTCTCCTTCACATTTTATACATGGAGATTTTAGAGATCAAGATTTATGTTATTGTTATGCAGGTTTGGAGAGCGATTTTGGAGGAGAATTTGAGCACTTGAGCTTGAACATTGCAACTTCTCTTTTCTTATCTTCTTCTCTCATGCCTCCATGACAATCCATTTAGATTAATCTTGCACTTGCATATTAGATTAGATTCATATTTTCTTTCATAGAATAATCTTTCATAAGCATTTCCTTTCATAGATTAGTTTTCTTTTATGCATTGTTATCATATAGAATAGCCTTCATTTTCATTTGCATGCATACTTGATGAACATGGAGACTAGCATTCTTGCTTTTCTTCTTTGAATCTCTCATTTTATGATGTACTTGCATGGGCACAAACTAGGTTTAATATGAGGGCCTCCATTATAAACCCTTGCACTCCATGAATAAAGAGCTATGAGTCACCATTTGAGACCTCATTCTTGAACAATCTTGGATATAATGACTCATAGAAGTGTGTCAACATTTTAGCACATAGATAGAAGCTTGTCATTGAAGCTGCTGATTAATCATCTGATTAATAAGATAATTATGATGTCCAATGTATTTGGTATGTTACTAGATGATATGATTGTCAAGATAGAGAATAATTTGTTACAAGTTAGTGCTAATTACTAGACTATGACAAACAAGTTGGTAATGCAAAGTAGAGACTATCCTTGCTTATTGGTAAAACATAGGCATACATAAAAGAAATCACTAGCATTTATCGATACTATCTCCAGTGGACTACCATGATTGATAACTTTAGAGGTTAGAGTGAGGTAATTGAAATAGAGCTAAATGAGCTAGGGAAGACTTATGATGTCTTCAAGGAAAAATATGGGAAGCAAATAATCATAGTTATAAAGCTTGAGGAAGAGTTGCTGCTGCAGTAGAGGTGAAGAGAGGACTTGATCAATACTTTCTAGCTAGTCAAGGATATTGTTGAAGTCAGATTAGAACATGTTGCTGACATCCTAACTAATGCAAAGGTGTATGAGAAGTAGGTCGAGTCTTCAGACTAGATGAAGTCATTTGACAAACTGTCAAGTGTGACAGTTTGTGTGCTCGCATAGAGGCAACAATTATTGAATGGAAGAAGGAGCTTCCAATTTTAATGGAGATGTACAAGAAGGTATTTTTGGTTAAAACTACCAATCTATTTTGAGTATCTTTCATTTGTTTTTGGCCCTTTTCCATTATGGCAAAAAGGAGGAGAGAAAAGGAGGAATAAAGGGGGTTTTGTGATTTTTTGATTTTTGGCAAATCAATGTATTATGAAACTTTTTTTCTTTTGTTTTTAGATTTTTTGCACCAATGCCAAATGGGGACATTGTTAGACTCATTGTGTTGTTGATGACATTGATTGTCATTGATGTCAAAACCTCCATACTAACACTTTGGTGAGATTGGTTGGTTGTTGGAAATTTTGGGTATATCCTATTAGTTGTCGGTGTTGGAACAAGAGTTTCAGTTGTGCATAGGGCAGGATTCAATGTGAACATTTTGGTGTCCCTTGGTGCTTCAGGGAAAGTGCATAGTGTTCTATTCATGGTTCATATGTTTTGGTACACTTATGTATTTTTGGTGTTTAGTTGTATCAGTTTCTGGTGATTGCATTGGTTACAATGTTTCTACAGGTATTTGGGCAATAGTGTAGTTCATCATATGTTTTTGGTATATCAACTACAACATATCATGAAGATTATTCTATCAACAATTTTGATTACTTCATGATTCCATCTTTTGGTCTTGGTTGTTGTAGTTCTTAGAAAATGTAACATGTATAGTAATATCTTAAGTGTGACCTATATGTGGGTCATGTTGTAGTGTGTTGATAAGATCTCTTGTGTATGTCCCAGATTTAGGATCGATGATATGCATTAAATATAGTTGCAATATATTTTGCATTTGGTATATCACATGTTTGGTGTGAACTGACATATATGCATGTTAGGATACTGATATAAATGAAGGAGAAGCTTTTATATCTGAGGATGGTGAGTGTGGTGAAAAGTATAGAGAGAACTTGTGGTAGTGATGTATGTGAGCAATGATATCCGAGGTGAAAAATTGAAGATCTAAGACATGACTTACATACTGATAACACTGGATTAGATAACTGGAGATCTACTAGTGGTTGTGGTGACATAGCTTAATTGTGGAACTATTCATGCATATTCAGATGTAATTCAATCAGTTTGTGTTTCTATTATATCTACTTTGATATCTCAATTATATAAGGGTAGTTAGCCTGACTGACAGTGACTCAACTGAGAGTGAGCCTACCTATAGTGAGCCTTTGTACAAATTACCTTAATTAGTGTCATCCTAATGGGTGTTAATTTCATGAGAATGATCTTCTCCGTGGTTTTTTCTTAGTTTGGGTTTCCACATAAATCTTGGTGTTCTCAGTGTCGGTGTTCCTATATTTTCATGTTTACATTTTTGTGAATGTTTAATGTGCTTAACCAATAGATCAAAAGTTATTATTGTTGTTTTTTATAAGTTTATTGACAGTGCAAAAGTGTTATAAAGTGTGCGGGAATAACTGATTCACCCCCCTCTAAGTTATTTGACTAGTTCAACAGAATGGTTCTAGATTGGTGAAGGAGACCCCTCTATTCATCCTTTTCTTGTTTGGAATGTGTATGAGAATCTTGAAGCATGTAGAGAGACTATGAGTAAAGGCCTTAGTGCCATCAAGGATTATCTTTTAAAAAAAGAACCTAAACATCTACGAGGTTGTCCATAAGGAAGCACAAAGGTGAAGGTGAAAAGGATCGACTCTAGTGTGGCAAGGCCGTCGAAGCAAGAACAATAATGGTATCTCCATAAGTTTCTTGTCTATGTTTTGATGTATGGGTTGGGTGTGGACTCAAAGTCGTTTGGGGCGGGGGGTACTAGTTTTGGGTGAGAAAACTGGTTTTGGGCGAGGAAACTAGTTTTGGGTGGGGAATCTAGTTATTGCAGAAGAAATCTATTTTTTGTAATGTTAAGTAAACTTTATCGACCAACAAAAGTGTTACACTTTTTTATATTTATATAATTTTCTAGTATATTTATATAATTCGCCAATATAATAATTTTATTAGTTTTAATATGAAAGCATAATTCATCAAGAATTTTTTTTATGTTTTTGCATACTAAGTAAATATCGCCAGTAAAATGAGTTCACTAGTTTTGTATGCTGGTGTAAAGTGTGAATAAAATAAGTATTCCGAATTGCCAAATTATTTATTAAATTTATTATAATACAAGACAAAATTGCCAACACTATTACGTTTCTCTAGCACATGGAAAAACACCATTTGCTAACATTTTTCACTAATTTTGGGTGATTGCAAATGATTCACCAACCATAATAATATTATGTTTTCAAGGGAAACGACAAATTCGCCTATATAATTAAATTTGATACTTACAAGTACTGAAATTTTATTTGCTAGTATTTTGCTACTTTTTTTGTGGGGGAGGAGAGTTCTTAAAGTTATCACACACACCCACACACACACACATACATGTACATATTTACAGGTTGATTTGAGGATTACAATGATAAAGCTAATGCAGTCTCATGCATTGACTTATTTGCTGGCATAAATAAAGGGAATTAAAACTTCATATATGAACAAAAACATAATCAAACTGAACTTAAAGACTACACATGCTTTATTCTTACAAATCAAAACTGTTGTCTAAACAAAACTAATTCAATACATTTTTTAATATACGAATTTACTTACCTAGTTGTCATTCACTTTATTCTATGTTTGATTGAAGTGACATATAAATAACTTAGATCTTTCAAATCCAAAGAAGATGAGGTGTTCATAGAAATCCCTACCCACGTCTCTTTAATAGTTGTAGTCCACTCAATAACATCATGGGAGTCCATCCAATCTTTTGTTCTTACCTTAATCCCATCAAATACTAGACCCAAATTCTATTTTTATTTGCTCGACTAGCATCTCAATATACAAAATTAATTGCATTTTAAAATTTATCTAAATTAAGTAAAATGTAATTTCATAGACAAATATAAATAATCTTTAAATAGTTATATTTAGCAAAATCCAAATGATGAATAATACCGAGATGTGTTCATGACATAGGGCTCAATGTGTCGCTTTACCTTCCTAGTAGTGGATCCCATCTTTATCTTTAAAGCTCCAATGAGGTAGCCAAAGTTTGATTTAGACCTAAGCTTTTTATAATATTGAGTTAGACAATTGATGTATTCTTATACTATGTCTCCAATAAAATGACCCTTCCATAATTGAAGTATCATGGAATTAACAATAGTGATTCCTTCCACATCCATTTTGCAGCTCCCACTAATTACACAAACACACGTGAAGATCCATCCAACTTCAAGGAGATAATAAGAACAAGAAATAGTCTCAACTTTGTTCTCTTTTACTAAGAATATGAGAGAAGTGGCCCACAAGAATCACCATCATTCTTATATGCACCCAATAATTAATAATAATTGTTGCACTAATCTTTGAACATCTGGTAAACTACTTTATGCTGTTTGGTTTGTGGTTCATGAATATGCTCCACCTAGGAAGCTTTTCACACCCCTATAGATGTCCTAACAATACAACTAATTCAGAGAGGTACATTACCCCACAATTTTCCATCTAAGCAAAACTTTCAGTATGACGTGACAGACTATTTACCAAACTCACATGGGTACAACTCCTCTGTTTCCTCAGATAATGCCTTGCTGTCAGCTATAAGGTGGCCCAAAAAAAATGCCTTGCTGGTTAAAAAACCCCTTGTGTGCCGAATCTCCGTGAGAGGAGAAGCACTTTTTCCCGTAAAACAACAAAAAAGAATAGGTTTGCTTATATTGCATCGGTATTTGCTATTGTCCTCTACTCGAAAATGACATCCAAATATAAAAAGAAAAATTTCCTTGGGAAAACCACAAATATTAAAAATATACTGCAGAGGTTACCCAATATATAAATTTTTCATTTTTACCAATGTGTTTCGTTATAATTTGACAGCTAAATCACCTCTCCTGTAGATCCAATCAGGGGTTTGGTCCTAGTCCTGTGGATCGAATAATGAGCGTTGGATGCCTATTGACTAGTCGTAGATAGGCCTCTCCTGTGGCCGATAGAGACCATTGGGTATGTGGGTTCGGCATTCCTGACATTAGTATAGGTGGGTCAATGGCCTAACAATCCATAAGCTCCAACTGTGATTGTGGGTGGTGAGGGTATCATTTTTTTCTTTCTTTGGCTCCTGATACCTCACCGTTTTTGGGTTTCACCCACCTAAGAATTGGATCCATTCCATTTGCGGAGGAATTCTGGAGGTTCAGAGGGGTTATGATATTGTCGAAGGAAAAAAAACTCTCAGAATGCCGAAGTCAGGGCCCAAGTTTTCACGCCTGGACTCTTCTTCCACCGGTGGGTAGTATCAGAATCTTCTCACATTCTATAAGGAAGAATACCCAATTTTTCTTTTTTCTGTATTAAACACATAGAAGGAAATATATATACAGATATAATGAAAGTGGATTTGTAAAAGGTGTCCACAAACATCAATGCAGAACCAGATGTTTATATTCATGCCGGAAGCTATTGCACATTTGCCCTGCACCACGGAATCCCAATGCATGCTAGACATTGTTTTCGCGTAATCTGTTTGGAGTTTATTCCATTTTTGAGTAAAACTCTTTGCTTTGGATTTAAATTGTCATGAAACAATAGATTCCTTTTGATACAGTGTGTTTATGCATTTTTGATATTGTCATGGTCACAATACAGATGGCATTGTAAACTAGACAAGAAAGAGGATCGTTGATGATACTACTATGGAAAGTGATTTCTTGGGTTTCCTGTCCTTCTTTTCTCAAGTGTAATTAATTTCGGGTGCAATGACATTACTTACTGGCTTCACTTAATTAAAAATGTTTAAGATATGTGGGTTGACAGCCTTCCTAAATATTTTCCTAATTTTGGTATTTACCACCTTCTATTCTTATTATTGCAGACCTACACCGTTATTCCTGTTTTATCTGGTGTATGGTGTAAAAGCTATAAGTAAATGACACGTCTATGCTCTCACATACTATTTACTTTGTTGTTGGATGACATCTCTCTGGAATTCACTTTTATGATCTTATACCTCTGTTTGCAGTGGCGATTCCTGAGTTCCATTAGGGGTGAGTATATACTGTTATAGTTTCTTGCAATAATTTAGTTTGATGGAGATGTTACTTGATGGGGAATTAGGGGGATTTGCAATAAAAAATCACTCTGTATGTGCCCTGGTGCTATTTTCTGTGTCTAGGGTGGCCTCCTGGCATATTGGCTTTGATTTTGTCACCCAGTTTTTCTGTCCCAATTTCAGAATCTTTTGGGTTTGGGTATAAGCTATCACAATTCATGGATTCTTGCAATAATTTATTGCAGAGGAAATATTATCCCATGGAGAATTAGTGTGGACTTGCATTTTATTCAGTAACCTTTTCTGAAACTGAAATGTTTTTCTTCTTTGTCAAAGATATGATTTAGCCCTGGCATCCTTATTTAACAAGCCTTTTTAGCCATCATTTTTCATCTATTTCTATGGACTATAATAATTTGTTAAAGTATCCTAAAATCAGTACACAAATTATACCATCCAGTAGATTCCTAGTAAACTGCAGTATACAATTCTGTTCTACATAAACGGCCCTGATAAAATCCCCCTTGATATTCTCTTTGATGTTGTTGTTTCAATGCTTTTTCCAGGTTTTGTGAGGAGGAAGGATAGAATGGCTGGAGAATGCATTTTCTCAACAGCAATTTAACTAAACAAAATAAAAAATATATTGAAATATGTATAGCCTAAAAGAATATTTAAAATGCAGAATTAAAATATATTAATTTTATAGAAAACAATTTGTCCAAAATTTCAGGCTTGGGACTTCCAGATGTCCCACTGAGGTTCGTACATCCCGGAATACAATGGGATGTGACAGGGACATCCCTGGGGATCTGCCTGTCCAGATTCTCTATTGGGGGAGATGTCCAGGGGAAGTACTGTCACTGGAACATCCTGGATGCCTGTATAATCTGGAGAAAGTGTCCCACAGAATTCTGTGATTTTCCTTGTTTTTCATTGCTGTTTTCAGAAATTCATTAGAATTGGACCATTAATCTGTGCTGTCATGATTTCTTCAATATTTTATACTACTACAGATAATATTCAATTCTGATTCATTTGGATTGGTATGTTTTGTAGCCTTGTAGGTTATAATTTATATGAATGAGTAATATTTTTGTGGACTGAAATGTGTTTCTTTTTAATTGAATATAGTTTTGGCCTTGCATGGCTACTTTGCAAGTCCTTTTATGTTTATGTTCTTTTCTAATTGACAGTGATTTTATATTGTTGCTTTGTCTCTCTATACATAATAACTTCTTTTTAGAGATATTAGGAGTTCCTAAAAGTGGCAGTTGTTTATTTTTCAAGTTGTTTGTTGTTTCTTACACAATTCCCCGAGGTCCTAGATGTGTGAGAAGATCCTTGCTCAAGAGAAGATATTAACATTTGCCTTGTTTCTTCTGGAAAGTAGAAAGTAAAGAAAGGAAATATTTTTCCATGTGCAAAATGGGGTTGACCTAAGGAAATAATTAATGAGTACAGTGCTTTATAATGTGTTATTCAAGAGTAATCTTTGTAATTATGAATAGGACTTGCGTTATGATTGTCATATTAATCTTTCCTGGTAATTGTTGCTATTAAAGCATCAAAATATTAACTTAGACTTTCTATGACTGTGATGTTCACTGCAACAAGTCTATTATCTAGAACACTTCGTTTTATCAAGATTTCATAAGTATGCTGAATATTGTATGTCATTCCATGTTCACTCTATAGGAAAGGATTTACAACAATTCCATTTACCATTAATACAATGTTCAAACGTGATCCAGAATGCATTACTTACATTTAATACTTTTGTGAATTTCTTCAAGTAATTTATATTTACATATACAACTGACCCTTCTTGTCTAACATGATTTGCATGAGTTCTGGTTAGCTCTCAATAGTTTCTCGTTAGGTTCAACTATCTAAATATATGCATTAATTCATTCGCAATAGGGTCTTCAGTACTGCTGGATCACTTTTTTGATGAGTTCAAAATTGTAAGTATAGTGTCTAGCCCAGCCTATGTGTTGTATTCAATACCATTTAAATCAGGCAATGTTACTGACATTCTTGTTTAAGATAGAGCATGGTGCAATCCACTAGCTGTTGCAGGGAGTTGTCATGCATCCTGTGAAATCAAGTGAGTGGTTTCTTACAATTAGTTTTACTTGTATAAATCTAGTAAAAAATGGGACCAGTGCGAGTTATTTCATGGAGGGAAAAACTCCAGTTGAAAGTAAAGAACAAACAATTGTCAGGCTTTGTTATGGTACAACAATGAAGAATCCACCATTGCAATTTACCTGCAGACCTGAGTGATCAGATCACTGATTCTGCAATATTTTTATTTTCCTTACTTTTGGATACCTTTTCAGTCTGCAACTAAAGCTACTGTAGTTTAGTTTTCCAGATAATTGTCTGTTGAAGAATATATGATTCAGTTGTCCAGTAAGTATGCATCTTACCTATAGATTCTCCCCTTAACCATGTAACTTTCCTTCCTTTAGAACCTCAAATCCCCCACACACAACCCCCCCCCCCCCCCCCCCCCCCCGCCCCCCGATCTAACTACTCCCTTGATCTAATTGTACTGATGACTAGGCCAGAATCATTTTAAGCAACTAACACTTTACAGCAGCACTCCCTTTCTTAAACAAGGCTTCTAGTGTAATGGAGTTACAGTCCACAATTCCAAATGTTGAAAACACAGATAGCTTGAATTGTGGAGATTGGAAACATGATGTAATATGTTAATAAAAGATTGCTCTTATGACTTACAATTTGCCATGAGAAATCATGTTGATTAAGTCTGAGCAGTGGATTGCTGTATGTGATGGTCTTGCAATGGTTTGAAGTTAGAATTCGGAGATTTTTTTATATATTATACATTCTTCAACCATGGTTGTATTCTATTAGGAGTGATGCGGCCAAGCAACCTACTGCCAAAATTTTTATTAGCAACCATCCTTGTGCAGCCAACTACATGTTAGGAGGTACATGAATGAGAACCATAATGCAAATCAATAATGTTGTGAATGGGCAGGTAATCAAAGAATATCAACCTCCGAAGTTCAAATTATCACTTTACATTGCAGAGAAAAAGGTTGGGTTATAATCTATATAACTGTTAACTGTTAAGTTTTTAAATACATGTGACCATGGACATTTCATTATTTGATCAACCTATGGCTATTACAATGCATTAATAATGGGCATTTTATTTATGCAAAATCAAGAATAGGTAGGCCCAGGCAGGGAGATGGATTGCCATCCTCCTCTTACCTTCTACATCCTGCTATAAAAAATCAAGGTTAATGATTTCACGTCCCTTTTGATGGACACATTGTTCCTTATCATGCCTCAAGGGCTTAAGAACCCAGTGTCTTAGACTATTGATCAGTGTAGTTTCTTCCATAGCCACTTTCTCAAGGGAATTGTCATGCTCTCTATTCTCTGCCATACTTCTAAGGAACATGGAGAAAGCATTCTGGAGGATGCAAGTATTTTGCAAAGACATTAAAACTGCTGATTATACTCTTTTGAAGATATCTTCTTATTCAACTTAGTTGTCCACCATCCATAAGTAGTACAAGACAATAGGGACCAACTTATACAATTTTGAATTTATAGGAGTTGTTAAACATATTCTATTTCCATTGTATCACTTAGTGTCAGGAAGCAAAGGTACAATCTATTCTTGCTCAGGCCTGCCCGATCTCGTACGCCTACTACTTAATGGACATTTATCACATGCCTACTATGAATGTTCCCCGTATGCCTGCAAAGCTCGCCCCTTCATCTGTAAAGCCTAACCTGGAGCCCAGCAAGCGTGACTCGATCTTCTCTTTACGCTCCCATCCACCATTGAGATATGGTGTGGAGCTTTTCTTATTATTCGGTCTGGATTATCTCCCATAAAGCCCACCCGTTGCCCTTCATTTATCAATACATTTAGTGTGATCTTGACACGCTAGTGCCCACCATTGGACTTTGCTAGCCGGGTCTAGCTCCTTGCATAGACTGATAGGCTGGCGTAGACCTTCCAATTGTACAATGGGCCAGCAGGATGTGCTTTCTCTAGATTGTACGGTAGGCATCGCATTTTATAATGAGTGTCCACTTATTATTCAATTACCCAGACTAGTTGATCAATGATTTCTCGGGCATACAGGCCAATAGCTACTAGAAGTAGTGTTCCAACATTGCCATTAATTCCTAAATGATGCACCGTTCCATCGTTATCATTAGGATCTGTTCCAACTATAGGTGTTGAAACAAATGCATTTGAAAAAAGAACCTGCTAAGCTCTGGTATTTACATGTTTCCTAAATATGCAGAAGCATTTGTCATTATTCTATTTCCATTGTATAACTTCAAAATGTATTGTCATAACCCATTATTGGCATAAATAAACCATACTAGAACCAAGGGGTGGTAAGGATTACTTCAAAATGTCCAGTCTTGACTCAAAACACATTTTTGGTACTAGTAGACTGTACTATAACCATACTCTTAGATCTATAGAGTCCTTGAAACACTTGCTAATGTGAAGTATAATACAGTTCTCGAGAACAAAGATATCAGTGGCTTAAGGAAGATGCTCTCAACTTATTAATAAATTCCTATTATCTTTCTTGTCTGACGTTTTTCAAATACAATTCAAATTTCAATAATCAGCTATAAAGGCTGTCCATAACAATCCACACTAATCAGCACCAGCAGGCCTCTCATTCAGGCTTTAGTATACTAATTCAAAATTTTCTCAAGATTAGAGAAAATTTGGAATGTTCTCCTGAAGGGTGGTGCTGATTAAGGATCGCTCTTATATTACTTTGCCTGAATGAAGAAAATTTTCTTGAGAATTTTGAAAATCATCTCTAATCTTTAAGGATTGCTCTTATATTACTTTGCACTGATTAAATACAACTAAATTAACTGTATCAGTTTCCTGTAGGGAAGAGCTGAGGCATTACTTGACCTAGATGAACTGTTCTCAAGATTTTATTACAACTTTTGAAATCTTGATTCATCTGATAATGTACTTTGATATTTTTGAATTTTTCACAACCTACTGATAGTTCAGATTAATGAAGCCCTCCCAGCAATCTGACTATTATCATCTGAACCAAGAGTATATAATCTATGGGGGATTCCTCATACCTATCAGTCGTAAAAGATATGATTGTTCAATTATTTTAGATTAGAGATGATTTTCAAAATTTCTTGAGAATTTTCAAAGGGTTTTCTAATCTGATTGACAGGTTCTGACAATTTTATGCAGACTTGAAGGGGATTTTCATTCAAAATTCAAGATTTCAATCTGAAAATTCTCAGAATTGGGGCAGATTCAATGTTTTCATCCTTGCTTTTTCATACTTCCGGAATAACTAGTGAATTGCAACTTTATTTCACCGCAATCGGTGCATTGATCTTTGCAATGTCAATGCTTTTTGCTGGTTGGTAGGGATATTTTTGTAGTGTATGATGGGAATACAGATAACAACTTGCATAAAAATGCAGAAAGAATATAATGCTCATGCAAATGACATAATTGATGGGACACAATTATTGTTTTATGATTTCGTTCTACAAGAAGGGGATATGGCAGAATTTGCTGACTTCAATTTTTTGAGCCCAGTCCTAATTCTTGTTTGAAAATTCAAATTTTAAAGGATCGAAGATGAATTTTGGACGTAGGAATGCAAAGTGAAATTAGAATAAGATTTAAAGTTCCATACTTTGCCTTCATAAATGTCATACCCTCTCCTAACTTAGAATGCAATGAGGAAAATACAATAAAGAAATTTCCAGTGTAACACCGGCGCTAGGGTACCTCGGGACGCTGGGATGAGTTTTCGGGATGGGGGGACAAAGGGCCTCAATTTCGGGACGACAGGGGGACAATGGGGGGACAATGGCTCAAGGGGGGTGTTATATACTATACATATAGAACTTGAAATGCTAGTTATGAAATGATGTTTCAGTGTAACATACCAAATTGAAATACTTGAACATAGCAAAAATTGCAACATGAACCAGAACCATTGAACATTCAACATAGTAACATAGTACATACCCAATAGTAACATTCAAAAATCAAAAGTCAAATAGAAATTCAAGTACCTATCTTGGCAGCGGCATAGATGCGGAATGGTGGAGGTGGGGGTGCTCGGGTACTCCAAGTACTCGGTGCGGGAACGTCCCAGGGACGGGTACTTTGAGGTTTGGGGGGGTGCGAGTCCCCGGGTTTCACTGGAAATTTCTCAAACCAAGATAAAGTCCGCCTTGAAAGGATGAGAAATTTGTCTAAATGTGGCAAAATCCTCAAATCATCATGAAGTCTGACCTCACATGAAGGAAATCCACTATCCATGGTGAAGTTCGAATCTAGTCAAGAATTGCAAATTTGCTAAGTATCAAGAGAGAAATTCCGAAGGATATGATGAAGTTCGATTAGGAGATGAAAATTCCACAATTCTACACAAAGAAAGGATGTTGAAGGCATGGCTGATTCCACAAACACACATGAACTCTGCTCAAGTTTGGAAGGCTTAGAAAATTGCTAAGTGTCTGAAATTCCTTGAATAGACCTGAAGTCTGCCCTCTCCATCATGGAAGAATTCCTAAATCATTATGAAGTCCACCCTGAAAAGAGGATGAGAAATTTGTTTAAGTGTGGATAAATTCCACAAACTCATATGAGGGCTGCCCCTATCAAGAAGGAAATTCCTTGTTCCAAGCTGAAGTCTTCTCAAACTAGGGAGCTTTGAAATTGGCTAAGTGTCAAGAAAATTCTCAATCCACCATCAAAACCAATCAAGTCAAGAAGGCATTGTAGATTTAGTTTAGTGCTTCAAAATTCACAAGTGAGCATGAAGTCCGCTCAAGAAGTATAAAAAATCCTGTTTCTAAGTGAAATCTGCCAAGGAAAGTTGAGAGAAAATCCACAAGCACAAGCAAAGTCTGCCCTCTCATGATGAAAAATTGGCTAAGTGTTGATAACCTAGGTGAAGAATGCAAACCAAGAGATGAAATTCACTCTTTGGAGCTAGAGAAAAGTTTGAAAATTGTGAAATCGAAAGCCATTTGAGGTTGAAATCACCAAATATTCAGAGAAAATTCCAAGTGGGTAAGAGGAAAAGGCCAAGTTTTTTTAGAGGGTGAAATCGCTAAGGAAGCAATGGTGAAAATTGCCTAAGTATGAGAAACTTCTTGAAAATCAAACCTAAAAGTGCATTTCCAAGGACACGACTTCATCATTTTCAAAATTCATAAGGCCATTTCCAGATTAAAGACAAAGATGAAGGAGATGCTACAACAACCTTGGATTTCCAAAGATTAAAGATCAAAGGAAGGAATTCAAATGGTATAAGAAAAGATGCCATTCACAGATGAGAAAAACAAACACAACCAAGGACTTCACCTACAAAGAATTTCAAGATAGAAAGAAGGATGGATGAGCAAGGGAAGGAAGTCCAAAATCTTGGATCGAAAGAACATTCAAAAAGGAGAGATTTCCAAGTTCAAGAAGGTTTAAAGCTGATACAATTTGGAATCTCAAATTCCCAAAATTGAAGAAGAATTGTTTAGGCCAAAGAGATACACATGCTGAGGTGGCAATCACTTGTTTCCACCAACTAGATAATTTCATGACAAGGCATCCAAGTTCAATGAACTTGGTCTTTTCTTCCACCAAGATAAGGGACGCTTTCTTCTAGAAGAAAGCAATTGATGAGTTGTTTATTTTTCATTGCTTCTCATTAGATAAGCAACCCTAATTAGGGTATAGTTGTCTTAATCTTGACTGTCAATCTTAAATTGATCTGGGCCCTTCATTTGTTTTTGAACTCCTATACAAACCCCACTCCTTTTATTTGTAAAAGGAGAGATTCGGAGATTGTTGCATAAAAATTGCTTAAGTAAATTCATTGTTTAGTTGTTGGTGAATTTAATATCTTTTGCAAGTTGCATGGTTTCTTGTCTCTCACTTAGAGCAGATTTTATTTTCCAAGTTAGATTGAATGAAGGATTTGATGGGAAAGCTTTATGTGGAATGAATATGTTCATGCTATTGTTGGATGATTTTCAATTATTTTGCAAGGTTAGTCTGAACGCTTGAAATATAATTAACTTGTATATGGAAAATCTTTTGAAATACCTCAGAAGATAGCACCGTCCATGTGGAGTTGTGAATTTGGCAAAGCAGGGATAGGTTTTGGATTCCACTTCAACAATCTTGTCTTTTGAGTTCATAGGACTAGTATAGAATTAGTTTAGGGTTAGAATTAACTTCCTAAACCCTCCTCTTTTGTGCTTTGTTTTAGAAATCTTCGTAAAACCCAAAGAATCCCCAAAAAATAGAAAACGGAAATTCAAAAGTTGAATGATGAAATCTTGAGTAACCACGTAAGTCCCCTTGGAGGTTTTCAGCAAATAATCCTACCACGAGAGTCTATCCTGAACAGCAAAAATCACACACATTTGGAACCTTGGAGTCATCTTTGTGATCACACAGTTCGTCTGTTTAGCACATAGAGGATTTTGTTTAAGTGAGGATAGAGTACCCTTGGTATTTTATTCTGTGTTGTCTTTGTCATAAAACACACACCAATAGGTTGTAAGGGACATCTTTTGATACAATTATCACTTCATGTTGCATGTATTGTCTACAGAGAGATCAAGCAGGATTACTAACAGAGGTACTGCTGTAGGACATTACTGGACCATTAGAGGGTTAAAAGTCAAAACAACAATTTTCTAAGGCCCAACTCCTCAATCTGAGAGTTGAGCAGTGATAAAAGTTAGAACTACAACTAATTTCAAATACAAATGTCAGTAATGTTAATGTTATGTAGCTGCTGAGGTGTCTCCAGCGGTATCGGGAGTTTATTATGTTACTTATTTTGTTTGCATTTTGCCTTGTCTCCATGCGAATGCTGACTTGGCTTCATCGTCACTGGCAGATGTATTGTAGTTTACTGCCTTGATATTGCTTTGTATTGTTTAATATTTGTATTTATGAGACTGACGGTTTTCCTATCTCTGTCGTCTCATCACTTCATTGGCATCTTTTATATATGTCGCCTCATTTATGGTGGAGACGGTTCGCCTTTGTAACCGATATCTTGTGTATTGCAATAATATACACATCTCATTCTTTCTGTGGATGGTAATTTGATTCATGTTTAGAGAGCTATGATCAATAGCTGGTAACACTGTGAGACGTTATCTTCAGAATTTTGCAGATGGAGAGACATTATTATTATTATATTGTTCTGCTGGATTATCGGGAGCTGCCTGTATAGTAGCTTAGTTCATTGAGAGCTGACTGCCAGTATGTCTGTTGGAGAACTGACTGTGTGTATTGTATGATCAAGATTCTTGTCAGACATACTCATTGGGAGAGGTATCTGTGAGATACTTATAAATCTGCATATTCAGGATACTGTAAAATGACTTATTGATTGACTGTTGAGAGTCATCATTTGTAAGCATAAAGATCACCGTATTTGTTTTGAACTTACAATAAAAGATCTATTTTTTTGGGTGTGGCAGGGTTTTTCCCTCGAGTAGGAGGGTTTTCTCAGGGTAAATTTGTGTCTGCTTTTCTTGTGTTTTCTTCAAGGTTCTGATTATTGTAATAAATATATTCTGGTTCGAAAACTTAACAAGTAAACCATTGGAATTCTTGTAAGTCATGGGTGTACAATTTTCAAAGTCTGAGCTGATGCATGATTTACCGAGGTTCTTTGCATCATAACAATGCCAACTGTGTTGATGGCTTGGAACTCAATCGTTTAATTTGCCTAAAAGACATAATGGCGAAAATCTATTAAATTAATGCTTATTTCTTTATTTAATATTGTAATAAGGACATTGATTAATAATTTGATTGTCAACGAACACCATTAACTATGTGATGTTGGAATTAGTGATGTCTACTTGACTTTCTAATCTGGGCTACCTATATGATAAATCACAATCTACTATCAAATTATTCATCATGAGTATGAAATACAATGTGGATTGAAATGTTAATTCTCTTCAACTTTTGTAGGCATTTATTCCTGAAGCTCTTATCTGAGGTCTGTTTTTACCTCTAAATAACATTTACAGTTGCAAAAGCTTAAGTACGAGCATAGAGAATAGAGGTTTCAAACTACATTTTTTAGAACGAATATTTTGTAGATTTAGAGGGGATGCATCTCTGCTGATGTGTCAAGGTATCACTAGCAAATGTAGCAGGAAGTTCTAGATTCTATACATCGTTTAGGCTGTCAATTTTGCAGGGAACAAATCACAGTTTGCACAATAGATCATCAACTTATCAAGATATGCATAATACTGTAAATACCAATTCAGTTTGGCAAGAGCTGGTACACTGGATATCATATATTGAACTTAAAAATCAAGTTAGCTATCAACATCTTGAGGTGACCTCTGAACTGGGGACACAAACAGAATTTATTGACGAACCTCACATTTCTAATGTCATCCTGAGTCAGTTAACAGTCAATGATCACGAGGTCCTTCAATGCTTATGTAAATGGTTTATATTTAACTGAATAAAGCAATTTATACAAGACAATAGTATTCCTTGTTCATTGCTATCACTGACATACTGAAATGCTTACTATTATTGTACAGAGCAAGAAATCATAGCTCAAATAGCCTCCTAACAAGGCTGTGTGATGATGAATGGCTATACTTATATTGCATTCTCATAAATTTTCTGTTTGAAAGTACATGGTTCTGGAAACTAGCAAAAATTTATTAGCATCATGGTTTCAACACAGCTCTAAGTATCTAAGACTAAAGACTTTCTTCATTGATCAACCTTTAATATCACAACATCATTGTGTCATCTCAAGGGTGAGCTACATCAATGGTACAACCAAATGTTTGCAATCATATAAATCAGTGACAAGTTGATATGAAGAATAATAAATGTTAAGCTTCCAAAGTTCCATTCAGTGTTGATAGCATCCATTGGGAAAATATCATATTGTTGCTTAATGACCATCCACAACGCATCAATCGTCTCCTTGTATGTTCATCTAAATGTCATGTCCTTCCTTCATGAAAGGTAGTGTACTGGGGGTCCAAATGAGGAAATAGAAGACAATCTAAATGTAGTCCAGAATGGCAATGATAAAGACAGTCATACTAATAATATTTTTGAACCATAAATTGTGATAGGGATAATTGTAACTGGTCTATTGCTATTCATGTTGTATGGGTAAACATTTCTACCCAAGACATCATGTAGCTCTACGCATATTAGCATTACTTGGATTTGGAATTGACTTGACAAACATAAATATTTAAATGGATTTCAAGTTAATTGGCATTAAATCGGGAAAAAATGGTAAACTTTGAAATGCTAAAATATTCATAAAAATAGCAAAAAAGAGTTTTTTTTTCCCTTTTCTTATTACATGCCAAATAGTGTCTAGAGCTGTATTTTCTCCCCAAAAATTGGGAATGGCAAGGGGACAACAGCTAAATAATATATAATATTTTAAAAATTAATTATGCAAAATAGTAAAAGAAATTGTAATTCATCATTTGTAGTAAACAATCTGACTATCAATTGAACTAAAATTCCAAATATTTACATAAATTAAAATGCTTTATATAGAAGTAACATCACTTAAATTGGGATTGATTGGGCAAACCGGTACTATAAATGTAAGTTAACAACTCAAGATTCAATTGGAAAAGGGCCTAGAAAAATGCTGCTTTTCCATTTGGCACAGCTTAGACTTTTTTTCTTGCTTGCTAAAATCTGGGCAGGGTTTGGGGGTGGTAGCCCCCAGCAAGGTTGAAGGACAACGCCCTTGGTGTGTTCCCTGTTGCAAATGTCATGGTGTACTCATTGCTAGAAATTCTAAATCCATTTTTAATTGGTAGATTCCAAAGGCTGACCATTTATTTTTCTGTTTTCAGCTCATCTTTGATAGGAGATCAACAAACGCGACAGATCATTATCAAATGTACTGAGCTTAAGTGGTAAATTTAGAACTTCACAATATATTTGATTTGCAGACACCACAGACATTGTAGAAAAATTAAACTTAAAGGGATTAATAATTTAATTCTTATATCTAGTTGAAATTTAAGGTTTAAAAAATTAAATCAACTGATATCTGAGTTAAAAGAACTTTTTTTTGATTTAAGATAAAAATAAAGAGGATAGTGTAAATGTTGCAGAGGAGTGGTTGTGTAATGGACGGCATGGGGCCAAAGGTGAGGGCTGTGTAGTTGAAGAAGTGGAATATTTTCATTCTTTTTATTTACTTATCTGTTTTCATTTTGCCTGCTTCCCAGGAAATGTAATGAGGATTCAGAAATTTGCGAACATTTATGGAAATAAAATTTACAGAGCTTAACAGTAGTCTAAAATAGTGATTGTTCTTTTAATATAGTTGAGGGACGGTAGGGTGTCTTTCAATGCTCCCTGTACAGGGAACGATTCCAGAGGTTTCCCCTGCAGTTTGCAGGTGGCACTCAAAGGGATGGCATGAGAATGTTTTGTTTCCATCCTACCATCCTTGGTGTGTCCCATTTTGAGTGTGGACAAATTTACCCTGGGGACATGCCCACAGGGAATACTGGTGAAGAGATAAATTTAATTGTAAATTACTGCTTTACTAGGCCAATGTTTCCTCTGCAGTTTGCAGGTGGCACCCAAAGGGATGGCATGAGAATGTTTTGTTTCCATTCTGCCATCCTTGGTGTGTCCCATTTTGAGTGTGGACAAATTTAACCTGGGGACATACCCACAGGGAACACTGGTGAAGAGATAACTTTAATTGTAAATTACTGCTTTACTAGGCCAATGCCTCCCTTTTAATTCCTTGGGCTTAGCTTTATCTTACAATTTATTCTTCCTAGTTTCAACTAGAGCTCATTACAGGCTAATTATGCAGGTCAGATATCTTTGCAAAACCAAGCTGTTATAAGTGGGCCTAGTGACACTGTTATTGACCTTTGCATTAGGTGTTCAGTTCATTCCTTTATCTCTAAAATATTCAAAATTAGAAATTTCACATGCTATTGGTTGACAGTGACACCCTAGGAGGAGTCAGGTTCCATGGCTTCGCTTAGGGGGACATGCTATCCTTTCTTTTTAATCTTCTATAGCAGTATATTTATTTGAATTCTGATATTTTTGTTTTATCCTGATGCATACGAACTGTTTTTTTTGTTGGAGTGAGATGCCCATGTTTTTTTGACTTTTCCCTGCATGACATTTCTTGAACATCTCCAATGTTCTCTTATACACCATCATCATTGCTGACATGGATGCATTCCCTTTTAGGTATCATACTCTTACAAAAGAGCTTTTCCTGAATGCTATTTTGAAAATTTCTTTTGAATCGGCAACTTGTTGTGGCTATCAACTTTTTATGCATCTGTTGTATATAGGCATATACATAAGGTTTAAAAATCCATTTGTTCATCTTCTTGATTTCCACTGCTACATGCAAATATTAGTATTTCCCATTTTCAAAAATCATTATATTCATCTGAGTAACATTTCTATCAAAAAGTATCAGAAATCACAGAAATTGTGTCAAGAAACACTAATAAGAGCCAAAGGCACAATTACCTTCAAATTTCAGAAGATCTGTGGAGGGAAAAAGAGGAAAGAATTACCTTCTATTAGAGTTTTAAAAGGCTGTATAAATTGTAATTATTCATGTGGGCTTGCAGAGTCTGCCAGGTTGTTGGAACCATTAGTGGGATGACAGAACTTGGAAACTTAATGAGATCAAACATTTGGGAAGTTGGAAATCAGATTGTCCTGTTTAACTGTCTCAAAAAGGCTTACTAAACTCAAAAAAACTAGAAACTGGATTTGAGGAATGAATTTATAAACTTTGACTTACCAGATTGAGAATAAGAAATCTTTCACTTTGATCAAGTCTCAGCCATATACACATTTTTCTTCATTCTCGATTTTATAGCTCTAGGGTCGCCAGATACTTCCCCGTCAACCATGTGGATACATATCTGCATATTGGATATTGGGTATGAATATGGTACTCCTTGATATGGCATGGACACCATATCCAGACTCATTCATAAACAAGCCTATATTTGGGCCATAACTGAAATGTTGGTATAAGATGCCACGTCGTCTGGTGCTGTATCTGATTTAACTTTAGGGTTTATGAAAAAATAGTCAAATTTTGCCTAAAAATACCCTTAAAAAAATTGTTCACATATATATTTACGTGTGTGCACACACACATAAATGACTACAGACAAATATTATAAAATAAAGTATAAAAACTCAAATCAATATAAATAAATATTTCTGATGTTATGTTCTATATTGTTAGATGCATAATTATAAATAATCATTGATCAGATATCAATATATTTATATTTATGTAATCCCCTTATTTAGCCATATCTGTATTAGGGGATCTTGAATTTTTTCCGTATCTCTGTTACTGAATCGATATCTGTATCTGTTTCCATGCAACTCTCCTTGCAGCTTTTGGCCTGCTCGTGAATCCCCAGGCAGTTATCCAAACAGAATCCACATCCAACAAGGTTCACCTGCTTAACTCATGCTCGTCTGACAAAAACTCTGCCCAATCTTTTGGCTAGCACCTTATTAATATTTTTTATTCAATATCCAAAAGATTAATTCATTTTCAGCCTCCTTTCCTGCTTCTAGGAGAGCTAATGGGAATAAACTTAGCAACATATAATCACTGAAATAGTATGATTTTAAGTTTTAACTATTCAATAACTTGACTTTTTGAAAGACAGAAAATATCAATACCAATGAGATGCCAAATAGGTTTGTAACAGTCTACTGTCAGACATAAGAATGCATTGGGATCTTATTTGCAGCCCACCAGAGTACATAATCAATTCAGCAGCAGCTGACTTTTTGTTGCATGTTGTAATACCTATCAGAATTTTCATATGCTTGTCTTCTTATGTTCTTTAGCTTCTGCTACAACAGACATTGCTACATTTACAGCATCTAGATTGTTTATATCTATACTGACATTGATGCATAGCTCAAGCAAAATAGCAGTTGCCAGATTACTGGGCTTGACTGCCAGCAGTAATTGACAGCTCTTGGGAAAAGTCAGGGCAAGTCAAACCCAAATTTTGGCAGCACATTTGGTGGTTTCTGTTTGCATGCTTATCCATCCTTTTCACCTCCCCCCCTAATGCATGCTTGCCCATCCTCTGTGCCTGTTTATCAAAAATGTTTTATTCCTTTAATATAATATTTTTTGCCCACTCAGCTGAAATTATATATTTCTTAATTCCTTTTGTATTTCTATGTTGGATTTCTTATTAGAAGTATGCTCATCTTATTAGAGGTGTATGATCTTGCATTTTCAGGTTTGGAGATGGTCAGTTCAAATCCTGGAGATCGAAGCATATCAGAGAAGCATGACCTAGTTTATGAGATTGCAAAATGGCCTGAAGGTGCCTCAGAAATACTTCAGTCCTGGACTCGAAGAGAAATTCTGCAAATATTGTGTGCAGAGATGGGTAAGGAGAGGAAGTATACTGGCTTATCAAAATGCAAGATTATTGAGCAGCTTCTGAGACTTGTCTCATCAAAGGAAGCCATGAAAGAGGAAGCAAAGGTAGTTACTCCATTACAATCATCAGTAGCAAACACAAAGACATTCCGGAGGCAGCGGAAAACGGAACACCCATTGCGTCTAACCACAGCTACAAATCTGTCTGCAAGCCCTGATGAGAAGAGACTTGATAATTCCTTGGTCTGCAAAAATTTAGCTTGTAGAGCTATTTTAAGCTCAGAAGATATATTTTGCAAGCGATGCTCATGTTGCATCTGTCACCAGTTTGATGACAACAAGGACCCCAGTCTTTGGTTAGTCTGTACCTCAGAGCCTCCATTTGAAGGGGATTCTTGTGGCATGTCATGCCATGTTGAATGTGCACTCAAACACGAAAGTTCAACAATTTCTAAGGATGGACAGTTTACACAGCTGGATGGAAGTTATTGCTGCATTTCTTGTGGGAAAGTCAATGGGCTGATTGGGTACCACTTACTTTCCCTTCCTTTGCTTTTCTAGAATCTTTGGCAGTAGTGAATATTTAATTAAAACAATGGAAGTTCTTTTTTTCAAAGGTCTTTTGTGTGCAATCACTTTTATTAGAGATTTGGACGGGTTTGAGACCTGTATTTATCTCTTTTCAGCAGACCTATATGTCAGGATGTATTTTTTCATTGACTATTTTCCTGTTATGATGCTATTAATGGTGCCATTTATCTGGAATTGTAAAAAGCTACAATTACAGGCTAAATTTCAACAATCAATGAGACATATGGGAAACAATGTATTTCCTTATTGTTTAATGGTGGTTGACCTTCCACTTTTTTCTTTGCATATGGCCACTAGCTTGGCTAGCTATGGAATTCTTAAAGTGTACTTAGTACTTACCATTCTCTCCGGTGGCGTTCATGACAAAGGTGATTAACAATAAATATTCGCAGTAGGCTGAAGACATGAAAGATAATGTTACAGTTGGCATTAGTTCAAAGTTCAAATTGGCAATAACAGGGGTTATAGAGATGTCTATGTAGTAATTGCAGCTAGATAAGAATCAGGCATTTTCTCTAGGTATTAGATTCTTTCAGAAAGGTAAATTTAATGTTCTCATCACCCTCATAGATTCAGCCTATTTGAAGAAGTTATTCATTAAAAATAACTTGTTTCATACCTGTAGATATGACCACTATTTATCAGTCGCCTGGAGATGGAGGGGTACAGGTACTGGTACAGTGTGGCCACACCATGCATATCCGGGTGAGTAAATTAAGGAGGGTAAGGTTAACATATATAAATTTAATCACCAATGGATGAGGGTATTGGGATGGGGATGCAGTCCTTGGCCCTATACTGGAGTTTCCTTTTTTAATATTTATAAATGGATGAAAATAAAAATAAAATTTTGTACAATTATTAAATAGAGTTAATCTATTAGACAGTTCTTTGACCCTACTCAATTTGTTGGAACCAGAGTTGCATGCAAACAGACATGGTATCAGATTTGGATATGGCGAATTTTTGAGATACCCTAAGAGAGATACAATTCGATATGAGGCAATATTCAATTATTTATTTATATATCTAAAACCATATAGAATAACTTTGAAAAAATTTATTTATATATATTTGTGTTTTAATTTTCTAGTTACAATATTTATTTTGTTATGTTATGTTTGTATCTTTAGTGATATATCTGTGTGTGTCAATGCATAATGTGCATGTACATTTATTTATTTACTTTTTGTGAATTTGAATGTTTTTCATAAGCTATAAACTAGATATGGCACTAGATGGTGTGGTGCAATATCCAAATGCATCAGATACAGCTCAAATATAGCTTCATTTGTGGATATAGTATCCATGCCATCTCTGGTAGTATCATATCTCTATCATGTATCTGATATGTGGATATGTGTATACAGACAGTGGGGAGGAGCATTCAGCTTGATACTCTCCTTTCACATTTTGCCATAATGAGATTCTCCATGAGAAAGATGGTTCTAAGATGGATCCCATCTTGGATCCTGTCACCCATGTATGAAAGTATGTGGCTGTATGCACACAGCCTTGAAATAAACATTTCTGGAACACAACCACACCAAGTGAGTTGTTGCGGATGCAAGATGTACTTGGGGTCCATGTGCAGCCAGCCACACCCTGAATTTGGATGGCATCGTGGCTCATGTATCCCAGCAGATGTTCCAGTGACAAATGCACAAAAATAAATATATACTTACTAGAAAAAAGGACTTCTATATGTAGTTAATTTTGCCTAAATCTGTTTTAAAATACACATGACACTATCACACTTAATGGGACTACACTTACAGTTTTACTATATCATAAGAGCTTTGACCAAGGGTACATGGTGATACATCCCCACGCATTTCAGAGCTGTCCCCATACTAAGGATATTCTAGATATGTGGGCATGCCTCAGAAATGTCCCCCTGCTATCACCTAACCCTAGCCTGACATGGGAGGCATTGTGGAAATGGATATGAAATGGCTTGAAAATGTTGGCGATGACTAACTGCTTCCCCTCAATAACGAAAATGTTAAATATTTTTGCCTAGACTGAACAACAAATTAAAAAAATCATGTCAATGCTCATACCTCGTGAGGTTTTGGTCAATCAAGTGCCTTGTTTATAGCCCCTTTCAAATTGATGACAAATTGACCATACAGCTAAACCCATGGTTAGCTTTCAACTAACCCAATGGCTATGCTACATATAATAGCGAGTCATGTTTTGAAAGAATAACAGGCTTTGAACTGTGTTACTTGGGGACACATTCCCAGGCCTATATCCCCCATCCCTGCCCCAGGACGGTCTGGGGATGAAGGGACGGCCCAGGGACGATCCTTGGGCATCCTGGATGAGAAGGAATTTCCAAGGGGCGTCACTGCCTCCCGCTGGGGATGGCCAGGGGGCATCCCAATGTTCCCTGACCATCCTGGGAAGGATACCAAAAACCACTCTTGAGGAAGTATGGTTGGGAAGGAGACCAGCAGTATGTGCCTCACATATCTTTTTGTGTGTTGCTTTTGCACTAATTCTTAAATGAAATGGGGATAAATTAGATGCAAAAAGTAAAACGTATATATTTGTTGGCTTTATTGAGCAATTAAAGGCATAAAGGTTTCTTGATGTCTCTGTGAATAAGATCGTGATCAGTAGAGATGAAATTGTAGATGAGAAAATGTCTTTCTTTTTAAAAGACGGTAAATTGACAAAGTCTTGTATGGGAAGCTACTGTTGATAAATACTTTATGAAATATGAAGGCGGCTCAGAACAAAGCATAAATCCATGGACATTAAGAGTGGTAGAGTCTTAATCCAAAGGAAATCTGACACCGTAAATCAAGTTGACTTTAGAATAGTTTAGATGATGTTTGGGAGGATGAATAAGCAGAATAACTAGATGATGAGTAAGGTGATACCCAACCTTTAGAGCATGTTCATGAAAATGAGAATTACAGACCAAATTTGTTATTAAACCACACTGAAGGATGTTAAAAAATATGAAATGCCAAAATCCAGGAGAAGGTTAGTCTACCCAATTAGGGAAACAACCAGTGCAAGCACCTTTTGCTCCGTTGTGTGTCATTTTACAATTATTTGAAGCTTGCATGTATGGTGATGCTAAGGGCAAACTTGAATGGGGTAATGCCATGAAAGTGTAATTTTAGATCTTGATATAAAATAAGACTTGGGCGTGGTTTGAATTATCCCAAGGGAAGAAGCACATTGGTTGCAAATGGTTGTATAAGGTCAAATGTAAATCAATTGTTCTTTTGACTAGTACTAAGCTAGGTTTGTCACAAAAGGATATGAGTAGCAGGCTAGGGTGGAAAATGAGGAGACGTTGACCTCTAATATAAAGATGGTAAGCTTTCAACAGATAGTCTCTTTTGCTGCTCAGTTTGGATATGCTGTTTATCAAATGGACGTAACAAATGCCTTTTTGAATGGAGATTTGGTAAACGAGATCTACTTGGTGTAGCCTCAAGGGTTCCAACTTCTAGGTTCTTGTAATAGTAGTTTCATAGGTTGCTTAAGTTCTTGTATGCACTTAAGGAGGCTCCTAGAGTATGGTATCAAAATACACAGTTGAGATTCAAAATACAGTAGCTATTCTAATCTGAATCTCTATAGAAAAATCACTAGTGATGACATTATGATACTCATTATTTATATTCACGATCTTACCAGCACCACCAATAGAGCCAAGTTTATTCAAAAGGTGGAACCAAACCTTTGTACTATTTTTAGAATTATTGATCTTGGGCTTCTACATTATTGATGAGGTGTACAAACTTTGGCAATTTAAGAATGCTATATTTGTCTTACAAACTAAGTATGCCAAAACTATTAAGAAAGGTTTAAGATGTGTGAGTGTAATCCATCATCAACACCTATGAAATTTGCGACAGAACTCTCAACTAACATTGATTAACAACCAGTCAATGAGTTAGTATGTTGTTATCCAGTACGTACTTTGATTCATCTTACTACGACTGGACTGTACTTACGTTTGCAGTAAGCCATCTTTTGATTCATGATCAAGCCTCAAGAAGAACATTGGCAAACTGCAAAAATATTTTGTTTGATATGTCAAGGAACACTCACCTTTGGCATTCTTTATTAGCAGTTCATCAAATTCACACTAGTTGGGTATTCTAAGTCAGGGTGGGTTGTATCAGCTTATAGTTACCATGTTACCACTTGATATATCTTTATTCTCTAACCATGAGAAATTTCATGGTAGAACAAACTGTAAATTTTAGTTGTCTTGTTTTCCAGTTAAGATAATATATCACAGCTGTCATAGAGTGTGAGGTGATGTGGTTGCAACGAAGATCAGTTGATCTTCATTTTTTGACCCCAGCTTATTGACTTCAATTCTTTTGTGATAATCAAAGAGTACTCAAGAGGGTGAAGAATGTAGTCTATCATTCCTGCACCAAGCATATTGAACTCCACCATTACATCCACTAGTTGGTTGGTAATGAAGATGGCTTTTTTTATTACTGTTCTATTGAGGAGCACATTCTAGACATAATGACTAAATTCCTTACAACAGATAGATTTGCCAAATTTGAAGATATGCCTGTATTTGTAATATTGTATCTCATTTAGTCATCAAGTTGGGGGGCAGGATGGGTGGGTGGGTAGGTCGTTTAGATAGATTACAGAGTTAGTGGTTTCAGCTATCCCTCAGATTAAGTGTTGTTAAGATCTCATTTTTTCCGGTAGTGAAGGTTTTTACACAGATAGCTAACTTGGCTTTCATCTGTAAGCCTATTTAATAAGCACAATCACAATGCATCTGTGCTGCTTGTTTTGTGGCTTTGGTTCCATTAAAATCATTTGCTCTAACAGCAAGTTTCATTCATTGTTGTGATTTTCCTCTTTATTTCGGTGAGGTATACTGCCAATTTTTATCCTTGATTTTTTTTTAAATGAAGTGTGTTTCCTACAAAATTCATCTCTTCGCTTTTATGAAAGATATAGTTTTCTATTATTTGCAGACCTTGATCTTATATCAACTTAAAGTCTAATTTGTTATTTGTGTTCATATGGTCTTGATGGGTTTGAACACAACCCTGGAATTAAAAAATAGTAAAGAACTTAAATGTTTTGATATAAGAATGCCTTTAATTTTTCAGCTTTCATATGCAGAGACAATTGTTTCCGTGCCATTTTTTCATACAAGAATTGTCTACTGCAGATGCTGGAGAAAACAGTTGGTTGTTGCAAAGGATGCTCGGAGAGTGGATATTCTTTGCCTCCGAATTTCTTTAAGTCACAGGCTTCTAAATGGCACAGTTCTGTACAAAGAGTTGCATGAGATTGTGGAAATGGCAGCAAAGAAACTTGAAGAGGAGGTAGGACCAGTGACTGGAGTAAATGCCAAGATGCCTCGTGGAATTGTCAGTAGGCTTTCTTCAGGATTGGAGGTACAGAAACTATGTGCCATGGCCATAGAAGAAGCAGATGCTATGCTCTCATGGGTTTCCCAAGTAAATACTAATGTTCATATTAGAGGTAAGGCACTGCATGAAATAGAATTTGTTAGGCTGGTTTGTTAGATAGTCTTTTTAATAATAGAACCTTTTCTTGATTAAGCTGGAACATTTTTTCTATGTTTCTTAGGATTGTAGAATATATTCTTTGTAAGGATATTTTGTATTTATTAGTTCAAGTGGAGATACATTATTAAGGAACTTTGGCATTCTTAACAATATCTAGCCCATCTTTTTCAAATAACCAAATGCACATCTAACCTCTGTTCTATCAACAGGGGATTTGGTTCCTATTGCTACAAGGATTGGATTTGATGATATCTCATCCACATCTGTTGTAATTGTCTTAAATGAGCTTGATTGTAAATCATCAGAAGATGTTATTGGTTACAAGTTATGGTACCGCTCGATTGAAGAAAGAAGCTATTGTGAGGAACCTTCACATGTTATATTGAGGACTGAGAGAAGATCTCTAATCACAAAGCTCCAGCCCTCAACTGAGTATATATTTAAGATTGTTTCATTTACAAAGAAAGGGTTATTAGGCTACACTGAAAGTAGATGCTTCACCAAAAGTGAGGACAAGAGTCATAGAAATGTTGAACCACGAAATAGGGAAGTTTGGACATCTGTTAAGCTAGGCTCAGAAAACTTTAGTTCAATCAGTACAGAAGAGGATATCCTACTCAATGATGGTGCCACAAATTTAAAGGTTCGAGACCTTGGCAAAGTTCTGCTTGCTGCTTCTGCCCCAAAACGGAAGTCTAATGGCACATTGGGATGCCTTGAAAAGGATTTATCAAGCAAACACTGCTTCCCACATTGCGAAAAACCTCAAGCTTGTTCAAATAAGACATTTCACATCAATGATCTAGATTTGAATGAATCATTGACACCACAGTTGAAGACTTCCAAGGATGAAAACACTGGGTGTAATTTAACTGAAAGTGGAGACCCTGAAGATGCACATGGAGACTCGGTTTCTGCTCTGGATGAGGAGCGTGCAATGGTTGAAACAGGTTTGATGCAGACTTCACGTGTTCAAGCAGAATCACAGAGGGATTCAACAAATTCAAGTGATAACAACCAGGTGATGGAACTTCCTAAAAGTGATCATGAAAACCATTCTAAGGTTACACTGTTAGAGGAGACTAGCAATGATAATGAATTCAGCATGCCCCCTCAAAATGAGATGGATGTAGTTCCTTTTGATTGTTCACATCCGGTACTTCCTATCAGCATATGCAAAGGGGATGACACTGGAAATGGAATCTTAAGAAATGGTAATACGAAGTCTAATGGTAATTCTGAGAATTGGGCTGTAAAACCAATCAAGGAAGTGGCTGCTGTGGAGCCGCAAATTGGTGGTTCCAGAAAGAGATCAAACAGATATGGTGATCTACACAATTGTGACAGGACCTTACCTAATGGAATTCGCAGGTCCTCTTTGGATTCACCTGGTTCCTTGGAGAAAAATTATGAGTATTGTGTTAAGATGATTCGTTGGCTGGAATGTAAAGGTCACATAGAGAAGGAATTCCGTATAAAGTTTCTTACATGGTTTAGCTTACGAGCAACAGCTCAGGAGCGAAGAATAGTCAGCGTTTTTGTTGACACCATGTCTGATGATCCGGCAAGCTTGGCTGGACAATTGGTTGATACTTTCTCCGAAGGTGTTTACAGCAAAAGGGCGAAAGTTTTACGCAATGGATTTTGCAGCAAGCTGTGGCATTGAATATGACTGGAAACTTTCTCACGTCCCTTAATTTTTTAACATTTTTTCAATCACTGGAGCATTCCCATTATAACTTCTAGATTTTAACAAAGCATCAGGTCACTTTCATTGTATAGTAAATTCTATCATGTAATCATTATAGATGATTAGTCTATTTTGACATTCTAATTGCCACCATCATTGGTGATGTGTTCATCCACGACACTTTCTAGACATGATGCTTATTTTTTTCCATGTATGCTGACATGGCAATAGCTGATAGAGCTATATTATTACTTGAACTTCTAATTTTAAATTAAGAATCATGTGCAACCAGAATGCTTATAGTACATTTCTTTTCACTGTTTATTTTTGTGTATTGATGATTCCCTCAATGATTAGCTCTTATTTGTAGAACATAGTCTGATCTCTATGGCATAAATGTAACACACTCAAAATGAATTTCAGTGATTTGCATGTGATGATATGAACTATGATAGTTGGATAAGTGTTGTGTAAGTTGTTTCCAGTTGGTTTTATGTTTTTTCTAATTCAAATCTGAGGAAGAAATAAATTTAGGAGGCTGGTTTGAAGGCGGAGTATTTAACAATGAATAATGGACCATGACAGTGCAGTATTATTGCATAAGCTTCTCATGTTGTAATTTCTACGTCTCTTCATTACATAATCTGTTTAGTTTTTCTCTCCACAAAAAGAAAAATTCCAATGGTTTCTTTAGATGAGACATTTTTCTGAAATGTTTATAACAAACATTTATGTTGAACCTAGACAGTTTAGTAACTCAATTGTAATTTATAATCTGATTGGATTTTCATGTTATTGCTTGTGAGGATAGAGTGTGAGGGTATATTGTATTATATCAAAAAGTTATGAGCTGCATGATTTCAGAATACAATGGCAATATTTTTGCATTTCTGATTGGCCATATTCTAGACTACCAGTAAACAAAGAATTGGTTTTATTCCAAAAATCACAATATAAGTCCTGCTGTTTCTGATTAAAATTTTATACCATAGGAGTACGGTAAAGCATATTTAACTTGAGCTCACTGTGCAACAATACTTTCATGTGCTCTAGTTCCAATGGCATCCTTAAAAAGCTTATTAATTGGCAATCAATTGGGTGCATGGATGTTTCTTTGCATTTTGGTATCTATTTTCAAAAAGTTTGCACTGGCTTGCTCTAATTATGCTGTGTTAGGAGTACAAAATATGCAGTCGGCATGTCTAACCTCACTTTTGGTGCATATAGTCTTCCTCATGGTTCTTGTTGGTGTTACCTCAAGCAAAATGAAGATTCTGTGCAAGAGTGTGGAAAAATAATTTGGGTAATGTGGATGGAGACTCTATAAAATTTGGAATGATTTAGAGCACCATCCAAAAATTTCTTCATACTGTCATGAAGACTCTATATCTCCTGAACCTTGTATGCCACTGCCTTCTTCCAGTATGATTTTGAAATATCCACTTTAATAGGCAAGTTACAGTGGAAGGGATTGAGCTCAGACCTTGAGAATTGCATTTTACTTGAGGGTCTGCAACATGCAAGCTTTCATTACCTAGTCACAGGTCCCTGACAATTTTCCCTTGAACTCCCCTCTGCTAATATAAAGCAACAATAACAAAACTTTAGCTATGAGGCAGTAGAAGCACCGAATAAGGGGGCATTGTTGTGAGGAGCTTTCTCCCAAATGTCAATAGCATGTTCTTCAATATCTTGGGGAGGGTAGCCCATCTGACGCTAGCCATGATTTCACTTTCCTGTCTTTCTTCACCGTCATATGCAGGGTAGGTCTTACATGGCTAAAGCCAAGTATGGATAACACTTATCCTATCAGGAATGAGTACAACCTGCAGAATGAATATCCTTGCTAACAGACTTAGAATGCCTAAGACAGTGCCTCCGTTGGTTTGAAGGTGACGCCTTGTTCTCTGGATGCATGGGAAAATTACCACCACTTAAAGGAGCCCTGGTCATTGTGCATGGGATATAGACCCAGTGGGAGATGAGATACTGCAGGAGTGCAAATTCCATTTCACCTGCTGAGGTTGACTCTCAAATGTATAACATAACATGCTGGCACTTGGGATTTGCAATACCCATATGTTCAAACCTCTTGCTTAGAGGAAGGCCCCAATTTATCAGATACCATGCAAAACTGGCCTCCTTGTGCTCTAAAGATGCAAACCAAATTCTTTGTAAACATTACTGCTGATAAGAATTAACATTTCATCTAATACCAATCTTTTCCTTATTGAAATTTGACTGAAGAAAGCCAAAGGAAATCTCTTAAGTGTGTATGTAGAAAAGGAGTCTCAACATTCCTCATTCAATCTTTCCACCATTTTAATGTGTCAGAGTTTGTGAAAGAGACTATTATGCATGTTGTCTTGTGTTTCTTTGAAGGTAAGTTTTTTTTGATGTGAGTTTAGAGTCTTGATTAGAGTGCATCTTAACGAAGCCAATCTCTTGTAGTTTTAGAAAGCTACAATAATTTTATCCAGAGAAAATAATAGATTTAATTCAAGGCATCTGAAGTGACTTGTGATGGAGATTTAAAAACCATAAGTAGTGGTCACTGACAGTAGGGTTCCATGGAAATGGTCGCTGATACTATTTTAATGCACATGTGGTCCCACAAAATTCATTTATTGTGAAATTGCAAAGTTTAACAATCTACACCTGAAAAGGCAGAGATACTATTTTTTGGAGGAAGTATTCAAGCTACCAGACAAAGTAGGGGCCTGGAACTTTGCAATGCCTGCAGAGAAATTTGAGCAGTTTTCTTGATAAATGCTATTTTTTTAAAAGGACTTTCTACAAACAATAAGGTAAAAGTTCTCCAGCAGATTTCTAGCAGCACAACAATGTTTTGGCCTATGGGATCCAATTTCTGCATTTGGCTCTCAAATTTTCTTGGCAGCACCTGCTGAGAAAGGTTGTCAAGCTTCCTTCCATGAGGCTGGGAGGTGAAAGAGTACCCAGACCTAAAGATATCTCTAGCCTAGTTTATAGTTAGCTTAACACAGTGTAAAGCTTTTCAAGATATTTGAATAAAAAGTGACTTTCATCTTCATAGCAAGGGAGTTGTAAATTTATAAACCTAACACAACGTTAGCAATTCTTTGGCACTTATCTAAAGTTATCTTAAATTGGTTGTAAACTGTAATCTGTTCATGCCTTCAGCCTTCTGTGGGGTTATACGTGCAATTTCATTCCGCTTAACATCTTTCAGCAGGCCCGAATAAGAACCCAAAATAGAATATAAAATTATAGATTGCAAAGATGTGACAACCTATCAAGCAAACAATACTTGTATCTCTCAGTGATTACCAAAAGCAGTCATGCTTATATAGGTTTCTCTCAATTTCTCATCTCTCTAACTGGTCTTCCCACTATCAAATACTTATCTTCTCCTGGACATGTGATAGTCAAAGACCTACCAACCCTATCAATACTAATCACCATTTTTTACAACCAACTTTTTATTAAAAAAAGTGTAATGATAAATTTGCATATACATCTCGTTTCATTTAGTTTTGTGTTTAATTGTTGAATGTCTCAAATACAATTATATATCAAGAAATAGCACTCTTTTGTGCTAGTGTATTAGGTTTGGCTCGTAGCCTGGTTCCTCTATATCCATATTTATTTCTAGTTAAACCAATTTCTATCTATTCTTTATTTATTTGTTACACTCTAATTTACACCCACTTAACATTGTTTCTTGCCTTGAGATTCTTTTTTATTTGTATGGTTTATTTCTATGTTGTTTGGGATTGATTTCGTGGCACGTGGGAATGAACCTCAAAGCCAATTTGGTATATGTTTGTGTGGTATGTTGCTCTATTTTAGTATTTAAAGACATTCAATGTACAATTAATTGATGCTCAATGATAATATTTTTTATTGGCATGTTCTTTGATTTTCAAAAATGAGGAAAATCAGAAGACACTTCATTTGTATATATTCACATGCATGTTCGGCAAATGATGTCCTCAAATTTTCATTCCAAATCATAAAGTTGGCCCACCTAGAGGTGTACCCTAAGAGGATTCGACCCTAGTGATCTGACAACTTCTTAAGGCATTGACAAAAATTACAGTTCTCACAAGCTTGTCAAATATCATAAAATCAGGGCGATCAGATTTCTAAAATATGTATTTTGCTATTTCCGCATTCCATATTAGTGATAAAAAATATCCTAAATATAACCATTTAATTTTTTTGCATCAATGTTTTGGATCATATATTATAATCTATACTTAATATGAAGAAAAATTAATATTCTAGATTGTAGACAATGTTCACCAAATAAACGATGAAGTAGGATAGTTGGATAGTAAGATAGCCTAAAAGGAAAAGGAAAAAGATTAGAGGAAAAATCTAACAATGGATTTTAAACAAGTATCGAGGGTAATTAAAAAAACAAACAAGGAAAAAAGGTTCAGATCTCAAAACACAAATAAAATCTATGGCACTCAAGATTGAATCTTTGATGTTTAAAATCAAACTTCCAGATTTGTAGAGTAACCCAGTTCAATTTTCATCATTTAGCTTCTAACACACAAGAAATTGCCATTCTAAATTACAACAAAAAAGTTAAGCCCTATTTTCTGCGAATACAAAGAGGATAATGACGGTGAGGTTGATTTCTAGGGCAGTGAAGCCATGCTTGATCAAGCCCTATTTTGTTAGCCCTCTCAGATCTGGTTGTGGCTGATGGATATCTTCAGTTCAGGATCCTTGACTCGGTGGTGGAAAGATCTTCCTCCAGTGTTTGGAAAACCCAACAAACAGATAGATGTCTTCAGTTCAGAGTCCTTCACTCGGAGGTGGAAGGATCTTCCCCCAGTGTTCAGAATACCCTGATTGGGAAGTTTTTGGGTGCTATGTCAAATATTGATGCGGTGAGAGAAGTTGGGCTTGGAGGGATTCAAAGCCGTCCAGCCGAATGGAGACAGTGGGCCATTTCTTATTTCCTTTTCGAATGAAGTTGAATGTGTGAAGATCCTCTTAAGATGGAACTCAGTTCATTGGGCAATTGGAGCTCTTCCTTCAAAAATGGAAATTGGGTTTTGATTGTAGAGCTGTAATATTTTCCCCGTTTAGCTGACATTGCTACGACTACCATTGGAATATTGGGAAGATGTTTTGTTAGCTGCCAGTGTTTTGAATGGCGGCGGCTAAGCTTCCGATAAGCTTCCGATAAAACGCATCACAGACAAATTTTTTTTTTTCAGATTTGTGTAGAGATTTTTTTTGAATTTTTTTTGTTGTTTTCGATTCAAAACATGCAGATCATGAAGAACAGATGTTGAAATTTTCCCAAAAATCTGTTGTATTTCAGAGTTTTTAAATTTGGTTAATAGTACATTCTATCTGAAACATAACCGCATCCATTTTGAATAGCTTGGTGGCAACTGCTATTAATCTTGGCTCGGTCCAGGGATTGATTTTTGTACGCTAGATTCGAGAAGTAAAATTAAAAGAATTCAAAAAATAAAATGAAAATAATTACAAACGAAAAAAAAGCCATCCAAAGAACTTAAGATGATTAAGATGATTTTTTCTGAAGTGATATACATGTATACATTGAATGCTTGTCAAATCTCCCAACCCGATTATTTTTGTCCATTTGGCACTCAGGCATAAGACATCTAATGACTATGAATGCTTGTCAAATCTCTCAACCCCATTATTTTTGTCCATTTGGCACTCAGGCATAAGACATCTTATGACCTTGGTTCGACTACCAAAAAAGGGAGATTCCAATGTTGCTTTATCAAATCGGTGGGTAGAACCATAGCTACTATTTAAAACTCTCTTGACTAATATGGATATTGAAAATTTTATTTTATTTCAAATGAAGGTAGGTATTGACCTAGACACCCGAGGGCCCTTAGATAGAACATAGTCGATGCTTGTAGGGTTGGGTTGGAAGTAGTCGAACTCACTAAGAATATTTGCATCCAGCTGAAATTGCCTTATCCAAAAAGATAATGTTATTGACAGGTTCTTACCATTCCCACATAAGTCAAATAAGTAGAGTCAAAACAACCAAGGAAATTTAGATTCTATAGAAGCAAGTAAATTGTATTTATATAAGTTGAAGGTTTATTAATGACATATTAGATTTTTACAGTCTATAGAGAATATTGTAATTGTTTCTGGATAAGATTGTGTTAGAGATTTTTTCCATCAGTGTTTTGGATCATATTTTGTAATCTATCATCAGAAATATAATAGAGAGCTCAAGGAGTTTTTTTTGAAGGTTCATGTTAGTTAGTTAGTTTGAAATACTAAAGTTAAGTACATGTCATAATGATACTCAAATATTTTTGTTTATTTACGTGTATTTTTCCTAAATATAATAGATTTTATAAACATATATTCTATATTAAAGTAATTAGCACACGAGAAGGTGAATTATTATTATTTTTTGACAAGAACTATCTACAACAAAGTGGAATAAAAAAGTAAATTATGGCTTAATATAAAGAACGAATAGTTTAAAATGGTACAAATTCTTAAATTTGATAGAGGATGTTGCAAACATATTTCACTAAAAAATTGATACGGTAGAGACGAAAATTGAGGCCCTTATTGAAAAGCTAGGGATTTCCAAGGAGATTCCCAATACAAATAAAGAAGAAAGCAAAGAGCAACCCCATGTCCATAAGGAGTGGCCCCAAGTCATCCAATCATCCCCAACTCAACTTCTATAAGTCGATGCAAATATATAAATTTAACCATATGAGGATAATGTAAATGTTAAAAAACTTGACCATTAGTTGGTGTACATTGACAAATATTTTAGTTTACATAATGTTAGTGAAGAAAAGAAAATAGAGCTAGTCATGCACTCAACATGGGGCATATGATCATTCTTTTAACTTTAAAGAAACTAACCCTTATTTTTTTGAATGAAATGATTTTATAATATAATTAAGAAGCATTTTATCTTAATTGGCATGTAAGTTTAAACTATTATTAATGTATTTAAATAATCATTATGGATAATGAGATTGAAGACAGTCTCGTACAATAAGTCAAGAGAGAATGCATATTGCACATCTAAACATAATGATGAGCATGCGATTAAATTGAGAGGGTGGGCGAGGTGGGGGGAGGGCGGGTGGTAGTGAATCGATATACCAATTTTTTTTATTAATTTACAATTTATCAATTGCAATAACATCATTTACTCAATTTCAATAATCATGCGCATGAGAAGAACACAATAGCACAATATTTACGTGGAAATGCTTAGGGAAAAAACCACGACAAATTACTTGCTTGTATAATAATCTCTTACAAAATTCATATACTCAACCTACTAGAGGCGCCAACTTCTCATTCAAATTTCCACCTTACCAATGTTGCTTCTACAAAAAATGATTGATAGTCTTTTTCTCCACAACTTTTTTAACAAATCTCTTCTTCAAACAATTATAATCTCCTTCTCATCCTACTATAAATTGATTATAAATCTACCATGACTATGATCTCAATCTACTTATGTAAATTTTCTATATAATTCCTAGACTCTTCTTATCAAATCTACAATCTATCTTCTAATCAAATATGCAATCTATCTTCTCATACTCTTCTTTATCAAATATGCTATCTATCTTCTCATTAGTGACCCTTGGTGTATATGCTTGATTATCTTTGCAAAACAGAACACACCCCACACCCCATGCCTTCATTTCCAATCTCTCTCTATATCTTCAAATTCTTCTCAAGGAATGTGAATTTTAATGATAGACACAATGTTTCTTAAAAGTTATGCCTTCCTCAAGGGAGACAACCTTTGCAAACAAATGCATTTATTAAAACCCGCCTTTAGATAGCTAGGATAGAATCAACTTACAAAATAATAATTTATTTATTAATTAACACTTCATAAAGCAGATCATGCACTTTCATGATCCAGTGATTATATGAAATCTCACCACTTGATACTGAATCACACCACATCTTATGAAAGGTTACTTCCTTTTGATGATTGGTCAACATGCAACTTAAATATTTATTGAAATAAACATATAAACCATTTTCTATTTATGTCAAATAAATCAAAATTTTGTTTACTATCTTAATTTTTTCTAATTTTGAATCATACCTCTTTAATAGGAATCGTTGCTTTTATTTTTTGACTAAGACAAATTAAGTTTGTCTTAACTAATCTACATCTACATCTACATCTATATCTCTATATGTATATGTATATGTACATGTACATGTACATGTATATGTATCTGTATATGTACCTATACCTATAACTATACCTATACCTATACCTATACCTATATCTGTAACAAACCACTGCATATCTTATTCCTATATGAATGTTTGTTGACATAAACATATTATCTTAGTTTGCTTTCCTACATGTAGTTGACTTTTATCATTAATCCATCACCTTTTTTGTTTATATCATTGCTCCAATAATCATAATCTTTGGCTATAGTTGATTATCTTGATTTGTTGCTTGTTATTAATCTTGGCACTCAACTCTTTTGATTCTCCATCATGCTTATGAATCACTACATACATAATCATGAATGCCAATATTTTAACACAAAATATGTAATGTACAGAAGCCTAAATAATTATAGTCAATATAAAAAACTAAAATAAATAAAATAAAAAGAAGAAATATATGCTTTCTTCTAAAAGTAAATAAACAAGCATTGACAACCCTAAGGGTTTTGAGACAACCCCAATGTAAGTATGAATGACCAAGCTACGTTCAAGCCACCATGTGAGAGTCTGGACCCCATCCAAAAACCTTATGCAATAAGACCAGACCATTGTTAATGGTGGCTAACAAGGAGACAAAATCATCCTCAACATAAATCTAATCATCATTAATACAAAACAAAAAACAAGATACATATACATGAAAATAATCCCCCAAACACATGGAATATAACTATGGAATTTATTTTTACATAGACCTTAGGGAATCATAAGCTGTTACAAATGCACCAGATTAGTCTCAAAATGCATGCGCATGAACACGGTTTATTCAGACTAGTGTAATAATGGATGCACATAAACAATGAATATATTTGTAGGTTTAATAGATGCACAATAGAAATGCATGGATGCATATAAATTTAGGACATATGTATATATAAAAAATGTATATGCACATGTTACCTATACAAGCATGGAACTACAAAATAATAAGTGTGATCTCCAACACATGGCCTAAAAATATGCAACTCCATACTAGGGAGTACCAGGAACATCAAAATAAGGTCATACACACTCGATACATCCATATACATCAAAACTAAATCTAATCTAATGAGCATAATGAAAAATATACAAAAATATCGAAAAGAGATGTAAGGATAAAATGAGAACATCATGCTTGAGCTCTGACACTGGAAGATGTCCACTACTTGTACACCAATCCCCAATAGTGATAAAGTGTAATTACACCCAACCACGTGGTACCCTTAGGCCCACCCCACCATGCTAATAGATATAGTCACTCGACCACAAACATAAGGTACACACACACAAGTAGTGGCTAATACACACACCAATTAGATGTAGAACTCAAGGAATAGTACAATGATCTCAATGCGAACACAATGCAAATAATAATATTCAAAGGTCACTACTTAGAGATAGATAGGGTAAGGTGTCAAGACTCAAGGATGAAGTGTTATCATACATCTCATGGAATCCTGTGCAGTCTCGAGAGATCCTTCACTCATCTAGGATGCTCTACTAAGCCATATTAATGTCTACAGATGACAAAGCTAAACTATACCATATTAATGTCCTCAAATGACATAAAGGTATAATTCCATACCAAAATCCTTATATAATAAGGCAAGGACATACCATATCAACATCTACAAATGGAAAGGTAGTCTCATTAAGTCTTATATTATGTTTTACCCCATTTTATTTTATTAAGTTATCACTTGTTTAAGTAAATCTTTGACATGTCTTGTGCAGGTCACTTACAAATAACCATCCATGTAAGGAGCCACTCCATAGTACTAATATACACCTATTCGTCAACCATGCAATGCTCAACAATAACATAATGTAAGATATCTCATGCCACACAACAATGATGAGACAAGGTACACTCAATTGGACTCGAGCCAAGAGCTCGGGTCATTCAGACCTCAACATAGGAGCATAGATATACTACATGATTGGATGTGGTCTTAACATAGTGCATCCACACAACATATGGTCTCACACTCAAATGGAAAATTGAGAACAATACAAGAAATGGCTATCAAGACAAGCCATGAAAACACAAGGTTTGAGTTAACTTAACTAGCCTCTTTGCAACGAGCACATATTCCAAGGAAACTCCAATGTTTACAAATGGAAACCACATGTTTTACACAATCATGTGGTTAATTCACAATTCCAAATTATAAGAGAAACCAAGAAAAGGTCACAGACTAAAACTTAGTCTCGAAGGAGGTCACCATTGACGAACCTTAAAAAATTGGCCAAAATTCAAACTTAAAAGAATTTAAAAATACATAAACTCATTTTCTCAAATACACCCAACATCACATTTATCTAATAAAATTCCTATTTTGGGCACATACAAAAAAATGAGCAACATAACACCTAAAAATCCAATTTTGCAATAATGAAATGCTCATAAATACTCAATCAGACAATGAAATACAAAGATATTATGGGAAAATACTAATTATCAACCCACAAAACTAAAGCATTTTACTTTGAATCAAAAGATGAAGCAAATCAAAATATACAAGATGCCCTACCTTGCATAAAAAGAAAAACACATAAATGAGTTGAAGAAAATGAATTCTTCACGAAAATACAAATGACTCCACAAGAATGAGAACAATTGCGTCTCAAATCCAATGAGCCACTACCCATGAGAATCTGACAAGAAGATTGGTCACAATGAGAAAAAGACTGATTTTCTCTAATGCAAATTGGAGCAAAATCCCAATTTCTCAAAAAACCAAGTGAGGGAAATGAACTCCTTTGCCAAATATAAAGTCACTTTTATAAAAAAGGACTTAAATTAAATCACTTAAATAAATTTAAATCAAACTATATAATTTCTTGAAAATCCACTGGATTAAATAATCCAAATTCCAATTAAAAGGAATACAACAACGACAAATTAGTTTGTAAATAAAAATAATCCAAAATATTAAAAATTAACATTTAAATCAAAACTTGTCTATGACAACTGTGCAAACTCTAAATGCATCGACACAATAGTGGTCTATCATAAAATGTATATGAAGTCCAGATTTACCAATTATAGATACATCTATAATAAACCAATTATAGATACATCGTCCATACAGGAATGATGTTGGCTAAATCATGAAGGGTCATTGAAATTATCTCTTGTGCTACTATTGGGGATAAGACATGCTCAAACCTGCAACTTAGGAAGAAAAATGCCTAGCACCTATCCACTAAAATATGCAAACATCAAGTGTAGCTGGACACAATATAAATAAATGAATCAATAATAAATAGTCAAAGTACACCTAATGGAATAGTGACGCTCTAGTGACGTGATCAATTGTATGTATTAGAATGTCACGACACTGGTTGTTCCATATTTAATCCTCAATGTACATAATTATTTAAATTAAATATTAAAGCATTAAAATAATTATTTATGACAATAAGAGCATCTGTTAGTGAAAAATCTCAATGAAATACCCATCAACAATAAACGCACAATATAATAGGAAATCAAAGATAATCATCATAATAACATAATCCAATGTTTTTGAATACAAAATGCAATATATATCATCATAAAGCATCACGTCACATCCTGAAGGTATCATCATGCAGATATGATCAAAATAATAAGCAACAACATAATCTAACATCTAAATCAACTATGATATTGGTAAAGCCAAAATACTCTATTGTAATCAAATGCATCCCACAATGCAATGTCTGATCAAATTATACATATAGCCAAATAATAAAACAAAGTCCATCTCAGATCAAAATCACATGGAACAAAATGCAACCACATGAGGCACTACATCCTCCCCCCTAGGCATAGGATTTCTCCTAGAAGTGTGCAAAAAGATAGGGTATAGATCTCTCAACTGTGAAGCATCCTCCCTAGTAGCTAGAGTCTCATCACTTGTGTCCCATTGGAGCATTAATTTTTCAATGTCTTGACCCATGAGGGCCAACCTCCAATATTAAAGAATATGGGTGAGCTCCATAGAAAGTTTCCCATCCTCTACCTGTGAAGCACCCCAATCAAGAACAAGGGTCACATTAGAAATATATTATCTCAACACATAAACATGAAACACATAATGGATGCACAATAGGCTAGGTGTAAATTAAAAGAAATAGGAAATAGGAGAAATCCTCTCAAGGATCTCAAAAGGTCCAAAAAAATGCAGTGCTAACTTAAAGCCTTTCCCATATGGATAGGGCTCTTCTGTGATCGAACTCGCAAAAACACATGGTCACCCACCAAGAAGTTATGATCCAACCTATGGGCACCCATATACTTATGCCAATCTTGAGAAGTAACCAAATGCTCTTTAATAAAAACCACTTTCTACTTGAAATCCTAAAGCATCTAAGAACTCAATACTACATGGTCCTCTAAATGATCGCATCTCAATGGTGTATGACATGGTCGAGCATACAAGGCATGAAAAAGAGACATCCCAAGAAAACTATGGTACCCATTATTATAGGAAAAATTAACTAAGTGAAAATGGTCCCCCCACCTCGATTTCCAATCCATCACATACATGCAAAGCATGTCCTCAAGAACCTGACTCATCCACTTCGTTTGACCATTGGTCTCAGGGTGATACATTGAACTAAAATTGAGCTGCACACTTAGAACATGCTATAGAAATGCCCATAGTGTAGAAGTAAACACTGGATCTTGATCTAAAATGATCCTGTGAGGTATCCCATGTAACCAAACTGTATCCTCCATGAACATATACACTATCAAAGAAATATTATAAGAATCTCTCATGGGTGAAAAGTAATCCACCTTGGACAACTAGTCCTTAGTAACCATAATGACATCATGATGACATGATGATATCGGTAGCTTGGTAATAAAATCAATAGATATAGTGTCCCACTTCCATTCAGAAATGGAATGTGGCTACAAAAGAGCTTCCAGATGCTGATGTTCCACCATCACTCTTTGACACTCAAGATATCTAGCCACAAAATTGGAAATATCACGCCTCATCCTTGCCCAAACTAAAATTGTCTAAGGTAAGCATGCATCTTCTTGACACCAGGATGCACAAAATATAGCTCATGATGTGTATCAAACAAAACTAAGGAATGAAGATCACCTGAAACCAACATATAAATGCACCCATGGTGCCACAAAAGTCAATCTAACTCCAAAGAGTATCCTGAAAACCAACCCATAAGGGTACATATAGACTCAATCTCCACTGTAACTTTGTGATACCAAGTTTCACTAGTTAAAGCCTCTAGAATACAACAACAAAAGTCAACACCAAGAGATAAAAATGAGATCTCATGCCTTCTCCTACTCAAGGCATCCATAGTAATGTTCTCTTTAACCCTGATGTAATGAAAACTAAAATTGTACTCACAAAGGAACTCCATCCAATGACGATATTGTGCATTTAGGTTTGGATGAGAAAATATATATTACAAGCTATAATGATCACTATGCAGCTCAAACATGTGACCCAAAAGGAAATGCCTCCAATGCACTAGCATATGCACACCCATCACTAACTCTAAAATATGGGTGGGTTAGTTTAGTTCATGATCCTTGAGCTTCTAGGACTTATATGCTATCACTAGTCCCTCCTACATAAGAACTTCCCCCAAACATTCTAATGATGCATTAGAGAACATCATGAACTCACCTATAGGATCTATCATTTCCAAGATAGGTGTAGTAATCAATCACTCCTTAAGATCCTAAAATGTTGACTCACACTAAATAGACAAAACAAACTTCTTCCATTTCCTTGGAAGATAAGTGATAGGGTGTGTCAACCGAGAAAATTCCTTCATGAATCAATAGTAGTAACTAGCCAAACCCATGAAACTACAAACCTTAGGAACACTAGTCGACATTGGCTAATTCATAATGGCTTGGATCTTTGAAGGATCCATAACAATACCCTCACCTGAGATGATAATACACAAATACCTTACCTTAGTTTGGAAGAACTCACATTTTTCTAGGTTTACAAACAACTAATGATCATGAAGACACTGCAAAACCTAATGCAAATGGAACTCATGCTCCCCCATAGTCCTTGAGTACACAAAAATGTCATCCAAAAACATCAGGACACAATCAAGATAGGTGCATAACACACCATTCATCAAATTCATGAACATTGATGACACATTGGTCAAACCAAAGGGTACAATTGTAAACTCATAGTGCCCATATCAAGAGTGAAAAGATGTACAATGAATGTCATCCTCATGGATATGAAATTGATGGTATCCAAACTTAAGATCTATCTTTGAGAACACTCTTGATCCCTTCATCCGATAAAAAAATCATTGATCCTCAACAAGGGATATTGGTTCTTCATCGTCACCTTATTTATCTATTGATAATCAATGTACAAATGCAAAGACCCATCCTTCTTCATGAAGATTACTGGTGCTCCCTAAGGAGAAACACTAGGAATAATATGAACCTTGGCCAAAAACCCCTCTAACTAATTTTTTTTCACTCAACTCTTGAGTGGTCATATGATAAAGTGCTTTAGAAATAGGCTCAACTTTGAGAATGAGATCAATACAAAAATCTATGTTGCGCTAAGGTGACATACTAGGGATCTGACCCAAAAACACATCTGCAAACTCAAAAAGTAGTGGGTGATCATCAAGAGACACCTCTTGACTCTCAATCCCATCAATGTCACTAATATAGATTATGAAGAACTGGCATCCTTGTTTCATAATCTACGTCATCTTCATTGTAGAGATCATACAAAGTGAAATATGCATCTAGACCCCTACAAGCTCAACACTCCCACTTGTGTCATCCAAACACTGTACCAACTTGTGTCGATAATCTATACTCACCTAGTGCTAAGCTAACCAATCCATACTAAAAATGATGTTGTATGATCCCAAGGGTAGGATATGAAGATCTATGGTAGTAGTAAAGGTTCCCAAATACAACACATAACCATGAATGAGGGAGTCCATGGCCACTTTAGAACCCGTGGCTAACTCAACTTGTCAACTATCGACCTGTCGTGTTTCCACTAGAAAATAATCTAAAGCACCATAATAAAAAAAAAAGATGTAGATATACTATGTAACACACATGTAGTCTCAACAATAGTGCCCTAATGCTCAACTTGATGGTTATTAATAGCCGCAAAAACTTATTGAGATTACTTGCATCACCAACAATAGACTTGAAAGTAGCCTACCTTTGACTAGTCCCTAGAAAAAATCTCAAAGGACATAGAGATTCCCTATGACCATGCTATCCACAAGGTAAACATGTCATTGAAATATAGCCACACCCTGTAGAAGGTGGACTATACTGGTGGAAACTGCCTCCACTAGCACTCTACTACACACTTTGAGATGGATGACTATACTGAGTCAACTTGCTACAATACCAACTATGACCTCTAGATGTTGGGGTACCTGAATTAAGATCACTCTACTAACCCTAAGAATATCACTACCTATGGTGTTGTCATATGAGCTGTACCTATGTACTCTATGCACCAAGTCCAAAAGGCCGAGGTCCAAATAAAATGATGCACTAACATATGATCATCATGGGTATAAATTGAATACTACTGCACCTCAAAGAGCCTATGGTCATACTGATCCACTATCATAGTCCCTTGTTAGAGATGGTAAAACTCCTCAGTATGTGCCTGTCAGTAGTGGTTAGAAAGGAAACTCTCTTGAAATTGTTTCTCAAAAGTCTTCCATGAAATGATCATGATATCCAATTGGATCTTCTACTCCTCTATGCACCACCAAGTAGACACAAAAATCATATGGTGCATAATGGAACATCGAGATCTAGTATTTCTCACATATGGGTGCATAGAAAAGCAATGTCCAAGATCTAAAAGCCAAGTCTTGGCCTTAGTAATACTGCACAAGCCATCATAAGTAGGTGGAAGAGACCTCATAAGTTATCTCATGTGCCCTATATGGATAGAATCCTCATCCACCACAAACCTCTCTCTCCTATGATCTACTCTCAATCTAGTTAGGGTACAAGAACTATCACACTCTCTCCTCTCCTCTTGATCACCTTGATTAGATAACTAAGACTCCCCATGGTGAGATACCTCCTGTCGAGGTCCCAACTAAGTAATAAGCCTAAAAAACAACTGAACCAATTGGGGATCCCCATCATTACCACCATGGACCTCTCTTTGTTCCTCATGGTGATCATCATGATATACTTATTCTTGATGCTCCTCCTCTTGGTCATCTTGACATATATTCCATCAACCCACTCTACCCCTAGGATGTGTTATTCAAAGTGAAACAAGACATGGATTAGATCCAGTATTCTACATGTCTTACAAGCCATAATAAGGCAATGGGGGAAAACAATAACCATAAGAGAATATAAAAACCACACATAACTTACACCGAACATAGTGGGTACATATACACCAGAGATTCCATTGTGTGAACATGGGCTTTTGATACCAGATGTAAAGCCCCATTAGGGAACCCTCAAAATACAGAGTCAAATATGCACTAATTTTTTTTGAAACATGGAATTAACATCAAGAAAAAAAGTGCAATCATTAACCATAAATTATAAGAAAAGATGCAAACATAACATAAGAAAATAATGATCATCACACAATCATGCACAAATAAAATAATGAAATGTACTTCCAAGGATTTTGAGAAAAACCTAATGTAAGCATAAAAAACCAAGTCATGTTCAATCCACCAAATGAGAATTTGGACCCCATCCATGAACCTCACAAAATAAGATCGGTCCATCTTCAATGGTCGCTAACAAGGAGACAAGTTCATCCTCAACAAAAACCAAAACAAGGTTCATTTTAATACCCAAATTGAAAAGTGATCTAATCATCATTAATACGAAATGAAACATGAGATGTAGATACATAAAAATGATCCTGGAAACAAATGGAATCTAACTATGGAATTCATTTTTACACATACCCTAGGGAACTATAAGTTGTTACAAATGCACCACACCAGTCTCAAAATGCATGCATAGGAACAAGGTCTATTTGGGACAGAACAATAATGGATGCACAAAAAAAAGAATAGATGTGCAAATTTAAAATATATGAAATAGGAGTCTAATTGTAAAATAAAATTTATTTGGTTAGTATTATGGGAAGTATGCAGCGGAGAAGGGAGAAGTTTAGGCATGGCAGATGATTTTTTCATCAGAGGTTTAACCAGGCCCGCTTCTCCAACAAGTTCAGGCCTGAGAATGGTGTAGCCTCTTCTCGGCCTGCATTTGAGAAGAACGATAAGGTGGTGGACATTGATCTTCCAGAGGAAATTGATGAGGATGTTTCCTTGTGGGAAAACATGGCAGTTATCAGGCACTTCATCGGTGTGAGATTGACAAGAGAGAAAATTAGATCATGGGTTCAGGATAAATGGAACAGAGATGTGATAAAATTCATCCCGAAAGGATTTTTTATAGTAATTTTCAAAGAGGAAGCAAATAGAGATAAAATCCTAAATCAATAAAATTGGTCCTTTCAGTCGTTTCCTTTATACTTGAAGCCGTGGCAACCTAATTTTGACCCTACCCCATTAGCGGTATATCAGGCTCCTATCTAGATTCAGTTATACAATCTACTGTTAGAATATTGGGGCGATGCAAGCCTAGAATGTATTGGGAGATCACTGGGCACCCTGATTGAAGTGGATGAATCAATAATAGAGAATGATTCTGACCTATATGCCAGAATCAAAATTGTAGCAGTTCAAGAATTTCCCTCCATCAATTTGAAAATAGGCATCAGTATTTGGAAGAAGCAGGTAGAAGTAGAAACTCCTATTACTGGGTGTTCGAGGGGCAGTTCTATGAATAAGAAGTCAGCGGATTGCAAGGCATTCATTAAGCCTATGAAAGTTTAGGTGCAGAAGAACAATACTCATAAAATGGTTTCAATAACTGTCTCGCAGACAAGTAAGGAACCTGTGCAGTCATCCTCATTTCAAAAGATGGATGGAACAAAGGAAGAAGGGGAATGCTCGGGCTCTAATCAGGAGCAGGGCCAAGGGGACTTAGGATCTAAGGCAATCATTCCTTTCAATTACTAGGCATGGTCAGATTCAGAGGTTGATTACGATAGGGATTCTATGGAATATTTTCTTCCGACTAATGAATTAGAGAATATTAAGCCTAGGTGCCTTAGCCAATCTGCTAACATGTTTTTAGGAAAAGTCAAAGGGCTAAGGGGTAGGCGGTCTCATAAAAAAATGAGGGAAGAGAAGGTAAAGGAGATGGGCATCATCGACATCTTTGATTTCATGAAAAAAGCCAAGGGAGCAGGGCTTTCCCTTGGTCAGAAATGAAGATCTTGACCTGGAATGTCAGGGGCATATTTGCTCCTGACAAAAGACGCTTGGTCAAATGAGCATTAATCAGATTAGACAGTGATATTGTGTTGTTTCAAGAGACTAAGTTGTGTATGGATAAAGCACTTAGTTTTCTCTTTTCTTGTAGCAATTGGGAAGGTTTTTTTCAAGAAGCAAGAGGTGCATCAGGGGGTCTTGGATTTCTTTGGAATCCCAAAAATATCAAGATGATGGATCTAGAAAGGTTTGATCACTAGTTATTTGGCAAAGTGGTCAACATTCAACACAATGTTTCTTTTCCTTTAATCAATGTCTATGGTATGATTAAAATAGAATCTAAATTGCAATTGTGGTGAGCTTTTTCCTCTAAGATAGTATCTTTCAATAGCAAAAAGATTATTATAGAAGGAGATTTCAATACCATCTTGGATTTGGATGATAAATCGGGTGGCCTGAGAATGTCTAATAAAGTAATGGAGGACTTTAGGGACTTTGTGAATGAGAATCACCTTCTAGATGTGGTTCCTAAGAATGGGAGATTCACTTGGATTACTAGGCGGGCAAATTTTGCCAAAATCTCTGAAAGATTAGACAGATTTTTGGTTGGACCATTTTGGGTTGACTCAAATTTCAATCTAGATGCAAGTATCCTTCCTCTGTCCCTATCAGACCACTTTCTAGTTCAGTTGAGTTTTAATGTTGCCAAGCCAAGTTACAAGGGGAGTTTTAGATTTTAGAATATGTGGTGGAGGGATAAGGACTTTCTATCTAAGGTAGAGGGTTGGTGGCTAGATAGTGATATGTTTAGGGGAACCCTGAGCTTTGTGTTTATAAAGAGACTCAAATTGGTTAAGGCAAAAATCAAAGAATGGAATCAGGTCTCCTTCAATAATATTTTTCTCAAAAAAATCTAGGGTGGAAGCAAAATTGGACGCCCTGAACAATTCAGTTATATCTGCATGGATGTCTAATGAGGATTTTGAGAAAGAGAAGTCTCTCAAGAGTGAACTTTCTAAACTTTTTCTCAGAGAAGAAATATATTGGAGGGTTAAGTCCAGGGAATATTGGATTAATGATGGGGATCTTAACAATTTTTTTTTCCATGCTTTGGTCAAAGCCAAGAGATCCTTCAACATAATCAGTAGTATACAGGACTCGTAGGGTAGGTGGCAGGACAAACCCGAAGATGTTGAGAATTTGGCGATTTTGCATTTCAAATCCCTGCTAGGGGCATCCTAAAATTCTCAGTCTTAGTCTACATCGACACTATTTGAAGTCATCAATCAGGAGTTAATTGATGCAGATAACAATGAGTTGATGTGCCCGTTCACATTATAGGAAATCAAAAAAAGAAACTTTCAATAATCCCCCTTTTAAAGCCTCAGGCCTTGACAGATTTCTATCAGAATTTTTTCAAAAGTGCTGGGGATTTATGGGCATTGATATTCACAAGGTGGTAGAAGCATTCAGGCTTAAAGGGAAATTTGTTAAAGAACTGAATAACACTGTCATTGCTTTGATTCCCAAGAAACAAGAGTGCTTGACCATGGATGATTTTTGACCTATATCTTTATGTAATGCTCTGTATAAAATCTTGTCTAAAGCCATGGTTAATAGATTAAAACCACTTCTTGATAGGATTATTTCAGCATAACAACATGGTTTTGTTCTCGGTCGTGAAATAGTGGACAACATCCTCTTGGCGGGCGAGTCTATCCATAGTTTGCATAAAAAGAAGAAGAAAGGTATGATTGTTAAAATAGATGCCAGTAAGGCATATGATAGAGTCCAATGGCCCTTTATTTCAAAAATTATTTCTTGGTTTGGCTTTCACAATAACTAGATCAAATGCATCATTCATTGTATATCTTCCGTTCATTTCTCCATCTTTGTGAATGGTTTGGTATGTGGCTTTTTTCAAGCTACTAATGGGTTAAGACAAGGTGATCCCCTGTCCCCCTTTCTATTTGTGTTGATGGTAGAAGTTCTAGGAAGATTTATTAAGCTACATACAAGCTTGGGTTGATGGCAAGGGATTTCCATTCATAACAGCCTGTATCTAATTTCACACTCTCAATCTTTGATGATGCTATTCTATTCGGGGAAGCCACTATTAGGGAGGAAAAGATTATCAAAGAAGTACTGGATATTTATGAGGGATTCAGGACAGTGTATGAACAAGACTAAATCAAGGGTGTACTTTCTCAATACTAGTAGAAGGCAGCGAGCTATAATCTCTACCATTTTGGAGTTTGAACAAGGAGAATTTTTGATTGTCTATGTTGGGATACCTTTATATGCGGGATGAATGAATAATAATTTTTGGGATATTTTAAATAAATGTCGGGTGAAAGAATCTTCATGGAAGAATAGGTGGTTATCAAAGGTGGGATGAATTCTCATAGTCAAATCAGTCCTATCGGCCATTCCAGTTTATTGTTTGGAAGTTTACAGGGCTCCTATCAAAGCTTCCTCAGCCCTGGATGGTCTCTTTAAAAAACTTTCTTTGGGAAGGATCGAAAGAAGACAAGAAGATTCCTCTTATCAAATGGGACAACCTACCTAATTAAGGAGGAAGGTGGTGAAGGGCTACATAAAATGAGTTTACAGAATATGGCACTAGGTGCAAAAATGGCTTGGAAAATGTACAAATACCTGGGGAAACTATGGTGTCAAATTATGGCTACTTAATATTTAGACTCCTGGGCCCCAAAGAGGATTTTGAATGTGGCTAATTTTGCTATTGGGTCACCATTTTGGAGGTTTATATGAGAAAGTCAAAAGATAATCACTGAACATCTTTCATGGAAGGTTGGAAATGGCCAGAGTGCTAGATTTTGGAGAGACTCCTGGAATGGGGATCTGCCCCTTGAAAGCTTCTTCTATGACAAAGACTGGGTTAACTAGATGGAAGATTCAAAAGGGTTGCGGGTCATAGATTACACATTTTTTTCTTCCCCAACTGTGTCAAGAGCTAGTTGGCAAACCATAGGTGTAGCCTCTTCAGCCAATAGCATCATATTGCAAGAGTTTCTTTCTCTCAAAGTGGTGATTCATTCAACAACATAGGACACTCTGATTTGGAGTGCTTCAAAGTTGGGGGATTATAAGGTAAACCTTGGGATGAGTTACTAAGGTACAAATAATGTAGCGGCTATTGGCCTTCGAAACTATGCTAGGGCAAATGGCCTTTACCAAAGGCAGGGGATTTTCTTTGGATCGCTTTGCATGGTAGGATTTTGATAGGTAGCAGAGTAAAAATTATTGGGATCTCGGGGCCCAATTGGTGCGTAATGTGCAAACATGGAGAAGAGACAATGGATCACTTGCTATACTAGTGCTCATATGCAAAGGACTATTGGGATTGGCTGCTGGGTAGGCTTCACTATAATACAGTAAGGAATGCCACGCTTAAAGATTTCCTCTCAGCATGGCCAATTGATAAAACAAAATCAAAATGGGGTCTATTGTAGTTAGTGTGTCTTTCAATGTTGGTTTGGCATATATGAAAAGAGCAAAATCGTAGGATCTTCAAGGAGGAAGGTTTGGAAGTTAGTGTACTTAAAAGTAAGATTAAAATAGCCATAGAGGAAGTTATCAACACTAGAACCCTGGGACTGAAATTCAGATATTAGTCGAAATGGGACTTTGAAATGGAGACATTGTGGCTCTTTAAACACCAAGGAAACCATATGCTGAAGAATAAGCAGGAGGATAGGACCCATACCTATTGGAAGCCTCCTCCATTTGGCTGGGAAAAGTTAAATTTTGATAGAGCCAACAGAGGCAATCCATGCAGGAGTGGCTTGGGTGCTATCATAAGGAATAACAAAGGTGAGATCTTGCAGGGCATAGAAAAGAATATGGGCATCAACACTAACAACATGGTTGAGATTACAGCTTTGTAGGCCGGGATCAATTGGTGTGCAAATTTTGGCATTAGAAAACTTATCATAGAGGGGGACTCACAAATTATTTTAAACGGAGTTTTGAAAGATGCCTTCAACAATTGGAGACTGGCCTGTTGGTTACCAAGGATTGAAGAGGCCCTAAAAAAGTTTGAAGACTTCCGCATTCAACATGTTTTTCATGAAGGGAATAAAGCGGTTGATCACATGGAAAATTTAGGAATTGCTATGGAATTTGAAATATTGTTAAGCCAAGACAATCAGATCCCGAAGGGATTGTAGGATATTATTTTGGTAGACATCAGAGCTCTCCCAAAGGAAGGAGTCAGGTAGAGATGGTGGATTTTGACAACACTAGCAAGGGGGATGGACAGTTTGGCAGAGAGAGAGCAGCGAAGTACTAGTCACATGGGGATTGCATAATTGTTTTTAGTCCTAGCAGAGCCATAAGATGTGATAGTATAATTGATTTTAGTCCTAGTAGAGCCATGCGTATCTGGATTTTTCTAGAAGGAATGCAATTTAGTACCAGTCACAGGGTGATAGTAAAATTGATTTTAGTCATAGCAGAGTCAGACATATCTAGATTTAGATACGATGTGATAATTGGAGCAGAGCTATAGCAGAGGAGGGACATTTTTGGCCTTTAAAAGATATTTGAGTTTCTAATTCAAGCAGAGTGAGATGGTGAACCACTTAGGCATCAATTATTATTGCAGGAAGGAGGAGGCATCAGGGAAATCACTAGAGGCGCAGTTACAATAGATTTTTAGCCAGGCTAATGAGCGAGAGAAGGAAAGCATGGTGGTCATCCTAGGAGTGGACTATTGGTTAGGAGGACATGTTCACAATGGGGTGATGGTAGTAGATCTTTTCCATCCCATCGTCTAGGTCCTCATTAACTCCTTTCTTGCAGTAGGAATGGTTCAAAGGATGGTAGCAGATGAGGTTTATCTAGAGGTAGTCTCAGCATTGGATCATATTGATCCTAAGCTGTATGATGGCTATGTCTTGGGGCATTTTTGTCTTGAAGTAGAAGGAAAAAAACTCTCATGAAGAAGGCCTAGGTGTTATACAAGGCCTGCATTGTGAAAGAGTATGACCTGACTAAATTTGAGGCCTTTATTTAGGCTAACGGGAATCTCTTCCCAGAAGTAGTGGCTAGGATGAAGTCCATTGCTAATAGGATCATGTAACTTTATCATTGATCTATTTTACTTGGGCCATATGTAATAGGAGCTGTTGCTCCATCTCCCTTATGTAAGTTTTTTGAATGGAAATAAAATGGGTACTGCCCCCTAGGCAGAGCTTGCTTAAAAAATAAAAAAATAAAAAAAAATGAAATAGAAATACATGGATGCACAAAACTATAACACATATGCATAAAAACAACACACATATGCGCAAGTTACCTATACAAGCATGAAACTTCAAAATAATAAGTGCCGACTTGAACACATGGCCTAAAAATATGCAACTCCATGTTGGGGAGTATTGGGAACATCATATCAAGGTCACACACACTTTTTAAATCCATATACATCAAAACCAAATCTAATCTAATGAGAATAAGGACAAATATATGGAAATATTGAAAAGAGATGAAATGATAAAATGAGAACATCATGATCAATCTTTGACACTGGAAGATGTACAGCACTATACATCAGTCCCAAATAGTGGTAAAGTGTAATTCCACCCAATGACATGGTACCCTTAGGACCACCCCATTGTTCTAACAAAAATAGTCACCCAACCAAAAAAAGAGGTACACACACATGCAAGCAGTGGCTAACATGGACCCCAATCAAATGGAAAACTCAGGGAACAATACAATGACCCCAATGAAAACATAATTTAGATAAAAATATACAATTAGGTCAAGGTCATTACTCAGAGCTAGATAGGGAAAGGTTTTGAGGCTCAAGGATGGAGTGTCATGACACATCTTATGGAAGCTTGTGTGGTCTTAAATGATCCTTCACTCATCCAGAATGCTCTACTGATCCATATCAATGTCCTCATATGAAAAAGATAAAATGTACCATATAAACATCCTCAAATGACAACAAGGACATACCATATCAACATCCACAAATGACAAGGTAGTCATTAAGTCTTATATTATATTTTACCCCATTTTATTTTATTAAGTTATCACCTTTTTAAACTCGTTTACATGTCCTATGCCGATCACTTATGGACTAGGATCTATGCAAGGAACCACTTCCTCCCACTACTCTATAGCTTCCAATAAATCATGCAATGCTCAATAATAACATAATGCAAGAAATCTCATGCCATACAACAAGGAGGAGACAAGGTATGCTTAATTGGACTCGCCAAGAGCTCAGATCACTCAGACCTTAGAATGGGAAAATAGCTCTACTACATATCTGGATGCGGTCTCAACACCATGCATCCACAAAACATATGGTATCATGCTCAAAAGAAAAATTGAGAACAATACAAGAAATGGCTATAAAGATGAGCCATGAAAATACAAGGTTTGAGTTTACTCAATTGGCCTCTTTTCTAGGAGCATGGATCCCAAGGAAAATTTGATAACCACAAATGAAAACCACATGTTTTTTAAAAACACGGGGTTAATTATCACTCCCAAATTACAAGAGAAACTGAGAAAAATCCATAGACTAAAAATTAGTCTTGAAGGATGTCACCATTGATGGACCTTCAAAAATTGGCCAAAATTCAAACTTCAAAGAATTTAAAAATACATAAACCCATTTTCTCTAATAAACCTAACATCATATTTATCCAATAAAATTATCAATCCAGACACAAAAAAAAAGGCAACATAACACCTCAAAACCCACAAATGCTAATTTTGCAATAATGAAATACTCATAATAATCCAATTGGGTAACACAACACAAAGAGATTGCTAATTCTCAACCCACATAACTAAAACATCTTAATTTAAATCAAAAGATGATACCCTACGTCACATAAAGAGGAAAGCACAAAAATGAGTGGAAGAAAATAAATTCTTCACAAAACTACAAATGGCTCCATAGGATTAAGAGAAATTGTGGCACGAATCCAATGAATCAGTACCCATGAGAATCAAACAAGTGGATCAATTACAATGAGCAAAAGACCAAGATTCTCTAACGCAAATTGGAGCAAAAATCCCAATTTCTAAAAAAACCAAGTGAGGGAAATGAACTCCTTTCACAAATATAAAGTCACTTTTTTCAAAAAGGACTTAAATAAAATCACTTAAATGAATTTAAATCAAACTATATACTCTCTCAAAAATCTACTGGATTAAATAATCTAATTCTAATTAAATGAAATTCAACTAAAACAAATTAGCCAGTAAATAAAAATAACCTAAAATATTAAAAATCAACATTTAAATTAAAACTTCTTCATGAAAAATATGGGAACTCTAAATACATAGACACAATACTATTCTATCACAAAATGCATATGAAGTCCAGATTTACCCAAAAGTACCAAAGGTATAATAAACCAATTATGGATACATCATCCATACATGAACGATATTGGCTAAATGATGAAGGGATAGTGAAACTATCCCCTGTGCCATTGCCAGGGATAAGACATGCTCAAACTTACAGCTCAGGCATAACAAAGTGTAATACTTGTCCACTAAAACATGCAAACATCAAGTACAACTGCTCACAATGTAAATATCCAAAGCAATATTAAATAGTCTAAGTATGCCTGATGGAACAATGAGGCTTTTGTGACATGACCATTCATATGTATTAGAATGTCATGACATTGGTCATTCCATATTTAATCATCAATGTACATAATCATATAAATTAAATATTAAAGCATTAATAATTATTTATAGTAATGAACACATATATCAGTGAAAAATCTCAATGAAATACCCATTAGCAATAAAGGCACAATATAATAGGAAGTCAAAGATAACCATCATAATAACATAATCCAATATTTTCAAATATAAAATGCACCAGATATCATCATAAAGCATCATGTCACATCTTGAAAGCATCATCATCCAAATATGATCAAAAGGGTAAGAAACAACATAATCTAACATCTAAATTAGTTGTGATATTGGTAAAGCCAAAATAGTGTACTCTAATCAAATGCATCACATAGTGCAATGTCCGATCACATCATACATATAGCCAACCAATAAAACATTGTCTATCTCAGATCAAAATCACATGGAATAGAATGCAACCACATGAAGAACTACACAAGTTATACTAGAATACAAATATAAGTTTTCTAAAACTATCTCTATCCTGGGTATATATCATTATTACATATTTGAAAGAAAGAAACCTACATCTAATACTAACTTTACAAACAAAAAGGAAATGATCTTTTGATAATTTATTGATTTTGAAAGATAAAAAATAAAACCGATAGGCCAGTGCCTTCTTAGAGCATTATAGTCAACCTACAACAAGAAAATACTTTACTCAAATAGATGAAGCCCTCCATTAGTGAGTTCACAATATCAGTTCCTCACACTAATATCCTTAAGTTTGGTTCTATTATAACCATACTTTTTAATCCCTCATATACAAAACACCATTCCATTACGTTGTAAATGCACTTTAATCTCTTACTTTAAGAGAAGCAAAAAATAAATCAAACACCACAAATAGACTGCAAAAATGGCGTAAAAGATCCTTGATCATTCACTCCATAAAATGGTGTTCATACATGTTGGAGAAAGATACAAAGAATACTCAACCTTTTTGCATTCTAATGAAGAAACTATTTGAAAACAAAAACACTTACAAACTAAAAATATCCTCTTATTGCCCTAAAACTGAACTGCATATTAAGCTTCTTCTTAAAGAAAAATTACATAAGAAACCTTACAAAAGAAGATAAAAAAGAATAAATATAAAAGAAGAGAAACACAACTCATCCTTTCATACAACAAACCAAAATAAAAGAAAAGCATGCTGCTTCCTTTGGATGCTCTCACAGCCTCAGAGGGAAACTTACGCAACCCTTACTTGGTTTGTATGCACTATACTTATAATGCATTCAACACAAAAATAATTGGTGCATAGGGGGAAGCTTGCCAACACCCTCCATTATGTGTGCAGATTTGAACTTGATACATATCATCTTGTGTTTGGTGCGCTCAGCACAACTTCAAAACATTTGCAAACTTTCATTATTTATGCGCATTGCACTAGTGTGTTCAACCTCTTAATTTTAAAATGCACTCAGTCTTTTAATACTTGGTGCGTGCATTCTCCAATCACTGGTTTACATTTTATTTAGTGTGCACAACATTACGATAAAGATATGCAACCCCTTGTATTCAGTATGCATATGCAATGAGAACTCAGGCAGCCTCCACTTAGTAATATTTATGTATTTCAACCTTGGAGATGTGTGCTGGGAGGATACCTTCAGTGGCATCAAGCTTCTTTGTTTGCAACACCAATATTGCAATGCGCACAATATTAATGTAAAAACAAACTTGCAGCCCCCAAACCAATTTTGTGCATAAATAGACAACATGCTTTAAATTACATCCGAAAGAAAATAGAGTAATTCCACTGCGCAAAAACTGGGAAGCCTAGAGCCATGAAAACTTCTATAAGTTTAAGATAATTCAAAAAATCAACTGGGTCATTGCCAGATTTCGAGTAACCCACAAACCTTTAGTAATTCCTTTGTAAATTGCCCTGTTCTGACTTGTTTAGCTAACACAAAATATAGTCACTGGGAACCGCCTCTTAAGAGGATGCAATAAAATATCAAATGAAATGCTGAGGTTGAACCACTGATGGTGAAAGAAGATTCACCTACAAAGATTACAATAAAATGACCCTCAACTCAAAACAAGCATTTGACATAAAGTTATGAATTTCAGAAAATGGTTATTTGTGAAGTTTATTCCATCCACACTATTCATCATTATAAAAAACATTTTGTCTGACCTTGAAATCATATCAAATGGAAACCTCATAGCATGAAACCTTGGATGAATGATCTCTCTCATGTATATAAAACAAGGCTATAATTAGTTTCAACAAATGATCAACTAATGATCCAAAAGTAATCTTCAAAGTCATGCCCCCAGAACATCCTGAACTGAAAGACAGTGAAACTATAGAAATTGCGTTTGGATTTGACTGAGAAAAGTGATCAAACAGATTGGACATGATCTAAAAATTGTCAAGGAGACTCATTTCCATGTCAATAGCATGAATCAACCTTCAATTCCTCCTGATCACTGATTGGATGCAATTTGCATGATCTCAAAGTAGGCCACTTAAAAATTGCATTCCCACATTTAGTAAAACTAAATAAAATGCAATCAGAAGTGCCCTGGTAAACTGATCATACAAACCCTTATGAATCTGAAAATGGGCATGGAGACACACTCTCATACCTGCAATACAATGCAACATCCCTTTCATCATGACTATCAACTAGGTGTCAGGTATAAACCTTCAAAGTAGGCCATTCAGTGAAAACCAGACAGAATGCAAAGTGCAGATTTGTGGAATGCCCTTCAAATGAGTACCTCTGAAACTTATCAGAACTGAATTCTGGGAGTTGTGACCAATTGCATATGCTTAATGAAAGGTGAGGAACACATGTCCCAAGCACCATCCCATGGAAATCAACAGACCTACCTTTATATGCACTTGAACTTGGGTCTTTTAAAATGGTTTTTTGAAGCACTGAACCTTGCCTTAGGAGAACTTTCAGAATATGGACTCAAAACTAATTTGGATTTTAGAGTCCCAATAGTGGCTCTAGTTGGGGATGTGTGCCCCTCATGGGCATGCAGAGAATCTTGAATATTTGGTACAACAGACCACCCACCGGTCACAAAAATGCAAGGAAACCTTCTCACAAAAAACTTGCAAATGAACCGGGAACAAGAACAACAAGAAAGAAACACACAACTGAAAGGAAACAATTGTACAATATATACATTACTTGCAAAGGCTCAAAGCCTCAAAACTGAAATCATTGTTTACCTCTGTCAAACATATGATTTCCATCACCATATGTGACCAGCCATCTGAGAATATCATGATAATTTTGCTGCCTACATATGTGAACATTCCTAGGCTGAAAAATAGTTCTGTATTTGTTAATGCCCATATTCTTATAGTCAAAACCACCATCATTTTCATATTCCAAAAAATATGGAATGTCCTTCACCTCTTCTTGTTGACCGAAAATATCAAACTTATCTAGTAATGCATCAAAAAATAAATTGTAATGACCCATATGAATTACTAGAGACTTACATGGCTAAAAATTAAATGGATCCTCAGATTTATTTCTATGAGATGTTTCAACCATTGAGTGACTTGGTTCCTCTAGGATGTACTCACAATCTGAATCGTGAACCAAGTGAAAACTTTTTTCATCATCATTGTGACACAAGGCAATTGATTTGTATCATCATTTTTATCAAGAAAATTACTGTCCCTATTATTGAAGACACTGTCCTCAATACTGTCACAACCACTATAAAATTCATCAAAAGAAGAAAGAAAGAATGAACAAGAAACTTGTTCATTACTAGAATCTGAATGACAAGACAAAACATTGTCATGGTCTTCTTTATCTTCTTCTGAGTCACAATATAATGGGATTTTATGCAAACATGAATCATCATCTTCATCATTTTGAACACATGCCTCATTATCAGTGTCAAAACATATATCAACTAGATATTGAAAATTATAATCCACATTGGAGGCATACCTCTGAAAATCAACAATCAAGAATGCTGAGATTTCTTCACTGCTTAGTGGATATCGGATTTCATGTTCATTCCCTTTGGTCTCTTGTTTGATACTGCAAACTTCTTTCTTGTTTGGAACAGGGGCTGCAAAATCTTGGCTCAAATCATTTTGTACAAAGCCATCACTGCAACAACTTTCATCTGCATCATATCTATCTATCTATTTGCTGTTTGCACAAATCTTTTTTGTACTGGGACAAGAAAGTTGCTTTCTTGTGCTGATAAAAAGAAAGATCTACATACTTAATGGAAACACCATCAAATGTAGAAACCTCTTCAACATCTTGATATCCACTGAATTCACTATCAACATCATAATTAGCATCACCAACACAAAAGGAAATAGCATTATCAAGTTTATTTGCATAGGGCTGCTCACAAGAAAACCTTTCTGTTATATCCCCACAATCTGATTTTGTATCCGCAACCAGTCCATGATCATCACAAGAACTCATACCCTGATCATTCTCACCAAAGGATTCATGCTTATACAAATCCTTTGCAACATTTTTATTATCAAAACAAAAATCAACATGGTCTAACTTTTGCTGACTAGATAGATGTGTACACTTTTTATATTCATCCATCAACAAATCAGAGATCTCATTACTGCTGAGAGAAGGAGAACATAACTCATCTATATGCATCACCTCTTCATGATTATAAGTACTTGCACCTTTCATATCATAATCCTCATCACTTTTATCAGAAGAACACACCTCCTTACTCAGTAGAGAATCATAACTGACATAAACTTTGGGGCTATGAGTAATATTGTCCTGAATCTTTTCATGAATTGGTTCACACAAAACTAGAAGCAACTCATCTTTGGTATCTTTATCAAAATATTCACTTAAATAATTTTTATTTTCAAATTCAAATATCTCTAAATTAGTAGAAAATCTTGTATACACTGATTCTAATTTTTTATCACTACTACAACCTAAATGTTCTTCTGACATAACTTTATCATTCTAAGAAACATTCTCATCATTAAACATAGGCTGCTCTAGAATATTCTCTGTACTTTTTTCTTACTGATGATCCTTCAGTAGCTTACTCCATTCATTATCATCAACAAATTCTTTTAAGAACAACCATTTACAATCAATCAATGAGGAGATGCATTTTGGGGGGTTAACTTAAATAACAATTAGCTGCAACCCCTTTGAGGGATCTCCCAAAAAATATCATGCTGATATCTTCCTCATAAATATGATATTCTAAAACAAATCTAAAGAATTCTAGGACATGCTCTAATTCTAAATCTAGCTGATCATTGAAGACTGGAATTAAATCAATGAGCTCAATAGGGAAAGAATTGGGGGATCCTGGAACATGATCACAACTTAAAAGCTCTATCCAACTTGATAAAACAAAACCTTCTAGGCTGGCTATTTTCCTGATTATCCATTTGGTTTGAAACAAGATAGGAACCATTCGTCTTGTTCTATCTTTACAAGAGGTGTACCAAAACATTTAAACTTCTATGACAGTAAATTTAAAGTTTCATGACAAAATATTCAACATGGAAACACTCTTCCCTTCTTACTAGTGCTGAAACACTTAATAGGGAACAAAATACTTCACAACTGATCTTATGGAAAAACACATAAAGATAAAAAATACCTCAAAGTGTTGAAGTTGAAACTCAACTTGCTGAATGGAAAGCCTCTGAATCTGAAGCTTGCTTTACTGAAGTCTTTGTAGAGTCACCACCTCATTGAAGAGGACAAACACTTTAACCGCTGAAAACTCTTTCTGTATCTCTTTCCATCAACACAACAAAACTTTAACAGGGCACATAAACTATCTATCAGGACTGAAAATATATCATTTTATGCACTGATCAAACAAAGAACTTAGATTCACCACTCAAAACTTGGTGAGATGATTTGAAACTTTTAAAACTGACTCTTATACACTTTAATGGGAACCACTGGATAACTAAATAAGCCAGACAAGAGTCTAGCTCTACTCGTACCCATGTTATTTATAACTAATTTATAACACTAGAGATATCAACTAGATTTAGCATGACTTTGCATCTCTATTCCCGAGCAGAGGTTCCATTTTATTGGTGACTCAGATGGGCCAAATCAATATGAGTAGTAAGATTTAGACAATATGTTTTATAACCAAAGATTGGTCAATAGATTTTACTTTTTTATGTTCTGTCCATCGAAGTCACCATTTTGTTGGTTCCCAAAAAGGATTTTACACTCAAAGAGATACCAATATACCTAAGACTGATTTTGGGAATGGTTAGTTCCAAATATGGGCAAATCTATAGGTAACTGGACCAACTATAGGGACACGACTGCCCTCTTCACTTCTGGATCTGCAGAACGAAGGCGGGTGCACCTAATCCAGTAAATAAAACACTCTTTACAATACAAAGACTGGATTGAACAAAGAAAATAATAGCAAGAAAGTACTAAATGATAACTAGTCATTCATTGACTCTCCATTTCTATGATGAAACTGAGACCATAAACATAAGATTGAAAGGATAGAAAGGATTTTAATTTGATTTCTTGCAGAATGTAAAGAACCATGTCAAAATTGCATCACTACAGGAGATACTAATTTCTGATCAGTGCCTTGCCCATTGGGCAATACATCTGAAGAATATACAGAATACAGGAACCACTACTTGATTCATTAGAGATTCCAAGCCATAAACATAGTAAACCATATTCATACATTGCTTACAAAATATCCTTCAGTTGAACCAAATGAATCTATGCTTTATCCAGAGACTTTTAACCTGATCCTAGATCACGACCGAGGAATAAAACATATACACAAGTAAACTCTGAGCAATGAATCAGAAAACCCAAAACTCATCAAGAACAACAAAAGGCGAGATCTGAAATTGGAAAACTATATTAAGTATGAGGATTCAAATTCTAGTATTACAATATACTTCATAATACACCACTTAGAAAATATGCAAAAGAATTTGAAAGGTTTTCCACTATATTGACATAACCAGCATACAATACTACACTCTGGACTGAGGATGCACATTCAAATTTTCAGCTTCTTGTGTCAAGAATTTTCTAGCCAATCCCTTCTAAATGATCACAAAAATCCTTTTATAGAAACAAGGATGCAACAAGCAAAAGATCATTTAGGTTAAAAACCCTAAACCTAACCAACAATCCCAAGGTTTGTAGGAGAAAGAAAATCCAATCTGATTGTACCTCTGCAAGACATTCCCAGGAAATCAGCTACTTCCCCTCAGAAAATCAAATCAATAGTTAATACACTTGGAAAGAAGCGACAAATCTTATCTCCTCAAGAGTCTAGAAAAATCTTTGCAAAGCCACCCAAGTTGTAATAAATCTGACTCTTCCCCCTTTGCCTGAATCTGCAAATCTGATTGAAATATCTTCACCAAACTCTAATATCGGATACAACAGTCATTACTAATCTCACCCAACTTGTCAAATCTGAAAAAACCACCACCATTGCAATCCTTATCTTTTTCCATTTCTGAAAACATATTATATGTCCATATCCTGATGAAAATGAAGCTTCTAGACATTACTTTCATTTTCGAGCAACTACAACCTTCTTAATTGCGAATTTATTATATAGTTCAAACTTTACAAACTTTTAAATCTTTCCTACAATTTCATTTAAATTTGGGTGGCCCCACATGTGCCATGTCGCACCTCTGAATTAGCCAGTTGATCCATGTCATCATTTTGTCAGACTACTTGTACATCTCCTCAGCCACTTGTCGATCTGTGATTGGTCTGTCACTCTAACTGGGTGTCAACTTGTAATATCTCTACCACCTCATTAGTCGACAGGTGTCAGAACGTCGCTCTCTCGTAGTGGTTATCATCTGGGCATCTTCGTGGTTACAGAGTTGCAATGACCGTCATATTGGCACACATCCCCATGTATCAGACCTGCACTTCAAGTCATGTCAAAATATATATTACTTGCATGTGGGACCCGCTATGCCAAGTCATTGTCCACATCAACTTCCTCTATTTTTGTGCTTGCGTGGGCTAGCTTCCAACTGGGCGTCCACATATGGACACCATATGATTGTGCTCACTTGTATTTGAAGATCATTGTGTGCATTCACACCGACAATGTGGGATTAAGTTCTAATGGTTTTAATAATATTTCCTTCAAAACTTACCTTAGTGTGCGCTCAGCTGACATGCACTAGCTGGGCCCAAATACTAAATGCTCAGCCACATAACCTCCTTCCTCCACTTTACTTTACTAAGCTATTGAGTGTTGTGGCTTTTAAATACTCATGACAATTTAAAACTAGTGCATGTGGGATAAAACACCACAGAGAATCCCAACTTCAAACTGCTCCCTATCCATGCACGCACCCAGCTCATTTTTGCTTGGGCTGCAAACAACACTCCTTAAGGAGGGTTACGCAACTCCTCTAAGAGATACACACAATGCCTCAGAAGCTCACACAACTCATCCTTTCATACAACAAACCAAAATAAAAGAAAAGCATGCTGCTTGCTTTGGATGCTCTCGTAACTTCTGAGGGAAACTTACACAACCCTTACTTGGTTTGTATGCACTATACTTATAATGCATTCAACACAAAAATAACTGGTGCATAGGGGGAAGCTTGCCAACACCCTCCATTATGTGTGCAGATTTGAATTTGATACATATCATGTTGTGTTTGGTGTGCTCAGCACAACTTCAAAACATTTGTAGACTTTCATTATTTGTGTGCATTGCACTGGTGTGTTCAACCTCTTAATTTTAAAATGCACTTAGTCTTTTAATACTTGGTGCGTGCATTCTCCAATCACTTGTTTACATTTTATTTAGTGTGCACAACATTAAGATAAAGATATGCAACCCCCTGTATTTAGTATGCACATGCAATGAGAACTCGGGCAGCCTCCACTTAGTAATATTTATGTATTTCAACCTTGGAGATATGTGCTGGGAGGAGACCTTCGGTGGCATCAAGCTTCTTTGTTTGCAGAACCAATATTGCAATGCACACAATATTAATATAAAAACAAACTTGCAGCCCCCAAACGAATTTGGTGCATAAATAGACAACATGCTTTAAATTACATCCAGAAGAAAACAAAGTAATTCCACTGCGCAAAAATTGGGAAGCCTGGAGCCATGAAAATGTTTATAAGTTTAAGATAATTCAAAAAATCAACTGGGTCATTGCCATATTTTGAGTAACCCACAAACCTTTAGTACTTCCTTTGTAAATTGGCCTGTTTTGACTTGTTCAGCAAATGCAAAATACAGTCACTAGGAACCACCTCTTAAGAGGATGTAATAAAATATCAAATATAATGTTGAGGTCGAACCACTGATGGTGAAAGAAGATTCATCTACAAAGATTACAATAAAATGACCCTCAACTCAAAACAAGCATTTGAAATAAATTTATGAATTTCAGAAAATGATCATTTGTGAAGTTTATTCTATCCGTACTATTCATCATTATAAAACACATTTTGTCTGACCTTGCAATCATATCAAATGGAAACTTCATAGCATGAAACCTTGGATGAATGATATCTCTCATGTATATAAAACAAGGCTATAATTAGTTTCAACAAATGATCAACTGATGATCCAGAAGTAATCCTCAAAGTCATGCCCCCAGAACATCCTGAACTGAAAAATAGTGAAACTATAAAAATTGCATTTGGATTTGACTGAGCAAAGTGATCAAACAGATTGGTCATGATCTAAAACTCATCAAGGAGACTCATTTTCATGTCTACAACATGAATCAACCTTCAATTCCTCTTGATCATTGATTGGCTGCAATTTGCACGATCTCAAAGTAGGCCACTTAAAAATTGCATTCCCACATTCAGTAAAACTAAATAAAATGCAATCAGAAGTGCCTTGGTAAACTGATCATACAAACCCTTAGGAATCTAAAAATGTGCATGGAGACACACTCTCATGCCTAAAATAAAATGCAACATCCCTTTCATCATGACTATCAACCAGGTGTCAGATACAAACCTTCAAAGTAGGCCATTCAGTGAAAACTGGACAAAATGCAAAGTGCAGATTTGTTGAATGCCCTTCAAATGGGTACCTCTGAAACTTATCAGAACTGAATTCTGGGAGTTGTGACCAATTGCATATGCTTAATGAAAGGCAAGGAACACATGTCCCAAGCCCCATCCCATGGAAATCAACATGCCTACCTTTATATGCACTTGAACTTGGGTCTTTTAAAATGGTCTTTGAAGCACTGAACCTTGCCTTTGGAGAACTTTCAGAACATGGACTCAAAACTAATCCGGATTTTAGAGTCCCAACACACTCTTCATTTTTCTTTACATGAAATTATTCCTCTAAAGGGGGAAATATTCCACAACTCCATAATCTGCATAATTACATGTAATTAAAATAACTTATCATTGTTCATTCCCTACTATATCTCTTGGCCTTTTATGGGAAAGTATTCTTATGATGAAAAAGATCATGTTTCACTTTACCATTTTATCCTATATATTGACATGCAATTATCTCTCAATAATTAAAAATATTCATGATGTTTCTCAACATGAGTATTTACTAGCCATTTTCACCCTTTCCATTCTCTAGTGAAAACATTTTCACAGATTGAGTAAAAACTATTAACTTTTATTTTATACCTTTTCCCATGATAGTAATACTTCCTCCACATATTTCATTTGTATTTAAAGTGAAAATGATTACCCCCATTGGCTAAAAAATATCCCTCCCCACAATTTTCTCATTTACCTATTTTAAACATTTCATGTGATGACAATTTCACCATATGGGTAAAAAGAGACCACCATATTGTTACACTTTTCTCTATAAAACATTCACGTTATCTTATGTGTGAATACATTTCACTCTACTAATAATTTCACAAATACATCCATCTTTACTTTCACTCATTAAGTAATAACCTCCCACTTGGTGAAAATCACCTTAAGTGCTCACTTATGTTCCATGGAAATAGAAGTTTTCAATAAATTCATTATTTACATATTATAAGATCACACATTCTATTAAATTGCATCCTTTGGTGAATTCTGTCAAACATTTGACATTCACTATTCCGTACTTTCAAATATGCAAACATGCTTTCCAATGCATTTAGAGTGACACCCTTGCCAAGTGTATTTGCTTGATATTTTCTAAATCTTTTTTAACAAATACATTTTATGCACATCCAACTATCATTGTATCTCATTGTATATGAGAAATCCTAACCTATTGGGATCACACTCAAACATGTGAAGTTAGTGAAACAAAAGCATATTCATATGTATAAATGATTCACAAAACAAAGCATTTAAACTAAGCTAAATCTACAACAAAGGTCTCCTCACAACCTTGGAGCTCAACAAGTGCACCAAAGACTTGTTGGTTTGCTCATGATGAGGATTGTGGGTGTGATCTCCCAACACAAGTGTTTGAATCCCATAATGAATGGATGCAAGACTAAATGCAAGATCCTAGAATGAAGATTGAAGAACTCAAGAAGTAGTTATGGAACAACTACTCTCAAGCACTTAATGCAAGAATGTAGATAGAATTAGATTAAGAACTAAATGCAACCAGATAAGTAGTAAATGCATTCAAAAACTACACTAAAATGAAGCATTAACTATCCACAAATTCAAATCTACCAAGAAAGGGTTAGTAACTAAATAAGGTTAGATTGTATCACCTTATTGAATGGGGGAAATATGAGATCTACTTCTAAATCCAAATTCCCAAAGGAGAGATCCAAATTGATCAACCAAAAGGTTAATGCACAATTGAATCAATCTATAAAGAATATGAAAGAGGAAGAAAACCTTATATTACCCTATAAAGAGAACGTGCTTGAAATATGAAATAATTGAAAGACAAGTACTAACCTCAAAGTAGGGCAGATTTGGAAAATGCTGATTTCTGGCATCTGTGTACAATTTCAGGCAATTCTGCAATCTGTTTCAGATTGAAAATGCCAAGACAAAGAAAACCCAAAAAACTTTTATCTTTCTGATAGCAGGTAGTCTTTGAACCCGATAAAAGGTGAAAGACTACTTTGAGATTTTGAAGGTCGTCCTTGACTTTGTTTGCAGATCTCGAAAGTTCACCGAAAAGGGTATCCAAATCCAAGCTTAGATCCACAGTTCCGCACCTGTACTTGCAAGAAAAAGAGAGTTTTTATTATTTGTTTGGGGGGTTTGCCTTGGTCAAACCCCGGTTTGGAATCAACCTTAATATTGAAATTGAAATGGAGAATGCTAGCAAGTAGTAGAAGTAGATCTAACAATGAAGCTATGTAATTCAGTAGATATGCAATTGTATTTCAAATGTAAATAAGTATATCAATATGAAAGCTTTGAGCATAACACTAACAAATGTAAATCAAAACCTCCATGATTGTATGCTTGGAATCCACCTTGATAGAAGAATGAATGGATCTAGAAGATGAACAAAGGATCTTGAAGGAAGATCACACCATTGTGATGGCTAGATCTAAGGTTTGAATGATGAATTTTGCATGCTTGAACCAAATCCCTTCAATGTCTTGAATCATTGAATCCTTGATCTTCAATGGGGAACTTGAATGCTTGAAGAGGACTTGAATGGATGGATGCTTGCTTGATCTTGCTTGAGAGAGAACTTGATTGCCAAAACTTGATCACCAATGCCTCCTTGAGAGTGAGATATGAAAATCTTTGATTGATATCTTTCTCACAAAACTTGATTGATAATGGATTGTAAAACTTGATGAAGAAAATGAGAGAGGAAGGCCTCCTTTTATAGTGATCTAGGGCACAAACCTCTAGAGAAGGCCAACATTGGGGAATTAAATCCAAATTAATCCTAACCCCTAGAAATGGACCCATATTAAATGAAATTTAAGGATTTACCATCCTGAAACCCAAAATGGCCGACCTAGAGGCGGGAAAAAGAATATTTCTGAAACCCGATATCCGGAAATCAGGAAATCCTAAAATTTGAACCCTGGGTCAAAGCTGAGGTAGACCCCACCCTAGGTCAGGGTCAAGGTCATCCTTGACCTAGGTCACAGTCTAGGTTGTCATTGAACCTCAAGTTCATCTTTGACCTTGAGGTTAAAAAACCCAGGACCTCAATCTAGAATGCTAGAAAATGCAGAAATATACTAAAAATAGGGACATAGAGAAGCAGAACGGGGGGGACAAGTCAAATCCGAGAAAAGAGATGATCAAGACGCTTGACATGACCACAGACTACTTACTCAGAGGGCTAAACACTCTTATTATGGAAGTGCTTCCATTTTAAGATGATACAGTAACAAAATATTAAATTCTTTAAATGCTCTAGAAACAATCTAGCATAATAACTCTAATGCATGAATGGGAGATCTCTCTTTCTTGAGACAAGGGCTCTATTTATAGAATTTTGGAGGGACTTGGTGAGATGGCATCTATGTGGCATTCACATAGGTGCCACATAAGGGACACATACACTATGAAAAGTCCAAGGTGAGCAACTTGGGATGTGATAGATACATGCGTACTCCAAGTACACATGTAAGATGTGTCATAGATCTTGTAAGAGACCTAGACCAATGAAACACTTTTAGAAAGTGTAAGAGATGTGTCATCAAGGTTGTAAGAAACCTTGTTTGGACCAAATTAGAATTTTTTGAAAAAGTGATTTTTGAAAATTTGTTCACACATGTGTGAGCAAATGATTAGGACTAATAGTTGTAGGAATAAAAAAATTAGCTTAATTAACCTTAGTTAATTAGTGGGTAAGCTAGAAAGTGATGTGTGTAGGGTAGAATCTAGGTTTGGGTTAAGAGTAAGTTAAATAAGATTTAATTTAATCATGTTTAGTAGAATTTAAGCATGTGAGGGAATAAATAAATAAAATTTATTTAAAAAGGAATTTATGGAGAAACATGTAATAATTTAAATTTAATACATTAAGAGAGGTATTTAAAATAAATTTAAATACTTTAGCAGATGAATTTATTTAATTAAATAAATAGATGAATATAACATTAATAATCAATTGTGTAATTAATTACAATGTTATTAAAAGGCCACTAATAAAATTTAATTAATGTTAAGGGATGATTTTAAGCGTCTACATTTTTGCCCCTCTTTGATGCAGTGTCAAAATTGGCATCGCGTCAAAGAAAAGAAAACATAAGATGCCCTAGAGAGAAGAGGAAAACCTAAGGGTCGTGTCGTAACAATGACAATGGACAAGGGCGCCCCCTCAAGAAAATAGGGCAAAATGAAGGTTCTGAGCAATTCTCTCAAAAAAGGCATGAGAATGAGAAATTAGTGGAAAAATTAGTAATTTGGACAATTGCATGACTTATGGGGTAGATAAGAGGAAACATGGTGAAAAATGGAGGCCAGGATAAAAAATGGGGGCGGGATGAAAAATTGGTCCTGGGGGGCCTATATAATCCATTTGGGGGCCCAAGGAGGGGTCATTGTCACATACACCCTTTGGAGAATCAAGAGCGAGAGTAGAGAGAAATGGATCCTCGAGACTAATACCAGCTTGGTAAGCACATCCAGACCGGTTCCTTCCTTGTGCATGGGGCCTGTTGGTGGGATGGCAGTGGTCCCAGAGGCGGTGATGTGGCAGCCTAGGGTTGGCTGTCACATGATCGCATGTCAGAGTTTTTTGACATGCGATCATGCGACCCGTTGACACGTGTCCCTGAGGCCTAGTGGCAGGTGGTAATGTGGCATCTGCGGTGGTAAGGTGGTGAGTTTCTATTGGGTGCCACGTGGTATTGCGGTGGTGGTCATGTCCGGAAGAAAGGGGGCGTGGGGCCAACACTCTTGGTGTCATGGGCACTTTTCATTGGCCGGCGAGTGATAATGTGGTGGTCTTATGGCCTTGTCGCATGTTTGCAAGGGCCATTTCCATGGCTTGCGATCATGCGACAAACCCCTTGGTGTTAAATTTATGCGGTGTGGCGGTGACGGAGGTAAAGGTCTGTGGGTTGTCGCATGTTCACATAGCCTGTTTCCTAGCTATGCGATCATGCGACTGGTAGACACATGTTCCTGAGCCTGTGGCAGGTGGTGACGTGCTGAGTTCTAATTGGTTGCCGGTGTACCTGGTGGCAAGGGGTTTACGGTGGGGCCCGTGTTTGTAGTGCCCGAGCGTGTTTGACATTCGGTGGTGATTGCTGGCGGTTCGTCGCATGTTTGCATAGCCTTTTTCAAGGCTATGCGATCATGCGATTAATGTTTTGTGTTAGCAGTGGCGGTGGTTATGCGGAGGTAAAGGTTTGTGGGTTGTCGTGGTTGCGGGGTTGTGAGGGTGATATGGCCGAAGACTTTTCAGCGGGGTTTGTGACCATTGACCATGGCTAGGAGACTGCGGTTGCATGATCGCAAGGGTGAGTTTGATACCTTGCGATCATGCAACCAAGCACAAATGTAACCGAGATTTTGTTGTGGTTAATCTTGCTGATGCCCGGGAAAGGGATGAAGATCTATGGTGCTGATATAAAGTTGGTCAAGATTTAATTTTAGACCACCGATTTACTTCTGGCACCATGAATGTGACCGTTTAACTTGCAGAGAGTTCTTGCGACAATAGGTAACAAAATTGATGGTTTCAATAGCTTGATTTGATTTGTTTGGTGGTGCCAGTTGATTGCGGTGTGGTCAAGGGTGTTCCATGATCATTTGCAGGGATTTGTATCATATGGTGATGGACAAATTTTGTTGCTTGAAGCTTTTTGCAGGTGGTGATTTGATTGATTTTCATGGCAATTCCTAGTTTTCTATCCTGATCTCAATGATGCTCGTGATTCCAGATCTGCCTGAGATTTTTTTTCTCCAGGTTGCTTGTGTTTCCTACCCCTGCATTGAATTTTGATGAAATTTTGATTGGTGTGGTGGTTGAAAACCTATGCCCTCGCTGTCTGTAGCTTGTTGCAACCTATTTTGGGTTTCCAAGGTAGCTAGTGGTATAAATGTTTGAAGTTTTGACTGTGTAATGGTTCTAAATTTCATCAGTTCCAGTGGTTCCAATTTCCTTGACGATTTTGGCTCCATGCTGAAGGATCCTTTTCCTATAGATTTATCTCTTTTTCTTTTCATATAGAGTGTTCTTCTTTCTCTTGTTGGTTCTAAGAACAAAATACATATTGTAAGTGACTTGTCTTATGTATGAAAAGTTAATATACTCTTACTATTGTCAAGCTATCTCCATTTGAATTTTGAACTCATTAGTCATGCATTAAGGATGTCTAGTTTTTCTACCTTGCATTGCCTAAGAGATTGTGGGTGGAGTTGTCTTCGCAGAGATAACTGGTTCAGGGTTAGTATTCATGTATGTATGAGCTGAAATATCAAGGATAGGTCATGCTTGTCTTTCAGTGGATGCTGGTTAATGTGTTGTCTATTCATAGGTCTCTTCTAAGGGGAGGGTCAAAATCCTTTGATGGGTAATAACATATTTGAATGCACAGGTGGGAACTAAGTTGAGGTTTGGTCATGGTGTGTGATTGATGTCAGACATCGACACATTGAATATATGTTGTTTCTTATTTCATAACTGTCATCTGCAATAGGGTATTTGACTCTGTGGCCCATTGGATAAGGCACTGGTTTATGAAAGACTTAGGGTATCTCAGGGGTCCCTTCAAACTCATTTAAAAATTATTTCCCTTTAGCTCCACCCTTTCCCTTTCTTGTTGTTAGGATAGGTCTCTAGCTTTCAATCTCATTTCATGCAAGTAGGGCTATTGCATGAGATTTTCTATCATTAGGGTACAAGATACTTATAGGAGATTGATTGCTATTCCACATTAATCTATCTGCAGGCCTTTGGTTTGTCATGAGGTCTCATGAGTGTGCAGATAAGGAAATACCTGCCTGAGTGATTGTGGAGCTCAAAGAAGAAGGAGGATGTTCTCTATCCTCATTAATTGAACTGTTTCCTTGTCAAACTTGAGTGTCTAACCGAGATCTAAGCCCAACTATTTGATTCAAGTGTGGTCCTGCAATGAAAAGATCCAACAAGATGGTGACTCCGCTGGGGAGAGTCTGGAATAGAGTCAGAAATAAAAATCAAGCATTTGCAAAATTTTCTCACCCAGTTGTGAGTGGCGGCTTTGAAATCTTTGTTTGATTAGTGCACTCCCTGATAAACAGTGTATAAATCCTGGTTAAGTTTTGGTTGACTGAAAGAAGAAACACAAAGATAAGTGAAACATTTTTCCTCTGCAAGGAGGTGGCGACTCTAAAAGAAAATAACTTGATGGAGCTGCATGGTGAGCTCTAGATCTGCCTTGCTTTCCAGTCAACAGGTTTCAAGCTACAAAACTTTCAGGTATTCTTTTGTTGAAAATGTATCCCTATCAAGTGTTAAGCACTGCATAAAGGGATGAGTGTTTGTGGGTAGTTCCTCATGGAGGAATATATGCCTTTTTGTTTTGATGGCATTGAAGGTGCCCCTAATGAGTTCTCTACCAAGGATGGGAAGTGCTTGCCAAGATTCATGGCTGGTGGATCTATTTTTGCAAGCCAACATGTTGATGATGTCATGGGTATTTTTGGAGATATGGATGTTGAATATGAAGATATTGCCATGAGGTTATTTGTGCACACATTTTCTGATGGTGCAAGGAAGTGGTTCTTGTCCTTGCCCCCATGTTTAATCCCTTCTTGGGATGTGTTGAGAGTTGAGTTTGTTGAGCATTTTGATAAAGTTGCTGCTCTCAAGAAGGAATTAGCGAGGTTGAAAATGGTGAAGTGGCAGTTAGTAGAGGACATAAGATTGCTAAGACTGGTGGCTGCTGATGATGTTCATGAGGAGGCCAGTGTTTCTGATGTTGATTCTCACTATGTAGAGAGTGTTGACTATGAAGCTGATTCTGAGTTCAGTGCATATGAGGATGTTGAAGATGAATCAAAGGATGGCAATATTTTCTTTTTGTCTGCAGATTTTTCTTCTTGTCAAATTGAGAGGGCAGTCTTCTTGTCCCAGTTTGATGATGTTTTGTGTGAGAGGCAAGAATATGATTATGATGCAGATGATGATTCCTGCATTGATTTCTTCACACAAGATGATCAAAGGCCATAAATGTGTATCCTTATTCCTCATGAGGTTGATATTTGCAGCACTAGGGGTGAGGCTAAGGAAAATGATATCAAGGCCCAAAGTCCATTAAGCAGTGAAAGGATTTCAACACCCTTGGCTGAAGAATTTTAGAGGTATGCCCCTGCTTTGGATTTTGATTTGCAGCTCCCCTATGATGCATCATTTGACACAGATAATGAGGCCAGTGTTCAAAGTGATAGTGATGATCCTTGTTCATCAGAGTTCTCCTCATGTGGTTACCCTACAAAAGAAGAGGTAGAAGGACATGATAGTGTGTTTTCCTATCATCAAGATTGTAGTGATGAACAAGTCTATTGTTCAAGTCCTTTTCCTTCTCTTGCAAAGTATGATACTAAGTGTGACAGTGTTGAGGACCTAGTCTTCAATAGTTGGGACAAAAATTATTTTGGTGAAAATGATGATGCAGTGTTCCCCTGTCACAGAAGCTTTAAAGAAGACCTTCACTTGGTTTATGATCCAATTCATGAAGACATCATTGGAGAACCAAGTTGCTTAGTGGCTGAAGTAATGTATGAAGGTAAATTAGAGGATCTAGGTCCTTCTCAGCCAGGTACTTTTATAGTAATGCATGATGATCAGTATGTTTTATTTTCTGATGCATTACTAGATGATATTTTTACTTCCAGTCAGCAAGGAGAAGTAAGTGATGTTCCTTACTTCTTAGAATATGAATATGAATATGGTGGTTGTGACTGGAAACACATGGACAGTTATCATTATAGTTTCATTTTTCAGCCTATGAAAATTCACATATGTTGGCAGTAAGATGGTCAAGATAATTTCAAGTGTTTGGCCACATATGTAGATGAAAACTAGATTTTTGATGCAGGAGGGTCTATGATTTTCTTTTGGTGGCCTGCGGCCATCAAGTAAAGTTGTAAATACTGTAAATCTTTGTATAGTTCTTTCCCTTTCTTGTTCTGTGTTTCTTTCTTGGCCTGTTCCCTGTGTTTTTTGAGGTTTCTATATTTTGCCAGTGGGTGGTTTGCTTCTTCCCAGAGATCTGAGGTCCTCATTGTATCTACAAGAGATACATCTCCCCAACTAGAGCCACTGTTAGTCCATTTTTCATTGATAGCAAAATCTTATGAAAATGGCCTCTTCCCTGCAAATGTTTTTGTAAAAGTGTCCTGCCTTGTGTTCTTCATGTTGTCACCTAGCTCCAATCCAAATTGCATCTCCTGAATTGTAAAATCCAGAAAGTTATTCAAGTTCTAAGGTTTGCGGGAAACAAATTTTAGAATCTGCCACAGTGTCGAAAACCCACAGTATTTTTGAAAATCCGTGATGTTTTCAGTCTATGTGAAAACCTTCGTTGTTTACAACCTTATGTCTTCCCACTTTTGTGCACTTGTATTCTGGCATCGAAAACTCTATGTGTTTTCAGTCTTTCGCTGTGTCAAAAACTTTTTGTGTTTTCAACCTCACAGTTTCCTATTTGCTGGTGTTCCCTAACTCCGCAAGTGTGATGGATGGTGGGAACAAGTCTGCAGGCTCTTCCTGATTTGTTGTCGCATGGCCACATGTTAGACCTTTCTGACATGCAATCATGCGACCGCTTGCCACCTGTCCGCGTGGGTCCCAGTTCTTCTCAGTTGCCAGGTGTGGTTAAAGATCGGACAAGATCTCTGGCTATCGCTTGTTCGCATGGAAAAGTTGCACGAGGTTTATTTATTATGAAGTTGCGATTGATTACCACCTATCCTGTGGACCTGAGTCTTCAAAGGTTTTAAATTCATTGGTTGTCACATGATCGCATGTCAAAAATTTCTGACATGCGACCATGCGACCGGTTCCTTCCTTGCGTGTGGGGCCCGTTGGTGGGATGACAGTGGTCCCGGAGGTGGTGATATGGTAGCCTGGGGTTGGCTGTCACATGATCGCATGTCAAAGTTTTCTGACATGCGATCATGTGATCGGTTGACACATGTCTCTGGGGCCTGGTGGTAGGTTGTAATGTGGCATCCGCGGTGGTAAGGTGGCGAGTTTCTATTGGGTGCCACATGGTATTGCGGTGGTGGTCATGTTTGGAAGAAAGGGGGCGTGGGGCTAGCGCTCTTGGTGGCATGGGCACTTTTCACTGGCTAGTGAGTGATAATGTGGTGGTCTTATGGCCTTGTCGCATGTTCACAAGGGCAATTTCTAGGGCTTGCGATCATGCAATAAACCCCTTGGTGTTAACTTTATGCGGTGTGGCGGTGACGGAGGTAGAGGTCTGCGGGTTGTCGCATGTTTGCATAGACCATTTCCTGGCTATGCGATCATGCGACTGGTTGACACGTGTTCCTGAGCCCATGGTAGGTGGTGACGTGCTGAGTTCTAGTTGGTTGCCGGTGTACCCGGTGGTAGGGGGTTTTCAGTGGGGCCCGTGTTTGCAATGCCTGAGTGTGTTTGACATTTGGTGGTGATTGCTGGCGGTTAGTCGCATGTTTGCATAGCCTTTTTCAAGGTTATGCGATCATGCGACTAACATTTTGTGTTAGCAGCGGCATGGGTTATGCAGAGGTAAAGGTTTGCGGGTTGTCATGGTTGCGAGGTTGTGAGGGTGATATGGCCGAATACTTTTCAGTGGGGTTTGTGACTGTTGACCGTGGCTAGGACATTGCAGTCAAATGATCGCAAGGGTGAGTTTGATGCCTTGCGATCATGCGACCAAGCACAAATGTAACCGAGATTTTGTTGCGGTTAATCTTGTTGATGCCTGGGAAAGGAATGAAGATCTAAGGTGCTGATATAAAGTTGGCCGAGATTTAATTTTAGACCGCCGATTTACTTCTGGCACCATGAATGTGACCGTTTAACTTGCAGAGAGTTCTTGCAACAAGAGGTAACAAAATTGATGGTTTCAGCAGCCTGATTTGATTTGTTTGGTGGTGCCAATTGATTGCGGTGTGGTCAAGGGTGTTTCATGATCATTTGTAGGGATTTGTACTGTATGGTGATTGACAGATTTTGTTGCTCGAAGCTTTTTGCAGGTGGTGATTTGATTGATATTCATGGCAATTCTTGGTTTTCTATCCTGATCTCAATGATGCTCGTGATTGCAGATCTGCCTGAGATTTGTTTTCTCTAGGTTTCCTTTGTTTCCTACCCCTGCATTGAATTTTGATAAAATTTTGATTGGTGTGGTGGGTGAAAACCTATGCCCTAGCTGTCCGTAGCTTGTTGCAACCTTTTTTGGGTTTCCAAGGCAGCTAGTGGTATAAATGTTTGAAGTTTTGACTATGTAATGGTTCTGAATTTCTTCAATTCCAGTGGTTCCAATTTCCTTGAGGGTTTTGGCTCCATGCTGAAGGATCCTTTTCCTGTAGATTTTTCTCTTCTTCTTTTCATATAGAGTGTTCTTCTTTCTCTTGTTGGTTCTAAGAACACAATGCATATTGTAAGTGACTTGTCTTATGTATGAGAAGTTAATATACACTTACTATTATCAAGCTATCTCCATTTAAATTTTGAACTCATTAGTCATGCATCAAGGATGTCTGGTTTTTCTACCTTGCATTGCTTAAGAGCTTGTGGGTGGAGTTGTCTTTGAAGAGATAATTGGTTCAGGGTTAGTATTCATGTATGTATGAGCTGAAATATCAAGGATAGGTCATGCTTGTCTTTCAGTGGATGCTGGTTAATGTATTGTCTATTCATAGGTCTCTTCTAAGGGGAGGGTCAAAATCTTTTGATGGGTAATAACATATTTGAATGCACAGGTGGGAACTAAGTTGAGGTTTGGTCATGGTGTGTGATTGATGTCAGGAATCGACACATTGAATATATGTTGTTTCTTATTTCATAGCTATCATCTCCAATAGGGTATTTGACTCTGTGGCCCATTGGATAAGGCACTGGTCTATGAAAGACTTAGGGTATCTCAGGGGCCTTTCCCTTTCTTATTGTTAGGATAGGTCTCTAGGTTTCAATCTCATTCCATGCAAGTAGGGCTATTGCATGAGATTTCTATCATTAGGGTACAAGATACCTATAGGAGATTGATTTCTATTCCACATTAATCTATCTGCAGACCTTTGGTTTGTCATGAGGTGTCATGAGTGTGCAGATAAGGCAATACCCGCCTGAGTGATTGTGGAGCTCAAAGAAGAAGGAGGATGTTCTCTATCCTCATCAATTGGACTATTTCCTTGTCAAACTTGAGTGTCTAACCAAGATCTAAGCCCAACTATTTGATTCAAGTTTGGTCCTGCAAGGAAAAGATCCAACAAGATGGCGACTCCGCTAGGGAGAGTCTAGAATAGAGTCAAAAATAAAAATAAAGCATTTGCAAAATTTTCTCACCTAGTTATGAGTGGCGGATCTGATATCTTTGTTTGATTAGTGCACTCCTTGATAAACAATGTATAAATCCTGGTTAAGTTTTGGTTGACTGAAAGAAGAAACACAAAGATAAGTGAAACATTTTTCCTCTGCAAGGAGGTGGTGACTCTAAAAGAAAAGAACTTGATGGAGCTGCATGGTGAGCTCTAGATCTACCTTGCTTTCTAGTCAACAGGTTTCAAGCTGCAAAACTTTCAGGTATTCTTTTGTTGAAAATATATCCCTATCAAGTGTTAAGCACTGCATAAAGGGATGAGTGTTTGTGGGCAGTTCCTCATGGAGGAATATAGGCCCGTTTGTTTTGATGGCATGTAAGGTGCCCCTAATGAGTTCTCTACTGAGGATGGGAAGTACTTGCCAAGATTCATGGCTGGTGGATCTATTTCTGCAAGCCAGCGTGATGATGTTATCATGGGTATTTTTGGAGATATGGATGTTGAACATGAAGATATTTCCATGAGGTTATTTGTGCACATATTTTTTGATGGTGCAAGGAAGTGGTTCTTGTCCTTGCCCTCATGTTCAATCCCTTCTTGGGATGTGTTGAGAGCTAAGTTTGTTGAGCATTTTGATAAAGTTGCTGCTCTCAAGAAGGAATTAGCGAGGTTGAAAATGGTGAAGTGGCAGTTAGTAGAGGACATAAGATTGCTAAGACTGGTGGCTGCTGATGATGTTCATGAGGAGGCCAGTGTTTCTGATGTTGATTCTCACTATGTAGAGAGTGTTGACTATGAAGCTAATTCTGAGATCAGTGCATATGAGGATGTTGAAGATGAATCAAAGTATGACAATATTTCCTTTTTTGCTACAGATTTTTCTTCTTGTCAACTTGAGAGGGTAGTCTTCTTGTCCCGGTTTGATGATGTTTTGTGTGAGAGGCAAGAATATGATTATGATGCAGATGGAGATTCCTGCATTGATTTCTTCACACAAGATGATCAAAGGCCATAAATGTGTATCCTTATTTCTCATGAGGATGATATTTGCAGCACTAGGGGTGAGGCTGAGGAAAATGATATCAAGGCCCAAAGTCCATTGAGCAGTGAAAGGATTTCAGCACTCTTGGCTGAAAATTTTTAGAATTATGCCTCTGCTTTGGATTTTGATTTGCAGCTCCCCTATGATGTATCATTTGACACAGATAATGAGGCCAGTGTTCAAAGTGATAGTGATGATTCTTGTTCATCAAAGTTCTCCTCATGTGGTTACCCTATAGAAGAAGAGGTAGAAGGACATGACAGTGTGTTTTCCTATCATCAAGATTGCAGTGATGAACAAGTCTATTGTTCAAGTCCTTTTCCTTCTCTTGCAAAGTATGATACTGAGTGTGACAGTGTTGAGGACCTAGTCTTCAATAGTTGGGACATAAATTATTTTGGTGAAAATGATGATGCAGTGTTCCCCTGTCACAGAAGCTTTAAAGAAGACCTTCACTTGGTTTATGATCCAATTCATGAAGACATCATTGAAGAACCAAGTTGCTTAGTGGCTGAAGTAATGTATGAAGGTAAATTAGAGGATCCAAGTCCTCAACCAAGTACTTTTATAGTAATGCATGATGATCAGTATGTTTGATTTCTTGATGCATTACTAGATGATATTTTTACTTCCAGTCAGCAGGGAGAAGTAAGTGATGTTCCTTACTTCTTAGAATATGAATATGAATATGGTGGTTGTGACTGAAAAGACATGGGTAGTTATCATTATAGTTTCATTTTTTAGCCTATGAAAATTCACATATGTTGGCAGTAAGACGGTCAAGATAATTTCAAGTGTTTGGCCACATATGTAGATGAAAACCAGATTTTTGATGCAGGAGGGTCTATGATTTTCTTTTGGTGGCCTGGGGCCATCAAGTAAAGTTGTAAATACTATAAATCTTTGTATAGTTCTTTCCCTTTTTTGTTGTGTGTTTCTTTCCTGGCCTGTTCCCTGTGTTTTTTGAGGTCTCTGTGTTTTTCCAGTGGGTGGTCTGCTTCTTCCCAGAGATCTAAGGTCCTCATTGTATTTGCAAGAGATACATGTCCCCAACTAGAGCCACTGTTAGTCCATTTTCTAGTCATAGCAAAATCCAATGAAAATGGCCTCTTCCCTGCAAATGTTTTTGTAAAAGTGTCTTGCCTTGTGTTCTTCATGTTGTCACCTACCTCTAATCTAAATCGCATCTTCTGAATTGCAAAATCCAAAAAATTATTCAAGTTCTAAGGTCTGCGGGAAATAAATTTTAGAATCTGCCACAGTGTCGAAAACCCACAGTATTTTTGAAAATCCATGATGTTTTCGATCTGTGTGAAAACCTTCATTGTTTTCAACCTTATGTCTTCCCACTTTTATGCACTTGTCTTCTGGCATAAAAAACTCTATGTGTTTTCAGTCTTTCACTGTGTCGAAAACTTTGTTTATTTTCGACCTCACAGTTTCCTATTTGCTGGCGTTCCCTAACTCCGCAAGTGCGATGGATGGTGGGTCCAAGTCTGCGAGCTCTTCCTGATTTGTTGTTGCATGGCCGCATGTCAGACCTTTCTAACATGCGATCATGTGACCGCTTGCCACCTGTCTTCGTGGGTCCCAGTTCTTCTCAGTTGCCAGGTGTGGTTAAAGCTCTGACAAGATCTCTGGCTGTCGCTTGTTCGCATGGAAAAGTTGCACGAGGTTTATTTCTTACGAAGTTGCGACCGATTGCCACCTGTCCTGTGGACCCAAGTATTCAAAGGTTTTAAATTCATTGGTTGTCACATTATCGTGTGTCAGAAATTTGTAACATGTGACCATGCGATGGGTTCCTTCCTTGTGCGTGGGGCCGGTTGGTGGGATGGCAGTGGTCCCAGAGGTGGTGATGTAGCAGCCTAGGGTTGGCTGTTGCATGATCACATGTCAGAGTTTTTAACATGCGATCATGTAACCAGTTGACATGTGTCCTTGGGGCCCAGTGGTAGGTGGTAATGTGATGTCTGCGGTGGTAAGGTGGCAAGTTTCTATTGGGTGCCACGTGGTACTGCGGTCGTGGTCATGTCTGGAAGAAAGGGGGCGTGGGGCCAGCACTCTTGGTGGTGTGGGCACTTTTCATTGGTTGAAGAGTGATAATGTGGTGGTCTTATGGCCTTGTCGCATGTTCATAAGGGCCATTTCCATGGCTTACAATCATGCAACAAAACCCTTGGTGTTAAGTTTATGTGGCGTGGTGGTGACGGAGGTAAAGGTCTACGGGTTGTCACATGTTTGCATAGCCCATTTCCTAGCTATGCGATCATGTGACTGGTTGACATGTGTTTTTGAGCCCATGGCAGGTGGTGACATGCTGAGTTTCAGTTGGTTGCCAATTTATCCAGTGGCAAGGGGTTTACGGTGGGGCCCATGTTTGCAGTGCCCGAGCGTGTTTGACATTCGGTGGTGATTGCTGGCAGTTAGTTGCATGTTTGCATAGCCTTTTTCAAGGCTATGCGATCATGCGACTAATGTTTTGTGTTAGCAGTGGCAACAGTTATGTGGAGGTAAAGGTTTGCGGGTTGTCGCAGTTGCAGGGTTGTGAGGGTGATATGGCCAAAGACTTTTCGGTGGGGTTTGTGACTGATGACCACAGCTAGGAGATTGTGGTCGCATGATCGCAAGGGTGAGTTTGATGCCTTGCGATCATGCGACCAAGCACAAATGTAATCGAGATTTTTTTGTGGTTAATCTTGACGATGCCTGGGAAAGGGATGAAGATCTATGGTGCTGATATAAAGTTGGTTGAGATTTAATTTTAGATCGCCGATTTACTTCTGGCGCCATGAATGTGACCGTTTAACTTGCAGAGAGTTCTTGCGACAAGAGGCAACAAAATTGATGGTTTCAGCAGCCTAATTTGATTTTTTTGGTGGCGCTACTTGATTGCGGTGTGGTCTAGGGTGTTCCATGATCATTTGTAGGGATTTGTACCTTATGGTGATGGACAGATTTTATTGCTCGGAGCTTTTTACAGGTGGTGATTTGACTGATTTTCATGGCAATTCTTAGTTTTCTATCCTGATCTCAATGATGCTCATAATTGCAGATCTACCTGAGATTTGTTTTCTCCAGGTTGCCTGTGTTTCTTAACCCTGCATTGAATTCTGATGAAATTTTGATTGGTGTGGTGGGTGAAAACCTATGCCCTAGCTGTCCGTAGCTTGTTGCAACCTAATTTAGGTTTCCAAGGTAGCTAGTGGTATAAATATTTGAAGTTTTGACTGTGTAATGGTTCTAAATTTTGTCAGTTCCAGTGGTTCCAATTTCTTTGACAATTTTGGCTCCATGCTGAAGGATCCTTTTCTTGTAGATTTTTCTCTTCTTCTTTTCATATAGAGTGTTCTTCTTTCTCTTGTTGGTTTTAAGAACACAATACATATTGTGAGTGACTTGTCTTATGTATGAGAAGTTAATATACTCTTACTGTTGTCAAGCTATCTCCATTTGAATTCTGAACTCATTAGTCATGCATCAAGGATGTCTAGTTTTTCTACCTTGCATTGCTTAAGAGCTTGTGGGTGGAGTTCTCTTCACAGAGATAACTGGTTCAGGGTTAGTATTCATGTATGTATGAGCTAAAATATCAAGGATAGGTCATGCTTGTCTTTTAGTGGATGCTGGTTAATGTATTGTCTATTCATAGGTTCTTCTAAGGGGAGGGTCAAAATCTTTTGATGGGTAATAACATATTTGAATGCACAGGTGGGAACTAAGTTGAGGTTTGGTCATGGTGTGTGATTGATGTCAGGCATCGACACATTGAATATATGTTGTTTCTTATTTCATAGCTGTCATGTGCAATAGGGTATTTGACTCTGTGGTCCATTGGATAAGGCATTGGTCTATGAAAGACTTAGGGTATCTCAGGGGTCCCTTCAAACTCATTTTAAAATCATTTCCCTTCAGCTCCACCCTTTCCCTTTCTTGTTGTTAGGATAGGTCTCTAGCTTTCAATCTCATTCCATGAAAGTAGGGCTATTGGATGAGATTTTCTATCATTAGGGTACAAGATACCTATAGGAGATTGATTGCTATTCCACATTAATCTATCTGCAGGCCTTTGGTTTGTCATGAGGTGTCATGAGTGTGCAGATAAGGCAATACCTGCCTAAGTGATTGTGGAGCTCAAAGAAGAAGGAGGATGTTCTCTATCCTCATCAATTGGACTATTTCCTCTTCAAACTTGAGTGTCTAGCCGAGATCTAAGCCCAACTATTTGATTCAAGTTTGGTCCTTGAAGGAAAAGATCCAACAGGTTGTTTATAGGATAAGACTACATGAAATGTCATCTCCAAGTTTTTGCATTTGTGCTAAGATAGCCAGGGGACATGAGGAAGGGAAATGACCTAGGAGGGATAGGGGCTATGATGCGCTAGCCTAAAATAGAGGAAAAAACTCAAATTTTTGGAAGAAATGACTGATATGATTGTGATTGGGTGCAAGCGATATGTTTCTCCATTTAGATCATAGGAGGCATATCTAGAGATGATGGAGTTGGTTGAGAGGCTTACAGATGTAGAGTGGGCTCATGTATGATTTTGTGGGATTGAAAACATCCACAAGTGGGCTCTCTCATGAGTGCATACTACTCATATGAAAGCCCTGGTGGAGAGGTGGCATAGCCACACATCTAGTTTCCATTTTCCCATAATACAGGCCACCATTACACTTTATGATGTATGGTGGATCTATAGAGTTCCTATATGGGGACTCATCCTAGAGTATATTTAGGAGGGCGTTGAGCCCTATATGGAGGCCAAATTCAATTGGGACATGGGTTAGATTCGTACCTCAAGACAATAGATTCCATGGAGGGTTATGATGGTAGAGCGACTGCACCTTTCACGATTGGTGCTTTATTTAGTTGGGTTGATTGGGGGCCGTATGATGCCTAATCATGCTAGCAGAGGTTTCTCGATTGGCTGGGCTTATGTCCTTATCACCATGTTGTAGGATAGATGAGAGCTATACTATTGGAGTTATACCATTTTCACATAGTTGTATTATAACTTGTATATGTGTGCCTACCGCACACAAGTAGGACATTAGGGCTAGATGTTACATTGCTCCTTGTATGGTCATGGGAGCATATAGCAGTGATGAGGTCAATGCAACACCAAGAGACCTATCAGTTGCATGAGCCATTTTATTTTAGGTACAAACCACCTATTAGATACACTTTGACAAAGTCAATTAGGTTCTAGAAGTGGTTTATAGATGACATGGTCAATTTTTATTAGACACCTTTCCATGATTGTGAGTGCTGGGGTCATCAGGATTCAACCCAGTAGGATTATAGAGAGGATGATTGAGATGATTTATGGTACCTCTGATATGTATAGACTGATTTTTGGTTGATCAATCAAACAACATACATGATAACTCAATATATATTCTTGAGGGTTCAGTGATAGTTTGGCCTTGTATAGGATGTTGTACCAGATAGGTTCCCTCATCTAGTGATGACACAGAAGGTGTGGACATTATGGGGACATGGAGTCACTATTCAAATTTCTAGACAATCATGGTTAGGTATGGTACCTGTTGCATGGGTGTGGGGATACGACAAGGATGGAGATTCTGGGGTGACACCAACATATGCACAGTGCTGGGTATTAGAAACACCAGTGCGGCTCACAATTATAGGGAAGGTACAAGATAGGGAGAGGCCCCAATCAAAGGGATTAGGATGGTGTCGAGGGAGATGGGGATGGAGGGGGTTACATGGAGATGATGGAGGGGATGAGTAGGGACATCAGGTGCGTTAGTGGGTGGTACAAGTATAGGGACCAACACAGGGAGGCTAGAAAGCTCAGGGAGAGGTATTGGGGTAGGATGCCCCATCACAGGTAGTACCATAGTAGCCATAATAGCCACATGGTCCACGAAAACCATAGGGACCATAGGAACCTAGGAGGATTGTGACATAGTACTGGCTGAGAAGGCCAGTTTGGATACAAAGGTGGCTCGACTATATGGCTCATTATAGGTAGAGACAAATCAATCCTAGAGTCTACAAGAAGAGGTGATGCATTTAAAGGTTGTAATATAGGTAAAGAGATCCCACATAGCTTGATCCCAGAGTCTACATGCCAGTAGAATTTGATATAGGCCCATGTGGAAGGAGGAGAATTCATGATTATAAAGACTCATACAAGGGCAGTAGAGACACAAACTCAACTAGATACATTACAGAGGTAGGTTGATACATTGAAAAATGAGAGGGACATGTGGAAGTAGAGGTTAGAGAGGTATAGGTGGAGAGGGAGCTAGTCATATAGGAGGTGACAATTCTCAGTATGGCATTAGGTGATGTAGGAGTCCATTGTTGTACAAAGATGGGAGATGAGAGCTATCAGAGAGGCAGATTACTAAAAAAAGCTATATTTTGATGTGGTGCCACTTGAGAAGAGGGAATTTGAGTTTACCAATAGAGAGAGATCCTTCTCTACAAGATCTAGAGGGGGGTCAAGGGTTTGGTTGGATTACCACCGAAACCACCACACATGCATGGGGCTAGAAAAGAAGGGGGAGAAAGGATATACTCCCAGGGGGCCACTTGAGAGTCTCATAGATTTTGATTGATACATAAATTTTGTACTTATGATATTATGATGATGAGATTTACATGTACAATGAAACTTGTGTGCATTTTGATGTGTATTTTTGATGTATCTCTCAAATGCACTCGTATGAAAGTTTATGACATTATGATGGACTATGATGGATACTTTATGGAAATTTTTATGATATATATGCATGATAATTTGATGTTCGTATATGAGTTTTATTTGATGTGATATGTGTGCATGATGCCATTTATATGATATGATTATGTGAAGGATGGTTGTGATTATGTGAGAATTTATGATCTGATGGTCTAACATATTTATGATGCAGGGACTATGTGGAGTATGTGTTATGTGATGTTATGATGTTGTGATGTACTTGTATGATGTAGATGTTATTGAGTAATTAATAATGATAGTGTGTTATCTATATATTTGATATGAAATGTATAATTAATGAATAATAATTAATGTTATGAAAGTGGAATAAATAATAAATGAACCTATGTGATTAATGATTAATGATTAATGAATAATGCTAATGTGTTAATGAATAATGATAGATAAATGGATAATAAATGAACCTAAAGATAGTAACAAGGTGGCAAATAATGAACCTAATGCACACTAATATGACTGTTATAAAAAAATTGAAGTCAACACTTGAAATTATTAATAACAGTGATGTATGGTGAATGCAATGAATTATGAATTGTTACATAGAATTTAAAGTCAATAATTAAAATCATAAGTAACAATTGATGCAACCTAAATGATGTATCTAATAAATGTAAATTACATAGTCAATACTTGTAAATAAATGCAACAAAATGCAATGGAGTGGAACGAAATTAACTAAATGCAATTTCTAAATGAGACTCTATTTTTGTGCGTACCAAACATAGCTGATAGGATTAGTTAGCCCACTAGGAGGGGGAAAATAAATAGAACCCTTGTATCAAGTAAAATGCATAAAGAACCCTAACTACATGCATCCTAACTACATGATTTAAGTGGGATTACTTGTGTTTATGTCGAAGAGAACACCCTATTTTGATTTTGCAAAAAGAGGTATGCATCATGTGGTATAAAAGCACAAATGACATTGTTCTTTTGCGTGGACTAGATTCTCAGACACAATAGATAACTTTAGGAACATAGATGTATATTTCCTAGTCATGAGAGAGCCAATAACATATACTTATTGGAGAGGTTTGCACACACCTAAGTTCTTTTGAGTGTGCTAACCTATTTCCCCTAGTAAGATATGCATAACCATAACTAGAAACTAATAAGAATGCACTAAAGTATCAACAAGTATATCATACTGCAAAAACATGCATCAATTTACACCATTCACAACAGACCAGGATATGAAAGATCGAGGCCTCCTTGAGTAGGTTTGGATTGATACACAAAAGATAAAACCAAAAAGAAGGCCTCATGATTACGAAGTCATTCGGTCCACAGTTCTTGCCATGAACAATTTTGTGATGGTGTTTCTGATAAGTTGACTTAGGAAGGAAGCATCTTGCAGGGAAAAGATTGATTGTTTTTTCAAATGTGGGTATTCTCTAGCAATAGCTGTGAAAGGAATGATGACTCAAAAATTTATTCTTTAGTGTTGAGTTTGTTAAGCACCCATGCAGTCACTGTATTTGAGAAAAGATCAGTTTGATGGGGTTAAGTTTAGTGTCATAAGATCGATGGGGGGTCTTTATCATGGGAGCATGATGGAGTGATTGCCTCATAGGCTAGAGGTCTTTTTTTAAAAGGAAGTGATGCATAAATGGGTGAATTAGAAAGGAATCCTGCACAAACATGGAACTTGTGGAGGGATCTGGAAGTGAACGAGTAATCTTGATAGATAATGGATCTGAGTTTTTGACACATGGCTCTTGAGATAGGTTTTCACCATGGTACTTGTCCAAAGCACTTGATTACAAGGTTTCATTATTGGATGATTTATTTCTCTTTACAATTTTCTTTTTGATATCATTAAGGTGCTTGTTTGCCAAGTTTTCACCAAAGTGATGATTTTTTTTTCAAAAACTTTTTTAGCTTTTTATACTTTTCTTCAGGAACTTTTTTGCACTATTTTCAGATTTTTTGATTTTTGATTTTTTTAAGGTTTTTGCTGATTTTATTAATTTTAGGATTTTGCTCATTTTTTTATTTTTAGGATTTTGCTAACTTTCTGTACAAGAATTTTTCTAGAAGTTCACACATACCAGCACTTGAGATGCTAAATATTTATAGGACCAGGGAGTAGGTCTCCCTCTAAAGTAGAAATCTGATAGGCTCTAGAACTAAATTTAGCTATAATGATAAATGGTCCAAGTCAGTTAGGCTTGAACTTTCCTTTCTTGTCTCAATTCTGGAGGTTCTTCGTATTGTGTTACAAGACTAGATCTCCAACCTCAAATTCATGAGGCTTGACCTTATGAAACTTCAGGCATAAGAGATTTTGATACATGCAAAGGTGGTTTAGAGCACTGAGGCACCCCTCATTGACGATCTGCAACTCTTGTAGGTAGACAACTTGGTATTCTTCTTTGGACATCAGATTCTTTAAGGATATTTTGAGCAAAGGGAGCTCGATTTAAATGGGAAGGACAACCTCAATACCAAAAATAAGGGCAAATGGAGTGGCTCCTATGGAAGTATAGATGGAGCTTTTCCAGAGGGTGGGAGTGAGCTGAAGGTGCTAGTCACGACCAATTTCATCAAATGTCTTTTTAAGGATTTTCAAGATATTTATATTTGCAGCCTTAGCTTGACCATTTCCCTGGGGGAAGTATTTGGAGCAGAAATGTTGGGTGATTCCAAACTTCTTACATAGGGTAGGGACCTCCTTTTTCTTGAAAGGGGATCCATTATCAGTTAAGATGCCTTGGGGAATACTGTAGTGACAAATGATGTAGTTTAGGATAAACTTTGAAATATTCTTTTCTTTTGTGTAATTAAGAGGAATATCCTCAACCCACTTTGTGAAATATTCAATGACGGAAATAATATATTTGTGACCATTCAAAGAATTTGGATAAATCTGGACAATAAGGTCAAAACCCCATTGAGAGAAGGGCCAAGGTGTGAAGGTAGGTTGAAGGGCTTGATTGGAGCATGTATCAAATTACCATGTTTTTGATAGGGGATGCAACACTTCACAAAATGATATGCATCTTGTTCCATGGTTGGCCAATAATAGCCTATTCTTATAAGCTTCTTCATAGAAGTGAGTCCACTAGAATGGGCCCCATAGATTCCTTGGTGTACCTCTTCCAATGCTATTTTGGCTTCCTTTGAATCAAGATATCGGAGGAGGGTTCCATCAAAGTACTTTCAAAAAATGTTATTTCCAAGGATAGTGTAATGAGAAGTGTGATAGATGAATTTTTACGTTGATTGAGAAAAAGGGTGATGGGGATGGTCTTATGTTGTTGATAGGTGTGAATCTTAGAGTACCAGGTGGATTTAGGACCAAAAATCCCACATACTAGCTCATACTTTAGTTGTTAATAGGAAGGAACAAAGACATTCTCAACAATAAACACACAATTAGGACTATGATCTAGCATCATGATCAAGGAGCCAATGGTGGCCATTGAATCCACTACTTTATTGTTGGACCGTGGAATTTTTTGAAAGACCAAACTAAATTTTTTTTTAAGATCTACTATTATGCGATAGGGAAGTATCTTTTCATCTCTAGTATGTTACTCATTTTTCACTTGTTTGATGACCAACTGGAAGTCACCAAAGATAAGCAAGCTTTTGATTTTCCAACAAATATCCTAATGAAGTCCTATCACCAAGAAATTATACTCTGCAATATTGTTTCTACAAGAAAATGAGAGTTTGTAAGATTTTGAAATGTGGCATCCTTGAGGTGTAAAAAATAATATTCCTACCCCACATCCTTTCTGTGTGATAGATCCATCAAAATAGAGCTTCCACTATGTAATAGATTAGATAGTCATTGTGGATTTATTTGGAAAATATGTGATAATGGGATGACCTCCTGGGAGAGGAGATTTTGCAAGTTGATCTACTATAACTTGTCCCTTGATATCCTTGTAGTCTGTATAGACAATGTTTAATTCACCTAAGATCATAACCCACTTAGCGGTGCAACCACTGAGTGCATCCTCAAATAGTAGATACTTTAGGGGATCTACCTTGGCAATGAGATGGGTTGTATGATTGAGCATGTAATCATGTAGTTTCTATGTATAGAAAAATACAAACAAATAGTCTCTCTCAATAGAGGAATAGTTCAACTCATAACCAACAAATGTTCTGCTAAAATAGTAAATATCCCGTTCCTTTCCATTATCATCTAGTTGTGCTATGAGGGAACTTAGTACAAATTTAGTGGTTGAAATATACAAGATAAAAGGTTGTCTTGGGATCGGTGGGACCAAAACTGGTGGATTTGCTACACATTTATTTAATTTTCCAAAAGCCCTCTAATAAGACAATCTAAAAGAAACTTGATGTCTTTTCATAGGAGATGTGAGAAAGAATGGACCTTATCCGCAAGATGTGGAAAAAATCTTCTAATGGACTATAATCTTCCTTACAAGAAATAGAGATGTTTTAGTGTAGTGGGAGAAGGCATATCCAAGATAGCTTTCAATTTCTTGGGGTCTACCTTGATACCTCTTTTGGACATAATGTAACTGAGTAGTTTCCCCGATTGCACAGCAAAGACACTTATTAGGATTCAGCCATACCATGTACTTCTCCAATCTTTCAAAGATTATGGTAAGGATGGAAATATGTGATTCTTGTGTCTTGGATTTTCCTAAGATATCATCTACATAGTCTTACATGATTACATGAAGAAGACCATGAAATATTGTTGTCATTGCATATTGATATGTGGCACCAACATTTTTAAGGCCAAAAGGCATGACCTAGTAACAAAATGTACCCCAAGGGGTAGTAAATGTCATTTTGTGTTGATTTTATGATGCAATTATGATTTGATTATATCTTGAAAATGCATCCATGAGGGATAAAATTTCATTCCTAGCAGTCAAATCCACTATAATGTCTATGTTTGGGAGCGGAAAATCATTCTTGGTGCATGTGAAATTAAGATCTCAAAAATTTGAACATATGTGGATGCCCCCAATAGATTTACCTACTGGTAGAATATTAGAAACCCATTTAGGATAGTCAATTGGATGGATGAACTTAGCATCTAACATCTTCAACAATTCTTCTTTCACCAAGAGTGCAACTTGAGGGTGCATCTTGCATAATTTTTGCTTCACTAGTTTTTCTTTATAATCAACTGGAAGGTGGTGTACAACAAGGTCTATGTCTAGTCCAGGAATGTCCTTATAAGTCTATGAAAAATTGATTTGGCTTTTGAGAAGGAACTCAGTCATATCTTTTCATTCTTGTTCATTCAGGCTAGTTGCAATGTAGGTGATCTTAGGATTCTTAGTGTTACCCAGATTTAATTCAATGGTTTTGTTGATCAAGATAGAAGACTTTTCATGTGGTAGTGTCATGAATGGAAATTAAACTTATCCCTCTTTTGGAACCTCAAGGAGGTTTTCACCAGAAGATGTATCCTTTATTTTCTCTTTTTCTTCATTCAAGAGCACCCTAGATGGGTTTTCACTAGAGGATGTTTTTACAATTTTTTTGATTTTGATTTTGTTTTTCACTTTTGTGATTGAGATAATTAACTTGGATATCTAAGTAGGATTGATTATTTTATTATATCTCATGCTTGTAATCTTGGAGATCGCGTAGTCCACATAGGGCCAAAACTTCCTCATTTATTTTACAAATATTTAAAGCTGGTGGTAAGTATTCTAGGTCCTAGTCTATCATATCAGGGTTAACAAGGAAAAGGTCAGGGGTGACAAGGTCAATGATGATTATGGTTTAGAAATAGTTATCAAGATAATCTTCTATGTATTGGAAAGGCACTTCAAATAATTCCTCCTCCTCGGTATAGGAATCAGTTTCCACCAAACAATAGTCATCAGTAAAGGTTACCTTGGGTCTAAGGGTGCCCAATCCCTTTCCTTGAGGATATCTTGTCGCTTCAAGGGGCTTCCTTATTTAATTTTCATTTTCACCAAGGACAGTACTATGATATCCCATGCTCTCAACAATGGGAGGAGCCTTGATATATTTACCTTAAGGAATATTCACAAGATCATCTTTTCCATCTTTATAGAGACATTCAAGGATGTTAGACTCCATATGTTCATCTTCAAGAGAACCCCAATGCTCAAAGGTTATTTTCTTGCAATGCATAGTATCCTTATCTTTCTTGGGAAAGAGTTGGGAAGGTTTGCCATAAGATCATGGGGAAAGTCACAGTTGTCCAATGCATAAGGCATTTTAAAACTTATACTCTCCCATGTCAGTGTCCGTGAATGTAACCCTTTTCACTATGTCAAGAGTTTTGAATTCATCAACCTTCTCTTTTCCTTTGTCCATTTCTAGATTAGTCTTAGATGGTTCATTTATAGAAGGCTTGCTTGATTTTGTTGTGGAATCATTTGGAACAATCTTTGAAAACTCACTCAGAGGAATTTTTTTTGTTTGAGCACCTTATACACTTTTACAATATGTAAATAGTTTGGGATCTCCAAGAATAGTGACTTCCCTCCCTTGATGAGGTAATTTTAGGCACTGATGATGGGCTACTAGGGTCTACCAAGAAATATATTGTAAGGTAAATCCAAGTCGAGGACATGGAATTCTATTTCAATCAAAGTGGGCCCAACTTGAAGAGGGAGCATAAGCATCCCCTTTGATTATCTCTCTCTTTCATCATAGGCCTTTATTGTGATTCTATTTGTGACATCTAGGATATCTTCAGGGATTCCCAAGAAATAAATAATTTTTTAATGTACATAGAATCAAACCAGATCCATTATCTATGAGGAATTTTCATTGGATTAGGACTTCAATGTGGAGTGAAATGTTATGATGGGTGATTGGAACACAATAATATTTTTCTATGAAGATGAGGTGTTGTTGGGCTGTAAGATTTCTGATTATAACTATAAATTGAGACACATTGATATTTTTAGGAACATGAGACTCTATAAGAGAAGTCTCAAGGATGTCTTTATGTAAAGGTGAGGTACTAAGAAGCTCAATAATACATATTTTTGTAGGAGTCTTCCCTAATTGCAAAAGGATGTCATAGCGAGATAAAGGTCTAGTAGAAGTGGATGGCGTAGCTAGTAAATTTTGAGCTAGTGGGTGGCGTAGCTGTTAACATGAGTATCAATTGCTTCAATGTGGCTACATAGTGAATAAAAACCAAAAACACCATTGGCATCTATCTTTCCATACAATGCATCAAAACCTGTGATATGGTGGGTGGTCTAGTCATACAAGATTGTATTAGATGTTGAGGTTTTGTTGATATTATTGTTGTGATCAGGGAAGGGTTTTTCATAGATCTTTATCTTTTCATTTGTAGATGGGTTTCCTTCAACTTCAATTTTTCTATCATCTATGAGATCTTGGATAAAGTGCTTATGTTTCATGCATTTCTTAGTGTCACACCCTTGGATGTGATGATAATCAAAATACTCATTTTATTTGTAGCAATGTGGCTTAGGTTGATTGTCATCAAAGGGTCCTGTGTTTGGAAATACCATCATGTTTTGATCTATGAGTCTTTTGAAAATGATGTTCAAAGGTTCTTGAAGTGCAATGAACCAAAGTTTGTAATCATTGCTTCGATTATAGTTATTGCTACCATTATTATTAATGTCATTGTTATTATTGTTGTTATTATGTGGAAAAAGGTAGGAATGATAGCGTGATTGTTGTTGATTGTTCTATTGTTGACTTTTTTTGTTATTCCAATTTCTATTTCTATTTTTGTTATTTTGGTTGCAATTCTAGTTGTTGTTATAGTGATTGTGATTCCCTTGATTACTCTTTGTACCTTGGACAACTTGAACATGTTTGACATTGGTGAATCCATTATTCGTAACACCTTTTTTATTGGACCAGAACTTAGGCTTCTCATTGTTATTGTTATTGTTACCCAAGGATGATGTAGTGTAGTGTTTAATGGCCTCTTTTTGCAAGAGTCCATCCTCTATATTCTTTCCTTTCTTGACCAAAGTCTCAAAGTCCTTACAAGGTGCTTTCTTCATCTATAAGGACATTTTGGGTATCAAATTTATAATGAAAAGTTCAATGAGGTGAGTCTTCAATCTTCCAAGGAATTCAGTTTACAAGGTGCCTCCACCTTTGTAGGAAGTGAGAGAAATTCTCACCATTTATTTCTTTGGTGTTGCAAAGGTCACTTAGCGATGCTTGATATTCAATGTTGGATGAATATTGAGCAAATTTTTTTTTGGCTAAGTCTGAAAAGGATGTTATGGACCCCTATGGGATGTTCATCAACAACTCAAGGGCAGGGCCACTGAGGCTCCTAGCGAAGAGTTTCTTTTAGTAGTCTTCATTGTATGCAATTTCTTGACATGCCACATATAATTCTTTAAAAAGATTTAGAGTTTTTTGTGAGTGCTATTCCTCTGTGTTTCATTTGATTTTTTTTGGAAGAATTGAATTTTTTGGGAGGTATTCTCTTTTGGGTTGATTTTTGCAAAGATTTAGAGTTTTTTGTGAGCTATTCCTGCCTTATTTCACTTGATTTTTTTGGAAGAATTGAATTTTTTGTGCTTGCGAATGGAGCTAGCGTATAGCTCTTAGGTTGTTAGGATAGGTGCCCCTCCAAGAGAATTAGTGCTGGTGCTCCGACGGAATAGAGGCATTTGAGATGTTGCTTAGAACATTTATCTCCCAAGTATTTGTCAAACTTGGGTATTTAAAAAGATGTAGGAAAAGGTACCATATTGATATATTTTTCAAAGGGAAATGGGCATATCCCTTCAAAGGAGAACTCCTTCTTACCCTTGTGTGCCATTCCTTGGAAAAATCTCCTTAGTTCATTGAATTGTTGTGCTAAGTTGGGAGCATTTACATGTGTTAAGAGAATTTGATTTTGTCCTCCTCCTAAGTTGGTTTGATTGATTGTAAATGATGGATTAATAGGAAGAGGAGTAGGAGGAATGTAATGATATGATGATGATTTTTGTGGAATGGAAGTCTTCAACAAACCCGATAAAATTTGAAGAAAGTATGGGGTTAATTAAGGAGTGAATTGTGAAGAAATAGGGTGGGGAAGAGATGTTTTCCCAATGTTGAAGCAACTCATAATAGAACTAGTTAATGTGGTAGGTGGAGTGCTATTATGTGATGTGGTATTGGGTAATGCACTAATGATTCATTAGATGTGTCCATCACTCAACTGCAAAGTCTACAGTTGAGAAGTTAGTTAAGGTACAAAAGATGTACCCATGGGTGCCTTATCTCTTTGTAGCAATGTTGAAGGTCTAGTGGGAGCTCGTAGAATATGAACTCCATATTTTTTTATGTTGTTGTAGAGAAATGTCTCATCAAAGTTCTTGGGTATTTTCACTCCATCATGGACAAGATTTAAGTAAACTTCAGTTCGACTTGCTTTAATTATTTGTTCTACCATTTCCACATTGTAAGGATCTCGAAGAAACTTTTTGATTTGTGGAGTTATGCCCGGGAAAGGATGTTTGGAATAACAGTCAACCAAGACAACTAAGAATGGGGGGAGTGAATCAATTGTGAGATAGATTATTAAACTTTGAACTTTGAATAGCAACAATATTAAATCAAATGATAGCACAATAAAAACATAATATCACAATATTTTGTTGTCAAGAAAACCCTGTTAAAGGTAAAACCCTGTTAAAGGTAAAACCCCGGTGGGAATTAGCACCCACAAATGATGTACTGAGTGTATTGTATCCTTGTTAAAAGATCTATCCCTATTAGGAGCTGTACACACTAAATAGTGCACTTGTCTAAGTCATTACTTCCAAGGGAATCCATGAATGGGAAACCTTGAGAAAGTGACCTAGAGCTCCCTAGGCATGGAGTCACAAGGATGTTGATGGTGCTCTCAGCTAGAGCTATTGAAGCATGCAACCTTGCTAGTAAACCACACAATGGGAGATTCAAAGAGATAAGGGAAAGAATGCCAATATCCTCAAGAATCAACAATGGAAATGCAATGCAATGTAAGCTATGCTAAGAATGAAGATGCAAGCTAAGCTATGGAAATGAAAGATGGAAGTATTAAAAATCCTTGCTAATTAAGCTATGTGAGCTAATCTAAAGCATAAAGGAAACTAAGCTAAGAAAGCATAAACATGAAGCTAAGCTAAGAATGCAAGAATGCAAGCTAAATGCAATAAGATCTCCAAAAGCTCCAAAGTCTCCAAGAAATCCTGCAGCATAAGATTAACATAAAAAGTTGGGATCCTAGAATGAGAAAAGAGCTCTCCTTTTAAAGGAATTGAAAAGGAATAGAACATGGAGATTAAGAGGCAAAAGATTTAATCAAGGGTGGAGCTTGAAAGAGGAGCAATCCATGTGCACAAATATCCTCCAATGAGAAAATAAGAGTTGATTTTTGTGTCCATATGAGACAAAAAGGCCTTTTCTTCTTTTTATAAAATAAGAATAATTCTTTATTTGTGCAACTTAGGATAAGAGGAAAAGTGGGGGCTTTTTATTTAATAAAAGGGGAGGAAATTCCTTTTAAATAAATAAAGACTTAGGATAAAATGGTTAGCCCATAGAATAATCAAATAAATGATAAAATAGGATTTGATTAAGGAAATTGATATAATTTGAAAAATATTGATTTTTGAAAATATCGATTCAGAGATTTGATAAATTGCTGAATGGGGGCCCAAAGTCTAGGCGACCATTTTATGGTGCATACAAGAGCTTATTAAAACATTATAGTACATAGTCCCTGTTAAAGGATGTACCCTATTAGGAGTAAAAGAAAATAGTAGGCTCACTACCCAAAGAAGGTTATGTCCACCTTCATAACTCATTGTTCACAACACAAGTGTATGTGAGGAAATACACAATCTTTGAACTGTCTGATAGCAACTGTCTTTGCTTGATCAGTTCAAATGGAGTACATACTATCCTCTACTCTACATTCAATAGATACAATCTCACAGCTTCCACATTCCCTTTTTACATCTCACTTTCATACATCATGTCTTTTAAAAAAAAAGATCTTAAATATCTACCTTATTATAATTAAATGACCAGGTCAGCCAATTAGGCTTTCCTAATATACAAATGATTACATAACCCCTTTCTAAGATACACACAGTATCTAGAACAAGTATACAATAGTTATATTTCAATAATTAAGGTCCGACATCTATAATTTATTCTTTCCATTCATAATACATGCTTCAATTATGAAGTCGGCCCCATAGATGATGTCATCATGATTTCCATGACTTTATAAGATCAAAGAACACTCCTCAGTATGCTATCTGACATCCCTTAAACTCACATACATTGGATCCACATTTCTTGTAAGATATCCTCAAAACACAGAGATGTGGATGACAATGCAAGATCCAAAGTCACATGAGTGAAGAATTATATTGACTGGAAGCCAGTAGTTTTGTGTAATTTTGATTTAATGTGTGGAAACTTTTATTTTGTAATTTGTATGTTGAGTCATTTGTAATTACTTGAGTGTGGTATAAAGGAAGGAATGTATTCCTTGTTGTAATGTGTGAATGTAATGACTTTAAGTGCATGAAGAAATTGTGAAAGCAAAATTGTTGAAGGATGATATGCAAAGTACTGAGATTTGCTATTGAGATCTAAAGAAGCAGTTGGTGTGGTTTGGCAAAGTCAAAGAAGGAGTATTGAATTGTTGAGATTAGTAATCTTTTGTTATTATTCTGTTGAGTAATATAAAGATTAGTTAGATAGTGGGTTTAATGATCTTACCCTGAAGCTGTTTGGGCAGTGGGTCCTTCTATCTTGTATAACTCCTAACAGAGTTAGAATCTTTTAACAGGGATTCAAAATATCCTAACATAGATTTATATGTACTGAATGTATTTCATAAGATTCCTAATAGAGTCCATCCTCTCACAAGGAACTTTCATATTAGTGCATCTTTTGTGGGCATCATTCCCACTGGGGTTTACTCTTTGATCAAGAGGTTCCCTAGTCAACATATCTTCTGTCATTGTGTTATTGTGCATGCATATCTTTCAATGGTTGTTGATTAGATTGCTTACATGGTTAAAATCTATTAAGGTTGATAAATTTTTTATTTATCTGATAACTGATTCACCCCCCTCTTAGTTATCTTGGTGGAATTTACTTTCTAACAATTGGTATCAGAGTGGCAGGTCCTTGAAGGAAAAGTTTAATAGCTTAAGGAGATCCATGGTGAATTTTAGGAAAGAAAGCCCTAAGTTTGATGGAGTAAATTTTGACAGCTGGAAAGAAGAGATGAAGACACACCTACTTTGTTTAGGACTAGGTTATTGGTTAATCACAAAGAATGAGAAGACTATCATTGATGAGGATAAGATTGAAGATTGTACTAATGAGGAAAGAGATCTATTCATGTGTAACATACTTGCTAGAGAAGCACTCTTGTCAGCCCTTTCAAAGAATGAATACAGTCAGGTAAAATATCTAAAGACATCTCATGAAATTTGGTTGGCTTTATAGTCTACTTTTGAAGTTGATGAACATGCTAAGAAAGTTAGATCACATAATTGGATATGTGCATTTGAAGATATAAGAATGATGGAAGATGAATCTGTTAGAAGCTATATTGGTAGAATGTTAAAGATTGTTGCAAGTATAAAATCTTGTGGAGGAAAAAAGATAGAAAATGAAGTGATATGGAAAATTCTGAGGACATTGACTCCTGCATTCAAGTAGACAATGCAGATGATTGAACAAGTTATACCTTGTACTATGAACTTCACCAGAGAGACTGTTATTGGAAGATTGGAAGTAGTAGAGATGAACTTGAGGCTATTAGGAGACTTACCTAGAATGGAGACAACATTCAGTGCTCTTAGTGTTCATCCTACTTTGTCAAGAAGCATAAGTGTGAGCAGATATTATGCTAGTAGCAACAGATCTAGAAATGAAGAAGACAGGAAGATTGAAGAAGGTATTGCCTTTCTTGTGAAAAGAGAACCACATGGTAAGAAATTTTTTAAATGTTGGACTTGTCAAGAATATGGTCATTTTGCATCTAAATGTCCTAAGAGAGTTAATAAGTATAGAAACAACTTTAAGCCTAGAAGATCTAAAGATTGTTATTATGCAAATGATGAAGAACTTGAAGCTAGTTTGGAGAAAACTTTAAGTGAAAGTGATACTGAGAATAATGATGATATAGGATATGTAACAATTAAAGAAGAAAATCCTGAAACTAAAATTAAGGAAGAAAAGGATTTAGTTTCCCAAGTAGAAAAGAAAGCTGATGGGATTATAGATAGTGGTTGTTCACATCATATGACTGGAGACATGAAAAAGTTCATAAAGTTTAACAATTATGATGGAGTTGCTAGAGTTGGAAACAATGCACCTTGTTTGATTAAAGGTATAGGATCTATTACTCTTGATGGAAAGATGAATACTGATGATGTTTACTTTGGGGATGGTTTGAAACATAATATTTTGAGTGTTGGACAGTCAGTTGATAAGGGATATCAAGTTTGGTTTATTGAGAAAACTTGTGTGATAAAAGATAAGGATGGTAATTTGATTGCTATTGGACCTAGAACCAGAGGTAATGTGTTTCAATTGAATCCTACTGAGATGACATGTTTGATTACTAAGATTGATGATAGTTGGTTATGACATAGAATATTTTGTCATATAAAATTTGATAACATTGTGAAAGTGACTACTACAATTGCAATAAGAGATTTTCCTAAAATTATGAAACCTACTAACATGATTTGCAAGGAATGTGTGATGGCTAAATAGAAGAGAAGCTCAATTCCCAACAAGAAGTTTACAATAGCAGAGAAGTTGGAGATTGTTCATACTGATTTGAGCAGTCCTACAAGGACTAGATGATTCTATGGAGAAAGGTATTTTATGATTCTTGTTGATGATTTTACAAGAATGATGTGGATTGCATTTCTTAAAGAAAAATCTGAAGCATTTGATAAGTTTAAGATCATTAAGAACAAAGTTGAGAATGAATCTGGAATTTAGATTAAATGTTTGAGATCAAATAGAGGTGGAGAATTTACTTCAAAAGAATTTAACATTTTTTGTGAAGTGAATGGTATTAAGAGACAATTTTCAGCTCCTAGGACACTTGAAAAAAATTGGTATTGCAGAAAGGAGGAACACATTAGTAATTGAAGCAGCAAGAGCTATGTTATTTGAGAATGACTTGGTGAAGATATTCTGGAGAGAAGCAATGAACACAACAATGTATACAATGAACAGAGTACAAATCAGAGTAGACACAAACAAGAGAACCTATGGACTATGGTTTGGACATGCACCATTAGTTAAATATTTTAGAATTTTTGGAAGAAAATGTTATATTAAGAGAGATGATGACATTGGAAAGTTTGATCCTAGAAGTGATGAAGGTATATTTCTTGGATATTCATTGAAGAGAAAAGCTTATAGATGTTACAATGAGAGAACTAAGACTATTTTTGAGAGTGCAAATGTTAAAGTTGATGAAAATTTTAGAATTCAGGAAAGAATGCTTGATTATGAATCAGATGAAGGAACTTAGCCTAGACCTAATCCAGAGACTACTGAATTATTTTATGAAACTGATAGTGATTTTTTGAATGAAAGCCACAGTGAAGAAACTATTGAAGAACCTACAGCAAAAACCAGTACTAAGACAGTGACACCTAACAAGAATCTATTAAGGAATCATCCTACTAAGCAGATTATTGGAAGCATAGATAGAGGAGTTTTGACATGAAATAAGGTACAAGAATAGCTATGTTTGATTTCTCAAATTGAACCTAAATCTACTAGTGAAGCTTGTGAAGATGAAGATTGGATTAAAGCCATGAAAGAAGAATTGGATTAGATTGAAAAGAACAAGAGATGGGAACTGGTCCCTAGACCTAAAGATAAGAATGTTATAGGAACAAAATGGGTATTCAGAAACAAGATGAATGAACAAGGAGAAGTGGTAAAGAACAAAGAAAGATTGGTATGTAAAGGATACTCACATCAAGAAGGAATTGACTATGAAGAAACTTTTGCACCAGTAGCAAGAATTGAAGTAGTGATAATGTTTTTGGCTTATGCAGCTTTTAAGAAATTCAAAGTGTATCAGATGGATGTGAAGTCAACATTTTTGAATGGAGAATTGGAAGAAAAATTTTATATTGAGAAGCTTGAAGGTTTTCCTGTAACTGAAGAAGGAAACATGGTATGTAAAATGAAGAAAGCTTTATATGGATTGAAGCAAGCACCTAGAACTTGGTATGTGAGATTGGATAAGTATTTGTTGAAATTAAGATTTACAAAAGGAACAGCTGATAGCAACCTGTATACAAAAGAAATTCAAAGTGGTTTATTGGTTGTAGTTATTTTTGTTGATGATATTATCTTTGGAGGAGAAGATGAAGCCAGTTATTAATTTGTAGATGAAATGAAGACTGAATTTGAAATGAGTATGATTGGTGAAATGAAATATTTTTTAGGATTGCAAATAACACAGAACAGTGATGGTATCTTTGTAAGTCAGACAAAGTAATTGAATGATTTATTGAAGAGATTTGGAATGGAGAACTGTAAACTAGTTGGAACACCTATGGTAATTAGACATAAGTTATCTAGCATAGATGAGATTCCTACAGTAGAACAAAAGAAGTACAGATCTATGATTGGAAGATTGTAATATTTGACTCATACAAGACCTGATATAGCACATTCAGTTGGAATTGTAGCAAGATTTCAAGATGAACCTAGAGAATCACATTATGTAATAGTAAAGAGGATTTTGAGGTACTTAAGAGGCATAATTGAGTATGGATTGTGATATGAAAAATTTGATGATTTTACCCTATGTGCATATACAGATGCTGATTGGGGAGGTAGTTTTGATGATAAAAAGAGAACCAATGGTGGAGCATTTTTCCTTGGCAAAAGATTAGTTTCTTGGCTAAGCAAGAAGCGGAATTGTATTTCACAAAGCACAAAAGAAGTAGAGTATGTGGTAGTAGCAAACAATTGTAATCGGATAATTTGGATGAAGCAAATGTTGAAGCATATTGGAATAAAATTTGTTGAGCTTGTTGTTATACATTGTGATAACACTAGCACAGTTAGTATGTCTAAGAACCCTGTGTTACATTCTAAGACAAAGCATATAGAGATAAAGTATCATGCAGTAAGAAAGAAAGTTGTAGAGAAAGAAGTTAGACTTGAATACATAAGCACAAAGGAGTAGATTGTAGACATATTTACAAAGCCTTTGCCTAAGGATACATTTGAGTATCTGAGAGGTATGCTTGGGGTTATGCCCCAACCTACTTTTGAAAAGTGATGTAGATTGTTGCATCCATCCAGTGGTATATGAGCCCTATCTTTCTTCTAGACTAGATGGTGGTACTTTCTCTATGGGGGAGTATGTGTATCTGAGCTGATTCATGATGACTCTAGTGAATGTATTTTCTAAACAATGTCTTTTGACATTGAAGTTGTTGTTGACATAGTGATGAAACATCTATCATTGATGTGAATGGGGGAGAAGTATACATGAAAAACCATCTAAAACATCTACTGGAGAGATCTGAATAGGAAAATGAAGCAAGATTTGATTGATGAAGAAGACTTGAAAGCATTTTTAGAGCAACAGTGTTGCAGCATTGGATTTATGGAACTTGGATGTTTTTTCATCTATGTTGCTATCAATACCAATGGGGGTGATTGTTATGAATGAATGTTGAATATATCCTATGGGGGAGTATTAGCAGCCATTCTATAATAGTTGTTGTAGCATTCATGACTTTGATTGTCATTGATGTCAACACAATGATCTACTGAAGATTAGTAGAGAAGAAGACAATGTTTGAGTTAGTTCACTTGAGATATTGAAGTTGAAGCTATGCGTAGTTGAGGAATTATTCTATGATGTGTTAAAATATTATGGTTAAGAGTGAAAACAATAATTCATTTATTCATGGAAGTTATGAGCAAATAAGTGGAAGCAGTATTTAGGCAGTGTTCCTGAGTAGCGATTGGTGGAAATAGGATGATATCTCCTAATCGGGATAGAATCTGGTTATGCATAGTTACAAAGAAGTTGAAGACATGTTGATAGTGATGTGGATGACAATGCAAGATCTGAGGTCACATGAGTGAAGAATTATATTGATTGGAAGCCGACAGTTTTGTGTAATTTTGATGTAGCATGTGAAACTTTTATTTTGTAATTTGTATGCCGACTCATTTGTAATTACTTGAGTGTGATATAAAGGAAGGAATGTATTCCTTTTTGTAATGTGTGAATTTAATGAATGTAAGTGTATGAAGAAATTTTGAAAGCAAAATTATTGAAGGAGGATATGCGAAGTACTGAGATATGGTATTGAGATCTGAAGAAGCAGTTGGTGCAGTTTGGCACAGTTAGAGAAGGAGTATTGAATTGTCAAGATCAGTAATATTTTGGTATTATTCTATTGAGTAATACAAAGATCAGTTGGACAGTAGGTTCAGTGATCTTACCTTGAAGCTGTTTGTGCAGTGGGTCCTTCTGTCTTGTATAACTCCTAACATAGTTAGAATCTTTTAACAGGGATTCAAAATCTCCTAAAATGGATTCATATGTACTAAATGTATTTCATAAGACTCCTAATAAAGTCCATCCTCTCACAAGGAACTTTAATATTAGTGCATCTTTTGTGGGCATCATTCCCACTGGGGTTTACTCTTTGATCAAGAGGTTCCCTAGTCAACATATCTTGTGTCATTGTGTTATTGTGCATGTATTTCATTCTATGGTTGTTGATTACATTGCTTACATGGTTAAAATATATCAAGGTTGATAAAATTTTTATTTATCTGATAACTGATTCACCCCCCCTCTCAGTTATCTTGGTGGACTTTACTTTCTAACATATCTAGCCACAATTCCAACAACATTAGCAATATCTGGTATGGAGTGAGTCAAATATTATAATCTGCCAGTTATTGATCTATAGTTGGTCTTAAAAAAACTTTTTTTCTCATCATAATTTGTTAGTTTATGGCCAGTCACCATGGGTCAGGTTTACAGTCTTCCATTCCAAACTTTTTCAACATTTCTTTAAGATACTTAGTTTGAGAAATGAAAATTCCATTCTTTCTCTGATTTATTTATAGTCCAAGAAAGAATATTATCTCAGCTATCATGGACATCTCAAATTCATTCTCCATTTCTTTAGAAAACTCTTTACACATCTCATCATTTCCTCCAAAAATAATGTCATCAACAAAAACTTCTATTATCAAAATTTTATCTTGACTAGTTTTTAAGTACAGATTGCTGCCAACATTAACTTTTATGAATCCAAGATGAAGTACTTGTCTAACCTTGCATACCAAGCCATTGGTGATTGCTTCATTCCATACAATGCCTTCTTCAACTTGCATACCATGTCTTCATCTTCTATTAGATGAAATCCATCAGGTTGTTCTATATATACCTCCTCTTCAAGATCCCCATTAAAAAATGTAGATTTTACATCCATCTGATATACCTTGAAGTCTTTATGTACAACATAGGCCATAAATAGTCTCACAACTTCTATCCTAGCAACAAGAGAAAATGTATCTTCAAAATCTATACCTTCTTGTTGTGAATATACTTTGCATACCAATCTTGCTTTGTTTCTTACAAAAATTCCTTCTTCATTCATTTTGTTTCTAAAAACCCACTTAGTTCCTATCACATTTTTGTCTTTAGGTCTAGGAACCAATTCCTAAGTTTTATTTTTCTTTATTTGATCTAATTATTCTTGCATAGCTTTGATCCAAGATTCATCTCTATAAATGTCATCAGTAGTCCTTGGTTCAACTTGAGAAATCAAACAAATTTCTTCCCTTGTCTTTGATCTAGTCATTATTCCTTGACTTGCATTACCAATAATTTGATTTTCAGGATGATCTTTCTTAACATACCTTGGATTCTTAGGGATCTCACCTTCCTCATTTGAGTCATCATCAAAAATCTCATTTTCAAAGTCACTTTCAACATGTTCTTCTTCTTCTATAGTGGTGGCCTCCTTGATCTCTGTATTCTGATTACAATCATACATTCTCTCTTGTATCTAAAAATTTTCATCTATCTTTATATTGTTACTTTCAATCCTCTTTCTCAATCTTAGGTTAAAACATTTGTAAGCCTTACTTTTAGTAGAATAACCAAGAAAAATTCCTTCATCACTTCTAGCATCAAAATTTCCTATTTCATCATCTCTTTTGATATAGCATTTTCTTCCAAAATATCTAAAATATTTTATAGTAGGAGTATGATTAAACCATAATTCATAAGGAGTCTTATTTTTACCTTCTTTGATTTGAATTCTGTTCAATGTATATACTGCTGTCCCAAAATATTCCCTCCAATGTACATGAGATACATTTCCTTCTAGCAACATTGTCATAGCAACATCTAATATTGTTTTGTTCCTTCGCTCTGCTATCCCATTTTTCTGTGGAGTCCTAGGAGAAAATGTCTGTCTGTGTATTCCATGCTCTTCATAATATGAATTGAATATATCTGAAGTAAATTCTCCACCTCTGTCTAATCTCAAACATTTTATCTTTTTAAGCTTGATTCATTTTATGCTTTTTCTTTGAATAACTTGAATTTTTCAAATGCTTCTAATTTCTCTTTCAAGTAAGTGATCCACATCATTCTAGAAAAGTCATCAACACAAAGTATAAAGTACATTTCACCATAGTATGATATTGTCCTTGTAGGTCCACACAGGTCTATATGTACCAGATCCAACTTTCCTTTTGCTGTATATAATTTACTTTTATAACTTCTTCTAGTCTTCTTTCCTATAACTTATTCTCTACACATAGTGTTAGATGGTTTTAAAATTTTAGGTTGGTCTCTCACTTCATTAGTCAAGCTTTCCTTCACAATATTATCAAAATTGACATGAAAAAACCTTTTGTGACATAACCAACCGTCATCTATCTTTGCAAAAAAATAAGAAGCTTTAGATGTGTTTAGCTCAAATACATTACCTTTGGTTTTAGTATGAGTTTCAATCAAGTTTCCTGTCTTACTTCTGATAAAACATTTCCCATCAATGAACTTTAATTGATATCCTTTGTCCATCAACTATCCAAAACTCAACAAGTTATGCTTAGGTCCATCAACAAGCAATACATTGTCCGTATTAGTCCTTCCATCCAAAGAAATAGATCCTACTCCTATGCTAGGCTTAGGAACATCGTCTCCAAATCCAATCTCCTCATCATCAAAATCATCATCAAAAATGCCTTCACTAGTATAATAACATTCCTTTTATTTTGAATAGTTAGGTTTGTGTTTAGGAACTCTTGTAGGACATCTAGATGCAAAGTGACCTATCTTATTGCATGAAAAATATTTCAAAGGTAACTTTCCTTCAAATTTACCCTTACCCCTCTTTTCTCTTCTAGAGATCAAGGCAATTAGTTCATCTAGCTTCCTTTCTTCTTCTTGTATCTATTCCCATTCATCATCATACTCACCAAGCTCTTCTTTTATATTATCATTGCTGGTGCTCGCAATTCTAGATAATGTATTTTTGTGTTGAGTTTCCTTAAATGTTGTCTCAACTTTAGGTAAAGAATATCCCATTTCTGTAGCTTCAAAGGTAGTTAGCTTTGTAATCAACATTTCTCTTCTACAGTTTCTAATCAAAGGTATAATCTCTTCTATACCTTGAACTTTGGTCTTGTAAACAAGCGTCAATGATCTAAAGATCTTTGCAATGACTTCTTCCTCTTCATAAGTACCTCCAAAATTTATGATTCCTATCACAACCTCTATAACTCTATGTACATAACCCCTAATGTTTTCATCATCTTTCATTTGCAACTTCTCCATCCTTGTTTTCCAGTTCTGTAACTTTTCTTTCTTATTAAACTTGTGTCCTTCATACAATGCTTCTAATATTACCAAAATTTTGTGTGCTGAATCTAGATCTTTCACCTCAGTAAACTCTCCTTTAGAGAGTGTGCTGATCAGTACTCCCCTTGCGACCATGTTATATGAAAATGTCTTCTTTTCTTCATCATTATCTTTATTTGATTCATCCTCAACCTTCATGGTTACCTTATTCTTTGTGATCATCAAGTAGTCGATACCCAAACATAGCAAATGGGTTCGCATTTTTTTCTTCCAACTGTCAAAGTTTTCAGGGTCAAATTTTGGACTATCCTTCCTATAGAATGCCATCTCCAAGATCACCTCAAGATGTTAAGCTTTCTCTCTAAGGACTAGTAGCTCTGATACCAATTTTTAGGAATAAAAATCCACCAACACAACTGAGAGAGGGGGTGAATCAGTTGTGAGAAAAATTATTAAACTTTGAACTTTGAATAGAAACAGTATTAAATCAAATGATAGCATAGTAAAAACACAATAGAACAATATTTTGTTGTCGAGGAAACCCTATTAAAGTGACGCAAGGCAAGGATGATGAGGGACCAAACAATGGCACACCCTGATGATCCAAGCCTGCTCAGACACATGGAAACCAACAAACACAATAGTGAGAGAGAGAATGCAGAAACTTTCATATATTATCATCAATTGAATCATACATACTGAGCTATAAGGCCTTCCTAGTTATAGCCTAATGTTACAATGAATTTCAGAAGTCCTCAAACATGTGAGGATCTATTAAAAATCTCCAATGTAATGTCTACTATCTTCTATCCAAAAATTGACTCCCTAATCTACAACCAAACATCTACATTTATACAAGAAGCTACCGTACTGAGTCGGCCTTCAGATCCACAATCAATAGAAAGAATAGTTAGATCAAGGACCATACACTTCCCAATGATGGATGCCATCATTAATTCGATGATCCAATATAAATGCACAAGTCGGCCACCAAAGAAACTAAAACTAAACCCGTCGGTAAGCAAGATAACCGAGCAACAAATAGGCAATGCCGAGCGCCAGTGAAATAACCGACTGCCCAGGAGATAACTGACCACACTCGGTAACCAAAGGAAACTGACCAACTACCGACCAACTCGGTCAAAGCAGAAACTGAGAAACACAGAAAATCTTCAAATTGTTTTTGGTGACACAGGATTGCCAAGGACCCAAGATGCTCCTGCATTAGACACCTGGGGTTATTTTGAAATGATTGTTTGAATCATTTGGTATGCCTAGTCTGAGCTACATCCAACTCAGACTGTGAAATTCAAGAACTGTCTTCCATTTGTCTACTCTTCCACTTAACCAGATATTCCATATACTATTTTCCTCTTGTACTTTTGCCAACTCTTTCCTTCAAAATCTGTTCAACTTCATCATTCTACTTCTTAGGATATTCTGTCACTACTGTTACTTATTCATCAGGTTCATGATACTTATAAGAATAAGAAATCTTGAAAATAGGTGATATGTCCATGTCATTAGGTAACTCAATCTCATATGCATTTCCACTGTCAAATTTCTTCAGAATCTTGCAAGGTCCAAACTTCTTCATCTTCAGCTTTTCATATGTTCCAACAAGAAATCGGCCTTTCTTCAAATGAACCATCACTTCATCACAAACATCAAAATTTTTATGTCTCCTTGATTTATCAGCTCTGTCTTTGTATTTCTGATTACTATCTTCCAGCTTCAGCTTTACATCTTAATGCAATGTTTTCATGTACTAAGGAAACTTTACTACTTCAACATTTTTCTTATTCTCATCAGCAATGTCTCTCAAGTTATATATTCCTCTCGGTTGTGTGCCATTCACTATCTCAAATGGTGTCTTTACAGTACTCCTATTCATTGAATTATTGTATACAAACTCTGCTTGTGCCAACACAAAATCCCAATTAGTCAGTGTGTCTCCAACTAAACATCTCAAAAGATTTCCCGAACTTCTATTCACAACTTTAGCCTATCCATCAGTTTGTGGGTGAAATGTAGAACTATACTTCAACTTAGTGCCAAATTTCTTCCAAAGTGTTTTCCAAAAGTATCCAACAAATTTACTGTCTTGGTCAGAGATAATACTCCTCGGTAATCCATGCAATCTGACAATTTACTTAAAGAAAAGATCTTCTACATGTACTGCATCTGATGTCTTTCTACATGGTATAAAATGTTCCATCTTAGAAAATCTATCCACAACAACAAATATTGACATTACCTCTTATTGTCTTCAGTAAGCCAAGAACAAAGTCCATACTGATGTCAATCCAAGGTTTCTTAGGAACATCAATCGGTGTATACAATCCAGTATTTTGAAATACTCCTTTTGCAACTTAACAAATTCTACAACTTTTCACAAATTTCTGAATAGCTCTATACAACTATGGCCAATAGTATTTCTCCTTAAGCAAATTTCATGTTTTATCAATGCTAAAATGTCTAGCCAAACCACTACTATGTTTCTCCTTTATCAGGTTAGATCTCATTACCCCTTTCGGTATACACAACTGAATACCTTTAAACAACATACCTTCCTAAATAAAATATTCATCCCATTTAGTATCTTGTTGATCTTGAATAGGTGCTCTGCACTTTCTCCATGGCTCAGAAAAATTAGGGTCAAACTCATAAGAATCTCTCATCGCATCAAAACTAAGAACTTCAATTTTCATCTTGGTCATCAAAGATCTTCTTCTTCTCAATGCATCAAAAACTCGGTTAGTGACTCCACTCTTATGCTTTATCAAAAATGTATAGCTTTTCAAATACTCAACGCATTTCATATGTCTTTGATTCAACTTATTTTGACTACCCAAATATTGTAAATCCTTATGATCAGTAGACAACAAAAATTCACTTGGTATCAAATAATGTCTCCACTTCTTTAGTGCTTGAACAATAGCATAGAATTCTTGATCATACACAAAATATTTCCTTCTAGCATCATTCAAATTTTCACTAAAGAAAGGAATAGGTTTACCTTCTTGACTCAACACAGCTCCAATTGCACTTCCACTTGCATCACATTCCACTTGAAATACCTTACTGAAATTAGGTAATGCCAAAGTAGGTAATTCAACAACCTTCTGCTTTAGAGTCTCAAAACTTCTGTCACCTCCATGTGTCCACTTGAATTCTCTTTTGTCTCCTCTCATAGTCTCAGTCATAGCATTACAAATTGAACTAAAATTTCTTATGAACTTTTTAAAAAAAATTACCAAACCATGAAATGATCTTACCTCACTAGCATTCACAAGTGTAGGCCATCTCAAAATAGCTTCAAACTTTTCAGGATCCATCTTCAAACCATCAACTAAAATAACAAATCCCAAATACACAATCTCCTCTTTCATGAATGAACACTTTTTTAGATTTATCAAGAACTTTTCCTCTTTCAATCTTTGCAAAACTTGTCTAACATGCAACAAATGTTCTTCTCTAGTCTTACTAAATATCAGAATATCATGAAGACAAAGAATCACAAACTTACCCAAGAATTTCTTCAAAAATTCATTCATGAACCTCATAAAAGTACTCAGTGCATTAGTTAAACCAAAAGGCATAACCAACCACTCATACATATCTTCTTTTGTCTTGAAAGTAGTCTTCCATTCATCACCTTCTCTGATTTTGATATGATGATACCCCCTTTTCAAATCAATCTTTGTGAAATACTTTGCTCCAATCAAACTATCCATTATATCATCCATCCTTAGTATAGGAAATCTATACTTTACTATTATCTTGTTGATTTCTCTGGAATCAATACACATTCTTCATTCTCCATTCTTCTTCAGTGCCAATACAATAGGTACTACACAAGGGCTAAAACTTTCTCTAATCAAATTTCTTTAGCAACTCTTGAATCTGTCGGTTCATTTCTTGATTCTCAGTAGGTGTCAACCGATGAGGTGCCTTATTCAGTAAACTAGCTCTAGGGATTATATCCATACAATGATCAATGATTCTTTTCGGTGGCAAACCATGAGGTACATTATAAAAAATGATATCACTGTACTCGGTGAGCAACTTACCAATCTCCTCAGGGACATTATCCTCTATTTTCTTACTTGGCTTATTAGGAATCATAGAAAAACATACATCATTCTTCTTCAATGAGCTAACAAAATTTCTTCCTTCCATCAAACAAACTTTCACAGATGTGCAAACATTACTAACAGGTTCTTCGATCAATGGTAACAAGATTTGTTTCTTTCCATCAGCCACAATAGTATACTTATGAAATCTCTCATCATATATAGTATGTCTATCATATTTCCAAGGTCTACCCAGCAAAATATAACAACAATCCATAGGCATGATATCACGCAACTGATGCAGGAGCATCTTGGGTGTAAGAACAATCTTGCATCACCCAAAAATATTTATGTTTTTGTATTCAATAAGGGCTATCTTGTGCAGAGTAGCTATTTATGGAAACTTTCTATTTTTAGTAAGTTGGTCTTATGATCTTGGAATGTCTGATTTTACATATGGAGGTTCATCTCAATCATATCAGCCTGCCAGCAAAGTTTCATGGCTAGATCAGGTGTAGTTTTGAAGATATTGAAGATTTTCGGTATTGGCAGCAGGGTACAGAATATTCCAACTCAGTTTTGAAGGCTTTAGAGGCCCCAGATGAGGTTGAAAATTTGGGTGATGGGTGCTTTGCGTAGGTCAAGCCTGTAGAGAACTTCGTGGCATTTCTAGAATGGGGTTATAATAGCCAATCAGGTCAACGAGTGATGACTTATGGTCTTTGGAAGTTGGGCCACCTAAAATGGCAGAAAATAATTTTTTTTCAAAATTTCTGTTTGGGTTTCAAAACTCATTTTGAGCCGACTTTGATGTAATAAATTGTAAAATAAAATAATTCTAAGTTTGGTCGGCCCTAAGGGCTAAATTTTCAGAACCTTCTTGGGCAGTGGAAATTGCCTATATAAAGAAGGCCCGTAGTGTTGTCTAGGGCAGTTCTGGGTAGTAGATCTGGGTATTGATTTGAGGCTTTGTCCTATAGAATATTATAAGGGAATGCCCATGTGGCTTTGCATATTGTAATTCTGAAAGTTTGTAATTCCACATTTGTGGAGATAATAAGAAGCCAATTTTTTGTTCTTGCATATTATTGTTGTTATTTCTCTATTTCTATTATGTGTTTGTGGTATTAAGGGGAGCACCCTTCATCAAGTGGTATCAGAGCAGGAGTTCTTGAGTGTGTAAATAGATCACTGACTGTGAGGCAGTTTGCACCAGGACCGTGGTTAGGGTTTCAGCATGCATCACGAAAATGCCTCCATGAAGAGAACGTGGTGGAAGAGCTGGTGCTATGACACCTGAGATTAGAGGGTTGTAGAGATAAGTGCAAGCATTGCAAGAAGAGATTAATAGAGGAATGAATCTTAATGTCCGAGATGAAAGCGAGGATGAAGTCGAAGAAGAATATCAAGAAGGAGAAGTTGAAATTGTGAACCAGGAGGAAGAAAGACTTTTTTGGGTGATTTCCAAGATTGGAAAAAGACCTAAGATTGAGGTTCCTACATTTTTTGGAAATCTTAACCCAGAGGAATTGATCAACTGGATCAATGAATGTGAGGAATATTTTGAGTATGAAGATGTTGAGGATCTTGATAGGGTCAAATTTGTGAAGGCCAGATTGAAAGGTCATGCAAAGATCTGGTGGCAAGAAATTCAATTGGAGCGAAATAGAAGAGGGAAAGATAAAATCACAAGATGGGATCGGATGGTGGATAAATTGAAGCGATAGTTCATTCCTATTGATTATGAACTTGACCTACTAAAGAAAATGCAAAGTTTGAAGCAAGCAGGAAGATCTGTTCAGGAGTATGCAGAGGATTTCTATCGACTCCTCATCAGAACAAGCCATGCAGAAGCTGATAAAGAGAAAGTTGCCTGATACCTTAATGGGTTAAGGCCAAGCATTCAGGAGGAGTTGAATCTGGTTCGAATGAACAGTATTGAGGAGGCATACCAGTTTGCCCTAAAAGTAGAAGAAAAGCTAAACAAGAAGTTCGATAGCAGACAAAATGGAAGAGGTCATGGTGGAAGATCTGGTGGATGGTCATATGGTGGCTGAAATGAAGATCTGAGAAAGAAGGATGAGGCCAGTAGCAGTTAGAATTAGAGAGGAAATAATTCCAATCGTTTCCAAGATCAGAGTAATAGAGATCAGAGAGGAAGAGGAAGAGGACAAGGATCTGGAAGAGGAGGCTTCTGTGGAACATGTTTTCACTGTGGAGAAGTAGGTCATAGGGCATTTGAATGTCCTCAGCGCCAAGGCAGAACAGATAGGAGAAATGAAGGCCAGGCCAGAGTTGCACATGTAGATGAAGATGCTAGACCATCAAATTCTGAAGATGCTGAAAGAGGAGAAATGCTAATTAACAGAAGAGTCTTGCTGAGTGGTGAGAATGAACCTGAACAAAGGAGGAGCCTGTTTCGCACTAGATGCAAGTGTGAGGGTAAATGTTGTGATGTGATTATCGATAGTGGAAGCACTGACAATTTGGTGTCAGAAGAGATGGTGACAAAGTTGAAGCTCAAGAGACAGAAACACCCACATCTATATCAGATTGCCTGGGTGCAGGATGACCACAAGGTCATGGTCAGTGAGCAGTGCCTGGTAAAGTTCAAGATCGGTGGGTACCAAGATGAGGTGCTATGTGATATAATATCTATAGATGCATGTCATATGTTGTTGGGTAGACCGTGGTAGTTTGACAGATGTGCTGTACATGATGGTCGTGTGAATACCTATTCCCTAACAAAGGATGGAGTGTGACATAAGCTAAAGCCATTGAAGGAGACCGAAGAAAAAGTATGTGGTAATGCAAGAATAACTTTTGTTGATGGAAGAAAATTCCTAGATGGTATGAGACATGAGCATGTGTGTTTTGCTTTAATTCTAAAAGTTGGTAAAGAAGAAGTAGAGGATGTACCTATAGAGGTTGTAGATTTGTTGAATGAGTTTCAAGATATTGTATCTAATAATGTACCTGATGGATTACCACCGGTAAGGAAGATCAGTCATTAGATGGATTTGATTCCAGGAGCCAGTTTTCCAAACAAGGCAGCACATAGAATGACACTAGCAGAAAGTGAAGAGTTGAACACACAAGTACATGAGTTATTGTAGAAGGGGTTCATTCAAGAGAGTCTGAGTCCCTATGCTGTACCAGCAGTATTAGCACCAAAGAAGAATGGAGAGTGGAGGATGTGTATAGATTCTAGAGCAATAAACAAGATCACAATCAAGTATAGGTTTCCATTGCCACGAATGGATGATATTATATATTGTTTGAGTGGGGCTGTGTATTTCTCAAAGATAGATCTGAAGAGTGGATATCACTAGATTCAGATCAGAGAAGGAGATGAATGGAAGACTACCTTCAAGACAAAGGAAGGATTGTATGAGTGGTTAGTCATGCCTTTTGGGTTAACCAATGCACCAAGAACTTTCATGCGGCTCATGAATGAGGTTCTGAAAGAATTTCTAGGTAAGTTTGTCATTGTTTACCTAGATGATATTTTGATTTTTAGCAAGATATTGGAGGAACATATGATGCATATTCGTATGGTTTTTGAGAAGTTGAGAGATGAGAAATTATTAATTAACTTGAAGAAGTGCAGTTTTGTGAAGAAAGAGTTAGTGTATTTGGGATTTGTAGTTTCAGTAGAAGGTCTAAAAATGGACCTAGAGAAGGTATAGGCTATCCTTGAATGGCCTACTCCAAGGAGTGCTACTGAGGTAAGATCTTTTCATGGTTTGGCTAGCTTTTACAGAAAGTTTATCAAAAATTTTAGCAGTATTTGTGGACCCTTGACTGAAACAATGAGAGGGGATAGAGAAGAGTTTAAGTGGACTAATGGGGTAGAAAAGAGTTTTCAATTGTTGAAACAAAAAGTTATAGAACAACCTATTTTAGCACTTCCAGATTTTAATAACATGTTTCAAGTAGATTGTGATGCTAGTGGTACTGCAATAGGAGCTGTTATGAGCCAATAAGGTAAACCTGTTGCTTATTTCAATGAGAAGTTAAATGATGCCAAGAGAAAATATTCTATCTATGATTAGGAATTTTATGCTATAGTTCAGGCATTAAAGAAGTGGAGACATTATCTGCTTCCTAAGGAGTTTGTTTTGTATACCGATCATCAAGTGTTGCAATATTTGAATAGTCAAAGAAAGTTGAATCAAAGGCATTTGAAATGGGTTGAGTTTTTGCAGAGTTATACATTTGTTTTGAAACATAGGAGTGGAAAGTCTAATAGGGTTGTGGATGCTCTTAGCAGAAGGTAACTATTGCTGACAGTGATGCAGATTGAAGTGGTTGGGTTCAAGGAACTCAAGAATTTGTATCCAGAGGATCCTGATTTTGGTGAAGCTTAGAAAGCTTGTACAGAACCTGTTACTCTAGACATGACAAAATGGTTGGATTTCATCATCTAGGATGATATGCTATTCAGAGGGAGTCAGTTGTGCATTCCAAGAAGTTCTATGAGGGAGAATCTCATCAAGGAGAAGCATAGTGGAGGATTGGCTAGACATTTTGGTCATGATAAAACCCTTGCTTTGGTTGCTGAGAATTATTATTGGCCATAATTGCAGCAAGATGTGAAGAAATTTGTACAGAGTATGTCAGATGGCTAAAGGAGTGAAGTAGAATACAGGGTTGTATCGGCCATTACCTATACTAGAGAAGCCTTGGGAGGATATTAGTATGGACTTTCTTCTTGGTTTACTGACGACACAGCGGGGACATGATTCAATTTTTGTAGTAGTTGATAGATTTTTGAAGATGACACATTTCATTCCCTGCAAGAAGACTAATGATGTTGTTCATGTAGCAGAATTATTTTTCAAAGAAGTGGTGAGACTACATGGTTTGCCAAAGACCATAGTTTCAGATCGAGATACTAAGTTTGTTGGATATTTCTGGCGGACATTATGGAAGAAGTTGAAGATGGATTTGAAGTTCAGTTCATTACATCATCCACAGACTGATGGACAGACAAAGGTGGTGAATAGAAGTTTGGGAAATCTACTGAGATGTTTGGTTGGAGATAAGCCAACAGGATGGGATTTGATTTTACCACAGGCAAAATTTGTATATAATAATTCTGTCAACAGGAGCACTGGTAAATCACCATTCAAATTGTATATGGAAGTAGTCCAAGAAATGCATCTGAGTGGAGAAAGATAGATAAAGGAGAAATAAGTAGTGCCAAAGCTGAGGATTTTGCAGAACATTTGAAGAACATCCATGAGGAGGTGAGGAGGCATATTACCAAGATGAATGTGCAGTATAAGACTAAGGCAGATGAGAAAAGGAGGCATAAGGAATTTCAGGTTGGGGATGAAGTCATGGTTCATTTGCGGAAGGAGCAGTTTCCAGTTGGTACATATAACATGCTGAAAATGAAGAAGTTTGGGCCATGTAAGATACTAAAGAAGCATGATTCAGGAAATGCATATGAGGTAGGATTGCCTACTGAGCTGAATATTTCACCAGTGTTTAACATTTCAGATTTGACAGAGTATCATGAAGGAGGTGTTGAAGATGAGGTTGCAATAGCACAGTGGAGTATTCCAGCAACCAATTCCGATATCAAGGAGATTGAAGACATACTAGACAGTCATGTTGGTAGAAGCACAAGGAACAGGACATATGAAGAGTATTTGGTCAAATGGAAAGGATGACCTATTGAAGATTCATCATGGCTAACAAAGGAGGAGGTTAACCGTCTTGGTTTTCCTCTGCACACCTGAGTTGTGATAGGGTCACTTCTCAAATTACCCCTGGTGTCTGATGTAAGAGCATCTTAGGTGTAAGAGCAATCTTGCATCACCCAAAAATATTTATGTTTTTGTATTCAATAAGGGCTATCTTATGCAGAGTTGCTATTTATGGAAACTTTCTATTTTTAGTAAGTTGGTCTTACAATCTCGGAATGTATGATTTTACATATGGAGGTTCATCTTAGTCATATCAGCCTGCCAGCAAAGTTTCATGGCTAGATCAAGTGTAGTTTTGAAGATATTGAAGATTTTCGGTATTGGCAGCAGGGTACAGAAACTTCAAACTCAGTTTTGAAGGCTTTAGAGGCCCCAGATAAGGTTGAAAATTTGGGTGATGGGCACTTTGTGTGGGTCAAGCCCATAGAGCACTTTGTGGTGTTTCCAGAATGGGGTTATAATAGCCAATCGGGTCAACGAGCGATGACTTATGGTGTTCGAAAGTTGGGTCACCTGAAATGGCAGAAAATAATTTTTCTTCAAAATTTCTGTTTGGGTTTCAAAACTCATTTTGAGCTGACTTTGATGTAATAAATTGTAAAATAAAATAATTCTAAGTTTGGTCGGCCCTAAGGGCTAAATTTCTAGAACCTTCTCAGGCGGTGGAAATTGCCTATCTAAAGAAGACCTGTAGTGTTGTCTAGGGCAGTTCTGGGTAGTAGATCTGGGTATTGATTCGAGGCTTTATCCTACAGAATATTGTAAGGGAATGCCCATGTGGCTTTGCATATTGTAATTCTGAAAGTTTGTAATTCCACATTTGTGGAGATAATAAGAAGCCAATTTTTTGTTCTTGCATATTATTGTTGTTGTTTCTCTATTTCCGTTATGTGTTTGTGGTATTAAGGGGAGCACCCTTCATCAGAAACACCTTATCATAGTACTTTTCAATCTTCAAATTCACATAACATTGTTCACTTACCAAGAGTGTATGCTCATCTTTGATCTATAAAATTTGATAGGGCTTCGAGTGTACCAACCTTTCCAATTACAATTTTGTGACCATCTCTTCAGATGCTAGGTTCTTCGAGCTACCACTATCAATGATTACCTTCCAAACATTATCAAAAACTCTACATCTGGTCTTGAAATTTTTTTTCCTTACCGGATCTTCCTTCTTTCTTTCATTCCACAGTGCTCTTCTTACCATTAAGTTATTTTCTTTCTTAGGTTCATTTGGTGACTCTTCTTGTAGCAAGGCATTCCTACTACTACTAGCCTTCTTACTAGACTATGTACATTCAAAGGATCTATGTCCTTCTTCTCCATAATTATAAAAAGTTCCTCAGAAACTTCCTCTGCCATAACCACCTCGGTAGTTACTGCCTCTACCTCTAGATGAACTTTCACCTTTCCTTTCGGTCTTGCCTTTGTCCAGATTTGTCTTTTCTAGTTCAGATCTACCATTTTAACCATTAGATCTATCTCTTCCTCTAGGGAATCTACCACCTTGACCTCTTTGCCTTTTCTCATGTCTCTTGTTCAATTTCTCCTTGGCCTTCAAAGAAAATTGATAAGCCTCTTCAATGTTCTCCAACTTGACCATACTAATTTCCTCTTGGATAGAATCTCTCAAACCATTAAGGTATCTACTGATTCTTTCCACATCATCTTCATCATATCCATATCTAATATCTAATCTATAGAATTCCTCAGTATACTCCTTTATCGAGCTATCTTTCTATCTCAAAATTTGCATTCATCAAACTAGGTTAATTTGATAATCACAAGGTAATAACTTTCCTTTCCATTTATTCACCATTTTACTCCATACCTTGATTTTGTCTTTTCATTTCCTCTTCTGATCCAATTGCAGATGTTCCCACCATAAGGATGCATGAATTTTCAACTTTGTGCTTGCAATATTTACCTTCTTATCCTTAGGGATATTTTCATATTCAAAATATTTTTCCATCTCGGTGATCCAGTCCACCAATTCATCAAAATCTAGCCATACTTAGGAGGATTGAAATGTGGTGTTGACTTCAGACTTGTCAAAGCCTTCAAAAATATTTCTTCACCTTGATCCATAATAGGTGTAGGTTCTGCATTCACCTGTTCTTCTTCAATTTCATCATCACTAACATCTTCAAGATGTCCACCTCTTCTCTGGGCTGTTTCCACTGCTTCTAACCTAGAAGCAATTTGCCTTATCATCTATGCCAATCCTAGATCTGCATCTCACCTCCCACAAACCATCTTGACAACCATCTGCAATTGAAGGTCAGATCGCAATCTGCTACCCCACAAAAATTCAACTAGGGCTTCAAGAGGAACCTACAAACCTAGATCCGCAGAACTAGATGAAGATCTAACCTAGCTCTGATATCGCCTGACACAAGGAAAGGATGATGAGGGGAAAAACAATGGCACACCCTGATGATCCAAGCCTACTCAACACAGACAGAAGCCAACAAAGACAACAACGAGAGACATAATGCATAAACTTTCATATATTATCATCAATTGAATCATACATGCTAGGCTGTAAGACCTTCCCAGTTAAGGCTTGATATTACAATGAATCTTAGAAGTCCTCAAACATGTGAGGATCTATTAAAAATCTCCAATCTAATGTCTACTACCTTCTATCCAAAAAGTAACTCCCTAATCTACAACCAAACATCTATATTTATACAAGAAGCTACTGAACTGAGTCGACCTTCAGATCCTCAATCAATAGAAAGAATAGTCAGATCTAGGACCACACATTTCCCAATGATGGATACTAGCATTAATTCCATGATCCAATATAAATGCACAAGGTGGCCACCAAAGAAACTAAAACTAAACCCATCAGTAAGCAAGATAACCGAGCAGCAGATAGGCAATGCCGAGCGCTAGTGAAATAAGCGACTGCCCAGGAGATTAAAAACCACACTCGGTAACCAAAGGAAATTGACCATCTATTGACCAACTTGGTCAAAGTAGAAACTGAGCAACACAAAAAATCTTCAAATTGTTTTTGGTGACACAGGATTGCCAAGGACCCGAGATGCTCCTGCATCATAAAGGCAAAACTCCGGTGGGAATTAGCACACACAAATGATGTACTGAGAGTATTGTATCCCTGTTAAAAGATCTATCCCTGCTAGGAGATTATTAAAACATTACAGTACACAGTCCTTGTTAAAGGACATACCCTATTAGGAGTCAAAGAAAAGAGTAGGCTCACTACCCAAAGAAGGTTATGTCCACCTTCATAACTCACTGTTCGCAACACAAGTGTATGTAAGGAAATACACAATCCTTGAATTGTTTGATAGAAACTATCTTTTCTTGATCAGTTCCAATGGAGTACAAACTATCCTCTTCTCTACATTCAATAGATACAAGCTCGCATCTTCCACATTCCCTTTTTACATCTCACTTTCATACCTCATGTATTTTAAAAAAAAATCCTTACATATATACCTTATTACAATTAAATGATTAGGTTAGCCAATTAGGTCTTCCTAATAAAAAAATAATTACATAACCTCTTTCTAAGATACACACTATATCTAGAACAAGTATACAAAAGTTACATTTCAACAATTAAGGTCCGACATCTATAATTTATGCTCTCCATTCATAATACACGCTTGAATTATGAAGTCAGCCCCAAATAGGTCTCCTCCAAAAAATATGCCATAGATGATGTCATCATGATTTCCATGACTTGCTAAGATCAACAAACATTCCTCAGTATGCTATCTGACATCCCTTAAACTCACATACAATGGATCCAAATTTCTTGTAAGATATCCTCAAAACATAAAGACTTACTCTGTCAACTTCCACTGTCACAGTCTAGTAACCAGTCTTCACTAAATCTTTTGTAACTTAGCTAATATGAATTTGATGAAGGGTGCTCCCCTTGATACCAGAAACACATAACAAAAATAGAGAAACAACAACAATTTGCAAGAACAAAAAATTGGCTTCTTTTTATCTCCACAAATGTAGAATTACAAATTTTAGAATTACAATATGCAAAGCCACATGTTCATTTCCCTTACAATATTCTATAGGAAAAAGCCTTGAATTATTACCCAGATCTACCTAGAACTGCTCCCAATTTCCCTAGACAACACTATGGGCCTTCCTTATATAGGCAATTTGCCACTGCTTGGGAAGGTTCCAAAATTTTAGCCTCTAAAGCCGACCAAACTTAGAATTATTTTATTTTTCAATTTATTACATCAAAGTCATCTCAAAACATCTTTTGAAACCCAAACAAAAATTTTGAAGGAAATTTATTTTTTGCCATTTCAGGTGGCCCAACTTTTGAAGACCATAAGTCATCACCCATTGACCTGATTGACTATTATGACCCCATTTTGGAAAGGGCACAGAAAATTCTACAACACTTCAGTGAAGAAAGCTTCATTCAGCCAAAGTTTGGACCTCATCTAGGTCCTCTGAAGCCTTCAAAACTAAGTTCAAAGTTTTTGTACCCTGCTGCCAATACTAAAAATTTTCAATATCTTCAAAACTAGACTTGATCTGGAAATGAAAAATTTACCGGCAGGCTAATATGACCAAAATGAACCTCTAGGGAAGAAAATAGACCATTCTAAGCTCAAATAGAAAACTTACTAAAATTAGTAAATTTTCAAAAATAGCAACTTTGCACAAGATAGCACTTATTGAACAGAAACCAGAAATATTTTTGGGTGATGCAAGATTACTCTTACACCCTGGATGCTCCTGCATCAGACACCCAAGGTAACTTGAGAAGTGACCCTGTCATGACTCAGGTGTGAAGAGGAAAACTAAGGTAGTTAACCTCCTCCCTTGTCAGCCATAATGAATCTTCAACAAGTCATCCTTTCCATTTTACTAGATATTCTTCATATGTCCCGTTCCTTGTGCTTCTACCAAAATGACTATCTAGTATATCCTCAATCTCCTTGGTATCTGAACTAGTTTTTGTAATACTCCACGGTGCTTCTATGATCTCATTTTCAACACCCCCTTCATGATACTCTCTCAAATATGAAATGTTAAATACTGGTAAAATATTCATCTCAGTAGGCAATTCTACCTCATAGGCATTTCCTGAATCATGCTTCTTCAGTATCTTACATGGCCTAAACTTCTTTATTTTCAACTTGTTATATGTACCAACTAGAAATCACTCCTTCCACAAATGAACCATGACTTCATCTCCAACCTAAAATTCCTTATATCTCCTTTTATCATCTTCTTTAGCCTTATACTGTGCATTCATCTTGGTAATATGTGTCCTTACCTCCTCATGGATGGTCTTCAAGTGTTCTGCAAAATTCTCAGCTTCAACACTACTTATTTCTCCTTTATCTATCTTCCTCAACTCAGATGCATTTCTGAGACTACTTCCATATACAATCTGAAATGGTGATTTACTGGTGCTCCTATTGACATAATTATTGTATGAAAATTTTTCCTATGGTAAAATCAAATCCCATCATGTTGGCTTATCTCCAACCAAACATCTCAGTAAATTTCCCAAACTCCTATTCAACACCTTTTTCTATCCATGAGTCTATGGATGATGTGATGAACTGAACTTCAAATCTGTCTTTAACTTCTTTCACAATGTGCGCTAAAAATATCCAATGAAATTAGTGTCTTGATCTGAAACTATACTCTTTGGAAAACCATGTAGTCTCACCACTTCTTTGAAAAACAATTTTGCCACATGAACAACATCATTAGTATTCTTGCAAGGAATGAAATGTGCCATCTTTGAAAATCTGTCAACCACCACAAAAATTGAATCATGTCCCCATTGAGTCCTTGGTAAACCAAGAACAAAATCCACACTAATATCCTCCTAAGGATTCTTTCATACTGGTAATGGCTGATACAACCCTACATTCTGCTTTACTCCCTTTGCCATCTAACATACTCTGCAACTCTATACAAAATTCTTGACATCTTGCTGCAACTATGGCCAATAATAATTCTCACTAACCAAAGCAAGGGTTTTATCACAACCAAAATGTCAAGCCAATCCTCTGCTATGCTTCTCCTTGATGAGATTCTCTCTCATAGAACTTCATGGAATGTACAACTGACTCTCTCTAAATAGCATATCATCCTAGATGATGTATTCCAACCACTTTATTCTGTCTAGGGTAACACTTTCTCTATAAGTTTTCCAAGCTTCACCAAAATCAAGGTCCTTTGAATAAAAACTCTTGAGTTCCTTGAACCCAACCACCTCAATCTGCATCTCTATCAACAATAGTTGCCTTCTGCTAAGCACATCTGCAACTCTGTTAGACTTTCCAATTTTGTGATTCAAAATAAACGTATACCTCTGAAAAAATTTAACCCATTTCAAATGCCTTTGGTTCAAATTTCCTTGATTATTAAAATATTGCAAAGCTTGATGATCAGTATACAAATCAAACTCCTTAGGAAGAAGATAGTGTCTCCACTTCTTCAATGCTTGAACTATAGCATAAAATTCCTGATCATAAATAGAATATTTCCTCTTGACATCATTTAACTTATCACTAAAATAAGCAAAAGGTTTACCTTCTTGCATTATAACAACTCCTATTGTAGTGCCACTAGCATCACAGTCTACTTAAAACACCTTATTAAAATCTGACAGTGCTGAAATAGGTTGTTTCGTAACTTTCTATTTCAACAGTTTAAAACTCTTATCTGCCCTAGTAGTCCACTTAAACTCTTTTCTATCCCCTCTCATTGTTTCAGTCAAGGGTCCACAAATACTACTAAAACTCTTGATAAAATTTCTGTAAAAGCTAGCCAAACCATGAAAAGATCTTACCTCTGTAGCACTCCTTAGAGTAGGCCATTCAAGGGTAGCTTGCAATTTCTCTGGGTCCATTTTTAGATCTTTTGCTGAAACTACAAATCCCAAATACACTAACTCCTTCACAAAACTGCACTTCTTTAAATAATTAACAATTTCTTTTCTCTAAAATTCTTAAACACCATAAAAATATGCATCATATGCTCCTCCAATGTCTTACTAAAGATCAAAATATCATGTAGGTAAACAATAACAAACTTACCCAGGAATTCTTTCAGAACCTTGTTCATGATCTACATGAAAGTTCTCAGTGCATTGGTTAGCCCAAAAGACATGACTAACCACTCATACAATCCTTTCTTTATCTTGAAGGCACTCTTCCATTCATATCCTTCTCTGATTCGAATCTAATGATATCTACTCTTCAGATCTATCTTTGAAAAATACATAGCTCCACTCAAACAGTCCATAATATCATCCATCCGTGGAAGTGGAAACCTGTACTTGATTGTGATCTTGTTTATTCCTCTAGAATCTGTGCACATCCTCCATTCTCCATTCTTTTTTTGTGCTAACACTACTAGTACAACATAGATTCAAGCTCTCCCAAATCAATCCTTTTTGAACAATTCATGTACTTGTCTGTTCAACTCTTCGCTTTCTGCTGATGTCATTTGTGTGCTGCCTTATTTAAAAAATTAGCTTCTATAATTAAATCCATCTGATGACTGATCTTTTTTACTGATGGTAATCCATTAGGTACATTATCAGATACAATATCTTGAAACTCATTCAACAAATGTACAAATTCTATAGGTACATCTTCTACTTCCTCTTTACCAACTTTTGGAATTAAAGAAAAACACATATGCTCATGCCTCATACCCTCTAGGAATTTTCTTCCATCGACAAAATTTATTCTTGCATTACCACATACCTTTTCTTCTATGTCCTTTAATGGTTTTAGCTTATGTCACACTCCATCCTTCATCAGGGAATAGGTATTTACATGACCATCATGTACAGCATGCCTGTCAAACTGCCATGGTCTACCCAACAATATATGACATGCATCCATAGGTATGATATCACATAGTACCTCATCATGGTATCTTCCAATCTTGAACTTCACTAGGCACTGTTCACTGACCATGATCTTGTGGTCATCCTATACCTAGGCAATCCGATATGGATGTGGGTGTTTCTATCTTTTGAGCTTCAACTTTTCAACCATCTCTTTTGACACCAAATTGTCAGTGCTTCAACTATTGATAATCACACTCATAATCAACTTTGAATGTTAAGATGGATAGGATTCCATCACGATGCTGTAGTGTCAACAAAAATCACACTATAAATGGTGGGTGGAAAGAGAAACATAGTTAATGCAAAATTCATGCAAAAAGATAGTTTCTATTAGGTATCCTAAGAATCTTGAGACAAAAAAGGTTGATGCAAGGGCCAAAATGAGCCTACTCAAATGCTAGTGGAATCAACACTAAAGTGGCTACACAAGTACAAGTGAAATAGAAAAGGGTATGTGATTTTCGACACTACATGATAAAATTCAAATGCTCTATGGCCATATATTCTATATTTAAAGAAACCCCCTTATAAATGGTGATTCACTTGGCTCCTTGAATAATAAAATTCCTCAATTTATTTTGGATGGGTCTATTCCTCTATTAGCAACACTTGAACATGTGTTTTTTCTTGCACATCTTTTATTTCATGCATTGTATACTTTCTACATAACTTTTTTTCTTTAAAGGAAAATTTATATGCCCCCTACAAAGTATGCACTCTCCATATAAGTTACATGACCATCATGACCATCATGATGGTCAAACTGCCATGGTCTACCCAACAATATATGACATGCATCCATAGGTATGATATCACATAGTACCTCATCATGGTATCTTCCAATCTTGAACTTCACTAGGCACTGTTCACTGACTATGACCTTGTGGTCATCCTATACCTAGGCAATCCGATATGGATGTGGGTGTTTCTATCTTTTGAGCTTCAACTTTTCAACCATCTCTTTTGACACCAAATTGTCAGTGCTTCAACTATTGATAATCACATCACAACACTTATCTTCACACTTGCACCTGGTGCGAAATAAGATTCTCCTTTGCTTAAGTTCATTCTCACCACTCAGCAGGACTCTTGTGTTAATTAGCATTTCTCCTCTTTTAGCATCTTCAAAATGTTATGATCTAGCATCTTCATCTACATGTGCAACTCTAGCCTGGCCTTTAGTTCTCTTATCTATCCTTCATTGGCATTGAGGACATTCAAATGCCCTATGTCCTTCTCCACAGTGAAAACATGTTCCATAAAGGCCTCCTCTTCCTGAACCTTGTCCTCTTCCTCTTCCTGTCTGATCTCTATTATTCTGATCATGAAAATGATTAGAATTGTTTCCTCTCTAATTTTGACTTCTAGTAGCCTCATCGTTCTTTTTCGGATCTTCATTTTGGCCTCCATATGACCATCCACCAGATCTTCCACCATGACCTCTTCTATTTTGTCTGCTCTCAAAATTCTTGTTCAGTTTTTCCTCTACTTTTAGGGAAAACTGGTATGCCTCTTCAATACTGTTCATTCAAACCAAATTCAACTCCTCTTGAATGCTCGGCCTCAACCCATTAAGGTAATAGACAACTTTCTCCATATTAGCTTCCGCATGGCCTATTTTGATGAGGATTCGATAGAACTCCTTTGTATACTCCTAAATAGATCTTCCTCCTTGCTTCGAACATTGCATTTTCTTTAGTAGGTCAAGATAATAATCAACATGAGTGAACTGTCACTTCAATTTATCCACCATCCAATTCCATTGTGTGATTTTATCTTTTCCTCTTCTATTTTGCTCCAATTGAATCTCTTGCCACTAGATCTTTGCATGACCCTTTAGTCTGGCCTTCGCAAACTTGACCGGATTAGGATCCTTAATATTTTCATACTTAAAATATTCTTCTAATTCATTGATTCAGTCAATCAACTCCTCTGGGTTAAGATTTCCAGAAAATGTAGGAAGATCGATCTTAGGTCTTTTTTCAATCTTGGAAATGGCTCGAAAAATCCTTTCTCCTTCTTGGTTCATAATTTTGCCTTCTCCTTCTTGATCAAAAGTTCCTTCTTTAGCTCCATCCTTACTTTCATCTCTAACATTAAGATTCATTCCTCTATAGATCTCTTCTTTCAAATTTCACACTTGTCTCTGGAGTGCTCTAACCTCAGGTGTCACACCACCATCTCTTCTCCCACACTCCCTTTGTGGAGGTATTTTCACACTGCTCGTTGAAACCCTAAACCATGGTCCTGGTGTAAACTGCCTCATAGTTGGTGATCTATTTACACATTCAAGAACTCTTGCTCTGATACCACTTGATGAAGGGTGCTCTCCTTAATACCACAAACACATAACATAAACATAGAAACAAAAACAATTTGCAAGAACAAAAAATGGGCTTCTTATTATCTCCACAAATGTGGAATTAAAAATTTTAGAATTACAATATAAAAAGCCACACGGGCATTTCCCTTAAAATATTCTATAGGACAAAGCCTTGAATTATTACCCAGATCTACCCATAACTGCTCCCAACTGCCCTAGACAACACTATGAGCCTTCCTTATATAGGCAATTTTCCATCGCCTGGGAAGGTTCTAGAATTTTAGCCTCTAAGGATGACCAAAATTAGAATTAATTTACATTTCAATTTATTACATCAGAGTCAGCTCAAAACATCTTTTGAAACCCAAACAGAAACTTTAAAGGAAATTTATTTTCTACCATTTCAGGTGGCCCAACTTTCAAAGACCATAAGTCATCACCCGTTGACCCGATTGACTGTTATGACCCCATTTCGAAAAGGGCATAGAGCGCTCTACAACCATTAAATCAAGAAAGCTTCATTTAGCTGAAGTTTCGACCTTATTTGGGGCCTCTAAGGCCTTCAAAAATGAGTTCAAAGTTTCTGTATCCTGCTGCTAATACCAAATTTTTTTAATATCTTCAAAACTAGACTTGATCTAGAAATGAAACTTTACCGTCAGGCTAATATGACCAAAATGACCCTCTAGGGAAGAAAATAGACCATTTTGAGCTCGAACGGAAAACTTAATAAAAATAGTAAATTTCCAAAAATAACAATTTTGCACAAGTTAGCCCTTATTGAAAAGAAACCAAAAATATTTTTTGGTGATGCAAGATTGCTCTTACACCCAGGATGCTCCTGCATCAGACACCTGGGGTAATTTGAGAAGTGACCCTGTGATGACTCAGGTGTGAAGAGGAAAACTAAGGCGGTTAACCTCCTCCCTTGTTAGCCATGATGAATCTTCAATAGATTATCCTTTCCATTTGACCAGATATTCTTCATATGTCCCGTTCCTTATGCTTCTGCCAACATGACTATCCAGTATATCCTCAATCTTCATGGTATGTGAACTAGTTGTTGGAATACTCTGCTATGCTTGTATGATCTCATTTTCAAAACCCCCTTCATGATACTCTGTCAAATCTAAAATGTTAAATACTGGTGAAATATTTATCTTAGTAGGCAATTCTACCTCATAGGCATTTCCTGAATCATGCTTCTTTAGTATCTTACATGGCCCAAACTTCTTCATTTTCAACTTGTTATATTTACCAACTAAAAATTGCCCCTTCCACAAATGAACCATGACTTCATCTCCAACCTAAAATTCCTTATGTCTCCTTTTCTCATCTGCTTTAGCCTTATACTGTGTATTCATCTTGGTAATATGCTTCCTCACCTCCTCATGGATGTTTTTCAAGTATTCTACAAAATCCTCAGCTTCATCACTACTTATTTCTCCTTTATCTATCTTCCTGAACTTAGATGCATTTCTAATACTACTTCCATATACAATTTCGAATGGTGATTTACCGGTGCTCCTATTGATAGAAATATTGTATGAAAATTCTACCTGTGGTAAAATCAAATCCCATCCTCTTGGCTTATCTCCAACAAAACATCTTAGTAAATTTCTCAAACTCTTATTCACCACCTTTGTTTGTCCATTAGTTTGTGGATGATGTGATGAACTGAACTTTAAATCTATCTTTAACTTCTCCCATAATGTGCACCAGAAATATCCAACAAACTTAGTGTCTTGATCTGAAACTATACTCTTTGGAAAACCATGTAACCTCACCACTTCTTTGAAAAAAAATTCTCCCACATGAACAACATAATTAGTCTTCTTGTAGAGAATGAAATGTGCCATCTTTAAAAATCTGTCAACCACCATAAAAATTGAATCATGTCCCCACTGAGTCCTTGGTAAACCAAGAAAAAAATCCATACTGATATCCTCCCAAGGCTTCTCTAGTACACGTAATGGCTTATACAACCCTGTATTCTTCTTTACTCCCTTTTCCATCTAACATACTTTTCAAATCTATACAAACTTCTCGACATCTTGCTGCAACTGTGGCCAATAATAATTCTCACTAACCAAAGCAAGGGTTTTATCACAACCAAAATGTCCAGCCAATCCTCCACTATGCTTCTCCTTGATGAGATTCTCTCTCATAGAAATTTGTGGAATGTACAACTGACTCCCTCTAAATAGCATATCATCCTGGATGATGAAATCCAGCCACTTCATTCTATCTAGAGTAACAGGTTCTCTACAGGCTTTCCAAGCTTCACCAAAATTAGGATCCTCTGAATGCAAAATCTTGAGTTCCTTGAACCCAACCACCTCAATCTACATCTCTGTCAGCAATAGTTTCCTTCTGCTAAGCACATCTGCAACTCTATTAGACTTTCCACTCCTATGTTTTAAAACAAATGTATAACTTTGCAAAAACTCAACCCATTTCAAATGCCTTTGATTCAACTTTCCTTAACTATTCAAATATTGCAAAGCTTGATGATTAGTATACAAACGAAACTCCTTAGGAAGAAGATAGTGTGTCCACTTCTTCAATGCTTGAACTATATCATAAAATTTGTGAACATAAACATAAACATAATATTTCCTCTTGGCATCATTTAACTTATCATTGGAATAAGCAAAAGATTTACCTTCTTGACTCATAACAGCTCCTATTGCAGTACCACTAGCATCACAGTCTACTTGAAACACTTTATTAAAATTTGGAAGTGCTAAAATAGGTCGTTCTGTAACTTTCTGTTTTAACAGTTTAAAACTCTTATCTGCCCCAGTAGTCCACTTAAACTCTTTTCTATCCCCTCTCATTGTTTTAGTCAATGGTCCAAAAATACTACTAAAACTCTTGATAAATTTTTGTAAAAGGTATCCAAATATTGAAAAGATCTTACCTCTATAGAACTCCTTGGAGTAGGCCATTCAAGGATAGCCTACACTTTCTCTGGGTCTATTTTTAGATCTTCTACTGAAATTACAAATCCCAAATACACTAACTCCTTCACAAAACTGCACTTCTTCAAATTAATCAACAATATTTCTTCTCTTAACTTCTCAAATACCATATGAATATGCATCATATGCTCCTTCAATGTCTTACTAATGATCAAAATATCATCTTGGTAAACAATGACAAACTTACCTAAAAATTCTTTTAGAACCTTGTTCATGATTCGCACGAAAGTGCTTGGTGCATTGGTTACCCCAAAAAGCATGTTTAACCACTCATACAGTCCTTTCCTTTTCTTGAAGGTAGTCTTCAATTTATCTCCTGCTCTGATTTGAATATGATGATATCCACTCTTTAGATCTATCTTTGAAAAATATATAGCTCCACTCAAATAGTCCATAATATCATCCATCTGTGGCAATCAAAACCTATACTTGATTGTCTTCTTGTTTATTGCTCTGGAATTTGTGCACATCCTCCATTATCCATTCTTTTTTAGTGCTAATACTACTAGTACAACACATGGACTCAGGCTCTCCCAAATTAACCCTTTCTATAACAATTCATGTACTTGTCTATTCAACTCTTCACTTTCTGCTGGTGTCATTCTGTGTGCTACTTTATTTGGTAAACTGGCTCCTGGAATCAAATCCATCTGATGACTGATCTTCCTTACCAATGGTAATCCATCAGGTACATTATTAGATACAATATCTTGAAACTCATTCAACAAATCTATAACTTCTACATGTACATCTTCTACTTCCTCTTTACCAACTTCTTGAATTAAAGAAAAACACATATGCTCATGCCTCATACCCTCTAAGAATTATCTTCCATAAAAAAAAGTTATTCTTGCATTACCACATACCTTTTCTTCTATGTCCTTCAATGGTTTTAGCTTATGTCACACTCCATCCTTCGTCAGGGAATAGGTATTTGCATTACCATCATGTACACCATGCCTGTCAAACTACCATGGTCTACCCAACAATATATGACATGCATCCATAGGTATGATATCACATAGTACTTCATTATGGTATCTGCCAATATTGAACTTTAGTAGGCACTGTTCACTGACCATGACCTTGTGGTCATCCTGTACCCAAGCAATCCAATATGGATGTGGGTGTTTCTGTCTCTTGAGATTCAACTTTTTGACCATGTCTTCTGACACCAAATTGTCAGTGCTTCCACTATCAATAATCACATCACAACACTTATTTTCACACTTGCACTTGGTGCCAAATAGGCTCCTCCTTTGCTCAGGTTCATTCTCACCACTCAAAAAGACTCTACTATTCTTCCTCATTTGATAACTGACACCTTTGTTTGGAGATATTCTTGATAGCTTTGTTGAGTTATTACAAGATATGGTGATCACCATTTCAGGCAAACCTACACAATTCTTTATAAATATCTATCATCCAGGTGCTCTGAGGTCAGGTATCACATATCCAGGTGTCCTCGTCACCCTTCATCCATGATGTCAAGGTCAACTACAGTAGGCTTTTACTTCTTGGGCTTTGTAAGCACATCCCCTTTAGTTACCTCCTCCTCTGTTGGCCATTGAAATCTCTGAATGTTCTTTAATTGCACCTTTTCCCTCTCCCACATGGCATTAGTGATCAACTTGACATCTTTAACAAATTTGGTGAAGTCCATCTCAGCTTTTAAATCTTCATCCAAATTGGCATTAAATCTATCAATATCTAATTCATTATTTTCATTAATGAAAGCCTCTTTCTTAGGCAGCAAAGAATCAAAATCTAATTTCCATTTTTCTAACCCCATTATTGAGCCATCCTCAATCTTGATCAGAGGAATAAACCTGTTAAAATCTGGGCCAAACATAACTACCCTTGCCTCCTCTTGGTTTTCTTTTCCTTTAAAAAATGATAAGGTGGCCACAATCCCATCAATCTCCTAACCAACCTATAGAACAATTTCTAGAATATCTATCTTGAGGGATTGTACAACTGCCAACCTTTCAAATAGTGATGCCCTAACTGACCAAGTTCCATAGTAAGTATTCAAAATAGAAACAAAATTGTTTAATTCTATTTGAATCTCAGGCAATTTACTATAAGCAGTGTCTACTACATCTTCTTTCTCCTTTAAAACATCAATCCTATGCTGCAAATTTTTTATCAAGGTTTGTAAAAAAACCTCATTCTACTATGTTTTCCCCTATTCTATTGTTGCAGCAACTTCTTCTCCACCTAAAATTTGAATTTCTATTTGTGCATGCTACTCTAGTGGTGGGGGTGCAATCACAGACATATTGATTATCTGTTGAGATAAATCTTCCACTATTTTGTCTAGTGCCTTTTCTTTCATGATATGTACTTCTCTATCTCTAACTCATGCACTATAATCTTCAAATAGGTTCTTGAACCTATATGAGAGTTGCTTAGACTTATCCTCATTTAATCTAGAAAAATGTGTGAGGACTTGTGAAATTTCTAAGTATCTTATATTATGGATAGACCATACAATCTTATCCCCATGCATCTTTTCTTGAACATTTAGAAGTGAAGGCTTCTAATTCTTAGGATACAGGCTCCACATAGCCAATGCTTGGTTCTTTGGAAAATATCCAAATCCCTTTATAATATCCCCAAATCTAGTCTCTAAGGATAGATTTATGTCTGGCTGCCTTCTGATTTGATCTATGATAAATGCAGAGGCTAAATCCCAACCAGGCACAAGTAGCATTTTGCTAGCCTTTGCTAATTTTCTAGCACCCTCTAGAGTGATTATTTTTGACTCAAGATCATAATCCTTTAATGCTTGGAGGGCTTCATCAGGCACTTGGTCTTCTTCTTTTATTTGTATATTAGAAGCAACCTGCTATTACTTATGCCATAATAGAAAGTTCTTGAATTCATCTGTCTTTATGAATTCATCATCTTTTAAGAAAGCATCCTACTAGAGCAATCTATCATCTTGACAGAGATCCAAAGGCAATTATACTTCCTCTCCTGTTTCTTTTTGTTTCCTCTTCTCTTCTCTGATCTTCTTTCTTAGTTGGTGATCATAGACCCTTGTACCAATAAAAAGGGCACCCACTCTATCCTTTTTCTTCTCAATTGTTCTCACTTGGGAAGGCTCTCCAACTTGCATTTTTTGCCTTCTAGAAGGAGGCTCATTAGTATCCTGAGAAATTTGAAGTTCTGTCAAATCCAAAATTTTATTTTCATCAACCCCTTGATCAATAGGGGCGGGCTGTTCCATGGTAGGGAGGCTATGCACTGAGCATCCATAACTATCTTCTTCATATTCTAATGAAGAGTGCTTTTCCTTCTCCCTTTTCTTATCATCAATCATTCCTTATAAAGAATTTACCAGAGCATTGTAATTGGCCATCATTTGGTCAAGCCTTTGTAAGTAGGGTAGTGTGGGATAAAAGCCTCCAAAGGGAATTCCCTTTTGCGTCAGCTATTTCTCAAAAGACAACAAGTCTTAAAATTGTTGTGCTCTCCTCTGTATCACATCATCTTATAAGATATTTATTATAAGGTCCCCTTTAGGACACTTCTCATGTCTATTACTTATTGGAATGGTTGGAGTGTAGAATTTCCTTGCAATCACAATAAAATCCATTGTATCAACATGTCTATATAAGGAAGCACTCATCCTGTAGTGGCCTAACCAGTCATTAACTTTGTTCAGTGCATTCTTCCAAATTATGAAGTTGCATACCTTGAAGTGTCTAGGGGTAAATGTGCCCTTTCTGTGTGGAGCCAAATTCTCTTTATCTGTTATCATGAGCTGCCATATAAAATCTATCACTGAAATCCTCAGTGGTATATAAAATGGGAGAATATGGGTTGGCTAGGGGCACCCATAAACTCTGATCATTGTGTAAGATTTCTCATAATAGAAATGACCTCGTGTAACACCCTCTCTGATGATTATAATTGGACTATTTGATTTAGACATTTTACATTATGATGATTAGAGCTATGCATTCACATTTATGTTATGATGATATGCTTATTAGATATTTAGAGATACTCAGCTATGATTATTGTTTATTAAATTGGAAATCATTCATCTTGTATATACTTATGAAGATTTAAAGAGCTAACCCAAGGATTTGGAAGCTAACCATTATATATATATGATGCCTCATGCTTAATGTATATGTTATTGATGTGTTTTCATGACTCAGGATGAAGTCGTAGTTAATCACTTAGTTGAGGTCCACATGATGTATCGATCTTGGTCATCTATTTCCAAATATCTTATTGTATATATATACGCACATATATATCTTCTCAGTGATGCAGGCTTGCAGGTACCGGGCACCGTCTCCACCTGGTCCCACAGGTCTAAGCGAGCCCTCAAAATCCTTGATCATTGTTGTTGTTATGGAGATATCACCAAGGTTCTGCAAGAGGGAAATCCTACCTTTGACCCTTTTATGTCCCTTAGGTGGGGAGTTTTTGAGTCAGTCCTTCTGCGCATAGTGAATTATTGTGTGATCTTAGTTGTTAGATTATGTGGAGTGTGTTGCTTGTTTCTTGCATTTATGAAGCATGCGATTTTGATGTATAAGGTGGCTTTAGATAAATATACTAAATGCAAAGTGAATAAACAAAAATAATAAATATAATATAAAAGTAAATTAAACTAATTACCTACTCCTATATTTACTCCTACTTTATAGACTCTCTCTCTCCCTCTTGTATATCTTGTTAGTATAGAGGGTGGGAGTGGAACTCGAGACCTCTAGTTTGTAAGGGGTCCCAAGTTGCCATTGGGTTAGTGACTTCCTTGAGAAGCATACCCATATATATTTTATTTATATAAGAGTTAATTGCTATTAATTATAAAATAATAATAAAGAATTTATAGTATTAATAATGTTTTAATAATAGTGGTAAAATCCAACTTATGTTAGTAGTTACCTAATATTTATCACTATTATATTTTGTGAAGAATATGAATTAGTAAGTGGGTTCAAATTATAATGTATTTGATTTAAAATAATAATATTCACAATAAAATAAATATTTATAATATTAGTAATAATATGTCTTACTATGGTATATGTACCATAAGCATATGGGTGCACACATATGCCTATGAATACATATATATAAATATATATTATTATTATATAATAATTTAATTATGTGGAGAAAATTATTATGAGATTATGGTAAGTATATGATATAATTATGTTTGAGAAATACCTTGGTAAATTACCATAGTAAGTAATTCTTAAAATCTTATATATATATATATATATATATATATATATATATATATATATATATATATATATATATATATATATATATATATATATATATATATATATATATATATATATATATATATATATATATATATATATATATTGTCATCCTCAAAATGAGGAGACATAGATTTAAACATTATTAAACAAAATTTATGTATCGCTTCATGATAATGGTTTTGAAAACCATAATATTAGCAAATAACTAATATAGTTGGGATGGTTGCATCGGTTGGATTATCCGTGCAACCACCTTCCCCAATCTATATACAGGGAGAATCTCCTGTGTGAAGGGAGTGGGATAGGAATTAATAAAATTATGTTTATAGTAGAATTATATTTGTGGGGAGAGAGAAATAAATGCATAGGAGGGATATTTACGTTTGTGTGAAAAGATGAAGAAAAAAAAATTTCACGGAGGGGCATATTGAGGATCAAGAAAAACAATGTACCAACACATACATAATAGAGCTCAACATACATTCAATAATGAACCCTTTGAACATCTTTAACATAGAAAAGAGGTGAGTACCCTTAACCAGTTCTGCGATATTAATTTATTTGTATGCTATGCGAAACTGCTTTAAATTTTGTTCCATTGTTGATATATATTTCCACTTATTTCTTCCTCATCCATTAATTTTTTTACCACTCTATTGCTTTAAATATCTTATGCTGCTTTTTATATTTGTTTATGCTTTGTAGGAGACAAGTTAGGGTATCGAATAAAATATATATTATGGGTTTAGAATCTGAATATTTTAACAATATTGATTTATCTTTTAATCTAGTTTTGTAAATTTGTAGATTATATTAAATTGATATTAATATTCCTTCATGATGTCTTATGGTTAATTTGTGTAATTTAACAATTTAATTTTATTGAACACTATTTCTTTATGTTTTAGATATTGTAATGAATTACCTCTCGGATTAAATAAGTGAGTTTTGTTGCAAAAAAATCTGCTCACGCTTGGTTATGATATTTTAAAAATTAATTCTAAATTTCTCTTCTTCACATTCTCCCCTTTGCGAAACATATTTAAGTTTCTAATTTGGTTAATGTATGTGAAAGTTATAGTTATTTTAAGTCAGTGTTATTTTATTAAAATTTAACAATTACCACAAATTGTAATAGAGTATGAATATTTAGAAACATAGTTATTTTGTTTAATATAAATTAACACTAGATAAAAAGAAATATTATGTTTTGGATACTTAAAAATGACTTGGCATAATAAGAAGGTGCTGGAATATTTATATATACAATAGTGGTATTGGTTGATTTTGAGTTTTATTTCTTTAAGTGAAATAACTCTTTTTCTATCAATAAGAATTATTGATAGTTATAAAATTATTATTTTATTTATATGATCAACAATTTTCAAATTAAAAAATAAGGAAATCCTATGTCTTGAAGCTTTGCTTATATCATAAGTTTAGAAAGATAATCTTTTAAGTCATCTCTTAAAAATTTGAAAGTTATTGGAAGATAATCTATTAGTTAATGACTTGTGCTAATAAATTGATTCCACCTTAAAACTATAAATTTTTAACTATTTTAATTTTGTAACTAATGTCCACATATTGTTTTCTAAAGAATATTCATTGCACGAATATAGTAAATAATCCATTTAGTACACTCGTTATATTATAATGGATATTTATTTATCATTCATTTCTCAAGGCCTTATAGAATAGTCATATTTATTGAATTATTATTTTGATAGAGTTGCTAAGTTCACACTATTATAAAATAATAATAATAATTATTACTAGTGGTGAATCTTGTAAAGATATTGATTTTATTTTTAATTATATAAGAAATGACTATTAGAATTATAAAAAGGGTTGGATAAACCTCTATTGTATCTTTCTTGTTCATCAACCTATAAGTTATAATTTAGGATTGGTACTTTATAAACTAGATACCTAATAAAAGAAAATGATATATTATTTTATAATAGTATTATTTTAACTCTACCTTGAGTTGTGGATTTAGTATCAGTTTATGGATTAAGTATAGGACTTTATTTAGGTTCCACCTAAGTGGGTGGCAATCGAAGGGAAAACTGTCTGGGGAACAAGACCCTAGAAAGGGTTGCGTACCCGCTTTTTTGATTTTATAAATAGATAGTCTAGAATGGGGCAAGTCGAACTACAAAGTCTCTGAGCATGAACGTAGGTAAGGCCATCGATGATGAGCCCCCGAGGCCTAGGTCTAGTCCCTTAGGGTTTGTCTTTAAGTTTCTAATGTAATGATTTCACTTCTTCTTAATAATGATTCTCATAGCTAAGCTATCAATAAAGAATTTATTTCCGATAGAATATATCTAATGTTTGCATCTAGTTGTTTAGACATGTGTGTAGTTACAAGTGTTGGACATGGTAGTCATCATGTAAAAGAATGCTAGCGATATTCAGGTATGCAAGAATAATAATTTTTTAATTGAGCAGGATAAGTAGTACTTGTTGTCTTTATTCTCTTGACTTCTAGTAACATTAAATAAATCAAATTAGATTATGTTATGCTACTTTATTAGAAAAAAAATTTATATATTGTGTGACTTAATGAGTATAATGTCCTTGAGCCAAGGGTTCCTTGGTGGGGCATTACATTTGGTATCAAAGCCCTAGGTTTCCGCAGTGGGAACTCTAGGACTCCTAGCTCATTTATTGCTCAGTATTTTGCATAGATTTATTTTGGTTTATCATTATAAGATAAGATCTTAGATATTTTAATACTCCAAAAATGGGCTATAAGTTCATTAATCTTCTATATCAACAATTCGAATGAAATCAACATCAAAGTCCTAATCTAAAGCACATCTAAACATCATCGAATCTTAATTGATTATCTTAAATTCTGCATCAGAGAATATTCCTAGCAATATTCCTAATTATCTTAATTATCTTTAATTTAATGATTATTTGGCAATAAATCACATTTATCCTAAGTTTGATTAATTGAATATTTTCATATTTAATTAATTTGATTTAATATCTTGCCACTTAATTGTTTAATTAAATTTAATTCTATCTATTATTAATTGTATTATTTAATTTTGACAATAAATCCAATATCCTATGAATAATTGATTAAATTCTTATTTAATTGATTAAAGCAGGTTGTCATTATTTAATAATATAGTTTTTAATAAAAGTTTGATAAAATAGTTAATTAACTCATAAATTAATTATTTTATTTCAAAAAGTAGTTAAGTTGAGCATAAATCACTTTATTTATTAAATTAATTCATAAATAAAACATGCACAATCATAAAAGCAAACAACTATCAATTATCAATTAAAGCTAAACTCTATTTTGAGTTAAAACTTAGCTTTTGCATGTTTTTGTGAATTAAATTATCTTTATTTAAAAATAACTCAAAAATCAAGCTGAGTTATTTGAGTGATTTATGGCTTTTATCCATGCACCTCTAAAGCCCTAGATTTCTATAAATTAAAGCCTCAGCTCATCTCAAAGCATCTCATATTTTTGCATCCTCACGCTGTTGGATTGAAGGACAAAGAATCAAAGCTTATTGCGAATCAAGGCTATTGTGAGATCAATCTTGTTTTTGCATTCATATTTCATATCATTGTTAGATAGATCACTTCATAGCATATCGGTTTTTACATATTATAGATTCATATCAAGTTTATCATTCATATTGCATAGAAAATACCAAAAAAATAGATTAATCGCATTCATATTTTATATCATTTTTGCATCCAAATCCTTCATTTAGGTGTCGTCTAGGTCACTGATCTTGATAACAATCTGAGAACATTAATCTCGCACCTACTAGAAGGCAGTAAATCGCTTGGTTAGAGTAGATTTTAATTTTGCACGATTTTGATTATAGCTAACCTCTAATATTTTACTGAAGTGTTGTGTCTATAGATCAGGTACAAAATTCACACACACATTTCTGGCACCCACTGTGGGGCAACCCACCTTTACATGGTAGTTTTGATTTTTTTGGGAGCTAAAGCCCTAAAGTTCCAAAGATTTAATTTTATCTCTCAAATCGCTTGGAGTTTTTCTTTGAAATTTTGTTAGTTGGTTGGAAATATATCAAAGAAGCTATAGTAAAAAAGTTAGAATTTTTTGAGGTTTTTTGAATTTTTAATAATTTTTTCTTGAAATTTCAGAAAAAATTAATATTTGACGTAAATCAAAATATTTTTCAATTTTTTTTATATTTTTGGAAAGATATTTAAATTATACAAGGAGTCCATTCTTTGTATTTTAAATTTCAATGCAATATAATAGCTCAAATAGTCAATTTACAAAAAGTGGTCTGTTTTGATAAAACGGGTCTCTAGGGCACAAATGAATAGATTTTTCTTAAATTTTTACATTTTTGGAAAGATATTTATTTTTTAGCAAGGGTCTCTATTTTGAATTTCTATTTTTGTGGCCAAAATCATAAAAGAAAAATCAGATCTTGTTGACTAGGTCAAATGCAGCAAAAAAAATAAAGTTTTGTGATGGGTATGCACTTATTTTTTTTACATGGTTCAATGAATGGTATGAGTTGTCATTTGGGTTAATTGATGGTTATTATTTCTGATAATAATTGATTTTTAGAGCTAACCCTATGGTTTTCATAAGTTGAATATATTTTGCATATCTTGTTTGCTTATTTTCTTGTTGGAGAGTTCGTCACTTGCTTGCATGGAAAAGCTCAACAAGAATTGCTAAAAATAAGGTAAAATATACTAAGCACATTGCGAGGATCCTAGATATTCTCCTTCATCTAATAAAATTTTGATTTGGACTTAAAATAAATCTCTTATGTGTCTGACTTGTGTGCATCTTTTCATGCTTTTGTCTATTTCTACACACTTGCATAATTGATACTAGGTTGTGACACCTTAGGTATTTATTTAGTAGTCTTAGATACTTGTGATTGATCTAGATTACTATCTTGGGTTATTGGACTCACTAAATCTATCGACCTTTCATTCCGCCCCATGGTTGCAATCTCAACCCCATAAAGTGGAGGGGTCTACAGGAGAGAAGCGTTAATTGTTCCACTAGGTAACCCTTTTGTGCTTTTTAGAACTCACTTGTTTTCTAAGTTGAGGACTCATTTTCATCTTGTGTGAGGTGTTAAGTGTTCCACCTTATGGAATCATCTCATATTCGCTTTAAGCGTTAAGTGTTCCTTTTTCTGCTTTTTTGGGTACTTTTGGTAGATTTACTTTTGGAAACATACATCTGTGCTCACATAGTAATTAGGCCCTATGAACACTATTCGTGATTATTGAGAGATTGGATTCTCAGCAAAATCCTTCTTGACAACAGAATCCTTGTAGGTAGGGAGGATACTTAGTGTGTTTCACATTCAACTTGGTTAGTGCATCTTCTCTTATTGATCGATACATTCTCTCCCAGGAGAGGTTGATAGATCACGTGGGGTTGACATCACGAGCTTTGGTGAATCAAAATTGGTTAGTGTGCCTTCTCTTATTGATTGATACATTCTCTCCCCAGAGAGGTTGATAGATCATGTGGAGTTGACATCATAGACCTTGGTGAAGCAAAACTTTGTCTTAGCATGTCAAATTAATCTGCTTGCTTTGTTTGGGTTAAAAGTGAAGAGGCAGCAAAACCTTGGATCTGGAGCCAAGTCCCATTGTGGTATACTATTGTGAGTCGCCTTTAGAGAGGGTTAACCGTAGCAGACAATCTCTTCACAGGGTAAACTATGTTGACGGAACCTCAAGCGGTAATAGTCATTTTCACCATGGTAGTGACAACCGCTATATAAATGTCCTTGTGGAAGAAATCTCCATGGGTATGGTTCATTGTTGGGTTGTTAGATCTCCCTAGTAGCTCCTGAAGATTAAGTTCTTAGACTGTGTCAAAACTCTGGTGTGTTGGGATTGGAGTTCACCCCTTTGGATCATAAAAGTTGAGTCAAACCATTACAAAAAACCCTAGCGAAGCCAAATTTTCATTTTCTAGGGTATATGTGCATTATTGCAAAACATTTTTGGAACATACACAATTAGCGCTTCTAAGGATTAGAACGAATAAGTCACTTGATTGTTCATGCACAAGGTTTCTTTTACCCTTGTTCATTATTTTCAGACAAGCTTGAAATCACTTGCTTGCTATTTTGCGTGCTTGTTCATCTATCTAGTTATTGAAAATGAACAAATCTGTTACAATCCTCAAATTTGGACAATACAATTTGCAAACAATTCAAATTTGAAAACTCAAAATTTGCAAAAACTGAAGTAAAATCCTTTTCTGGAGTCAAAAGTCATCTCAGGAGGTTAGAAAGTCATACGAGTTTCCATCAAGTGTCATTTCATTACAACCCATCTATCGTATGATTGAGTACCCAGTGTCGTACGAGTTTCCATGCCAGCAAATTCTAAGAGTCAAAATCTTGCTTGCAATTGTCATATGAGTTTTTCAACTGTCATTTCATAGCATACCCATTTTCATACGAGTCTGTAGAGTGTCGTTTGGGAAATTTTTGAAAGTTGTCAAAAAATTGTCAGAATTGCTAGATATTTAGCTTTTTTAGCCTAATTTTAGAATCTGTCGAACGAATCACTGTGTCAAGAATAGAGCAATAGCTATTAGAATCAGTACACATGTCTCAAAAAATTAGTACACAAGATGAAGAAGCTCTAATCACCGCTATGATGAAGCAGCTGCAAGCTATGCAAGTCCAGCTTGACAAACTTGAAAAAAAAAGGAACCTAAAGAGTTCTCCATGGAAACTCTATGCTCTTTTCCATTTGATAAAGACTTGTACATGTCACCATGCCCTCAGAAAAAATGTGAGCAACGTGACAACCCTTATGATACCTCTTCCACAGAGAGTGACACATCAAGTTTTGGAGACTATGATGACTATGATGATAGACAATGTAATGATACCTATGACACCTCTGTTCCTAAGAGTCCTCCTCATCGTGTGTTCCTACTTACTACAAATGGGCCATCACATTAGATAGATCATGATGGTGATCCATATGATTCTAATTTTGAAAGAGATTTTGATGGCTTTTGTGGACAATACCTTGATTATGATCCATCTACTACTGCTGAGGACTATAAAATGCATCATGCTAGCTTGAAGCATCAATATTATAAGAATCCTTCTCCTAAGGACTCTCTTGCGGAAAATAAAGATTACATTCTCAAGCAAGATCATGTTAATGTTGGACCTTTGTCTTGTGATGGTTCCCTTCCATCCCCTACTTCCTCCAATACTTGTACATTTCCTAAAGCTTCTGAGTCTTTAAAATCTTTCATAGAACCTTCATCCGACACAAGCCCTGATACTTTTCATGCAGTTCCCTATAGTTATCCTCCAGGGCTACCTCTTAAAGAAACTCAAGCTAACCTTCACTTGGCTGCAAATACTTTCAATAATGGTAAACCTAAAGAGCCTAAGCCTTCATATGCTATAATCCATACTTCAGCTAGTCCTCCACCATCTCTTCCAAAGTCATCCATACAATCCCAACATGCTTCCTTGTCCTTAGAAGTGGCTCCATGTCAAGAGGACTCCAGAAATGACAAAGAAAAGAACATAAAGAAAGATCAAGATCAAGAACCCTCCGTGTCGTCCACTCCTTTTCATGATGTCTCTTATCTACCTCAGGGTTCTTTTGATCCCGCATGCCCTTTCCCATTCATTCCACCATGTCTTAAGTCTTCTCCTAAGCAAGATCAAGCTACTACTTACACTATTGAGCTTATTGACAATCAAAATAACCTTACTACACTTGCACTTTCCAAAGATGATACTTCCATTAAGGTTGTTAAAAATGGTGTTGTTACTTCCAATGTTAAGCCTATTGAAAATCAAAAGAAAAATTATGAGCTTATGCTATCTAAAGATCCTTGTCAAGATCAAAGTCTTCCATCTTCTTATTCTACCACTCCATGTTCATTTCCACTTTCTACTCTTCCTAAGTCTTTGCAAGCTTTGAAAAATCCTATAAAAAACGGTGCTCATATTCAAGATGTCCATGATTCTATTGAAAATTCTAATGCTCACTCTAAAGATGCTGATATCCTTGGTTGTCATATAGATGTTGATGAACTTATTGATTATCCTTTTGCATCTTCCACTTCCATCCTTGGACCTCTTCCACCACTACTAAGGGCTTCATGTCTGCCTTCCATCTTGGGTCCTTATGTCCCTTCACTTTCCCCTCCTATCTCTCTTAATTCATCATCCATCTTGGGTCCCTACATACCTCCATCTCCTATCTTTCCTCAAGATCAACATAGATGCATACCCTTGAATCTTTTTCATCCACCCACCCATCTAAACTAGTCATATCCTTTTTCTTCCACAAGTCCCAAGTTTTTTGGAAGTAACTTGAATGTTCAATACAAGAAAAAGAAACAATACAAGAATCTATCAAAAAAAGATCACCATGTCTCCTCTAATAGACATGGAAACATAAAGTCAAAAAATATATCTAAGAAGAAAACTACAAGACAAGTATGGGTTCCAAAATCCATCATTGAAGATATTCTTTGTAAATTACCAAAAAAAAATGAAAAGCCTATGGCTATATGGATTCCAAAGTCTCTCTTGAAAGAGTCTGGTGTTGAACAAAAATTTAAGTTGACATTCAAGCTTCCAAAGACTTCCACTTCATCTTCTTCCAAAAGCATTCCTCCATTTCATGCGCCTAAATCACAACCTCTACTATCCATTCACCATATTCCTTCACGTATTCCTTCATTTATGTTTCCTCCATCCTCTCACCACCCTTCAAGGTATGTGTTAATGTTGAGCTTGCCTTCCTTTCCATCTACCCTTTCACAATCCTTCCATGCATTATCCTTCTACCTTTTATCATTTTTTCTCATTTGCCTATTCCTCCTATCTTCCAACCTCACTCACTTTACATAAAACCTTATATTCCATTTTTCTCTTCCATCTCCCTTTCCCTATCAGCATCTTTGAGCATATCATTTTGAATCCTTGGCATATCATGGTTTATCCTTTTAAGGAGCATTATCTAAAAAGCTTGCCTTCTTTCAATAAAAAGAAAAAAAGAAAAAAAAAGAAAAATGTGCCTTGGTGAAAACTTGGAAATAGGTGCCTTGGTAGCAAAAGTAAAGAGAAATAAATTCATCCTATGGTGAAAACCACTCCTTTGTGGCACCTTGGATAAGTACCATGATGGAAACCTGGCAATCAGGCATCATGCGTAGTTCTTCTACATATTTCATCCATTCCATCTTCTCTCTTTGATCTTGACAATGTTGATCTATACACAAACATTTGGTTATTTTGTGAGCTATCTTATGATGATCTTGCTTTCATTCCTTCCATGTTTATCCTTCATATCCATCTTCCTCCATTCATTTTTTGCCTATCACTATCCTTTTCCCCTTTGGTCTTGATAAAAACGAAAGAAAGAAAGAGTAAAACACAGTGCTATGAAGCCTCTTGACATGTCTACTCTTTTGGACTACATCCTTTCCTTCTTTGGCATTACGCTATTGTGACTTATCCTATGATGGAATTTCATTGCTTGTCCAAATGTGCTTTACATGACAATTTTTCCCTAGCTTTGCCCTTGAGGATTTCTTCCCTTCATTAGCTTTCATTCTCTTGTCTTCCATCTCTTCCACCAGCTTGCCAATCCCTCTTGTTCTCCACCTTGATAGACATTGGGACTGCATGATATGATCTTGCTTGGGAGTTTGCAATGGAAAAAGATGCTATCAAGTATACCAAGTATCAAAACAAGTATCAGAACCAGTATCAGAACAAGTATCAGAACCAGTATCAGAACTAGTATCAGAACCAGTATCAGAACAAGTATCAGAACTAGTATCAGGACAAGTATCAGAACCATTATCAAAAAAAGTATCAGAACACCTACTGGGGCTACACCTTTCACTTTAGTTTATGGGTCTGAAGCGGTACTACCTATTGAGGTCAAAATCCCATCACTAAGAATCAGAATGCATGGTCTAGTAACTGATGATGACTACAGAGTGTCTAGGTTGCAAGAACTTGAACTACTAGATGAGCGCAGACAAGTAGCATATGATCATTTCAGAGTATATCAGAAGAGAATGTCTAGAGGCTACAACAAGAAAGTCAGACACAGAGAATTTCAGGTTGGCGATTTGGTCTTGAGAGAAAATCCTAAAAATCAATCACATCGAGAATGTAAGGGGAAGTTTGAACCCAACTGGCTGGGTCCCTTTGTCATCACCGCTACTTTTGGCTCTAGTGCCTATCAACTCTCAACGACTGAAGGAGAATAGCTTCGAGAACCAATCAACATTCTCCATTTGAAGAAATTCTACGCCTAAGGCATTCAGTCTATGGTAAAATGTCCTGAAAAAAATCTTTAAAATTGGTAAAATATCTTGAAAAAATGAACATCTTGGTGAAAACCTAGCAATAGGAACCTTGCTGATTCACAAAAAAATAAAAAAATATCAAAAATTCAAAAAAATTGAAAAATGAAAAATACAAAAAAAATGAGAAAAAAAAATTGCCTTGGTGAAAACCTGGAAACAGGTGCCTTGGTAGTAAAAATAGAATCTCTGTCAAGATGGTGAAAACCTGGCAAATGGACACCACTTGTTTCAAAATGCTCCATCTATCAACGTAATCTTGGTCTTTCCCAACTTTTAGTCTTGCTTTAGTTTGTACATATCTCCCGGTTTGTTTTTGCATTTCCAATTTTCAATAAGTCGGTTTGTCCACCAATCTGCTCAAGTGTTTGTATCCTATCAATGTTCAAACTTGGGGGCAATCAATGTCATATCCTATGGTCTCTGGTGTATCTTAGATGTATCATATCTAGTTAGAGTCATTTTGAAGCTTCATGTGAGTCAGTCAGTCAATCTTGTCTCCCAAAAGGATTTTGCATCTACAACAACGCAATCAACATCAAACATCAAACTGAAAACAATCTATGCTTTTTTTACATGCTTTTATCTCCTTGTATGCTTACTGATTCGCATTGAGATTTTTGCATATTGTGTCCCTTCAAGCCCTTCGATGATGTCCTTTACAGGATTTAGAGAGTGATGACTGGGGGCATAATCTTTTCTTTGTCTTCTACTTGTATGTGAAAATCTAACAACTTTGGAAATTTTGGATTGAAATGGTGTCCGACTGTAAGAGCCTCTATCTCGAATTGGATGGCCATGCGTACCTCGACCATTGATACCCGGATGATTCAAAGAAGTATTGATCTAACTATTATCTTTTTGAGTGAGTTCTTTCTCCTACTGTGAAACATGATCTTACCTAAGGATGTGAATGATAAAGGGTCACTACGGGTAATTCACATTGGATTTAGAATGATCTCTTGGCTGTTTGATGTGTTTGTCATGCAAGGCATATTCAGGTCATCATGACGTTTATGTTTTGATGCTTATACAAATTTCTATATCAAAATGGACATGATATTCAGGTCATCTTGGCGTTTGTGCCTTGGTACTTATATCTACTCCGACATTCTGAAAATAAAATCAATATTCATATATCCATGGTTGTTGATCACTGGGTGTTGTATTGATTCTTGCACATAAAAATTGATATTCATATGTCTATGGTTTCATAGCTAGTGGGCATTGTATTGATTTATCCGGTTACCTAAAAGTTCAATGATGATAACAAATCAACATATGATCAGTGACTAGGTCCTAGGTCTTAGGTTGCATTTCATTTTGCATGTCTCATTGCATTTTGCATGTTTCATGATCTCACAATGACTAAATGAACTTCAATGCTTAAATGATTGTTCAATCACCTCTTCCAATCTAACGAGAGCTGAATCCCACACGAAGGTTCCTCCAATGAAACAACAAGTAGAATCTATTTTCAGGATCAAAATTGAAATCTGAGATCGTTCATATTATTCACTACTTGCATATTCGACCTTCAATCATCACAGAAATCTCGTATTCAACTTAACTGCTTATCTAACATCAAACTATCAAAATTTCAACTTGGTCAACAATGGTCAACTTATGGTTTAACCTAGTTAAACTTGGTCATCTAGACCTCCAAACGATGCAGAATGCATTCTTGAACGTGTTTAACCACTTCTCAAATCAATTAACATGCTTCTAAACTATCAACGCTGACTTTTCTTGTCAGATTTCAATTTTAATCCTGAAGGGGGCATGGTATTGCACATCATTCAAAGTCTGTAAATCAAATTCTATCAATCTTTCCTCAGTAATCAAGACAACAACCATGTCTAGTTATTGATTCATCAAAAAACCTCATCGCTCGGGGAAAATCTATCATCACTTGGGGCATATCAGATTCGTCGATCCATATCAATCTGGTATTCTCATAATCTTGTAAACTGTATCAGTTTTTGCAACCATCGGATCATAGTGTTCTTTCCTTGGTTCTTCGGCAACTGAAGGATTCGGATGTGATACCTGCTAGTTCTGCTAAGACAATCGAGTCTAGAACCGGTCACTCACTTCTTTGCAATCGTAAGGTTTGGAATCAGGCATTTTGACATTTTTTCGCAATCATAGGTTCATTTGCTATTATAGTGAACATTATCTTTGGTCATTCAGGACCTATTATCTTCATATCAAATCAATATCAATCAGCTTCTGTCTCATATCAATTATCAATTTCAAACATCAGTTTCATATCTTTATCAAACACAGACTATCTTTGAACCACTACACTTTACACAGTAATTCAAAGAGGGGCAAAATGTAATACCCCAAAAATGGGCTAGAAGTTCATTAATCTTCTATATCAACAATTCGAATGAAATCGACATCAAAGTCTTAATCTAAGGCACATCTAAACATCAACGAATCCTAATTGATTATCTTAAATTCTGCATCGGGGAATATTCCTAGCAATATTCCTAATTATCTTAATTATCTTTAATTTAATGATTATTTGGCAATAAATCACATTTATCCTAAGTTTGATTAATTGAATATTTTCATATTTAATTAATTAGATTTAATATCTTTCCACTTAATTGTTTAATTAAATTTAATTCTATCTATTATTAATTGTATTATTTAATTTTGACAATAAATCCAATATCCTATGAATAATTGATTAAATTCTTATTTAATTGATTAAAGCAGGTTGTCATTATTTAATAATATAGTTTTTAATAAAAGTTTGATAAAATAGTTAATTAACCCATAAATTAATTATTTTATTTCAAAAAGCAGTTAAGTTGAGCATAAATCACTTTATTTATTAAATTAATTCATAAATAAAACATGCACAATCATAAAAGCAGACAACTATCAATTATCAATTAAAGCTAAACTCTATTTTGAGTTAAAACTTAGCTTTTGCATGTTTTTGTGAATTAAATTATCTTTATTTAAAAATAACTCAAAAATCAAGCTGAGTTATTTGAGTGATTTATGGCTTTTATCCATGCACCTCTAAAGCCCTAGATTTCTATAAATTAAAGCCTCAGCTCATCTCAAAGCATCTCATATTTTTGCATCCTCGCGCTGTCGGATTGGAGGACAAGGAATCAAAGCTTATTGCGAATCAAGGCTATTGTGAGATCAATCTTGTTTTTGCATTCATATTTCATATCATTGTTAGATAGATCAATTCATAGCATATCAATTTTTACATATTATAGATTCATATCAAGTTTATCATTCATATTGCATAGAAAATACCAAAAAAATAGATTAATTGCATTCATATTTTATATCATTTTTGCATCCAAATCCTTCATTTAGGTGTCATCTAGGTCACTGATCTTGATAACAATTTGAGAACATTAATCTCGCACCTACTAGAAGGCAGTAAATTGCTTGGTTAGAGTAGATTTTAATTTTACATGATTTTGATTATAGCTAACCTCTAATGTTTTACTGAAGTGTTGTGTCTATAGATCAGGTACAAAATTCACACACACAGATATAGGAACTATGTTTTTGGTATGCATGCTATAGTATTTTTTTAAAAAGTGGACCGATTCTTCTAAGATTAGGTTGTCGTACATAAATTACTTCTATTTTGCATTCTAGAAATAATGAATGAGCCTCCTAAGTACTTTCTCAGATAGTGAATATCTTTCTAGTAAATATATGTTAATTAATTCCTCAAATTTTATGTCACCTTTTTGTTGTACTCCTAGAAAGACTCAAATTAGTTACAAGTTATTTTGTACCATAAGTGTTGACAGTAGCCAACCATATCTCCTCTAAAACTTGTCATCACGAGTGCTTGTTATGGCGATTATAGGTTGCTTGATTGAGTTGAAAAGGCTTAACACCTTATTCTATTTTAAATATCATAATAGCTATGTGTGATCAATGAATTTAGTTAATGATGTTACCATGGTAGTTCTCCTTATTATAGATACAAATGATGAAGTTACTGTATACATATTATAGGCTATTGTAAGGACTGAAATATTGTGTCTCTCTCTTTCTTTTTCCCTATTTTAGGATAGAATTGAAAAACAAATCCTTGTACACAACATGAATTTAGGACCTTATTAATTATGTTGCAACATTGGAATTCATGGGTAATCCTTTTGGTCATGTTGTTGTTGAAGAATTACTAATAGTGGGGAACATCTGCTAAATTAACATTGTGAGTATTTCTCTTTGGATTTATATGCAAATGATAATGAGACATGATGCATGATTGATTTTGTTTTTATAACACCTGAATGTTTACATGAATTACATTAGGGTTATTTGATAATAATAACCACAAATTAAAAATAAATATCTCTTCTCTATTCATGATGAATGACCATCAAATGATGTTATCTATATAAAGTAAAAATATGATTTAATTTGTTGATTTTGGAAATTCTTGGCTAAAAGACCTAATGTCCATTTGTGACTATAAGCCTATGTAGGGGTTAACCATAGAGATGAAATTAGGAGTTTTTCATAATGAAAGAAATGTGTGTTCTTTTCGTACAATTATTGAAGGAATAGGTAGGGTTGATGTAATATTTTCTTGACTATCTTTTTGAAATTGTTTGTTCTTGATTTGGTGAATAGGTAATATTTAGATGAAATATGAATGCTATGGTAAGTCCAGTAATGATGTAATTATCCTCCCCAAATTGTAATATTAGGCAATTGAGAATTCAATGTATTTCCTTATTAGTATTGAAGTCATTATGTTAATGAAAACTAGTGTCTTGAAATGTCTATATGGTGTGTTGTGTCTTTATTGGAGGGATTTATCAAGTGTACCTAGCTAATTCATTTGTTTGAAAAGATGATACTTTGTCCACTCTTGGTGCCCCTGATTGGGTGAAAAGTAAATGGTTTATAATGATTAGTTTTGAATTTATTATGTGACTAATAAATGTATGTAGTACAAGTTTATTATTTCCTTTCCTTAATTAAAACAAATATGTGTGGATTCAATGTCTCTTGAAGAAATATAGTGTATCATTTTTCCTTGTGCCTTATTTTATATAAGTTAAAGTCATCTTGCAAATAGATGTTATTGTTTCATATTATGGGAATGGTAGAGATTGATATGTGTACATTGGATATTGGCATATGCCCATGAGGAGGTGAAATGTGATTAAGTATGTCATTGGTATTTTGTACCAGGTAGACAAAGTGAGTTGTGAAAATAAAATAAAATAAAAATTAGAATATATGGATACTATGTGATGCTATTGTGTACTTCCTTGTAAATGTGATAAAACCAATGCCAGTGCTTATGTTGGGTGTTGTGTATAACCAGTTCCATGGAGTGGTGCAATATAAGTGCCATCCACAGAAGTTATGTTTTGGATAAGGGTATGGGAGAACCATACCACTCATGTGTTGCTTTCTTGTTTGTCACCCTACTAAGTGCCAACCCATGAGTGTTGGTAATTTAGTATGTGGAGGGGTAGTAGTAGCACCATTTTCGTGGGTATTTATGTGGCATATGTATAATGGTGGTGTGAAGTGACCTTAGCTTCCACTACTCAAGGGAAGAGAGTAAACTATGCTTCCCCTTATGAGGAACCTAAACATTTGGTTCATAAGTGTTTATCCTAATTCCCACAGTTCTTGAGCACAATACCAGTACTTGATATGAGCCTCTCTACAGAGATATATGATTTATGGATATGTACATTTCTATGTGGTCTGACATGTGGAGGGAGATTTTGTTAGCCCATGCTATGATGGATACTGTATTCGCACATGTTCTGACATGATGCAATGAATATGATGCCACACCCCACTATTGTTTTGACATAGTGTGAGGTGATGATGCCGTGTTGCTGATGGTAGCGAGCTGAGCTTGAGAACACGATGCCACATACATGATTACGTGAAGGTGCAGTATATGTATTTTGTTTCCTACTTGATGTAGAGTATATTGGTGATGCTTGCATACTTGTAGAGGGGCACCATGGATGCTCAGTTTGTAGATGCGGTAGGCATATGGGTGGGCCCAAGCCATGTATACCTCTGGCTATGATGATGATCTATGAGAGACATCATTATGTGGGGTGTGTCCTATGTGTGCCTACTCCACAAGGAACACTGCCATGCGACATACGACCAGAGTGTGCTTACTCCACTTGGTGTATGGTCATGCCAGGTGGGTTGGCATGCTTATTATGCACCATCTGATGTAGGGGTGTTGCTGAGGTGAACCCCCTATGTCATGTGGGTAGTGTTTCCTGGGCCCAACCATATGAAGGGCTATTGCAATAGCTGGATGTTGTTCCCTCCTTCCTCGTGAGGTGACTAGATATAGTCACACAATGATGTGATGTGCAATTTATGGTGAATTTCTTTTATCTTTGATTGTGTAGACCAACAATTTTCTTATCTTTTTCTATAATAGTTTAGCCAAGACTTATGAAATTTATCTTGGATTCTTCTTATCTTATTGTTGAGATTGATAATTCTATTTTATTTATTTATTTAATATTATTGTTTAGCTTTGATGGCTAAACTATCTCCTTTCATAATGTTGGTCTTGTGTTGTGTTGTGATTCCTCACTAAAGATGCATGAGGCGGACTTGGTGAGTGTATATGAGGAAGTAGACACAGGGAACCTTTGAGGATGGGGGTATGTGAGGCTGTTATGTAGCTAGTATCCACTACCTTCCTATGTGTGGTGTATGTTCCTTGGAGGCTAACCACCTTACACAAACAAAGGATATGACATGTGGACTTCTATGGAGGGTCTTCATGACAAAGGCCCAAGATACCATCAAGCCACTATGTGAGGTTTTGACTATGGATTATGGATATAGAAGAGACTGGTATTGTATCCTAGAGTGAGATTTTGTCCAGAGAGGCATATCCACTCCTGATCCTTGTGATGTGTAATCCCAGTGATGTGGACTGATATGATTTTTTATGAGGCACATTTGGATATGCTCAATGTTTTATATTATATTGAAATATATCATTGTGTTGGATGAAAGTAAAAATTTGATTTACATGTATTGAAAGAGAAGGAATTTGTAACACCTTGATATGTTTTAAGAAAAATTGAGTGGTTCAAGCTAGTTACCTTGGTTCTTACTTTCAAAGTAAAGGGAAAATTCTATTCATATTGATATTTGATCAAGATAGAGTTATCCTTGTTGGTGATCATAAAATTGATTGGAATATATATTTCATGTTTTTTTTTAGTGCATGGATTCAAGGATTAGTTATGTATGGGATAACAATTAAAAAGTGTGTGTACAGGATAATGTCTGATGTATTTCTATTTCTAACTTGCTAACTTCCAAGAGTAAGTCTCATCTTAGGGGGGGAGGATGTAACACCCTCTCCGATGATTATACTTGGACTATTTGATTTGGACATTTTACATTATGATGATTAGAGCTATGCATTCACATTTATGTTATGATGATATGCTTATTAGATATTTAGATATACTCAGCTATGATTATTGTTTATTAAATTGGAAATCATTCATCTTGTATATACTTGTGAAGATTTAAAGAGCTAACCCAAGGATTTGGAAGCTAACCATTATATATATGTGATTGCTCATGCTTAATGTATATGTTATTGATGTGTTTTCATGACTCAGGACGAAGTCATAGTTACTCACTTAGTTGAGGTCCACATGATGTATCGATCCCAGTCATCTGTTTGCAAATGTATTATTGTATATATATATGCACATGTATCTTTTCTTAGTGATGCAGACTTGTAGGTACCGGACATCGTCTCCACCTGGTCCCACAAGTCTAAGCGAGCCCTCAAAATCCTCGATCATTGTTGTTGTTATGGAGATATCACCAAGGTTCCGCAAGAGGGAAATCCTACCTTTGACCCTTTTATGTCCCTTAGGTGGGGAGTTTATGAGTCAGTCCTTGTGCGCATAGTGAATTATTATGTGATTTTAGTTGTTAGATTATGTGGAGTGCGATGCTTATTTCTTGCATTTATGGAGCATGAGATTTTGATGTATAAGCTGGCTTTAGATAAATATACTAAATGCAAAGTGAATAAACAAAAATAATAAATATAATATAAAAGTAAATTAAACTAATTACCTACTCCTATATTTACTCCTACTTAATAGACTATCTCTCTCCCTCTTGTATATCTTGTTAGTATAGAGGGTGGGAGTGGAACTCGAGACCTCTAGTTTGTAAGGGGTCCCAAGTTGCCATTGGGTTAGTGACTTCCTTGAGAAGCATACCCATATATATTTTATTTATATAAGAGTTAATTGCTATTAATTATAAAATAATAATAAAGAATTTATAGTATTAATAATGTTTTAATAATAGTGGTAAAATCCAACTTATGTTAGTAGTTACCTAATATTTATCACTATTATATTTTGTGAAGAATATGAATTAGTAAGTGGGTTCAAATTATAATGTATTTGATTTAAAATAATAATATTCACAATAAAATAAATATTTATAATATTAGTAATAATATGTCTTACTATGGTATATGTACCATAAGCATATGGGTGCACACACATGCCTATGAATACATATATATAAATATATATTATTATTATATAATAATTTAATTATGTGGAGAAAATTATTATGAGATTATGGTAAGCATATGATATAATTATGTTTGGAAAATACCTTGGTAAATTACCATAGTAAGTAATTCCTAAAATCTTTAATATATATATATATATATATATATATATATATCATCCTCAAAATGAGGAGACATAGATTTAAACGTTATTAAACAAAATTTATGTATCCCTTCACGAGAATGGTTTTGAAAACAATAATATGAGCAAATAACTAATATAGTTGGGATGGTTGCATCGGTTGGATTACCCGTGCAACCACCTTCCCCAATCTATATACAGGGAGAATATTCTGTGTGAAGGGAGTGGGATAGGAATTAATAAAATTATGTTTATAGTAGAATTATATTTGTGGGGAGAGAGAAATAAATGCACAGGAGGGAGATTTACATTTGTGTGAAAAGATGAAGAAAAAAAGATTTCACGGAGGGACATATTGAGGATAAAAAATAATAATGTACCAGCACATACATAATAGAGTTCAACATACATTCAATAATGAACCCTCTGAACATCTCTAACATAGAAAAGAGGTGAGTACCCTTAACCAGTTCTGCGATATTAATTTATTTGTATGCTATGAAACTGCTTTAAATTTTGTTCCATTGTTGATAAATATTTCCACTTATTTCTTCCTCATCCATTAATTTTTTTACCACTCTATTGCTTTAAATATCTTATGCCACTGTTTATATTTGTTTATGCTTTGTAGGATACAAGTTAGGGTATCGAATAAAATATATATTATGGGTTTAGAATCTGAATATTTTAACAATATTGATTTATCTTTTAATCTAATTTTGTAAATTTGTAGATTATATTAAATTGATATTAATATTCCTTCATGATGTCTTATGGTTAATTTGTGTAATTTAATAATTTAATTTTATTGAACACTATTTCTTTATGTTTTAGATATTATAATGAATTACCTCTCGGATTAAATAAGTGAGTTGTGTTGTAAAAAATCTGCTCACACTTGGTTATGATATTTTAAAAATTAATTCCAAATTTCTTTTCTTCACATTCTCCCCTTTGCGAAACATATTTAAGTTTCTAATTTGGTTAACGTATGTGAAAGTTATAGTTATTTTAAGTCAGTGTTATTTTATTAAAATTTAACAATTACCACAAATTGTAATAGAGTATGAATATTTAGAAACATAGTTATTTTGTTTAATATAAATTAACACTAGATAAAAAGAAATATTATGTTTTGGATACTTAAAAATGACTTGGCATAATAAGAAGGTGCTGGAATATTTATATATGCAATAGTGGTATTGGTTGATTTTGAGTTTTATTTCTTTAAGTGAAATAACTCTTTTTCTATTAATAAGAATTATAGATAGTTATAAAATTATTATTTTATTTATATGGTCAACAATTTTCAAATTAAAACAATAAGGAAATCCTATGTCTTGAGGCTTTGGTTATCTCATAAGTTTAGAAAGATAATCTTTTAAGTCATCTCTTAAAAATTTGAAAGTTATTGGAAGATAATCTCTTAGTTAATGACTTGTGCCAATAAATTGATTCCACCTTAAAACTATTAATTTTTAACTATTTTAATTTTGTAACTAATGTCCACATATTGTTTACTATATAGTTTAAAGAATATTCATTGCAAGAATATGGTAAATAATCCATTTAGTACACTCGTTATATTATAATGGATATTTATTTATCATTCATTTCTCAAGGCCTTATAGAATAGTCATATTTATTGAATTATTATTTTGATAGAGTTGCTAAGTTCACACTATTATAAAATAATAATAATAATTATTACTAGTGGTGAATCTTGTAAAGATATTGATTTTATTTTTAATTATATAAGAAATGACTATTAGAATTATAAAAAGGGTTGGATAAACCTCTATTGTATCTTTCTTGTTCATCAACTATAAGTTATAATTTAGGTTTGGTACTTTATAAACTAGATACCTAATAAAAGAAAATGATATATTATTTTATAATAGTATTATTTTAACTCTACCTTGAGTTGTGGATTTAGTATCAGGTTATGGATTAAGTATAGGACTTTATTTAGGTTCCACCTAAGTGGGTGGCAACCGAAGGGAAAACTGTCTGGGGAACAAGACCCTAGAAAGGGTTGCGTAGCTGCTTTCTTGATTTTATAAATAGATAGTCTAGAATGGGGCGAGTCAAATTACGAAGTGTCTGAGCATGAACATAGGCAAGGTCATCGATGATGAGCCCTTGAGGCCTAGGTCTAGTTTCTTAGGGTTTGTCTTTAAGTTTCTAATGTAATGATTTCACTTCTTCTTAATAATGATTCTCATAGCTAAGCTATCAATAAAGAATTTATTTCTGATAGAATATATCTAATGTTTGCATCTAGTTTTTTAGACATGTGTGTAGTTACAGGTGTTGGTCATGGTAGTCATCATGTAAAAGAATTTTAGTGATATTCAGGTATGCAAGAATAATAATTTGTTAATTGAGCAGGATAAGTAGTACTTGTTGTCTTTATTCTCTTGACTTCTAGTAACATTAAATAAATCAAATTAGATTATGTTATGCTACTTTATTGGAAAAAAATTTTATATATTGTGTATGACTTAATGAGTATAATGTCCTTGAGCCAAGGGTTCCTTAGTGGGGCATTACACCCCGGTTGTGATTTCTAGTCCACTTGTCTACTAATTGACAAGGTCTCAATAATTACAAAATTTTGTTAGGGAGCCTAGACAGAGTCAATCCTGAGCTCAACAAGATTGGTTTTACTATCTAGTTCTGAAAAGCACAAAAGTCATTTTCTCTGGAAGTAAAATTCCATGCCCTTATTCAAAATTAGACTGGATTTGGCTGACCATTCCACATCATTCTTGGCTAGAGGTATTTTAGGTCCATGATATTATAATTATGATATAAAATTAAATGCATTAATAGTGAGTAATGCATGAACTTAGGAGAGGGATCCTTTTTCCTCAAAGCTTCAAGACCCTCATGCATCCTATTGATGATATATCCAATATAATCATATCCTATGCTAACATGAGGACTTTGTAAATCTAGCACCATCATTAAAATGTTAGAGGAGATCCTCTCTACACCACCATCTACTCCTAGCACTTTGCACAGTCCATAGGCAATATATTTGATATAAAAACATAAGTCCTTGTAGAAGTATGGGGTAGCCCCTGGTGTTGCTACAATGTAATTTCTGTTGCACTTAGGCACATGATTCTAAATTTCTCTAGAGTGTAGGGTTGACTCCCTAGCGTAACTATTGGCCTGAGGTTGCAAATTGATCTCAGTGGCCATTGGGACAAATATTCCAAATGCCTTCATGAATGAGTTTCTATCTAAAGTCACTAGGGCTGAGCCACCATCCTTCCTTATAGTCTTTGATAAAAGGTCATATCTATTTTCCAACTCAACTAATAAATCTATATCAAGAAAAACATCTGGCACTATCAATTTGGCTAACCTTGAAGTCCAAGTGTTTGAGACTGGTACCAGACTGTCAGCATTTTTATAAAAGTATCTAAAAAGACACATCCCAGAAACTTCATGTGTCCTAGCATCCCTACACATTGGTAAGCTATAAACAAAGATCTCATCACTGACCTTTTTGTTTTGCGTGGATCCAGGCAACAAAGTAAGAAATTCATTCGAGTAACTCTCTTTCCCTTTATCCTTAGCTCCCTTACTGGTAGAAGCCCCGCTTACTGTTGGCTAAATCATTTTGACTGACTGATGAAAATCCCTGTGAAAATTTTGAACTTTGAATACTGAATATCTTAGAAAATCTCATAATTCTCTAGCTCTGGCTCTCAGAATGCATTGGTAAATCTCAAAGGAATAACGATTAGCTATATTTATTCTGAAGAATTGAATATATTAGACCATTTGAGACTCAAGCTCTTTAAATCATGTCACTTTCATCATTACTTGGCACGCTCTAAAATCAATTCACTAGCCGAGAGCTGAGAGAGTGACATGCAATAAAATTTTTGATTTCTAGTGACCTAGCAACTACACAGCTTCTCACAGTCACTAAAATACTTTACGCTTTTTTAATATTTGAAGAGATTAAGTGACTAAAGGAAAATCCTTAGTCGTTTAATGATTTTATCTTTTAAAATTTTATCTCGAGACCTTGCGACTATAGTCATAAATCATAGTTGCTGAATGGTTTAGCCTTTTGTGATTTCATCTCATGATCTAGCGACCTTTTAAAACTTTAATTTTTCATTCTGAGACTCAATGACTATAGTCTATCTTCCAGTCACTGCAAAATTTATCATTTATTAATTTTATCTTGAGACCTGGTGACTACCATCTTTCCTAAGTCTCCTTACCTTTTCTTTTCATTGAGAGACTTAGCGACTGTAGTGAGTCTCTTAATCATCAGAGCTTTGTTGACTTTTCAAAATTTTTTGGAGACTACCCAACTTTGCCCATTTGGAGACCTAGTCACTAAAGATAAGTCTCTTAATCACTACAACTTTGATCAAATCTTCATTTTATCTCACGATTTCATGCCAGCCATAAGATCTAGATCTGACAGTGCACATTTATCTGAATAAAACCTTTGATATATTTGAAACATATGAGAAACAAAGCTAACCACACTATTTGATTCTAATGGTAGTTGCTCAATCTTGACAGTTTTCAGATGACATCACTTTTATTAAGTGATTAAGAGACAACCACTAGATCACAATTCTTGAAGAAGACAATCAATGGTAGTCGCTTAGTCTCATGAACTTCATTCTGAATTTGACTTTCTGAAGAGACCTAGTGACTAAAGGAAAATACACTGCTTTATTTCATTTGGAGACTTGGAGACTATAGTCATTCTTGTAGTCACTAAAACTTTTATTACTTTGGCATTTTATTTGGAGATCGCCCGACTGAATGTATTTAGGATCTAGAGACTGGGTTGTTAGAAATAGGGAATACTGAGAGGGAGGGGTGAATCAGTATTCTACAAAATTTTTATTTTGCCAAATTATGGATATAACAGATTATCTTAACACATGCATAACATAAGAAGCTAAACAATATGCATAGCAATAAGACTAAAGAACTCATAACACATTATTTGTTCTTGAGGAAACCCTGGCCAAGGGAAAACCTCGGTGGGGATGGTACCCACAAAGATCTACTAATCAAAAGTATCCTGTTAAAGATGTTGACCCTGTTAGGAGTCTATTACATGCATATAGTGTGTCAGTCTTGATTAAGGGACTATAGGCCTTGTTAGAAGCCTCAACCCTGTTAGGAGTTGGCAGTACAAAATGTGATTACCAGATGAGTCCATTGCCCAAACAAGTAATGTACAATATACACTGATTACAAAAGAAGGTTAAGGTACATAACCTTATACCTCTTGCATCAATATCTTTTCACTACTCTTTCACTATCGCTATTACATATGCATCATATATCTCATATTATATCACTTCTTCATTACATCATTTCCTTCTTACAATTTACAATTACATTTATACAAGTTATTAGGATTAATAATTTTCCGATCGGCTATCATATTAAAAAATAAATTTATCCAAGGGTTAAGATCTAGGATGTCATCCCTTTATATTTTTAAGTCATTATTTTGATAAACAAAATAATCCCTTAACTCTTTATCAATTTTGTCTTCATATTCTGTCTTGTCGGCTTGACACTGTCTTTAGTAAAACTATCATAACTTCTTCCGTACATGTTGTACTAACTTGCACTCTAAGATGGGTCTTCAATAGTCATCATAGAGTCTATGTTTAAGTGTGAAAGCAATGAAATTACTCCAATCAACATTGCAAACAAAAACTGTCTCTAGGTTCACTAGTAAAAACACCATCTCATACTTAGACAATTTTGCATTGCGCTCTGTCATACTAGCTCTCTGACCTATGTGATCTTCATGTAGATCATATGTTTCCATAATGACAACATCTACATAATCAACTCAGCCAAATTTCCAACAATCTCCCCCTTTGTCATTGGTGGCAACATATGAGAAAATTGGCTAAGTCTACAACTTCAAAATCTCAAAATTGTGGCCGTAGTATAAGATATATACTATCCTTATAACTCCAAAAAAAACTTATCTCTAATACAGTACTCCCCCTAAGAGTATCAATCCTTATCATTTTCTTATCAATTTTCTACTATATATCTCTCCCCCTTTGACAACAATGACAAAATAAAGGTAAGGAGGGTTACAAAACTGTATTAAAAAAGATTATACCTTAATTCAATTTTGCAAAGCCGGTAGGCTTGCAAGACAATCTACAAAATCAATCTTTATAGCCTCTAACTCCTTCTCCCATGATTTCTTAATAGAATCTACCACACTAAGTAGTGCGCTTAGTCCATAAGATGCTATTTAACATGCTTGGAGGTTCTCAAAGTTAAACTTTTGAAAAGATGTCTTAGCTGAAAGACATTCTTCTAATTGCTCTTTAATAATGCTTAACTTCATAGAGGTGTGCTCTCTTAAAAGAGTGAATCTTTTCATTTTCCTATCTTTTTCATTTTGTAAAACTCTAATTTCATCATATAGCTTACAAATTTTCTTCTCAACATCAAATACCTTCACTTTGGGGCTAGAAAGAAAGTTGGTTTCATTCTGAATTTCTGTTTCCTTCATCTTCATCTTCTGATCTTCTTCTGCTGTCAAGGTCTCTGATTTTGTACACTGGATGTACAAAGATTTTCCTATTTCCAAGGTCTTCCTTAAGTCCTTTATATAGATATCAAGATTGTTGATATCATTCCTGATATTCTGGCTAATGTTCAAAAGCATTCTGGCCTCATAGGTTGCTTAAGCTTTCACTTTTGCTATATCAGATAAATTTGTGAATTCTATGTCAAAAGTGTTCATCACTTTCTTTGCTTTCTCTAGAGGGCCATCTTCTACAATTTGTGTAGTTACAATGCCTTGTAACTTCTCAATAAGTTCCTTTAGGCATCCTCCAAGACTTTTTACTTTCTTGTTCTTCCCAATGATTTTGTTCAAGGATGTGATCAATTCTATCTGATCATCATCATCTACTTCCTTTCCCAAATGCTCAATCATAGATCCAATCTGATTCTTCCTTCTAGTCTCAGGAGTAAGAATAATATCTTCTTTAGCAGGAATAGGTACTTGTTTTTCTATCACTAAGGGTTCTCCAACTGTGGTCACTTTTTTCTCTTCTCCTTTGGTAGTTTCCTACTCTTCAAAAGATGAATTGTCAACAATATTTTCCAGATTCTTGAATATATTATCATCAGTATCCAAGGTGATCTTCATTCCTTCTACATTCATGGCTTCATCTTCAATGTTAATGGCTGGTGGAGAGGGAATGTCCTCTTGTTCTATTTTTCCTACCTACTCTGCTACAACTGATGGTTCTCTAGCATTCTCTGACATAACCTTGATTATTGCTTGTTCTGTTTCTGAATTAACTTCTTAATATCTGCCTCCCATAATCTGAATGGTTCTCTTCTTGGTTCTCATATGGGTGCTTAAGGCTTTCATGATTTGACTAAAGTGTGCTTCATCTTTTTCTACACAAAGCTTCCTTACAAGATTTTCTCTCATAGCTGTGTCTTCCTCTGATGCTCTCTTCTTTCTATTCACAAGTTATTGTACAAATCATCAGGTATCTTACCCTGAATTGTATCAAAATTCTTATCAAACAAAATCATATGCTTTACCACTGCATTTTCCAAATTTAGTCTCTTTGCATAATCATAAAGTTCATAATACTTATTCATTCTTGTAAAGTCTCCATCCTAAATGATATGCTCATTAAGCTTCTCAACTTTAGGTTTCCAAGTTTTCTTCTTAATAGAAGTGTCATTATCTTTGATTTCTGCAATTTTCCTTAGAATTGGTTGTACTAATGTTTTCTATCTCTTTCCCAATCCAGTAGCACTCTCTTTTACTCTTTTTCTACGTGTGGAGGAAGTGGATCTAGTGGATATCTTTTCTTCTTGATCCTTCTCAATTTCTTCCACTTTCACCTTAACTTGTGTTACTTCTTGTTGTGCTACAATTGATGATAAAGGTGGAATAGACAAAACTTCTTTTTGTCCAATATCTCTAATTGCTGTTGCTGTTTGCTTTGCTATCAATAATTCATGCTCAGTCATCCTTGTATCTTTTAGAATTTTCTTTATAGTACTCTCAACTCTTTTCTTTGACTGCTTCTCTTCAAGTAAGGTCTTGGCAGAGTGGAAGTTCTCCTCAAAGATTCCAAACCTATTACAGTGATTGTCCAACTTGCACTTAAGTAACCTGCTCACATACTCTTCTATCTCTACCTCAGATATCTCATGGCCAAGAGGGTCTATGAACTCTGTTCTAGGTTCTACTACTTCAATGTAGGTAAAGTCAGTATCAACCATGAAACATATCTCATTTTTATACTTCTCCACAAGAGACTATGGGATCCTTGATCTGCTAGACACTATATCTTGAAATGTCTTGATTACCAATGCTGCACTCTCATTCACTTTATCAATAACATGCCTTCTATACACTAGGTTAATCCTTTCCATTGTAGTTTGGCCATCATTCCAATCATTTCCAATGGTGTAATGAAATCTTCTCAATAGATGAAAAACATATAGGTGATTAAGGATGAGAATCTAAACTGTGTATACTTAGTTTTCTTAATCTTTTCCAAATTCTCAAATAGTTGAATTCTCAGAATCTCACACATACCAATGTGTACCTTGTCAACACACATTAGATAAGCTACATGTATAATTCCAACTACCATGTCATCCTCTCTTGAATTTGCACAAAACTTAGTGGTTAGGATCTTACATAAGTATCTAACATTATCTTGTTGAATCTTACTAATCACAATTCCTCTACCATTATAGGATGAATTTGTGTTGTCAATGAACATTTTCCTCATGTTCTTCTCATTTAAAGGAATGGCTCCATTTTTAGATAGTCTAGTAACTTCATGAATCAAATCAGCTGTGATATCTATCACTCTATCTTCTAACCAAAACTTCCCATTATAAATTCTACTTAAGATTATCTTAGTACATTCTTCATTGTCAAATTCATACTGTAATGCATACTTAATGATTTCATTATCTTTCAAATGTTCAAATCCTTCTTTCAATGTCATGTCCTGATTGTAGATCTTTTGATATTCCTTGGTGAAATCACTATCACTGACAGTCTCTAGTTTGCATCCAAGATAACTTCTAACATTATCTAGATGTAAAACTCTGTCTGGTATGGATGATAAAGCTAACCTAGGATCATCTTCCGAGGGTTCTACTGGTTCCCTTTTCAACTTAGGTCTATTTTTATCTCTAACATTGTGAATTAAAGAAACATCCATGATTTCTTCTGATTCCTTCACTGATTTAAAGGTTTGTTAAGTAAAATACCTCAATTTCATGATTTTAGGGCTTGCATAGATTCGACACAAAATTCTTCTCCAAATCCTTCCAAAATGCTTCCAATCATTGTTCTTTGATCTCCTTAACACTTGAATTCACTTTGATGATCAAATAATACTGATCATGACCTTTTATTAATTCAATCTCACTTAGATCTGACATTGCATTCAATTATTTTGCCGCTTCTTTCCAAAAAGCTATTTCTGCTAACCTGCAAAACTTAAAACTTCTTGCGATCTCGTAAAACATAATATTTTTCTTTGTGCTCTTAACCATAGCATTAGAACATCATATACTACCTTGCATTAACTGCACAAGACTCAGTTAATCATATATCTACTTCTACACTAATCTAAGTTCCTATTCTACTATAATTTTCATAAATTAAGTACTTTGAGATGGGTCAGGTAAAGATTCATTCTTACCTTTTAATGCTTCACCTTCTTGATTACCTTCAATGTTGAATATGTCTCCTTGATCTATGCTTTTGATAAACTTCACTTCATCTGAATTACTACAGCATCTTGACTGTTACTTGCATCTTCATTTCTTCTTGCATGATTTCTAGAATTAGGATTAGGATGAAAAAATCTATTTCATTTTGCAAAACCTTGCTGTATGTCCACTCTTGTTGCATATCTGACAAAAAATTCCATTGTTTCCATATCTTGGTCCAAGCTAATTGATTTGTGATCTGCAGTTTTTAGTAATGTGTCCAATCTTGTTGCATCTATAACATATTACTCCATTTCTTCTGTTCATATCTTTAGTAGGTTTCTTATCTACATTGTTAGTATTCCTAAACATTCTACTACTATCATTATTCTAATTAAATTTAAGTTTCCTGCATTCAATAGCTCTATGTCCAAAATGATGACAATTATAACAATAACCATTAAGAGGTTTGAATTTCTTACTTGTGCAATCTCTCTTCATATAACCAATAGTGTTACAAGAAAAACATCTACCTTTGAATTCTCTTTGCATACCTTTGGGTGTTTCCTCTTGCTTATGTGATTCTTCTTTAGGTGTATATTTAGATTTGATAATCTCATTAGACTTCTCATCTATGCTTTCAGATATTTTCAGATCTAGTTCCTTGATTTTTTCATTTGCTTTAAAAGTGTTAAATCCAAGACCAGTCTTATCATAGAAATAGGGAATACTAAGAGAGGGGGGGGGGGGGGGGGTGGGGGGTGGGGGTGAATCAGTATTCTACAAACTTTTACTTTTGCCCAATTATAGATATAACAGATTATCTTAATATATGCATAACATAATGATGAAGGGTGCTCCCCTTAATACCACAAACACATAACAGAAATAGAGAAACAACAACAATAATATGCAAGAATAGAAAATTGGCTTCTTATTATCTCCACAAATGTGGAATTACAAACTTTCAAAATTATAATATGCAAAGTCACATGGGCATTCCTTACAATATTCTGTAGGACAAAGCCTCAAATCAATACCCAGATCTACTACCCAGAATTGCCCTAGACAACACTACGGGCCTTCTTTATATAGGCAATTTCCACCGCCGAGAAGGTTCTAGAAATTTATCCCTTAGGGCCGACCAAACTTAGAATTATTTTATTTTACAATTTATTACATCAAAGTCAGCTCAAAATGAGTTTTGAAACCCAAACAGAAATTTTGAAGAAAAATTATTTTGCGCCATTTCAGGTGGCCCAACTTTCAGAGACCATAAGTCATCACCAGTTGACCTGATTGACTATTATAAACCCATTTAGAAAATGCCACGAAGCGCTCTACAGGCTTGACCCATGCAGAGCGCCTATCACCCAATTATTCAACCTCATTCGGGGCCTCTAAAGCCTTCAAAACTGAGTTCGAAGTTTTTGTACCCTGCTGCCAATACTGAAAATCTTCAATATCTTCAAAACTACACCTGATCTAGCCATGAAACTTTGCTGGTAGGCTGATATGACTGAGATGAACCTCCACATGAAAAATTAGAACATTCTGAGATTGTAAGACCAACTTACTAAAAATAGCAAGTTTCCATAAATAGCAACTCTGCACAAGATAGCCCTTATTGAATACAAAAATAAAAATATTTTTTGGGTGATGCAAGATTGCTCTTACACCCAGGATGCTCCTGCATCAGACACCCGGGGTAATTTGAGAAGTGACCCTGTCACGACTCAGGTGTGCAGAGGAAAACCAAGACGGTTAACCTCCTCCTTTGTTAGCCATGATGAATGTTCAATAGGTCATCCTTTCCATTTGACCAAATACTCTTCATATGTCCTATTCCTTGTGCTTCTACCAACATGACTATCCAGTATGTCTTTAATCTCTTTGATATCTGAACTGGTTGCTAGAATACTCCACTGTGCTGCTGCAACCTCATCTTCAACACTTCCTTCATGATACTCTGTCAAATCTAAAATGTTAAACACTGGTGAAATATTCAGCTCACTAGGCAATTCTACCTCATATGCATTTTCTGAATCATGCTTCTTCAGTATCTTACATGGCCCAAGCTTCTTCATTTTCAACTTGTTATATGTACCAACCTGAAATCGCTTCTTCCGCAAATGAACCATGACTTCATCTCCAACCTAAAATTCCTTATGCCTCCTTTTCTCATCTACCTTAGCCTTGTACTATGCATTCATCTTGGTAATATGCTTCCTCACCTCCTCATGGATGTTCTTCAAGTGCTCTACAAAATCCTCAACTTCAGCACTACCTATTTTTCCTTTATCTATTTTTCTCAATTCAGATGCATTTCTTGGACTACTTCCATATACAATCTAGAATGGTGATTTACCAGTGCTCCTGTTGAAAAAATTATTGTATGCAAATTCTGCCTATGGTAAAATCAAATCCCATCCTGTTGGCTTATCTCCAACCAAACATCTCAGCAAATTTTTCAAACTTCTATTCACTACCTCTGTCTGTCCATCAGTCTGTGGATGATGTGATGAACTGAACTTCAAATCTATCTTCAACTTTTTCCACAATGTCTGCCAGAAATATCCAACAAACTTAGTATCTCGATCTGAAACTATGGTCTTTGGAAAACCATGTAGTCTCACCACTTCTCTAAAAATTTTTTTTGCTACATGAACAACATCATTAGTCTTCTTGCAGGGAATGAAATGTGCCATCTTCAAAAATCTATCAACTACTACAAAAATTGAATCATGTCCCTGCTGAGTCCTCGGTAAACCAAGAACAAAGTCCATACTGATATCCTCCCAAGGCTTCTCTGGTATAGGTAATGGCTGATACAACCTTGTATTCTGCTTCACTCCCTTCGCCATCTGACATACTGTACAACTCTATACAAACTTATTCACATCTTACTGCAATTGTGGCCAATAATAATTTTCACCAACCAAAGCAAGGGTTTTATCATGACCAAAATATCCAGCCAATGCTCTACTATGCTTCTTTTTTATGAGATTCTCCCTCATAGAACTTCTTGGAATGCACAAATGACTCCCTCTGAATAGCATATCATCCTAGATGATGAAATCCAACCATTTCATCCTATCTAGAGTAACAGGCTCTTTACAAGCTTTCCAAGCTCCACCGAAATCAGGATCCTCTAGATATAAATTCTTGAGTTCCTTGAACCCAACCACCTTAATCTGCATCTTTGTCAGCAATAGTTGCCTTTTGCTAAGAGCATCTGCAACCTTATTAGACTTTCCACTTCTATGTTTCAAAACAAATGTATAACTCTGCAAAAATTCAACCAATTTCAAATGCCTCTGATTCAACTTTTCTTGACTATTCAAATATTGCAAAGCTTGATGATTAGTATATAAAATAAACTCCTTAGGAAGCAGATAATGTCTCCACTTCTTTAATGCCTAAACTATAGCATAAAATTCTTGATCATAGACATAATATTTTCTCTTGGCATCATTTAGCTTCTCACTGAAATAAGCAACAAGTTTACCTTCTTGGCTCATAACAGCTCCTATTGCAGTACCACTAGCATCAAAATCTACTTGAAACACCTTATTAAAATCTGGAAGTGCTAAGACAGGTTGTTCTGTAACTTTTCATTTCAACAATTGAAAACTCTTTTCTGCCCCATTAGTCCACTTAAACTCTTTTCTATGCCCTCTCATTGTTTCAGTCAAGGGTCCACAAATACTGCTAAAATTTCTGATAAACTTTCTGTAAAAGCTAGCCAAACCATGAAAAGATCTTACCTCAGTAGCACTCCTTGGAGTAGGCCATTCAAGGATAGCCTATACCTTCTTTGGATCCATTTTTAGACCTTCTATTGAAACTACAAATCCCAAATACACTAACTCTTTCTTCACAAAATTGCACTTCTTCAAATTAATCAACAATTTCTCATCTCTCAACTTCTCAAACACCATACGAATATGCATCATATGTTCCTCCAATGTCTTGCTAAAAATCAAAATATCATCTAGGTAAACAATGACAAACTTACCCAGAAATTTTTTCAGAACCTCGTTCATGAGCCGCATGAAAGTGCTCGGTGCATTGGTTAGCCCAAAAGGCATGACTAACCACTCATATAGTCCTTCCTTTGTCTTGAAGGTAGTCTTCCATTCATCTCCTTCTCTGATCTAAATCTGGTGATATCCACTCTTTAGATCTATCTTTGAGAAATACACAGCCCCACTCAAACAATCCATAATATCATCCATTCGTGGCAATGGAAACTTATAATTGATTGTGATCTTGTTTATTGCTCTAGAATCTATACACATCCTCCACTCTCCATTCTTCTTTGGTGCTAATACCGCTGGTACAACATAGGGACTCAGACTCTCTCGAATCAACCCTTTCTGCAATAACTCGTGTACTTGTCTCTTCAACTCTCTACTTTCTGCTGGTGTCATTCTGTGTGCTGACTTGTTTGGAAAACTGACTCCTGGAATCAAATCCATCTGATGACTGATCTTCCTTACCGGTGGTAATCCATTAGGTACATTATCAGATACAATATCCTGAAACTCATTCAACAAATCTGCAACCTCTACAAGTACATCCTCTACTTCTTCTTTACCAACTTTTGGAATTAAAGAAAAACACACATGCTCATGCCTCATACCATCTAGGAATTTTCTTCCATCAACAAATATTATTCTTTCATTACCACATACCTTTTCTTCGGTCTCCTTCAATGGCTTTAGCTTATGTCACACTCCATCCTTTGTCAAAGAATAGGTATTCGCATGACCATCATGTACAACACATCTGTCAGACTGCCATGGTCTACCCAACAACATATGACATGCATCCATAGAGATGATATCACATAGTACCTCATCTTGGTACCCTCTGATCTTGAACTTTACCAAGCACTGTTCACTGACCATGACCTTGTGGTCATCCTGTACCCAAGCAATCCGATATGGATGTGGGTGTTTTTATCTCTCGAACTTCAACTTTGTCACCATCTCTTCTGATACCAAATTGTCAGTGCTTCCACTATCGATAATCACATCACAGCATTTACCCTCACTTGCATCTAGTACAAAATAGGCTCCTCCTTTGTTCAGGTTCATTCTCACCACTCAGCAAGACTCTTCTGTTAATTAGCATTTCTCCTCTTTCAGCATCTTCAGAATTTGATGATCGAGCATCTTCATCTACATGTGCAACTCTGGCCTGGCTTTCATTTCTCCTATCTATTTTTCTTTGGCACTGGGGACATTCAAATTCCCTATGACCTTCTTCTCCACAGTGAAAACATGTTCCACGGAAGCCTCCTCTTCCAGATCCTTGTCCTCTTCCTCTTCCTCTCTGATCTCAATTACTCTGATCCTAGAAATGATTAGAATTATTTCCTCTCTAATTCTGATAGCTACTGGCCTCATTCTTCTTTTTTGGATCTTTATTTCGGCCACCATATGACCGTCCACCAGATCTTCCACCATGACCTCTTCCATTTTGTCTGCTATCAAACTTCTTGTTCAGCTTTTCCTCTACTTTTAGGGCAAACTGGTATGCCTCTTCAATACTATTCATTCAAACCAGATTCAACTCCTCCTGAATGCTTGGCCTTAACCCATTAAGGAATCGGGCAACTTTCTCATTATCAACTTTTGCATGGCTTGTTCTGATGAGGAGTCGATAGAACTCCTCTGTATACTCCTGAACAGATCTTCCTGCTTGCTTCAAACTTTGCATTTTCTTTAGTAGGTCAAGCTCATAATCAACAGGAATGAACTGTCGCTTCAATTTATCCACCATCCAATCCCATCTTGTGATTTTATCTTTCCCTCTTCTATTTCATTCCAATTGAATTTCTTGCCACCAGATCTTCGCATGACCTTTCAATCTAGCCTTCGCAAATTTGACCCTATCAGGATATTCAACATCTTCATACTCAAAATATTCCTCACATTTATTGATCTAGTCGATCAATTCCTCTGGGTTAAGATTTCAGAAAATGTAGGAACCTCAATCTTAGTTCTTTTCCCAATCTTGAAAATCACCCGAAAAAGTCTTTCTTCCTCCTGGTTCCCAATTTTAGCTTCTCCTTCTTGATATTCTTCTTTGGCTTCATCCTCGCTTTCGTCTCTGACATTAAGATTCATTCCTCTGCGAATCTCCTTTTGTAATGCTCGCACTTGTCTTTGGAGCTCTCTAACCTCAGGTGTCATAGCACCAGATCTTCTGCCACGTTCTCTTCGTGGAGGCATTTTCACGATGCACGCTGAAACCCTAACCATGATCCTGGTGCAAACTACCTTACAGTCGATGATCTATTTACACACTCAAGAACTCCTACTCTGATACCACTTGATGAAGGGTGCTCCCCTTAATACCACAAACACATAACAGAAATAGAGAAACAACAACAATAATATGCAAGAATAGAAAATTGGCTTCTTATTATCTCCACAAATGTGGAATTACAAACTTTCAGAATTACAATATGCAAAGCCACATGGGCATTCCTTACAATATTCTATAGGACAAAGCCTTGAATCAATACCCAGATCTACTACCCAGAACTGCCCTAGACAACACTACGGGTCTTCTTTATATAGGCAATTTCCATCGCCGAGAAGGTTCTAGAAATTTAGCCCTTAGGGCTGACCAAACTTAGAATTATTTTATTTTACAATTTATTACATCAAAGTCGGCTCAAAATGAGTTTTGAAACCCAAACAGAAATTTTGAAGAAAAATTATTTTCTGCCATTTCAGGTGGCCCGACTTCCGGAGACCATAAGTCATCACCAATTGACCCGATTGACTATTATAAACCCATTTCAGAAATGCACAAAGTGCTCTACAGGCATGACCCACTCAAAGCACCCATCACCCAATTTTTTGACCTCATCTGAGCCCTCTAAAGCCTTCAAAACTGAGTTCAAAGTTTCTGTACCCTGCTGCCAATACCGAAAATTTTCAATATCTTCAAAACTACACCTGATCTAGCCATGAAACTTTGCTGACAGGCTGATATGACTGAGATGAACCTCCACATGAAAAATTAGAACATTTCAAGATCATAAGACCAACTTACTAAAAATAGAAAGTTTCCATAAATAACAACTCTGCACAAGATAGCCCTTGTTGAATACAAAAATAAAAATATTTTTTGGGTGATGCAAGATTGCTCTTACACCCAGGATGCTCCTGCATCAGACACTCGGGGTAATTTGAGAAGTGACCCTATCACGACTCAGGTGTGCAGAGGAAAACCAAGACGGTTAACCTCCTCCTTTGTTAGCCATGATGAATCTTCAACAGGTCATCCTTTCCATTTGACCAAATACTCTTCATATGTCCTGTTCCTTGTGCTTCTACCAACATGACTGTCCAGTATGTCTTCAATCTCTTTGATATCCGAATTGGTTGCTGGAATACTCCACTGTGCTGCTGCAACCTCATCTTCAACACTTCCTTCATGATACTCTGTCAAATCTAAAATGTTAAACACTGGTGAAATATTCAGCTCACTAGGGAATTCTACCTCATATGCATTTCCTGAATCATGCTTCTTCAGTATCTTACATGGCCCAAACTTCTTCATTTTCAACTTGTTATATGTACCAACCTGAAATTGCTCCTTTCACAAATGAACCATGACTTCATCTCCAACCAAAAATTCTTTATGCCTCCTTTTCTCATCTGCCTTAGCCATGTACTGCGCATTCAACTTGGTAATATACTTCCTCACCTCCTCATGGATGTTCTTCAAGTGCTCTGCAAAATCCTTAGCTTCAGCACTACCTATTTTTCCTTTATCTATCTTTCTCAATTCAGATGCATTTCTTTGACTACTTCCATATACAATCTGGAATGGTGATTTACCAGTGCTCCTATTGATAGAATTATTGCATGCAAATCCTCCCTATGGTAAAATCAAATCCCATCCTGTTGGCTTATCTCCAACCAAACATCTCAGCAAATTATCCAAACTTCTATTCACCACCTCTGTCTATCCATCAGTCTGTGGATGATGTGATGAACTAAACTTCAAATCTATCTTCAACTTTTTCCACAATGTCCGCTAGAAATATCCAACAAACTTAGTATCTCGATCTGAAACTATGGTCTTTGGCAATCCATGTAGTCTCACCACTTCTCTGAAAAACAATTCTGCTACATGAATAGCATTATTAGTCTTCTTGCAGCAAATGAAATGTGCCATCTTCAAAAATCTGTCAACTACTACAAAAATTGAATCATGTCCCCGCTGAGTCCTCGGTAAACCAAAAACAAAGTCCATACTGATATCCTCCCAAGGCTTCTCTGGTATAGGTAATGGCTGATACAACCTTGTCTTCTGCTTCACTCCCTTCCCCATCTGACATACTCTGCAACTTTATACAAATTTTTTCACATCTTACTGCAATTGTGGCCAATAATAATTCTCACCAACCAAAGCAAGGGTTTTATCATGACCAAAATGTCCAGCCAATGCTCTACTATGCTTCTCTTTGATGAGATTCTCCCTCATAGAACTTCTTGGAATGCACAACTGACTCCCTCTGAATAGCATATCATCTTGGATGATGAAATCCAGCCATTTCATCCTATCTAGAGTAACAGGCTCTTTACAAGCTTTCCAAGCTCCACCAAAATCAGGATCCTCTGAATATAAATTCTTGAGTTCCTTGAACCCAACCACCTCAATCTGCATCTCTATCAGCAATAGTTACCTTCTGCTAAGAGCATCTGCAACCCTGTTAGACTTTCCACTTCTGTGTTTCAAAATAAATTTATAACTCTGCAAAAACTCAACCCATTTCAAATGCCTCTGATTCAACTTTCCTTGACTATTCAAATATTGCAAAGCTTGATGATCAGTATACAAAACAAACTCTTTAGGAAGCAGATAATGTCTCCACTTCTTTAATGCCTGAACTATAGCATAAAATTCCTGATCATAGACATAATATTTTCTTTTGGCATCATTTAACTTCTCACTGAAATAAGCAACAGGTTTACCTTCTTGACTCATAACAGCTCCTATTGCAGTACCACTAGCATCACAATCTACTTGAAACACCTTATTAAAATCTGGAAGTGCTAAGACAGGTTGTTCTGTAACTTTTCATTTCAACAATTGAAAACTCTTTTCTGCCCCATTAGTCCACTTAAACTCTTTTCTATCCCCTCTCATTGTTTCAGTCAAGGGTCCACAAATACTGCTAAAATTTTTGATAAAATTTCTGTAAAAGCTAGCCAAACTATGAAAAGATCTTACCTTAGTAGCACTCCTTGGAGTAGGCCATTCAAGGATAGCCTGTACCTTCTCTGGGTCCATTTTTAGACCTTCTGTTAAAACTACAAATCCCAAATACACTAACTCTTTCTTCACAAAACTGCACTTCTTCAAATTAATCAACAATTTCTCATCTCTCAACTTCTCAAACACCATACGAATATGCATCATTTGTTCCTCCAATGTCCTGCTAAAAATCAAAATATCATCGAGGTAAACAATGACAAACTTACTCAAAAATTCTTTCAGAACCTCGTTAATGAGCCACATGAAAGTGCTCGGTGCATTGGTTAGCCCAAAAGGCATGACTAATCACTCATACAGTCCTTCTTTTGTCTTGAAGGTAGTCTTCCATTCATCTCCTTCTCTGATCTGAATCTGGTGATATCCACTCTTTAGATCTATCTTTGAGAAATACATAGCCCCACTCAAACAATTCATAATATCATCCATTCGTGGCAATGGAAACCTATACTTGATTATGATCTTGTTTATTGCTCTGGAATCTATACACATCCTCCACTCTCCATTCTTCTTTGGTGCTAATACCACTGGTACAGCACAGGGACTCAGACTCTCTCAAATTAACCCCTTCTGCAATAACTCATGTACTTGTCTATTGAACTCTTCACTTTCTGCTGGTGTCATTCTGTGTGCTACCTTGTTTGGCAAACTGGCTCCTAGAATCAAATCCATCTGATGACTGATCTTCCTTACCGGTGGTAATCCATCAGGTACATTATCAGATACAATATCCTGAAACTCATTCAACAAATCTGCAACCTCTACAGGTACATCCTCTACTTCTTCTTTACCAACTTTTGGAATTAAAGCAAAACACACATGCTCATGCCTCATACCATCTAAGAATTTTCTTCCATCAACAAATGTTATTCTTGCATTACCATATACCTTTTCTTCGGTCTCCTTCAATGGCTTTAGCTTATGTCACACTCCATCCTTTGTCAAGGAATAGGTATTCACATGATCGTCATGTACAACACATCTGTTAGACTGCCACGGTCTATCCAAACACATATGACATGCATCCATAGAGATGATATCACATAGTACCTCATCTTGGTACCCGTTGATCTTGAACTTTATCAAGCACTGTTCACTAACCATGACCTTGTGGTCATCCTGCACCCAGACAATCTGATATGGATGTGGGTGTTTCTATCTCTTGAGCTTCAACTTTGTCACCATCTCTTCTGACACCAAATTTTTAGTGCTTCCACTATCGATAATCACATTACAATATTTACCCTCACACTTGCATCTAGTGCGAAACAGGCTCCTCCTTTGTTCAGGTTCATTCTCACCACTCAGCAAGACTCTTCTGTTAATTAGCGTTTCTCCTCTTTCAGCATCTTTAGAATTTGATGATCGAGCATCTTCATCTACATGTGCAACTCTGGCCTGGCTTTCATTTCTCCTATCTATTCTGCCTTGGCACTGAGGACATTCAAATGCCCTATGACCTTCTTCTCCACAGTGAAAACATGTTCCACGGAAGCCTCCTCTTCCAGATCCTTTTCCTCTTCCTCTTCCTCTCTGATCTCTATTACTCTGATTCTGACTACTACTGGCCTCATCCTTCTTTTTCAGATCTTCATTTCGGCCACCATATGACTGTCCACTAGATCTTTCACCACAACCTCTTCCATTTTGTTCTGCTCTCAAACTTCTTGTTCAACTTTTCCTCTACTTTTAGGGCAAACTGGTATGCCTCCTCAATACTATTCATTCGAACCAGATTCAACTCCTCCTGAATGCTTGGCCTTAACCCATTAAGGTATCGGGAAACTTTCTTCTTATCAGCTTCTACATGGCCTATTCTGATGAGAAGTCGATAGAAATCCTCTATATACTCTTGAACAGATCTTCCTGCTTGCTTCAAAGTTTGCATTTTCTTTAGTAGGTCAAGCTCATAATCAACAGGAATGAACTGTCGCTTCAATTTATCCACCATCCCATCCCATCTTGTGATTTTATCTTTCCCTCTTCTATTTCATTCCAATTGAACTTCTTGCCACCAGATCTTCGCATGACCTTTCAATCTGGCCTTCGCAAATTTGACCCTATCAGGATATTCAACATCTTCATACTCAAAATATTCCTCACATTCATTGATCCTATCGATCAATTCTTCTGGGTTAAGATTTTTAGAAAATGTAGGAACCTCAATCTTAGGTCTTTTCCCAATTTTTGAAATTGCTCGAAAAAGTCTTTCTTCCTCCTGGTTCACAATTTCAGCTTCTCCTTCTTGATATTAAGATTCATTCCTCTATGAATCTCTTCTTGCAATGCTCGCACTTGTCTCTGCAGCTCTCTAACCTCAGGTGTCACAGCACCAGGTCTTCCGCCACGTTCTCTTTATGGATGTATTTTCGCGATGCGCACTGAAACCCTAACCACAGTCCTGGTGCAAACTGCCTCACAGTCGGCGATCTATTTACACACTCAAGAAATCTTGCTCTGATACCACTTGATGAAGGGTGCTCCCCTTAATACCACAAACACATAACAGAAATAGAGAAACAACAACAATAATATGCAAGAATAGAAAATTGGCTTCTTATTATCTCCACAAATGTGGAATTATAAACTTTCAAAATTACAATATGCAAAGCCACATGGGCATTCCTTACAATATTCTGTAGGACAAAGCCTCGAATCAATACCCAGATCTACTACCCAGAACTGTCTTAGACAACACTACGGGCCTTCTTTATATAGGCAATTTCCACTGCCAAGAAGGTTCTAAAAATTTAGCCCTTAGGGCCGACCAAACTTAGAATTATTTTATTTTAAAATTTATTACATCAAAGTCAGCTCAAAATGAGTTTTGAAACCCAAACAGAAATTTTGAAGAAAAATTATTTTCTGCCATTTCAGGTGGCCCGACTTCTGGAAACCATAAGTCATCACCAGTTGACCCGATTGACTATTATAACCCCATTTCAGAAATGCCACAAAGTGATCTACAGGCTTGAACCATGCCAAGTGCCCATCACCCAATTTTTTGACCTCATCCGGCCCCTTTAAAGCCTTCAAAACTGAGTTTGAAGTTTCTGTACCCTGCTGCCAATACCAAAAATCTTCAATATCTTCAAAACTAAACCTGATTTAGCCATGAAACTTTGCTGGCAGGCTGATATGACTTAGATGAACCTCCACATGAAAAATTAGAACATTTTGAGATTGTAAGACCAACTGACTAAAAATAGCAATTTTCCATAAATAGCAACTCTGCACAAGATAGCCCTTATTGAATACAAAAACAAAAATATTTTTTGGGTGATGCAAGATTGCTCTTACACCCAGGATGCTCCTGCATCACATAAGAAGCTAAACAATATGCATAACAATAAGACTAAAGAACTCATAGCACATTATTTGTTCTCGAGGAACCTTGGCCAAGGGAAAACCTTGATGGGGATGGTACCCACAAAGATCCACTAATCAAAAGTATCTTGTTAAGGATGTTGACCTTGTTAGGAGTCTATTACATGCATATAGTGTCTCAGTCTTGATTAAGGGACTATAGGCCTTGTTAGAAGCGTCAACCCTATTAGGAGTTGGCAGTACAAGATGTGATTACCAAATGAGCCCACTGCCCAAACAAGTAATGTACAATATACATTGATTAAAAAAGAAGGTTAAGGTACATAACCTTATACTGCTTGCATCAATATCTTTTTGCTGCTCTTTCACTATCACTATTACATATGCATCATATATCTCCCATCATATCACTTCTTCATTACATCATTTCCTTCTTACAATTTACAATTACATTTATACAAGTTATTAGGGTTAATAACTTTCTAGTTGGCTATCATATTACAAAATAACTTTATCCAAGGTTTAACATCTAGGATGTCATCCCTTTATATTGTTAAGTCATTATTTTGATAAACAAAATAATCCCTTGACTCTTTATCAATTCTGTCTTCATATTTTATCTTGTCAGCTTGACACTGTCTTTAGTAAAACTGTCATAACTTCTTCCGTACATGTCGTACTGACTTGTGCTCTGAGATGGCTCTTCAATAGTCATCATAGAGTCTATGTTCAAGTGTGCAAGCACTGAAGTTACTCCAATCAACATTGCAAACAAAAACTATCTGCAGGTTCAATGGTAAAAACACTGTCTCATACTTAGACAATTTCGCATTGCGCTTTGTCATACTAGCTCTCTGACCTGTGTGATCTTCATGTAGATCATATGTTGCCATAATGACAACATCTACGTAATTGAATCAGGAAATTTACCAAAATGGGTGACTATAGTAATTTTAAAAATATTTTTCAATGTAGTTGCTAGATCTCATAAATCACATTAAATCATTCAAGGACTACCCGACTAAAGGCACTTCATTGAGTCACTTATAAAAAGGGAATATTCTCATAACTTAAATAGATCACGCAATTAAAGGGTTCCAAAATGTCGCTAGACTAAAAGGAATATGCTAAAATTTTTAGGAGACTAAGAGACTGGTTGGGGAAATTAAAATGCACATGCTTAAAGGGCCTTTTAAGCAATTTTGAAAAAGTAATAGCGAAATAGAACCCAACTAAGCCTTTCTAGAGTTTTTTGGATTTTCAAAGGTGTTTTGACCTAGCACTTAGGGTTTTTCAATTTTGATCAATTTTTTCAAAATCTGCGAATGGAAAATTGCAGGAGATTTTCAACATGAAAATAGGGAAAGCCTCAAAGGATCAAAATTTTGAAAGGCAACTTCAAAAATAGAGAAAACTGCCAATGGTAGCTCTATCTAAGGATGTTTAAATGCAAATTTAAGCAAGAACCACATATCTCTGGGACAACACTAGACCAAACTAACTAACCTATTCATAGAAAAGAAACACACAACTAGAAGGGAAACACACCTATACAGAAAATTACATAATTTACATGTGCATAAAAGCGAGATTTTCAATTGAAAAAAGGTTTTAAGAACTGCCCATGGATTGGCAATTCATAAATTTCTCCATCCATATTCTTCAATAGATATGAATCCTTTCCAAAGCTTTGATGAATTATGTAAGGGCCAATCCACAGTGATTCAAATTTATTATGCTTTCCCTTGTCCTCTACTCTGACATTCCATTGGACAACTAAGTCATCAAGTTGAAATTTTCTAGTAGTAGCTCTTTTGTAAAAAAGGTACTTCATCTTTTGTTGTAATTTGACATTGTCATTTTGACTATCTCTTCTAGTTTCATCCAACTCAACCAACTGCACCATTCTATCCTCCATTGGCTCTGAAATGTCTAACTGTCCACATTGGATAAATTTGTATACTGAAAGAAAATTATTTATAGGCAACCTTGACTGTAATCCATACATAAGTTCAAATGGAGACTTCCCTGTAGCTTTCTTTATAGTGATTCTATCAGCCCATAGAGAAAGTTTCAACTTTGAGTGCGAGTTTCTCTTATTCTTTTCTAATGTTTTCTTCAAAATTCTCAAGACACTCTTGTTACTGGATTCAACTTGTCCATTTTCTTGAGGGTGGTAAGGTGATGAATAAGATGCCATGATTCCATTTTCTTTGCAGAAATCCTTAAATTCATCAGACCTAAAGCACATTGCATTATCAGTGATCAACTTGATGGGGACACCAAACCTGGATAAGATATTATCCATTAGGAAATCAATTACTATTCTACTTGTTACCTTCTTGGTGGGGATAGCTTCTATCCAGTTTGTGAAATATTTAGTTGCAACAAGTATCCAATTGTGTCCACCACTAGACTTCTCAGCAAACTCCCCAATAAAGTCCCTTCCCCACATGGCAAATGGTGCTTCTGCAACTACTGGGTTTAATAATAATACACCTGAATACTTAAGCTTAGAAGCAAATTTATGAAAAGATTCACATCTCTTAAAAAATAAAAAAGAATCCTTAAATAATGTGGGCCAAAAATAACCAGCTCTTAAAATCTTATGGGCAGTGGTCTTTGCAGAGTAATGACCTCCACAAGCACCAACTTGCATATCATTTAAAACTTTCTCTGCTTGATATTTGTCAAGGCAAAATAGTAATACTCCATCTGTATTTCTCCAGTATAAATCCCCTTGTATTAGTGTGTATTTCTGAGCTTGTAATCTTAAAGCTCTTTTCTGATTATCAGTCATATTTTCTGGACACTTAGCACTTTTGAGATAGTAGACAATATCAGTGTAATATGGTTGTCTCTCAATGCTCGTCACTGTTAAGTCTAGTATCCCTTCATTGTTAACTTGAGCTAAGTCCATGTTTTCTTTAGTCATTAATTTAGCTAGACCTAGTCCTCTTACTAATTTGGTAATATGGATCTCCAAATTGAATTCCTAGATTCTAGTGATCCATTTACATCTCTTTCCAATAACTTCTGACTGTGTGAGAACATCCTTCATTGCTGCATGTGAAACATATGCAGTGACCTTAGCACACACTAGATAGGGCCTGAATGATTTCACAGCTTTTACTAATGCATATGCCTATTTTTCCATCATTTCATAATTCAGTTCAACAGCTTGCAAGGATTTACTAAAAAATGCAATTGGATGTTCAAAATTTTCTTCATCTTTTTGCAATAACACATCAGCAATTGTATGAAATGATGCAAAAGAAAAAAATGAGAATGGCTTGCTATAATAAGGGGATTTCAACACTGGTGCTTCCTGAACAACTTCTTTAATTTTGTCAAAAGCATGTCGTGCTTCATTAGTCCATTGAAACTTCACATCCTTTTTTAACAACTTAACTATATGTTTCACTATCTCAGCAAATTTGGCAATGAAGCTTCTAACAAAATTAATTTTTCCCAAAAAGGGTTGCACACCCTTGACATTTTTTGGAAGTAGTGACCTTTGGAATAGCTTCTATCCTTTCTAGATCAATCCTTACTCCTTTAGATACTATGTGTCCTAACAATTTTCCTTCCTTGACTGTAAAGTGACACTTCTTTGGGTTTAAGGACACACCATATTCTAGAGCCTTATTAAATATCTTTTCAAGATGACAATAGTGATCTTTATCTTTCTTTGAATATGCAGTCATGTCATCTTGGTAAACAACCATGAATAAATCTATATATTCTTTAAATGCAACATCCATGGCTCTCTAGAATGTTTCTCCTGTATCTCTAAGACCAAAAGGAATTTTTTCATATACATAAGTTCCCCATGGGGTAGTGAATGTAGTCTTAAATTGTTCAGATTCTTTAACTAGCACTTGGTTGTAACCTGAGAAACCATCCATCATAGATAATAGTTCACAACCAGTGACTTTATGCAACATTGCCTCCATATTAGGCAAATAATAGTTATCTTTTAAAGATGCAACATTCATATTTCTAAAATGTACACATTACCTGATATCACCATTTTTCTTTCTAACTGGGACAAGGTTAGATACCCAAGTTGAATGCTTTATGGGTTGGATTATTCTTGCATCACTCAACTTAACTAGTTCTTGCTGCATTTTGGGAGCCAATAATGGATTGATAGGTCTTTGTTTTTGTCTGAATGGATTGACATCTTGTTTCAGTGGGATCTCATGTTGGAAAAGGTCCTCTCTATAAGTTTTTAGGTCATCATAGGACCATGAAAACACATGCTTGTGTTTTCTTAGTAACTTTACCAAATTATATCTTATGTGAGGATCTAATTCTTTTCCAATGTAAACTATTTGAGGTGTGTTATGTGATCCCAAATTCACCTCTTGTAAATCTTTAATTTTAGCATTGCTAGTTTTAAACATGTGATCATCTTGACTACTGCACAATGCTTTCAGTTTTTTTAAACCTTTGGGAATGTAATTTGTACTTAACCGAATAATTTTATTTACCAAGACCATATCCTTACCATCAACTACCTCAACTAAAGCATTACAGTCTATGAATTGATGTTCATAAATGTCAAGGCACTGAATAAACCTTAAAATATCATGGTCATCTTCAAAAACCTACTAGTTGTATATGTTATCTGGAACAAATGACCTACTCTTAACTTCTACTATTGATACCCCAGTCAAGGTTAAATCATCTTTCTTTAAAGCAACATTAGCTAAAAAATCCACCATAATGTTCTTAGATCTTTCTACCCAACTAATGTTGAAGGCATCAAATAGTTCAATTTGATCCCAAATAGCATGTTTGTACATCTTTAGTCTATCATTTTTCATAGCATATTTGGATCTAACTTGAGCTACTACAAGCTTAGAGTCACCATAAAGTTTTAAACACTTAATACCATGTTTAGTACAAATATTCAATCCTAAAGACAATGCTTGATATTCAGCAATATTATTTGTACATTGAAAGGTCAATAAGAAAGAATACTTGAATGTGGTACCCGATGGAGATATAAACAAGACTCCAACTCCTGAGCCTTCTTTTGAGCAAGCTCCATCAAAGTACATCTGTCATAACCCATTTTGCTAGTTTTTCAATTCTGCAACTAATGGATCTGCATCTTCATTTTGTGGAACAATTTTTTCCACTCTAAAGTTTTCCATATCAACATCCACACAACAGTTTAAATCATTAGCATCATTTAATTCAATCACATGTGGGGTCCTACTTTCTTTGGATACCTTAATGTTATTTCCATCAATATTGAAAGTTGCAAAGGATAAATCACACTGGATACTACCTCCCATTGAAGCACTCTATTTTCTTGACAGTAGCATTCCATATTGAGGTGGGATGTCAACCACTAGGACACTCATAGTCAACAACCTATTTGGATATGCTGCCAACCTATAAGGTAATGCCTTGATGGTACCAATAACTAGTGCTTCTCTTGAATCCATGGCTTGACATCTCCCATGAGGTGTATCAACTTTAAATCCTAATGATTTCATGACTTCTGTAGGCATAACAGTGTTAGAAGCTCTTGAATCAATCATACAGTTTCTTAAAAGCTTTCCTTTGATAACCAAAGACAAAAATAAAGGATCAATTGTCCCTGACATAGTACTGACAATATTTGTATATAAATAGATTTGAGGAATCTCAGAAATAATCTCCCCATATTAATTTTCATTTAAATCATTTACAGAGGCAATCAACTTATCATTCTTAATGGTATTTTGGGTATTAGTAAGAGTAACTCCATTCACCCAATTCAAGGCTTTCTCTTTGTGTTCCTCTATTCTCATCATTTCCAAAAAAGGAACCTTGATAGTAATTTGTGACAGTAGTTTACTCATGTCAATAGGGACATATTTTGAGTCAACTACATCCTGTCTAATAATAGTAACTTGTTTGTTTTCTTCATGTGTAGATAGGTTTGGATGATCCTTTCTTTGAATTTTAACCTCTTTTTGAAAAGAGGAAACAATTTCCTTAGGGGGTTTAGTCTTTATTCTATAAGAAACATTTGGGCCAGCAAATGTGACATTCATTTTTACCTTGGTTTTGTTAACAACCTCACCAACTTTCTGTTTGTCTAGAGATTGCTTAACATCCTTTTCTGATTTCTTAATGAAAATACCAGGAGGCCTATGATTAGGGTCACCTACCATTCTATTTCTTATATTGTAGTTACTCTTGGCTTAGATAACTAGATCTGTTGTTATTTGTGCAATCTCCTCATCAAATGACCTTCTTAAAACAACTAACCCATCATCTTTCAAAGTATTACACTGGACACTATCCAATTGATCGCCCTCCTCCTCAGAAAAAACCTATTGATGGTAGACCTCATTTTTGACTTGAGAACTAAAGACATCCTAACTCTCATCTTCCTTAGTAGAGTCTATTTCATCATAAATACATGAAGAGGTCATAGCATAACCTTGGTCATCATAAGACTCCTCTTCATTATTTTCTTGTTCTCCATCTGCAAAGACACTTTGAGAAAATGCACAGTAGTAAGGATCATGTGGTGATTGACAAAAAATACACCATGGGACATCCTAAATCATGCTCACTAAATTTATGTGTAAGGGGTCAGGAGTTTTATCATTTGGTTTGTCCTTTCTCTCAGGGAGTATAGGCTTTCCATCTTTCCATTGAGTATTGTAAGGATAGTTTTGCATCCTTGGTAACTTATTAAAGTTGTTGAAAGCCAACGTATCATTTTTTATAGTCCCACTATTTCTATTTTCACCAGGCTTCAAGTCCTTTATATCTTTTAAAATTTTCTTTAAGCTATCATCCTCTTTTGGTTTTGCATTAGATTTTCCTGGTTCTTTTGTATTTGGAACTTGTGGTTTATAATCATCCCTTCTTCCCAACTTTCCCGATATCCTGCAATTACTCTCTATGTTGATGGCCAATTTATATGCCTCTACAAGATTTCTAGGGTTTTTCTCTCTTAAAAGGTATCCCATTTTTGCATCAAATGTATTCAAATAGGTGACCAAGCATGTTTTGTCATCTAGCCTGATAACTTGTAATAACTTATGTATGGATTTTTGAAATCTGACATTAAATTGAACAACACCCTCATTTTGATTTTTCTTGATGTTATTGAACTCATTTAACATGAAACCTGCATTAGTTTTGTCACCATATTTCTCTTTAAAACAATGCTTGAACTGATCCCATGAACCTATACTGGCATGAGGTAAACCCCTGAACCAATCTCTAGAGTCCTCAGTTAAGGATTGAATAAACAATTTCATGATTACATCATCAGGTTTTATATTGTAATAATCTATCACATCAATGAAATTATTCAAGTTCTCTTCACAAGTGATAGCATTAATACTAGTGAATTTTGGAAGTTTTTTCCTAATTTCATCAAGAATATGATTAGGATATCTAGGGATACCATAAAAAACTAATTTCTTATATTTCTCATGGATAGGTCCTATTTGAGATGGGGCAACACCTTGAGATGTAGATGTTTGAATATTTGAAATAGTAGAAACCTTAGGGGAAACTAGTGGAGGGATATTGGTTACTTTTCTTGCAGTGTTTGCTATATTACCTCCTTGTACCAAATAAGTAGAAACTGTATTTGCAGGTCCTGAAGATTGTCTTAGAAACTCAATCTTTCTTCTTATTTCAAGAGCTATAGCTTCTAATTCTGCCTTTTCTAACTCTTTTGCTAGTATTTATTTCTCTCTTTTAGCCTTTTTGAGGTCAACATCTTACCTTAAAGCTTGACCTGAAGGGTCTTTAGCAACATTGGGTTGACTAACAGAAACCTCAATAGCTTTTTGTTTACCCTTATCCTTAGGATTTCTTATTTCATGTACTTCTTGGATAATGGGTTGCTCTTTTGTTTGTTCAGGTATAAGAACATAATTTATGGCTTTTAAATCTAACAACTATCTTTTTAGTTATTCAACTCTTATCATGGTTTGTCTAATTTTTTCTTCCTTTTCCTTTTCTCTTTTTTGCCTGATTGTAGTTTTTTCCTAGATTTTCCTTTCTAATTCAAATACTTCTTCAAAAATTTCTTCAGAGTCTAGGAGGGTTGTTTCAGATGATATTTTTGGGCAGGGACTTATTCCTGATGACTTTCAGATACATGGAGGCCTTGAGGTAACGAGGAGCCAAGGGTAAAAGGAGGAAGAAACTCTTTTTTATTCCTACTCTGGCTTCTAGACCTTCTTGTATTTCCAAGATGTTTACTAGGGACTGCTCTTTTATTATGTTGTGATTTTTCTCCACCCCTTTCAGAAGGGGAATAATAGTCCTCATATTGATTCAAACCCAAATCAACAACTTCCTTATATTCTAATGCATTCCCTTCTTGATTTTTTTGAACAAGATCTTCTTGTCTTATATTTCCTTTTTGTTTCCATGTGAAAGACATATCATTACTATTTCTCTCCTTTCTCATCTAGCTACTTCTAGAGGTAGCTGGAAGTTCTCCTTCCAAATTTTCTTCTGGATGTTCTTTTCTCTAGGATCTTATATTTCTAAAACTCATTGTAAATCAATGAACTCCTTAAATAGCACTAGCACAGAGATCTTTAAAGAGTTTCCACCCAACTAGGTTGGGAATTATGAAATACTACCCCTAGGAAATTAGATGAGCCACTAGCAAAGGAAAGAAAGAATCAGAGAGAGGAAAAACATTATTTTAATGGTGACTGACTAGTGTGAAATAAGCAAGCCAGGAGTCTAGCTCAACTTGAAACCTACATTATTTTAGCTTCTCTTAACATGTCCCCAGTAGATTTGCTAGTTTGTTAGAGATTTTTCTTGTAGGGCCAAACTTGGTAAATATATATGCTTGACTCTTAGATATGTGAATTCTCAAGTTTGACAATAAATAGTCTAATTGATGAGGATTGGATAAGATCCTCCTTCTTCTTCAAGTGCCACATGACTCAGGTGGGTATTTCCTTAGATAGTTTACTATATTTTAAGTAAAAATCAATGGTAGATTAGGTTCTTCACTGCTATGTTACTTATGCTTCAAATTACTTCAATAAAAGATTATTCTACATACAAATGAGAATATCTTGATATGGAGCATGACAAAGGAAACTACAAATGTGATTACATATAACAGTGGCATATGGATAGTCATCCTTCTTCTTTTTCTAAGTATGACTCAAGGAAGGCTAACCTTTTGATTCTCTCTTAAAGGAATCCACAATGTGAACTATATTACTTAAATGCAGTCCCTTCAAAACATGTATGAACTTAAAATAAAAATATACTAGTATTGATATATTTTGTTCTTGATGACTAAATGATGACTGCATAACAAACATCCAACCAGTGCCTATTCCATTGGGTAGATAGATATTGTATGTAAAACCATAAGAAGAAATCAAAACAAATATAGTAAAATGCCTTGCAGATTACTTGCAGTTTGAATAGAATTCCTTACAAGCTATCATGTCACTCCTATACTGCTATCATCAAAATCTTAACAATTATGTTCACTCTCTAAAACTATTCATGAAAATTTAATCCTTTCCTTGAAAAAAACTCACAAATAATTAGAAAAGTTGCCTTGCAACTGGTATGTTTTACATGCCTCACAAATAAAACATACAAGAGTATAACATAAAAGTGAAGAGATGACAATAGAATATGAGAGAAACTACAATGTATTTCTTGAAAATAATCCTATTTCAATACATACATAATTTGAAGCTTAGGAGTTTTTGACATAGGAAAGAGAAATTTTCTCTATAGAGAATTGTATTCAATATCATATATTATCTTCCATCCCTCTTAAAGATGAGGTTACAACTTCTATATATAGCTAAACCATCTTGGAATCCTTTTATGAATAAGGATTCAACAAGCTTCAGATGGTTGCAGCCCTAAACCTAAAAAGAGAAAAGACAAAATACAAAAGAGGCCCTTAGGCGGTGTAGAGCCAAAAATCTTTTGGACTATACTATTTTTCCTCATTTGATAATTGACACCTTTATTTGGAGATATTCTTGATAGCTTCCTTGAGTTATTACAAGATATGGTGACCACCATTTCAGGCTAACCTACAACATTCTTTATAAATAGCTATCATCCCTGTGCTCTGAGGTCAGGTGTCACATATCAAGGTGTCCTCATCACTCTTCATCTATGATGTCAAGGTCAATTGCAGTAGGCTTTTTCTTCTTGGGCTTTGTAAGTACATCCCATGCAGTTACCTCCTCCTCTGATGGCCATTGAAAGCTCTGAATATTCTATAATTGCACCTTTTTCCGCTCCCACATAGAATCATTGATCAACTTGACATCTGTAACAAATTTGGTGAAGTCCATCTCAACTTTTAAATCTTCATCCAAATTGGCATTAAATCTATCAATATCTAATTTATTATTTTCATTAATGAAAGCCTCTTTCTTAAGCAGCAAAGAATCAAAATCTGATTTCCATTTTCTAACCCCTTTATTGAGCCATCCTCAATCTTGATCAGAGGAATAAAGCTATTAAAATCTGGGCCAAACATAACTACTTTTGCCTCCACTTGGTTTGATTTTCCTTTAAAAAATGACAAGGTGGACACAATCTGATCAATCTCCTCACCAACTTGTAGAACAATTTCTAGAATATCTGTCCTGAGGGATTGTACAGCTGCCAACCTTTCAAATAGTGATGCCCTAACTGACCAAGTTCCATAGTAAGTATTCAAAATAGAAAAAAAATTGTTTACTTCTATTTGAATCTTAGGAAATTTACTATAAGTAGTGTATACTACATCTTTCTCCTTTAAAACATCAATCCTATGCTACAAAATGTTCATCAAGGTTTGTAAAACAACCTCATTCTACTCTATTTTCCCCTATTCTGTTGTTGCAACAACTTCTTCTCCACCTAAAATTTGAATCTCTATCTGTGCAAGATGCTTTAGTGGTTGGGGTGTAGTCATAGGCATATTGATTATCTATTGAGATAAATCTTCCACTTTTTTGTCTAGTGCCTTTTCTTTCATGTTATGTACTTCTCTATCTCTAACCGGTGCACTATAATCTTACAACAGGTTCTTGAACCTATCTGAGAGTTGCTTAGACTTATCCTCATTTAATCTAGCAAAATGTGTGAAGACTTGCAAAATTTCTAAGTCTCCTGTATTATGGATAGACCATATGATCTTATCCCCATCCATCTTTTCTTGAACATTTAGAAGGGAAGGCTTCTGATCCTTGGGATACAGGCTCCACATAGCTAGTGCTTGGTTCTTTAGACTATATCCAAATCCCTTTATAATATCCCCAACTCTAGTCTTTGAGGATAGATTTATGTTTGGCTACCTTCTGATTTGATCTATGATAAATGTAGAGGCTAAATTCCAACTAGGCACAAGTAGCATTTTGCTAGCCTTTACTAAATTTCTAGCAACCTCTAGAGTGATTGTTTCCAACTTAGGATCATAATCCTTTAATGCTTGGATGGCTTCATCAGGCACTTGGCCTTCTTCTATTATTTGTACATTAGAAGCAACCTAATGTTGCTTATGCCATAATAGAAAGTTCTTGAATTCATTTGTCTTTATGAATTCATCATCTTTTAAGAAAGCATCTTGCTGGAGAAATCTTTCATCTTGATAGAGAGCCAAAGGCAACACTACTTCCTCTACTAATTCTTTTTGTGTTATCTTCTCTTTTCTGATCTTCTTTCTTAGTAGGTGATCATAGACCCTTGTACTAGTAAAAAGGGCTCCCACTCTATCCTTTTTATTCTCAACTGTTCTCACTTGGGAAGGCTCTCCAACTTGCATTTTTTTCCCTTTAGAAGGAGGCTCATTAGTATCCTAAGAAATTTGAAGTTCTGTCAAATCTACAATTATATTTTCATCAGCCCCTTGCTCAATGGGGGGTGGCTGTTCCATGGCAGGGAGGCTATGGACTAAGTAGCCATCACTATCTTCTTCATATTCTGATGAAGAATGCTTTTCCTTCTCCCTTTTCTTATCATCAATCATTCCTTATAAAGAATTTACCAGAGCATTGTAATTGGCCATCATTTTGAAAGGCCTTTGCAAGTAGGGAAATGTGGGATAAAAGCCTCCAAAGGGAATTCCCTTTTGCCTCATCTATTTCTCAAAAGACAACAAGTCTTAAAACTATTGTGCTCTCTTTTGTATCACATCATCTTCTAAGATATTTCTTATAAGGTCTGCTTCAGGACACTGCTCATGTCTATTACTTATTGGAATGGTTGGAGTGTAGAATTTTCTTGCAATCATAATGAAATCCTCTGTATCAACATATCTATATAAGGAAGCACTCATCCTGTAGTGGCCTAACCAGTCATTAACTTTGTTCAGTGCTTTCTTCCCAATTGTCAAGTTTCATACCTTGAAGTGTCTAGGGGTAAATGTGCCCTTTCTATGTGTAGCCAAATGCTCTTTATCTATTAGCACAAGCTGCCATATAAACTCTATCATTGCAATCCTCAGTGGTACATAAAATGGGAGAACATGGGGTGGCTGGGGGCACCCATAAAATCTGATCATTGTGTAAGATTTCTCATAATAGAAATCACCCCCATTGTGATTTCCAGTCCACTTGTCTACAAATTGACAAGGTCTCAATAATTACAAAACTTTGATAGGGAGCCTAGACAGATTCAATCCTAAGCTCAACAAGATTGGCTATACTATCTAGTTCTATAAAGCATAGAAGCCATTTTCTCTAGAAGTAAAATTCCATGCCCTTATCCAAAACTAGACTAGATTTGGCTAACCATTCCACATCATTCTTGGCTGGAGGTATTGTAGGTCCATGATATTATAATTATGATATAAAATTAAATGCATTAATAGTGAGTAATGCATGAACTTAGGAGAGGGATCCTATTTATTGATAGCCTCAAGACCCTCATGCATCCTATTGATGACATATCCAATATAATCATATCTTGTGCTAACATGAGGACTCTGTAAATCTAGCACCATCATTAAAATGTCAGAGGAGATCCTCTTTGTACCACCATCTACTCCTATCACTCTGCATAGTGCATAGGAAATATACTTGATATAAAAACATAAGTCCTTGTAGAAGTATGGGGCAGCCCCTTCTGTTGCTACAATGTAATTTCTATTGGGCTTAAGCACATGATTTTGAATTTCTATAGAGGCTAGGGTTGACTCCCTAACATATCTATTGGCCTGAGGCTGCAAATTGATCTCAGTGGCCATTGGGACAAATATTCCAAATGCCTTCATGAATGAGTTTCTATCTAAATTCACTAGGGCTGAGCCTTCATCCTTCCTTATTGTCTTTGATAAAGGGTCATATCTATTTGCCAACTCATCTAATAAATTTATATCTAGAAAAACATTTGGCACTATCAATCTGGCTAACCCTGAAGTCCAAGGGTTTGAGACTGGTACTAGATTGTCAACATTTTTATAAAAGTATCTAAAAAGACACATCCCAGACACTTCATGTGTCCTAGCATCCCTACACATTGCTAAGCTATCAACAAAATCTCATCACTAACCTTTTTGTTTTGCGTGGATCCAGGCAACAAAGTAAGAAATTCATCTGCATAACTCTCTTTCCCTTTATCCTTAGCTCCCTTACTAGTAGAAGCTCCACTTACTATTTGCTAACTCATTTTGACTGACTGATGAAAATCCCTCTGAATACTAAATATCTCAAAAAATCTCATAATTCTCTAGCACTAGCTCTTAGAATACATTGGTAAATCTAAAATGAATAACGGTTAGCTATATTTATTCTGAAGAATTGAATGTATTAGAATGTTTAAGACTCAAGCTTTGTAAATCATGTCACTTCCGTCATTACTTGGCATGCTTTGAACTCAATACACTAGCTGAGAGCCGAGAGAGTGACAAGGAATCAAAATTTTGATTTCTAGCGACCTAGCAACTACACAGCTTCTCACAGTCGCTAAAAGACTTGGCACTTTTTTAATATTTGAAGAGATTAAGTGACTAAAGGAAAATCCTTAGTTGCTGAATGATTTTATCTTTTAAAATTTTATTTTGAGACCTGGCGACTATAGTCATAAATCATAGTCGCTGAATGATTTAGCCTTTTGTGATTTCATCTCGCAATTTAGCAACCTTTTAAAACTTTAATTTTTCATTCTAAGACTCAGTGACTATAGTCTATCTCCCAGTCGCTGCAAAATTTATCATTTATTAATTTTATATTGAGACCTGATGACTACCGTCTTTCCTAAGTCTCCTTACCTTTTCTTTTCATTGAGATACTTAACAACTGTAGCGAGTCTGTTAATAGCCAAAAATTTGTTGACTTTTCAAACTTTTCTGGAGACTACTCGACTTTTCCCATCTAGAGACCTAGCGAATAAAAGAGAAGTCTCTTAATCATTGCAAATTTGATCAAATCTTCATTTGATCTCGTGACTTCACACTAGCCACAAGATCTAGATCTGACGGTGCACATTTAGCTAAATAAAACCTTTGATATATTTGAAACATATGAGAAACAAATCTGACCACATGATCTGAATCTAATGGTAGTCACTCAATCTTGGAAGTTTTGGGATGACGTGACTTTTATTAAGTGATTAAGAGAAAACCACTAGATCACAATGCTTGAAGAAGACAATCAACGGTAGTCACCCAGTCTCATGAAATTTATTCTGACTTTGACATTTTGAAGAGACCTAGCAACTGAAGGAAAATACATCACTTAATTTCATTTTGAGACTTGGTGATTATAGTCATTCTCGTAGTCGCTGAAACTTTTATTACTTTGCCATTTTATTTGGAGATCGCCTGACTGAAGGTATTTAATATCTAGAGATTGGACGACTATAGTTCTTTTCAAAATATTTTTCAATGTAGTCGCTAGATCTCCTAAATCACATTAAATCATTCAACGACTACCTAACTAAAGGCACTTCACTAAGTTTCTTATGAAAAGGGAATATTCTCATAACTTAAAGAGATCACATGACTAAAGGATTTCAGGATGTCGCTAGACTAAAAGGAATATGCCAAAAAATTTAGGAGACTAAGTGACTGGCCAGGGAAAGTAAAATGCACATGCTTAAAGGGCCTTTTAAATGATTTTGAAAATTTAACAATGAAATAGAACCTGACTAAGCCTTTCTAGGGTTTTTTGGATTATCAAAGGTGTTTTGACCTAGCACTTAGGGTTTTTTTGATTCTGATCAATTTTTTCAAACTCTACAAATGGAAAATTGCAGGAGATTTTCAACATGAAAACATGGAAAGCCTCAAAGGATCAAAATTTCAAAGGGAAACTTCAAAAATAGAGAAAACTACCAACACTTTCTTTGTGCTTCTGTAGCCATGACTATCCAGTGTATCCTTAATCTCCTTGGTATCTGAGCTAGTTGCTAGAATACTCCATTGTGCTTCTATGATCTCATTTTCAACACCCCCTTCATGATACTCTGTCAAATCTGAAATGTTAAATACTGGTGAAATATTCATCTCAGCAGGCAATTCTACCTCATAGGCATTTCCTGAATTATGCTTCTTCAGTATGTTACATGGCCCAAACTTCTTCATTTTCAACTTGTTATATGTACCAACTAGAAATCGCTCCTTCCGCAAATGAACCATGACTTCATCTACAACCTGAAATGCCTTATGTCTCCTTTTCTCATATGCTTTAGCCTTATACTATGCATTAATCATGGTAATATGCTTCCTCACCTCCTCATGGATGTTCTTCAAGCATTCTGCAAAATCCTCAGCTTTAGCACTACTTATTTCTCCTTTATCTATCTTCCTCAACTCACATGCATTTCTAAGACTACTTCCATATACAATCCTGATGGTGATTTATCGGTGCTCCTATTGATAGAATTATTGTATGCAAATTCTGCCTATGGTAAAATCAAATTCCATCCTATTGGCTATCTCCAACAAAATATCTCAGCAAATTTTCCAAACTCCTATTCACCACCTCTATCTGTCCATCAATCTATGGATGTTGTGATGAACTAAACTTCAAATCTCTCTTTAACTTCTTCCACAATGTGTGCTATAAATATCCAACAAACTTAGTGTCTCGATCTGAAACTATACTCTTTGGAAAACCATGTAGTCTCACCACTTCTTTGAAAAATAATTCTGCCACATGAAAAACATCATTAGTCTTCTTGTAGGGAATGAAATGTGCAATCTTTGAAAATCTGTCAACCACCACAAAAATTGAATCATGTCCCCGTCGAGTCCTTGGTAAACCAAGAACAAAATCCATACTGATATCCTCCCAAGGATTCTCTGGTACAGGTAATGGCTGATACAACCCTATATTCTACTTTACTCCCTTTGCCATCTGACATACTCTGCAACTCTGTACAAATTTCTTGACATCCATCTACAACTGTGGCCAATAATAATTCTCACTAACCAAAGCAAGGGTTTTATCATGACCAAAATGTCCAGCCAATCCTTCACTATGCTTCTCCTTGATGAGATTATCTCTCATAGAATTTTGTGGAATGCACAACTGACTTCCTCTAAATAGAATATCATCGTAGATGATGAAATCCAGCTACTTCATTCTATCTAGAGTAACAGGTTCTCTACAATCTTTCCAAGCTTCACCAAAATTAGGATCCTCTAAATAAAAACTCTTGAGTTCCTTGAACCCAACAACCTTAATCTGCATCTTTGTCAGCAATAGTTGCCTTCTGCTAAGCGCATCTACAACTCTATTAGACTTTGCACTCCTCTATTTCAAAACAAACGTATAACTCTGCAAAAACTCAACCAATTTCAAATGCATTTGATTCAACTTGACTATTCAAATATTGCAAAGCTTGATGATGAGTATACAAATCAAACTCCTTAGGAATAAGATAGCATCTCCACTTCTTCAATGCTTGAACTATAGCATAAATTCCTCATCATTAACATAATATTTCCTCTTGGCATCATTTAATTTTTCACTGAAATAAGCAACAGGTTTACCTTCTTGACTCATAACAACTCCTATTACGGTACCACTAGCATCACAGTCTACTTGAAACACCTTATTAAAATTTGGAAGTGATAAAAAAGGTTGTTCAATAACTTTTTGTTTCAATAGTTTAAAACTCTTATCTGCCCCAGTAGTCCACTTAAACTCTTTTCTATCCCCTCTCATTGCTTCAATCAAGGGTCCACAAATACTGCTAAAACTCATGATAAAATTTCTGTAAAAGCTAGCCAAACCATGAAAAGATCTTACCTCTGTAGCACTTCTTGGAGTAGGCCATTTAAGGATAGCTTGCACTTTCTCTAGGTCCATTTTTAGACCTTCTACTGAAACTAAAAATCCCAAATACACTAACCCCTTTTTCACAAAACTGTACTTCTTCAAATTAATCAACAATTTCTCTTCTCTTAACTTCTCAAACACCATACGAATATGTATCATATGCTCCTCCAATGTCTTACTAAAGATCAAAATATCATCTAGGTAAACAATGACAAACTTGCCTAGAAATTCTTTGAGAACCTTGTTCATGATCTGTATGAAAGTTCTCAGTGCATTGGTTAGCCCAAAAGGCATTACTAACCAATCATACATTCCTTCCTTTGTCTTGAAGGTAGTCTTCCATTCATCTCCTTCTCTGATTTGAATATGATGATATCCACTCTTTAGATCTATCTTTGCAAGATACATAGCTCCACTCAAATAGTCCATAATATCATCCATCTATGGCAATGGAAACATGTACCTGATTATGATCTTGTTTATTTTTCTAGAATTTGTGCACATCCTTCATTCTCCAGTCTTTTTTGGTGCTAATACTACTAGTACAACACATGGAATCAGGCTCTCCTGAATCAACCCTTTATGTAACAATTCATGTACTTATTTGTTCAACTCTTCACTTTCTACTGGTGTCATTCTATGTGTTGCCTTATTGGGAAAATTGGCTCCTGGAATCAAATCCATCTGATGAATGATCTTCCTTACTAATGGTAATCCATTAGGTACATTATCAGATACAATATCCTAAAACTCATTCAACAAATTTGTAACTTCTACAGGTACATCTTCTACTTCCTCTTTACCAGATTTTGGAATTAAAGAAAAACACATGTTCTCATGCCTCATACCTTCTAGGAATTTTCTTACATCAACAAAAGTTATTTTTTCATTACTACATATCTTTTCTTCTATGTCCTTCAATGGTTTTAGCTTATTTCACACTCCATCCTACATCAGGGAATAGGTATTTGCATGACCATCATGTACAACACACCTATCAAACTACCATGGTCTACCCAACAATATATGACATGCATCCATAGGTATGATATCACATAGTACCTCATCGTGGTATCCACCAATCTTGAACTTCACTAGGCACTGTTCATTGACCATGAGCTTGTGGTCATCCTGTAACCAGGCAATCCGATATGGATGTGGGTGTTTCTGTCTCTTGAGCTTTAACTTTTTGACCATCTCTTCTGACACCAAATTGTCAATGCTTCCACTATCAATAATCACATCACAATACTTATCTTCACACTTGCACTTGGTGTGAAACATGCTCCTCCTTTTCTTAGGTTCATTCTCACCACTCAATATGACTCTTCTATTAATTATCATTTCTTCTCTTTTAGCATCTTTAGAATGTGATGATCTGGCATCTTCATCTACATGTGCAACTCTAGCCTAGCCTTCACTTCTCCTATTTGTCCTTCCTTGGTGTTGAGGACATTCAAATGCCCTATGACCTTCTCCATAGTGAAAACATGTTCCACAGAAGCCTCCTCTTCCTAAACCTTGTCCTCTTCCTCTTCCTCTCTAATCTTTATTATTCTGATTATGGAAATGATTGGAATTGTTTCTTCTTTGATTTTGACTGCTACTAGCCTCATCCTTCTTTTTCAGATCTTCATTGTGGCCTCCATATGACTGTCCACTAGATCTTCCACCACGACCTCTTCTATTTTGTCTAATCTCAAACTTCTTGTTCAACTTTTCCTCTACTTTTAGGGAAAACTGGTATGGCTCTTCAATACTATTCATTCAAACCAAATTCAAGTCCTCTTGAATGCTTAGCCTCAACCCATTAAGGTATTGGGAAACTTTCTCCTTATAACCTTCTGCATGGCCTATTCTGATGAGGATTTGATATAAGTCCTCTGTATACTCCTAAACAAATCTTCCTTCTTTCTTCAAACTTTGTATTTTCTTCAGTAGGTCAAGCTCATAATCAACAGGAATGAACTGTCACTTCAATTTATCAACCATCTGATCCCATCTTGTGATTTTATCCTTTCCTCTTCTATTTCTCTCTAATTGAATCTCTGGCCACGAAATCTTCGCATGACCCTTCAGTCTGGCCTTCACAAACTTGACCTGATCAGGGTCCTCGATATCTTCATACTCAAAGTATTCTTATAATTCATTGATCCAGTTGATCAACTCCTCTGGGTTAAGATTTCCAAAAAATGTAGGAACATCGATCTTAGGTCTTTTCCCGATCTTGGAAATGGCTTGAAAAATACTTTCTTCTTCTTGGTTCATAATTTCACCTTCTCCTTCTTGATCAAAATTTCCTTCTTCGACTTCATCCTCACTTTTTCCTCTAACATTAAGATTCATTACTTTGCGGATCTCTTCTTGCAAAGCTCACACGAGTCTTTGGAGTGCTCTAACCTCAGGTGTCACACCACCAGCTCTTCCACCATGCTCCCTTCATGGAGGCATTTTCTCGTTGCTCGCTGAAACCCTAAACCACAATCCTGGTGCAAATTGCCTCACAGTTGGTAATCTATTTACACAGTTAGGAACTTCTATTTTGATACCACTTGATGAAGGGTTCTCCCCTTAATACCACAAAAACATAATAGAAACAAAGAAACAACAACAATTTGCAAGAAAAAAATGAGCTTCTTATTATCTCCACAAATGTGGAATTACAAATTTCAGAATTACAAATTTTAGAATTACAATATGCAAAGTGACATGGGAATTCCCCTTATAATATTCTGTAGGAAAAGCCTTGAATTACCACCCAAATCTACCCATAACTACTCCCAACTACCCTAGACAACACTACGGGCCTTCCTTATATAGGCAATTTTCCACCGCTTGGGAAGGTTCCATAATTTTAGCCTCTAAGGCTGACCAAACTTAGAATTATTTTATTTTTCAATTTATTACATCAGAGTTGGCTCAAAAAATCTTTTGAAAACCAAACAAAAATTTTGAAGGAAATTTATTTTCTGCCATTTCAGGTGGCCCAACTTCCGAAGGCCATAAGTCATCACCCAGTGACCCAATTGACTATTATGACCCCATTTTGAAAAGGGCACAAAGTGCTCTACAACACCTTATCAAGATAGCTTCATTTAGTCAATGTTTTAGCCTCCTATGGGGCCTCTAAAGCCTTCAAAATTGAGTTCAAAGTTTTTGTACCCTGCTAGCAATACTGAAAATTTTCATTATCTTTAAAACTAGACTTGTTCTGGAAATCAAACTTTACCGACAGTCTAATATGACCAAAATGAACCTCCAGGGAAGAAAATAGACCATTCTAAGATCGATTGGAAAACTTAATAAAAATAGTAAATTTCCAAAAATAGTAGCTTTGCACAAAATAGCCCTTATTGAAAAGAAACCAGAAATATTTCTGGGTGATGCAAGATTGCTCTTATAACCAGGATGCTCTTGCATCAGAATTATTACAACATGCAATCTTGGATATGAGATCACAACACTTCCCTGTACACAAATCTATGTTCCCTCATTCTGAATCAATTGTACAGTATCCGCACACTGTAATAACTAGTCTTCTTTCTTCATAGAAACATATGTTGACATCAGTGAAAAAACATGACTTGACAACAGTATGATTCTAACACCACTCAACAAGATAATGTAGTGATTAAACATATTAAATGCATTAGAAATATCCAACAAAGGATTGGGTTCTTCTTGTTGATAAATATCTTCATGAGTATAAGTGTTGTTAATTGTCAGATCTATAATCATAAGGGTATTCTCAACTCCTTTATTTGAATGAATTTGCGACATGTTGGACGATCTAGTTTTTAAAGATTGAGTGGAGACCATACAAGTGTGACCAAATACTGAAGAAATAATGGACTTGATGATGGAGTAGAAAGAGTTAGATGAAAGAGAAATTGGACTTGGATTAGGAGGGAAAGTGCCTCAAGGATGATTTATTTAAGATTGAGATTGATTTGGGATTTTGATTAAGGCTTAAGACAACCTTGATATAGACAAAGATCCTATGATGTTGCAAACAAACTTGGATGTTGAATTTATTGATGATATCATTCTTCCACTTGGAGATGGAAAAGTGACCCCAAGTGAGAATAGGATATGAATAGATGAGCTCAATATTTAACAATGGAAAAATGATCTCAAGTGAGAGAGGTCAACTATGAGATTTTTTTGCTATAGATGAGAACTAATGTCACACTTAGAAACACATTTCTTCCTAAATATTGGATGAAATCTTGATGAAGGAGAGAAGATTGATTGGTTTGATAAATATTGATTCTAGTTTGGATGTGGTTCAATCAAGATAAAAAATTTTGGTCAAAGTCCAATGATACTTCTCTTTGAAAGAAGGATGGTAAGTGATAGAAGAATATGTGTGATTGATGTTTGAGATGAAAGATTGATTGTCAAGAAAGTTGATTGATGTTTGATAAGAAAGAGGAATGTTTGATTTGATTGGTCACTCTAGCTTTATTTTGACCAGTCAAATTAGCTAGTGAAGTCGGAATATTTTAGGAATCATTAGAAAAATTGCTTTACAATATTATGCCAAAATAAGAATTTCACTATTCTAAAGAAGAGATGACAAAACACATAAATGCTAATGCTAGGTCAGAGATGAAAAAACATGAATCTTGACATTTTTAATTGATCTTAGGAAATTTTTCTGATCGTTTGACCTTTAGGTTGATTTGTCCAATGGAAAGAGCTGATTTTAAAGCATTCAACATGGAATTAACTATGCTAAGTTTACCACAAGCACTTTGAAAATAGTCATCAAAAATAGTCCAGCAAGGGACAAATCAACCTTGACAGATTCAAGTGTAAAGGGGTGTATAATGTTATGATAAATAAAAAAAATCTTTATCCCTAGAGGAGTTGGTAGAGGTTGAAAATAATTTCTCACTGATTTAGGTACACACCCAAAAGCTAATCAGAACATGGTCATCACCAAGCACACAATGGCTCCAGTCATGATGTCGTATTATTCAATGCCAAGTGCTAATGTGGGAATGATATGGTGAGTGTCTTTGGGAGATTACTATTACCCTTACACATGGACTATCAACCTTTTGGAAGTGAATCAGGTGGTTTCTACTCTAAAATATTATAGTTAAGGAATCCATTCGTATCTATCCCTCATATTCCTCCAAGCAAGATTAAGGCCTAGAGCCCTACGAGTAGCTTGGATGGTGTATTCCCACAAGCAAGATTGGGGCCTCAAATCCCTACACACATCAAATAATATAAAAAATAGAACTAGCTATGTCTTCTGAGCCTTTAATCTCAAAGAGTCATTTGTTTATAGTGGGTTGGAAGAGCTGGCGTTTACTACATTCCCACTTGAGTCATTCCTGGGAGATTTTTTCCTCAACTAGAAGGTTTGCTAAAGGTAATTGAAAAGAATGGATTGGAAACATTTGAGGTCTGGATTTATGATTTTCCCTCAAGGGGAACAAGAGCATACTCTCCTACTCAAGTTGTTTTCTCCCAAATACTCAAGACAAATATTGGTTCCCAAGGTTTTGTCAAAGTGAAATCTTAGATGCTTCTAGGTTTCTAATTTTCCACAAGGGAAAAGAGCATACTCTCATAACTCTTAAAAAACACCAAGATAGACTTTATAATTAATATGTATGCCTAAAAATGATAAATAAAACACAACATCTAGTTGATCAACCAAGGCGACTTGCAAAACAACTTTTCTTAGTAACCTTTTGTTTTTTTAATCTTCCAATATTGTCCTGTAAAACCATCTATTAGAGATTTCTTTTTTGAATTTTCTATCTTTGGTCAACGTTCTACATAAAATGTTAGAAATTAGAAGTAGAGACAGCTATAAATAAACAAAAATTTAGAAACACATGAAATTTTCTAAATCTATAAGTTCACTTATGAAAAATGCAGACAAAAATGCAAGGTCACAGACACCAAAACTCAGAAACAATAGAGTGTTACCTACACATATGAAAAATTGTGGAAAGTATAGGAAAAAAATATATACCTGATGTCTCACTTAATTTTTCATAGTCCTAGATGACATAACTCATTTTCACAGAGACTGAAACTTGTAGAAGACAAATTTTCCTACACAGACGACAACACAAAAGTTAAACAAAAAACTCAGTTAGATAATTGTGGGTACCCATATAGACCCCAAAAATAAACTTTCAAGTTTAGGGTCTTGAACCTCTCTGAACTACTTCGAACCAAGGTTCAAAGAGTTTTGAAGTGGTTCAGTTTGCATAAGAGGATTCACAGGTTCAGAGGTTCAGGTTCAAGTGCAAGTTCAGAGATTCAGAATTTAGTTCACTGGTTTAGTATGTTCAAAGCGTAGGTTCAACCAAAGAGTACTATTGTTAGTAATGTGGGCCCAATTGAGAGGTTCAAGTTAAAGGGTTCTTCAATTCCCCAATTTCCCATGCTAGTGACAAATTATGTTTAAAAAAGTGTGATCCTCTTGAAACTCATCATGATTCCTTGTATGGAGCTCCTCAATTTAATAGAGATGAATGTGCAAATGATTGGTGACATGGTTCAAGTATAAAATGGTGCGGCGATCTGTGGATAGAGATGAAATTCAAAGGAGATTCACAAAACTATGTTCTTAGTGCATGTAACAGGTGTGATCTCATTTGTGATTAATGTATGAAACATTATGATGTTTATTTGTTCACAAGAATTATAATGGATTGGCCATCGTGTTAGAGCTCTATTTGCTATTGGAGCACTTTTATGGATATTTTCTTGGTTTACATTATATCTTTTTCCAAGCCATATGTAAAGCTCAAACTCGATAAGTGGGGAACATGCAATCTTGAAAGCCATTTCAAAGGCCACTGTCATGAAAGAAATCATGAGCAATGATCCATGGATATGCAAGGCACGAAGTGAAGAAAATGCTCAACCTAATCCAAAAGCTTGGGTCCAGCCCTTCTTGCGTAACTGCCAACACACAAACTACCCGAATTTCATACTCTTGATTGTCGGTGATGGAAGCACTGGAAACAACTGTTGGCATCATAAATTTTAAAATGAATATTGATTTTCATCTAATGTACTCGATGAAGGTTCTCAATGCTTTTCTATTGCATGTTAAACAATGAGAACACAACATTAATGAGGCAACAATCAACCATATGCCAATAGGAAAACATGCATGCAAATCAATAGATTGTACCAATCAAAGCTCATGGTTGTAGAAGATGAGTGCATCTATTTGGAGCCAAGGAAATATATATTTAACATAAATGGTCTAACATTTCTATATGTTATCAGGTGGGCTATGTTTTGAATGAAAAATAGATCAAGATTTGTTGAAATTGGATGCTTGACTACCCCAGAAAAATAGTCTTAGTGTGGGGGGCATAACCTTCAATTGCATAGTTGGATCGTGCTCAGTTTTGGATATGTTTTTAAAATCCTAGTTTTCCAGATTCTCACTGGAGGGATCATCAAAATTCTACCTGGTTCATGAGATATGAATGACTGTGTACAGTACTATCAAATCTGTCATTTATTTTTAAACATGGAAGCATAAATATTAGAAATCTATATGATAAGGTGGAGACATTAAAACATTTGATAATTTTTAAATTATTATAATGTTCTAATATTATTCTGGAGAAGTGTTATGGGAAGGAGAAAAAGATGAAATATTTCATGAATCAATTATGTAACTGAAAAGTGACCGAAAATAGAGGGGCTTTCTTGGAGAGTGATTATAAATTGTAATTTTTGCAAAGGAATTGGGGTTCAGTTATTTTCCACCTTTTGGCTAGAGACTTTGGGCTATTGGCAGAGGGGTTTTATTTTCTAGTTTTAGTTTGTAATTGTAGGGAGAAAGAAATGAGATTTCATTTTAAAATTGTAAGTTGTGAGTATAGGAATAAGATATGTGTCATCTTTTTGCATGTTTAGAGAAGAAAGATAAATATATATTAGATCTTTGAGTCTAAATGTTTGTCTTTTGATTGAAATCAATCTTTTGAATTGATTTAGTTGTCTCTAAATTTAATTATGTCCTATTTAATTACAATACATATTTGTTATTTGGTCTTTGAGCCTTGGTCATTTGTGTATTTGGAAGAGAATTTTATGCCTTCCTTCTTTCATTTTCTCTATTTTGTAGGGTCTTCATAAGTGGACGTTGTGTCACTTATCCGTTGTTCTTAGTTGTTCTTTTCTTTTGCATCTATTCTGTGTTTATGGGTAGATGTGTGTGTGCCTTTCATGCTTTCTGATTAAAAGCATTCATGTTTATAGTTTAGAAGATTCATTGAAAATCTTACAAGGGAGCTGTACCTTATTAAAATTCAGAGGGTGCTTGCACAATCCCATTGCAAAGAGACCCAATTGTTAGTGGCTTATTGTGTCTCCGTATTTGGGAAAATAAGGATTATTCTGAAGGTTTTATTGGAAGAAAAATCTATTCACTAATAATAATAAAGATTAACTTTTTTTCTAGAGTTGTCTTTTATAAAACATTCACCCTATCAAAAACATGAGAGCTAAAAACTTAAAATATCATAAAAAACATTTTAAACTATAAAATTCAAGAAGGGGTTAGCATAGTGTTGGAGACGATAGTTCTTCCTATAGAGATGAAAATGTATATAAGAAAATCTAACCTATTGGGATCACACTCAAACATGTGAAGTTAGTGAAATAAAATCATATTCATATGTATAAATGATTCACAAAACAAAGCATGTAAACTAAGCTAAATCTACAACAAAGGTCTCCTCACAACCTCAGAGCTCAAAAAGTGCACCCAAGACTTGTTGGTTTTCTCATGATGAGGATTGTTTGAATCCTCACAATGAATGGATCAAGACTAAATACAAGATCCTAGAATGAATATTGAAGAATGCAAGAAGTAGTTGTGAAATAACTACTCTTAAGCACTAGATGTAAGAATGAAGATGGAAGTAGATTAAGAACTAAGTGTAACAAGATAAGTAGTAAATGTATTAAAAAACTACACTAAAATGAAGCATTAACTATCCATGAATGCAAATTTACCAAGAAAGGGTTAGTAACAAAATATTAAATTCTCTAAATGCTCTAGAAACAATCTAGCATAATAACTCTAATGCAAGAATGGGAGATGTCTTTTGCTTAAGACAAGACCTCTATTTATATGATTTTGGAGGGACTTGGTGAGGTGGAATCTATGTTTCATCCACATAGGTTCCACATAAGGGACACATAAGCCATGCAAATTCTAAGGTTTCTCACACATGTGTGAGAAACTTGGGATGTGATAGATGCATGTGTTGGATTAAGTATGGAAAGGTGAGTACTAAGAGAGGAGGGGTGAATCGGTACTTCATAAATTTTCATTTAACTTTCTTATCCATTTATAGAACTTATAACTTTGCATGCATCTCATAAATCATATAAAATATTAACACACCACATAACTCATAACATAGTCATTTTGGTATTGAAGAAATCCTTGTTAGAGGATAAAAACTACGGCGGGGATGAAACCCTAAAAAATTCACTACTACTGTAAAAACTCTGGTCAGTTAGAGCTACAATGATAGCTATTTATGATAGCTTACCTTGTTAGGAGTATTAACTCTATTAGGAGTCTAAAGACTAGTTAAGTCTACCTTGCTAAAGGATTTTACAATTCTAATCTAAGAACTGTACCTTGTTAAAGGATTTACAAAATAAGATCTATTAGGATCTTCTTGGTTAAGAGACTTTACAACTCTATTTACACACTAAATTAGTACATAAACTATCTGTAGAACTTTCATCTATCTTATGGTTATCAAACTCAATATGCTCATTAACTGTTTACCTCGACATGTTCTTCACTCACAATAACAATTTTGTACTCCGTAGCTTCAACTCTGAATCACAATTATACTATGCTATTTATTGCTCTATTACTCAGTGGCTTCTCTGGTCATCACCTTCTATCTATAGTTCTCATTCACACATACACATTCAATTCATCTCACACATACCGTGATCTTCACATTTTGATCCATTTATACTAAATTCTAAAAGTGGTGGAAACAATATAGAATCTTCTCTTTAAGCGGTGCTAGCATTGGTTACTCCAATGCATATATATCATTTAATTCTTATTTTTGAATCTCACCTTTTAATCATGCATAATAATTATATTTAAATCTCCAATGTTCTATCAGACAATCTCCTCAAGATTTGTAAACTATTTTCTTCTCGGTGTCCAGGTTCAATGTATTTGTAGATTCTCCTTGTTTCAGCCTATAATACTTGGTTATACATTTTCCTATTTCTCAATAACTATATCATCTCTCAGTTTGGTAACTATTTTATCTTGGTACAAATCTATGTTTGGTGCTCGGTTCTGCCTTGCTCGATTAGTGTCTGAACTTCCTTTGCCTTAACTGAAAATTGCCTTTTCTTTATTTCCTTTACCGACTAGCTTAATAGCTTTACCAACTTGACTTTCCTTCTTTATCAAATGAATTTGATAATCAATATGAATTTATCATAACTAATGACAAAAAAATAACTCTTAGGAGTATCAATCTCCCCCTTTGGCATTAGTTTGGTATCTTTGTTAAAAACCTTCAAAGTCATCAAAATTCCTTGTCCTTAGCAAAATTGTCAAAATTTGTCCATGTAAACATATCTCGGTAAAACCTTTACTTATTACTCTCCCTATAGTAATAATCTCTAATATTTTTTATCCTCCTTTGATATCTATTTTCCTCTTATAAATTTTTCTTTATATACTATCTTTGTTATCCCCATTTTTTTAACAAAAATGCCAAAAATAATAACTTACTATTTATCTGGTGGAGGGATCTTGGAAAAAATAGATTTTTATCTTTCTTGTGCATCCTTTAGTGATGCCTTCCATGAATCCTTTAATGTCTACAATACTATGATATGGTCACTGATGTCAGTTGTTAAATTGATCATGTTGTCCATTGCACGTACATTCAGTGTGCTTACTAAAGCTTTTGCCTTATGTACATTTTTCTGCAATGCCTCAATATGTGGTATCAAAAATGTTTTTAGTTCCATGAGATTCATTCTGATTTCATTCTCCTCTTTTCTTAATTCATGTTGTACTCCCATTAAGTGATTTAACCTTTCATAATATTCCTTGAAAGAATTAGGCTCGGTAGATACCTTAGCTAATTGCTCAGTCAACTCCTTCTCAAGATTATCATCTTTGTCTTTGATGTCCTTGGTAAAATTTGAAATCAAAAAAATATTTTGAAATAATAAAATAATATCTTTCAACTCTTTCTCTAACTCGGTAACCAACTTAGATAATGTTACCTTTTCAAGTGCAACCGATTGAAGTAGTTCTTCAATAAATTTAGTCTCCATCTGCTTCCTATGCACTTTCATTAGATACTCTGTAGTATCAGTACCAGGTTTGTTGATCTCACTCACCAATTCACTTAATTGACTATACATGTCTCCTTTCTCATTAATGTCTACTTCTGGTACAATTTATTGTAATATATCTTTAACATTTTTCAATACATTAGTCTTTTTCTTCTTGGCAAGTAGTTTATCTTGGGAAACTTTCCTCTTTGATAAATCTCTGAACTTTGATAGCTCCTAAGGGCTCATTGTGGAGATATCTACCTTTGGTATAATGATATGTTGGCCTAAACCAACCTTATCATTTTTATGCTTGCTTTTCTTCAACTTTGATGCCTTCTTTGCATCAGAAGTAGTAGTAGTATCCTCTGTTTTGTCATATTTTATTTGTTCCTTTGTCTCTTCTACCTTCCTCTCTTCTTGTTTTTTTTCCTTATTTTCTTATTTATTTTCTTATTTATTCTCTTATTTATCCTTTTGTGTCTCCTTCATCAGTTTTGTGGCCTCGATAGGGATCATTGGCTCTTGATTATGACCTTGGGAATCCCGGTCTCTTTAGTTTGCTCAGTGTCCTTTGGTGTAGTTTCCTATTCTGGTTCAGTGGGGGAATCAACATTGGTTGGAACATATTTTCTTACCTTTGAGATTACTTCCTCAATCTTAGGAAAATTCATATTCTAGTTCAATTATAGGATCTTCTTCCATTAGTCTTTCCTTTGCCGAATCATCTATGTTCATTTATTCTATTTTCTTGGCCTCATTTTCCATTATATCTTCATCATCTTCTATACCATCAATAGGGTCTTTATCAGTAATATCCTCAATAATGACCTCATCTTTGTTATTTGGAAAATCAATGGGATCTAACTTGCCTTGAGTTTTATCAATCTCTGCATCAGTCAGTTGATTAAGAGAAAATATATTTCTCCATAGATCATCAGTTTCATTTTGCACTTCTTCTAACTTACCAACCATAATACTTAGTGCTCTAATTTTCACTCAAAATCTCTTTGATTATTCTTGTAGTGTATCCTTGATTCCTCTTTTGGATAGGTCCAGTACATTTATACCCAAGGATCTTCCCCTCATTTTTGTCTCAGATGCTAAGGCATATTTCCATCTAGCATCAATCTTCTGATATAGCTAATCTTTTAAATGTGTTGCCATCTCCACATGTGTAGTTCTAAACTTATGCAAAGTAAACATAATATCCTCTTCAATTTTTTGTTTTTCTTCATCATTCCTTTTCTCATATTTGAGTTGTTTCAAACCTAAATATCCTCCATATTTCCTAGGTGTCTTGAGTTATTCATCAAGATCTTTCAGTTTTGGTATTTGACTTTGTACAAATTTAAATTGTGAAACATCTTCTGATTTGGTTTCACTATCTTCCTATAGTCTCAATTTTCTCCTAGGCCTCCTAGTAGCATTCATCTCTCTGATGTATTTTTTGGGCTTAGGTGGTTCAATTTATGCTTTCTTCTTTTCACTTGGTGTGGAGAAAGAAATTATTGATGGTCTTACACCGATTGGACTAAGGGTCTATTTTTTCATTCTAATCTTCTTCCCCTTAACCTCTGATGGTCCTGCTTCATCTTCTTCAATAGGAATTTCCAAATTATTTGAAAAGTTACTTATCATTTTTCTTTTCTTTCTTAAGGATTTAGGTATCAATATACCTAGCTTGATTTTGTCTTTGACTTCCTCACATGTTCTGTATCAATTGGCTCTTCTATCAACTGAATTATCTAATAATCCTATAATATGTATTGATGCTCGATCGATATCCATTTCATATCCCATAGGTGGTAACCAAACTGTTCTTGGTTCCACAACCCTTACTATGCAAGTGTCACTATCAACTTCAATACATATATCATCTTTGTATTATTCCACAAGATGGGGTGGAATCCTAAATCTCTTATGCATTTTATCTTGAAATTTTATAAAGTAATAATTCATAACCATATCATAATCATCTCCTATACTTTGAATAAAATCATTAATTTGATAAATAATCAGTTTATCTACTTTCTACACTACTTCACCGATTGTTGGAAAAAAGTTATGAAAATAGAAGAATATGCATACTAGTAATGATCTGAACTTCAGTCTGTTTATTTGTGCCCTTCTGATTGTATTCATGTTATCATCAAGTTCTTTCAACAAGACCTCACATAGATCTATCTTCATGTCCTTTACAATCTTGTATGCTATGTTAATAGCTTCGCAAGGCACACTATCTACTTGAGATGACTGGAAGATTCAGTATGATATTATGTTTCTTGAGAATATTATCTTAGGATCATATACAATAGAAAACTTTAGACATCTACTGTCCCATTTGGCTTGAGTAAGCTCATATAGTTTGTTCTTCATGTCTATTTTCTTGAAGGCTCTTAGTCTATCACTGATCAGATAACCCATGAAAAGGTGTAATACATCCTTTGTGATTTTTACAGGTGCATCAAGCCACATGAACTGATCATGTACTTGGATTAGAACCATTCTCATTCATTCATGTTTAAAGACTATCGATATATGCATAGCATGGAACAAACCCTTGGTGTCCAAATGTGTTTGATCATCTTTCAAATTTTTGTTAACACATAGGTTCCTATAAGATGTATCGATCTCCGCTTGGAAGATGTCTTTAATATTGAAATGTATAAAGGTGTGAACATCTTCAATAAGTATAACTCTCAGTGGAATTGATGATAGGGCTCCAAATTTATCAACCTCAGCTACTATGGTTGGTGGAAACTTATATTTAGGATTGATAGGGTCAATCTTCTCCACAACAATGGGCTTTTGAACTTTGGGTGCCATAGATTCTTAGAAATGATCTTTCAACTCATAGGGTTTTGATTGAATAGTAATTGACAGCTCGGGAGAATATCATAAATACCTTGAATACTCTTGACAAAGCTTATATTTTCTCAAATGATTTCTTGGATGATCTTGGTAGACTCATTTTTGCACCGTACTTCAAATGCTCATGAGAGTGTAAGGTGAAAAGAAATAACATGAGCTCTATTTATAGTTTTTAATCGATTAGGGTTTCTAGTGGCTATAATTTTAGCATTAAATTCTCTCTACTGATTCCCTTTTTCACCTATTACCAAATACACTTTCCTTTAACTGAATGGAACAAAATAACATATACTCCTTACCAATCAAAACATGAAATGTTGACTTCAATCATACATCCAAATACATTTTAATATTCTAATATGGATCTCTGCACAAATGCTAGGAACTGATTTAAGATAGAATTTTAATTATTAGATCATACACATACCTTTGACCAATTAGGTGAAGATAGGTGCACCCGATCCAGAGGATGTGGTGCCATTATTTGTTCCAAGTTCAGTTCCATCATCTTGATATTTCCTTCTCCATGTCCTATTCATTTGATCTCTTATTTCATTAATGTTAGCTTGGGTAGTCTCACTTGGTTGTTCCTCAATTGGGGCTTTTCCTCACTACCTACAATCTTTGGCTAGGTGACTGACCTTGTGACAGTGAGAACAAGCCATTCAAAAATTTATCCAAGACCTTCTATTATTCCTTCCATGCATCAACATGCAATTTTCTGAAATGTGACCAAATCTCCCACATGCAGTATAAGTAATTCTTGTATTGTAGTCCCATGGTATAGTTGATCCTTGTGGTTGTTTGCAGTATTCTGTTGGTTAGGGACCCATTTCTCATTTTTCTTTTGAAACCTGCATTCTTCATATTTGTGACCTTATCTATTGCAGTTGTTACAATAGCCATTGAATCTTGGATTCCTTGTATTATTAGCGATCCTTGATCTACACTCAAATTATCTATGACCATATTTATTTCAATTGTAACAATAACCATTAAACTTAGAAATTCTCATTGGATTACCTCTTTTTCTCTTGGAGACACTAGCTGTATGACTTAGTTTCCCACAATGATAGAAAGTAGGCTTCTTTGTCTTTAGTGGGATAGCAGTGTTATCTCAGTTTTCTTCCTAATTAGAGGACTCACCCTTCTCATTAGTGTTGTTTTCCTTGAATCCAAGTCCATAAGTATCTCTCAGTTGTCTCTGACCTCTTAGTTGTTCATCCAATACCCTTAGTGTTTCTTCATTCCTTTTCAAGACTTCATTAGCATCCTTTTCAGATTTTAGTTCATTCCTCAAATTTTTATTCTCAAATCTCAATTCAGCAATCTCTCTAACTTTCCTTGCAACTTTTTGATTTACACCAACTAGTTGGTTTGTCAAGTTGTAGTGAATTTGTGTCAACCTTAGTATTTTACCATCTTTCTCATTCAGTCTTATATTCATTTTTTTTCTCTCATCTTCAACCATTGTTTTTCCATCTTCATATTTTCTCTTTTATTCTAGGACTCATCCTTCTGATTGAGCTTCTTGTTCTTTTTTTAGTGCTTTTACCTATTCAGTTAGGTTTTTTTTCTTTTTAGTCAGTTCTGATATTGCAGCTTTAGATTCATCAGACATACTTCCCTCTGATTGCTCTTCAAGTTCTTCAACCTAATCTTGAGTGTCCTTCAATTAATATGCTAGATCCTTTCACTTGTTTTAAGTGAATGCTTTAATTTTCTCCTTAATTGATCAATCTTCTCATTAGCCATCCTTAGTTCCATGTCCATGTTATCAATCAAATTTTTATACCTATAACTTTCTATCTCTTCAGATCTTTCCTCTCAAGTGGTTAACATTTTGAATAAGAGACTTATCTTTAATACCAATTGTTGGATAAGTATTGAAAGGTGAGTATTGAGAGGGGAGGGATGAGTCAGTACTTCCAAAATTTTCATTTAAATTTCTTAACCATTTACTAAATTCATAACTTTTCATGCATCTCATAAATCATATAAAATATTAACACAACACATAACTCATAACACAACCATTTTGGTATTGCAAAAATACTTGTTAGAGTATAAAACTTATGATGGAGATGACACCCACAAAAATTCACTACTGTAGTAAAAATTCTGATTAGTTAGAGCCACAATGAAAGTTATTTCTAATAGCTTACCCTACTAAGAGTATTAATTCTATTAGAAGTCTAAAGACCAATTAAGTCTACCTTGCTAAAAGATTTTATAATTCTAATCTAAGAACTGTACCCTATTAGAGGATTTACAAAATAAGATATGTTAGAATCTACTTGGTTAAGATACTCACAACTCTGTTTACACACTAACTCAGTACATAAAATGTCTATATAACTTGCATCTATCTTATGCTTATAAGACTTAATATGCTCATTAATTGTTTACCTTGCCATGTGCTTCACTCACAATAACAATTTCATACTCGGTAGCTTCAACTCTGAATCACAATTATACTCTACTCTTTACTTCTTTGTTACTCGAAGGCTTCTCTGCTCATCACCTTGTATCTGCAATTTCTCCTTCACAAATTCATATTCCATTCATCTCATGCATACTGTGATCTTCACATTCTGATCCATTTATACTCAATTCTAGAAGTGGAGGAAACAATCTAGAATCTTCTCTTAAAGTGGTGCTAGAATTGATTACTCCTCCAATGCATATATATCATTTAATTCTTATTTGTGAATCTCACCTTGTAATCATGCATAATCATTATATTTAAATCTCCAATGTTCTGTCAGACAATCTCCTCATGACTTGCAAACAGTTTTCTTCTTGGTGTCCAGGTTCAATTTATCTATAGATTCTCCTTGTGTCAGCCTGTAATGCTCTGTAATACATTTTATTATTGCTTGGTAACTGTATCATCTCTCAGTTTGGTAAATATTATAGCTCGGTACAACTCTATGTTTTTTTCTCGGTTCTTCCTTTCTTAGTGTCTAAACTTCCTTTACCTTAACTGAAAGCTATCTTTTCTTTATTTCCTTTACCAACTAGCTTAATAGATTTACCGAATTAAATTTCCTTCTTTACCAAATGACTTTGACAATCAATATGACTTTATCATAACTAATGATAGCAAAATAACTCTTAGGAGTATCAACATGTGTACTCTAAGTGCACATGTAACATGTTTCATAGATCTTTTAAGAGACCTATACCAATGAAACACTTTTAGAAAGTGTAAGCGATGTGTCATCAAGGTTATAAGAAACCTTGTTTGCACCAAATTAGAATTTTTTGAACAAGTGATTTTTGAAAATTTTCTCACACGTGTGAGAAAATGATTAGGAATAATAGTTGTAGGAATTAGGAAATTTGTTAGGAATAGTCCCAAGAGATAACTGAGAGGGGGGGGGGGGGGGGGGGTGAATCAATTATCTACAAGTTTCAATTCTTTATCCAATTAAGTATACTTAAACATAAAGCATAAAAACAATGAAAGAACACTTGAACACAACACCAATATTTTGGCTATGAGGAAACCCAAATAGGTAAAAACCCTAGTGGGAATTGACACCCACTAATATTCTACACTAGTGTATTATGATCCTTGTTAGAAGATCCTTAACCCTATTAGGAGTTTCTTTACAATATATTTAGTACAGTAGACCTGGTCAAGGGTCGGACCCTGTTAGGAGTCTTTTACAATAGTCCCTATAAGGGGAGAGGACACACTATCTAAGAGCACACTTCTCAAAGGGGCGAAGGCTACAACGTTCTATTTAATAGATACACACTATATCTGGATCTTGGTGAACTACACTTAGACCTGCTGTCTGGATTAGTTCCAATGTATAGCATAAATACTTTACTTGGTCACATAGACCTTCTTCTAATGGCTCAACACTTCGCGCACTCTGTTCTGCTCTTCACAATTAACTATGAGCCACACTTCAGTAATAAAAAATGACTGCCTATAAATATGTTTCCTCTAAATGAAATAATCAAGTCAGCCTATTAGAACCACCTTGAAATCATAATAGAGAAGCCATAACAAACTTCAATAATAATTTAGTCGGCTCTACTAAGCACGCAACACATTCTGGGACCTGTCCATTAAGACAATTATAGACACACGCTACACACTGTCAGCTCTACCAAAATAACTATATCTTTCTCCTCAAGATAAATTACTTCATGCTCTCTTAATTGAACATCACTAACTCTTCTCCAAGATTAAATCCAAGGGTGCATACTAAAATTATAGGCACAAATCCAAAGCCAATATAATCTCTATCAGATCTTCTGAACAAACACATGAAACTGCTATTGGTGAATAGCGACTACATAAATTTACTTCTACTAATAATTAGACTTTGCATCAATGAATGTAACATCATTAATATGTCTTCATCATATATCCAAGTGTGCAAGGCTCCATGATAACTATATGGACAACCATACATGGAACACTGCTTGTTACTCTATCAGGAACACTGCTGACACATGCTACTATATAACTGTCTATACTAATAGTTAACCTCTATGTCCATGATATCATGTTGATAACATGTCCATGCTATATATACTAAAAGCTTTCTTTCATAAGTCTTCCATGCATGCTACTCACCATATGTTGTCATCAATGACAAACATACAGTCAGTACTGGCCTATTGGAAAATCTCCAACAATCTCCCCCTTTGGAATTGATGGCAACATATGGAATTAAAAACTCCACCAATCCAAATCAATAATTCTTTTATAAAACTCTTCATTTCCTCTTCAAGACTCCACCAAGGATGAGTCCTCCATCTGCTGCAATATTCTTCAATATTCTCCATTTCCTTTTACTTCTATTTTTCATGACTATATATTACTCGCCCTTTGACATCAATGGCAAAGGGCACCAATCAGTTTAAGCACCGATACTACTGCAGAAGTAGAGTAGTGAATCATCCATCAGTCCCTAAGGACTGATGCCTTTTCTTCTTTCTTCTAAGCAGAATCAGGGAAGGGAATTACTCCCAACTTCTCCCTGAGATACTCAAAAGTATCCTTTGGCAAGGGCTTTGTGAATATGTCTGCCAGTTGATCTTTAGTACTCACATAGTCCAGCTTGACTTCTTTCTCTTCCACTTTCTCTCTTAGGAAGTGATACTTGATCTCAATGTGCTTTGTCTTTGCATGCATCATAGGGTTCTTTGACATGTTGATAGTGCTAGTGTTATCACAGTGAATAACAATAGGATAGTCAATCTGAATTCCAAAATCCTTTATCATCTGCTCGATCCAAACAATTGTAGAACAATTCAAGGCTACTGCAACATACTCCACTTCAAATGTTGACTAAGAAATATAATTCTATTTCTTGCTTGTCCAAGTGACAAGTCTATCACCAAAAAACACTGCTCCACCTGATGTACTCTTTCTGTCATCAACGCATCCTACCCAATCTGCATCAGTGTATACACGAAGCTCAAAATTTTATAAATTAGGATACCATAGACCATAGTCTACAGTGCCTTGAAAATATCTAAATATCCTTTTTATTGCCATGAGGTGACTTTGTTTAGGCTGTGCTAAAAATCTTCCAACTATGCCAACTGCATTGGAAATATCTGGTTTGGTCTGAGTAAGATAAATAAGTTTTCCAATCATAGACTTGTACAATGTTATGTCTACTACTTGTGAGTCATCTTCTTTTGTAAGCTTGCATCTAGTTATCATAGGTGTCCCTACTGGCTTGCAATCATCCATCTTGAATTTCTTTAATATCTCTTTCACATACTTGGACTGATTAATGAAAATACCTTTCTTTGTTAGCTGCACATTCAATCCTAAAAAGTATTTGATAGGTCCAATCATACTCATCTCAAATTCATTTTTCATCTCCTTAGAAAATTCAGCACTAAGTTTGTCATTACCTCCAAAGATAATGTCATCAACAAATATAGCTACAAGTAGTAAACCTTCAGATATCTCTCTTATGAATATATTACAGTATGCTGCTCCTTTCTTGAATCCAATCTTGTTTAGATATCCATCTAGTCTCTCATACCATTCTCTAGGGGCTTGCTTAAGTCCATAGAGGGCCTTCTTGAATCTACATACCATATTAGATTTGTTTGATAAGGTGTATCCTTCTGGATGCTCAATGTATACTTCTTCTTTCAAATCTCCATTTAAGAATGATGACTTGACATCCATCTAATAAACTTTGAAGTTTTTTATTGTAGCATAAGCTAGAAACAACTTAATAGCTTCTAATCTTCTCACATGTGCAAATATGTCTAAATAATCAATGCCTTCTCTTTGCACATATCCCTTACATACTAACCTTGCTTTAATTCTTACTACTGTACCATCTTCATTCATCTTGTTTTTGAATATCCACTTTGTTCCAATCACTTTCTTATCACCAGGTTTTGGGACCAATTCCCAAGTGTCATTCTTAATAATCTGATCAAGTTCTTCTTTCATAGCATCATTCCAATTTGAATCATTACATGCATCTTCAACACTTAAAGGTGTTGGAAATATTCAGGAATTAATCAAGTTACTGAGAGGGGAGGGGTGAATCAGTAACTCCAAATTTTCTTCTCTTTTAACATGTATTTTACTTTTAACCTTTGCATACAGAAAGCATGAAACTTAAAAGCATTCACAATAATGACACACAGATTTGGTTACCCAGAAACCTTCCAAAAGAAAGTAAAACTGGGGTGGGGATGAAACCCACAAAGCTTTAATACTGCAGAATAAAGTTGGCCGGTTAAGGCTTACAATTTGATCACTTCTGATGATCTGCCCTGTTAGGAGCAATAAGGATTGCTAGATCCACCTTGTTAAAGGATTTACAAACATACAGTGAAGTATGCACTCGGTAAAGAGATTTATACAAAGACTGTTAAGTCTACCCGGTTAAAGGATTTAGTACTGATTCACCTGTTAGAATGAAACAGTAGATCTCTGCTTTGCAACTGGATTGCTGATTGAGATTCTCTGATGTACTGATCACCTTGTGTGATGAATTTGTCTTTGCTGAACCTTATACTTCTGAAGCCTTCTGCAATTCGCTTATCTCTGCCTTTCTTTTTCTTTCACATTATATTCTTCCTTATTAAAACTTTTCATCTTTTTACAATATAGTTTATATACAAGTCTCAAACAATTAATTACAATTACAATTATACAGTCGGCTTGACAAATAAACATAAGTGCTACTAAGTCGGCCCAAATATGGTTACTCGGTTCCTTCACACTGACTCGGTGACTTTCTGATACTCGGCGTCCACTGCATTACTCGGCATCGTCATGCACTCGGTAGAAGTGAAGGCACGGTTCATACTGATCACTCGGTAGGTATTGAACTCGGTAAGCATTGGTGACTCGGTAGACAAGATGTTACTCGGTTTACATTGTCCTGATCGGTTTGTATTAACTTGCTCGGTTTCCATTGTCTGCTCGGTTTGCACTGTCTGCTCGGTTTGCACTGTCTGCTCGGTTTGCACTGTTTGCTCGGTTTGCACTGTCTGCTCGGTTTGCACTGTCTGCTCGGTTTACACTGTCTGCTCGGTTTGCACTGTCTGCTCGGTTTGCACTGTCTGCTCGGTTTACACTGTTTGCTCGGTTTGCACTGTCTGCTCGGTTTGCACTGTCTGCTCGGTTTACACTGTCTGCTCGGTTTACATCCAGAATGCAAATAAGTGTTGTCACTAGTGGCAATACTGCTTAATGCCAACAAAAGGTTCAATCTGAGATAGTAAACATACCGCCTCATTGCTAGCTGAGTTCTTTGCTTGGGATCTTGTTAAGACTTTGCCGCTCTGATCTCCAATGATGTCTTTCTTGGAATGGTTTCTAGATGTAAACTTTGGAACTTTAGGTGATACTGTCTCATCTTCCTTAGGAGTTTCTTCTTCACTTGTCTCAGGGTCATTGAATAACTCATCAATACTGTCAAACATTTCTTCAATAACTATCTCACTAGTGGAGAGTCTGGGTTCTTCTTCAATCATGGGTGAGTAATCATGATATCTTTCTTGAATCATAAACTTTTCATCAATCTTAACATGAGCACTTTCAATGATCTTTTTCAATCTTAAATTGAAACATCTATAAGCTTTACTTTTAGTAGAGTAACGAAGGAAAATACCTTCATCGCTTCTTGCATCAAACTTGCCTACTGCTTCATCTCTCTTGATGTAGCACTTGCTTCCAAAGATTCTAAAGTATTTTACTATGAGAACATTACCAAACCATAGCTCATAAGGTGTTTTGTCTGCGCTAGACCTCAATTGAATTCTATTGATGGTATAGACTATTGTATTGACTGCATCTCTCCAATAGGTGTGTGCAACTTTTCCTTCAATCATGATGGTGTGCGCTATATCAAGGATGATACTATTCCTTCTCTCTACAATTCCATTCTGCTAAGGGGTTCTAGGTGCACTCAACTGCCTCTTGATGCCATGTTCTTCATAGTACTCATAGAATCTATTAGAGTTGAATTCTCCTCCTCTATCTGATCTTAAACATTTTATCTTTAGTCCAGATTCATTCTCAACCTTAGCTTTGAATATTTTGAACTTCTCAAATGCTTTTGACTGTCTTTCAAGAATGCAACCCACATCATTCTAGTATGGTCATCAGCAAACAAAATGAAATACCTTTCACCATAGTATGATATTGTTTGAGTTGGTCCACATATGTCTGTATGAATCATATCCAACTTGTTCTCTGCTGAATTGAGCTTTCTCTTGAATGAGTTTCTCACATGCTTTCCCATCACACATTCCCTGCATATAGTATCAACTGGCTTTGCTATGCTAGGTAGATCTCTTACTACCTTTACAATGCTTATCTTTACTATGTTATCAAAATTGATATGACATAGTCTTTTATGCCACAACCAACTATCATCTACTTTAGCAACAAAACAACTTGCTTCTAGATTAAGCTGAAAAACATTACCTTTGGTCTTTGATCCTGATGCAATTATTTCTCCTTCTTTGTTGTTAATGATTCGCTTGTTTCCATTGAATTCCAATCTCTAACCTTTGTCAAGTAACTACCCAACACTTATTAGGTTATGTTTCAAACCATCAACACAAAGAACATCATCAATACTATTCTTTCCATCCAAGGTGATGGCTCCTCTACCAACGATGGGTTTAGGAGTGTTATCTCCATATCTAACCATGTCACCATTGTATTTGTCCAAATGAACAAATTTGTCTTTATCACCTATCATGTGATGTGAATAGCCACCATCTATAATCCAGTCTGTCCTTATATTAGATTGTGAAATCAATGCTAGTTCTTGTTTCTCTTTCTCATCTTCATGATCTATCTTATTGTTCATTTTCTCTATGATAGCAATAAATCCAATTTCTTCTTCAGCTAAATCATCATTTGAAACTCCATCTCCAACATAGTAACATTCCTTAGAGTATTTAGGCTTGTAGTCATTTTTGAACTTTCTAGCTCTTAAAGGACATTTAGATGCAAAGTGACCAATCTTATTACATGAAAAGCATTTAAATGGAAATTGACCTTCATATTTTCCTTTTCCTTTCTTTTCTCTTTTGGAAATCATAGTAATGAAATCATCTAGTTTTTTCTCTTCATCATCATCATAAAAATTGCTAGAAGTGTTTGCAGATTTCTTACCATGAACTGTTGCTTTGAAGGCTGCCTCACTTTTAGGTTCTGTCTTCAATCTTGAAATCTCAAAAGATGAGATTTTGCTGATTAAGGTCTCTCTCTTGGAAATTTGATGTAAGCTGCATGGTCCCATCAAGGATGTTGATCTTGTTTTCATATTCTGGAGTGAGGGTAGTCATCAATTTGTCCATGATATCTTCCTCTGAGATCTCTCCACCATTGTTCCCAATTCCAGCAACTGCTTCGTTGATCCTTTGATTGTAAGCTATGATGTTTTCTTCAGGTAGAATCTCTAATGCATTGTATCTTTTCTTCCATGTTTTTCTACATGCATCCTTTTCTTTTTTGTCTCCTTCAAATATTTCTTCTAGGTACTTCCATATTTTGTGGGCACTATCTACTTTCTTTATTTCTGACAACTCACTATCAGATAGGGCACTGATAAGGGCTTCTTTGGCTATTGCATTCTAATGAAATAATTACTTTTTCTTATCAGTAGCATCATCCTTTGCAAGGTCTTCTAAATTAGGGATCTTGACTGCTTTGATAGTTACATCAAAAACTTCAAAAGCAATGCATTGCAAATGAGTCACCATCTTGTTCTTCCAATCAAGATAATTTTCTACATCAAACTTAGGATTTTTTTTTCTGAAGAATGCCATTTGATCAACCTCAAGTTGTTAAACTTTCTCTCCAAGGCATTTGGCTTTGTATTATGATCCTTGTTAGAAGACCCTTAACCCTGTTAGGAGTTTCTTTACAATATATTTAGTACAGTAGACTTGGTGAAGGGTCAGACCCTATTAGGAGTCTTTTACAATAGTCCCTGTTAGGGGAGAGGACACACTATCTGAGAGAACACTTCTCAAAGGGGTGAAGGCTACAACCTTCTATTTAACAGATACACACTATATCTGGATCTTGGTGAACTGCACTTAGACCTGCTGTCTGGATTAGTTCCAATGTATAGCATAAATACTTTACTTGGTCACATAGACCTTCTTTTGATGGCTCAACACTTCACACACTCTATTATGCTCTTCACAATTAACTATGAGCCACACTTCAGTAATCACAAATGACTTCCTATAAATATCTTTCCTCTAAATGATATAATCAAGCCACCCTATTAGAACCACCTTGAAATCATAATAGAGAATCCATAAGAAACTTCAATAATAATTTAGTTGGCTCTACTAAGCACGTAACACATTCTAGGACCTGTCCAATAAGACAATTGTAGACACACGCTACACACTATCAGCTCTACCAAAATAACTGTATCTTTCTCCTCAAGCTGAATTACTTCATGCACTCTTAACTAAAAATCACTAACTCTTCTCCAAGCTTAAATCCAAGGGCACATACCGAAATGATAGGCACAACTCGAGAACCAATATAATCTCTATCGTCTCTTCTGAACAAACATAGGGAATTGCTACTGGTGAATAGCGACTGCATAACTTTACTTCTACTAATCATTAGAGTTTGTGTCCATGAATGTAACATCATTAATATGTTTTCATAATATATCCAAGTGCATAAGGCTCCATGATAACTATACAGACAACCATACATGGAACACTGCTTGTTACTCTGTTAGGAACACTATTGACACATGCTACTATATAACTGTCTATACTAACAGTTAACCTTTGCATCCATGATATCATGCTGATAAAATGTCCATGCTATATATATTGAAAGCTTGCTTGCATAAGTCTTCCACGCATGCTACTTACCATATGTTGTCATCAATGACAAACATACAGTCAGTACTGGCTTGCTGGAAAATCTCCAACAAAATTATCTTAATTAACCTTAGTTAATTAGTGGGTAGGTTGATTAGCTAGAAAGTGATGTGTATAAGGTAGAATCTAGGTTTGGGTTAAGACTAAATTAATAAATATTTAATTTAATCATGTTTAGTAGAATTTAAGCATGTGTGGGAATAAATAAATAAAAATTATTTAAAAGGGAATTTATAGAGAAACATGTAATAAATTGCATTTGATACATTGAGGGAGATATTTAAAATAAATTTAAATACTTTAGGAGATGAATTTATTTAATTAAATAAATAGAGTAACATAACATTTATAACCAGTTGTGTAATTAACTACAATGTTATTAAAATGACACTTATAAAATTTAATTAATGTTAAGGATGATTTTAAGAGTCTACACTCATGAGGTCACATTTTAACAAGGCATCTTGTTAAACAATTCACAGATCAGTTTTGTGCACCCACTTTTTTCTTGCATCACTGCCTTGGAAAATGCAAATACAATGTATGATAAAAATCCTTTTATAATTCTTTGATGGATGTCCATACACTATTTGAAGGCCTCCATATTGGCATGAGTAGGAGGATGCTAGAAAAAGTTAATGAATTTGGTTTTAAAAAAGATGATTACATGTGTTTTCAATTTATAAAACACTTTGAACAAGTCCTTTATCATTTTATTTAGTAGCCATAACAATATTTAAAAGCTTGGCAAAAGGAAATCCTAGTAGGGTTGGGGTTGGAGGTTTAGTGAGAGATTGGGCTAGTAATTATTTAGGAGTTGTTGCTGCACCTCTAGGAATTCAAATAAATCATGTTGTGGAAGCTATGGCAGCTCTCCAAGTTGTGATGTTGGCTAAGAATCTCTGAAATACAAAGCTTTGGCTGGAGGGAGATTCTCTAAACATAATTAATTGTATTAAAGGTAAGAATATGGCCTCATGGACTATAGTTCATATCACTAATAAAACCAAATCTATTTTAGGTACTTTTCAAGAGGTGTATATTTCTCATGTGTATCAGGAAGGTAACAAGGTAGTGGATGTATTAGCTAATGTGGGGGCCCATAAAGAAGCTATCATTATTTGGAAAGAGAAAGTTAATCTCCATAAAGAGATCACAAGTCTAATAATTTTTTATAGACTTAATCACAAGGAAGGGATCATCATTAATTCAAGTAATTATGAAGAGGACAATTAAAATTGCAAGGAGAGATATCCGTCAGCTCAAGTGTGTGAAATTAATGAAAGATTTAATAACACACGGATTATGGGTAAGTCTTTTCCTTTTGTATCAAGGAAACTGGTCTCATTTTGAATCAGGGAAAGAAGATAACAAGTGAGTTCATAATTTGGCCAAACAAATGGGAGGTGGTTTGAGAAGGGAAGAGCCAAAGGATTATGAAAAATGGGAAAAGGAGAAGAGTGTATGGAGAAAGCTCCAATAGGGAGGGGTGTCTCCTTACCTGGAAAGTCTTCATGGCTATGACAAGGAGATTATAGAGAAATTGATAGATGGGTGGGCTAGTGGTACTATTAGCTTGATGGGTAAGTCCTTCCCTTTCTCTTTGAATCTCATTTATGAGGTAATGAGAATGTCCTCGAAAGGCATGAAGTTTTACAATAACAAAAAGTGCATGGGAACTTAGGTCATAAAGATTTTCCCAAAAAATGAAGAGGAAGAAGCAATGCTAGTCAAATGCTTGGGAGATTATATTGAAATGAACAAGATTAAAGAGATTTGGGCTAAGCTAATTAAAGTTATGATGGAATATTTCACCTTGGATGGTTTCTTCTTGAAGGTTTACAACTTTCACTTTGTGTTGGTCAACCAATTTAGGTATCAAAAGAAACTTTCTTTCCCTTTCTACCTATTAAGTTCTTTGAACAATAATATTTTGGAAAATTGGAAAAAAACTAGTAATACGGTGATGCATGAAGGTTTAATTCTTCTTATTATAGACTATGCTAGGGATAAAATACCTGATGCTATCCCTAAAATGGTTAAAGGGAAGAAGAATAATCTAATAAGGAAATTTTTGGTTCTGGGTCAATGAAGAAGGATAAGAAGGTTAGGAAAGGAAAGGAAGATTTAAAAGAGGCCACTAAAGAGCATTACTCTTCCTCCCAAGAAAATTAGGAAGGGATAGAGACCGAGGAGATTAGGGTCAGTGTGGCTGAGGAAGAGGAGTTGATTCCTAAGTCCACTGGGAAGGGATCTCCTTCAAAGGACATGAACAAGAGGGTGAAGAAGAATCAAATTGCTAAAGATTTGGGAGAGGAGGAAGATGCAAATGAGGAGGAAGCTTTAAATGAAAAGGAAGAAGAGATGGAAGAGGAGGGTTTGGAGAAGGAAGAGAGCATTGAGAAAAATAAGAAAGAGAAAAAAAGGAAAATTGAAAAAGGGACTCTGTATAGGAAGCCTATGACAAGGGTTGGGAAAAGAGAAGAGAAAATCCTGAGAGATGGGAAGGAGAAAGAGATTCCTGCTAGGTTTGATGTTGATGAAAATATTCTTCAGGAGGTTAGGAATTCTATAGGTCGTGACATTGATGTGGAAAAAATGGCTAAAACAGGATCTAAAGGACATGAGTCACAACTTCAAGGCCCTAGATGATGAAATGGTGTCTCTTAAAGGAAAGCTGGAAAATTGTACTGAAGAAGTCTTGCACAAGGTAAATACAAACAACTCTAATGACAACCTAAATGATACTCTTTGCTATTGTGAATGAAAAGCTCAAGGAGATTAATGAAATAATCAATTATAATGGCTACTGCATTAGATAAATCTTGAAGCATAGCAATGAAGGCCTCAAGGTTTTTGTTATGAATCTAAAATCATTGTATACCTATCCAGATAGAAGTCTTCTAGTGAAAATAACCATTATGATGGTTGATGATGCTGGGGGAAAGACTAGTCGATAGGGCCTTGTACAAGAACCAGAAGAAACCACAAGAGGAAAGTTCCTGATATCCCTAAGGAACTAATCAACCTCAAAGATTCCATCTAGAAGATGGAGGAAATGAAGAAAGAGTCTGAAAAGGCCACTAAAGTAAAGATGTAACCAGTGTTGGTTTGTTGTTGGAAGGTTGCTGGTAGATCTGCTGTTGACTATCTTTTTGGTTTTATATTTTAATATGCTTTAGTTCTATTTTGGGTCCTTCTTTTTGTCTTTTAGCAGGCATTCTATGGTTGTATGAACTTTATTGAAAATATTTTGTAATCTTTTGTAAATGGTTTCGGGGTCCATTAAAAACTTGTATTTACCTTAATCAATAACAATGTTTAAAAGCACAAATATATGAGATATTTTTATCATGCAGTTCATGGTCCTTATCAGTGCTTCCACACCTTGGATTTCATTGTTTAATGGCTCCTATTATGACAGTGGCAAGGATGCTAGCAATGATTTGTGGATTCAACTTTACATTTGTCAATTGTAGTTACTCGAAAGTTTCAAAAGCCATTTTAGCCAATATATTTTGTACATATCTTGATTTGGTTGTAAACCATGTGACCAAAATCCTATAAGACATTATATTAATAGTTCATGTGTGTGGTCTATGATTGTACATTTTGCATCAATGTTTACCAGAACATTTCATGCTATAATCTCTAATAGAAAACCCCCTTCAAATGCTTTGATGGATGAAAATGCCTTTTTCAAAATATTCCCACCTAACATAGACAACAAGGATGCATGGAAAGGTCATTGAATATTTATTTTCACCTTTTGTGCTTTGATGTATTTTGACATCATGTAATCCATGGTTTACAACACTATATAAACACATTGATATTGGTATTGGTTGAAACGATGCTACACCTTCTATTGTACTAGCTTTATATTTATAAATTATTAATTAATGGATATATTTGATGCACTTGTATGTAATTCATATCTTAACTTTCAAAAAAAAAATAGTGCATATTTAACCCCTTTGTTCCAAGGGTTACTTGGTGAGGCATTACATCTAGTATCAAAGCCCATGTTCATACAATGAGATCTCTATGTTATGCTCCCATTGTGTTTGTTGTGAGTAATGTGTGGTTGTTATACGATATGATGGTTATCATTTTTGTCTATTTCCTTAGTATGAATTTTAGTGCGTGTTACATGAGTTCTTGACCCATGCCTTTTCTCTCTCTCAAGGATGACTCCTAGACATGGACGTGGTCAATGGAATGATCATCATGATGACTGTGAGGAGGATCGTCATGAGGAAAAACATAGAGAAGAAGAGTAGAATTAGGATAACCATGATGACCATAGAGAGGGTCATGGTGGTAATGATAGGAACCCCCAGTTGGTTTAGTTATTTCAAGAGCTTATTGCTCAATTCAGAGCCCAATAGAAGTCTCACCATGGGAATTTATAACTATTTGAGCATGGAGAGAATGGGGAGAGGAGAGAGTGTGAGGGTTCTTGATCTCCACCTAGTTTGAGAGTTGACTATAGCAGAGACAAGGCATTGGTGGATGAGGATGCTATTCATGCTAAACATATGAGAGACCTTATGACGTCTCATCCACCTTTCTTTGATGGTACATGCAATGGAACTAAGGCTGAGACCTAGCTATTGGATCTTGGATGTTTCTTTTCTATGCACCCTTATGGGAGAAATATTAGAGCTCAGTGTGCCATTATGAACCTTAGGTATTTTGCATCTACTTGGTGGCACATAGAGGAAAAAAAGCTCTAGTTGGATATTGTGACCATTTATTGGGAGATATTTGAGGATTGGTTATGTGAGCATTTCCTCACTGAGAAATATCAAGAGGCATATGATGATGATTTTCATGAGCTCTAAGAGGGGACTATGAAAGTGGATCAGTATGAGAATAATTTCTTTGAGATGATAAAGTATTTGAGATATCATCATGATGAGAATATGTTAGTGCAATATTTCATTCGGGGCCTTAATGGCTATATTACAGGGGACATTCATATGAATTAGCCCAGGATACTTGATTTAGCTACTATGAAGGAGATATTGGATGAGGGTAGCCATGTTAGAGGTTTTGGTAGTAGGATAGGTATACAGGTTCATAGTACACAAATTTTTGTGTTAATTGTACATGGTACACAAGTGCAACCTATAGATTCTATGAGGACATATTTAGCACCACCTAGGATAGGTCACCATAAATAACATAGAAAGAGGCATTCCTAGGGTCCTTCTAATAGAAATAGTTTTATTAGTTGTCAATTAGGACACCATAGTAGTTCACATCATAGGGACATGCCTCATAGTTAGGAAATGAGGATTACACATCAAAGTGGTCAAAAAATCTCTAGTAGGGGTAGTTTCATTCAGTCAGGTGCACCTTCCGTAGGTTGTGGTCATGGTAGAGGGGCTTGTTTCTCTTGTGGCCAATATGGTAATATTGCTTACATTTTCCTTAGAGGAAAGTTTTAGGACTAAGTTAGAGGACTTCAATTTTTGAGCCTACCATTGGGGATGTAGGTAGATCCCATAGAGTTTTTACGATGGTTGATAACTGTCAATATAAGCACCAGGGTACAATTTTTTATACTACATGTGTGTTTCATGGTATATCTACCTCTATATTATTTGATTTTGGTGCTTTGGATTCTTTTATTCCCCCCATCCTTATTGAGTGATGTGGGCTAGTCATAGTATGATAAGTTGATAGTTGGAAGGTTGAGTTAGCCATAGGTTCTAGAGTGCTAGTTGACTCCCTTATTTGTAGTTGTGTATTGGATTTGGGAAACTTCATCACCACCATAGATCTTCACATCCTACCCTTTGTCTCTTATGGAATTGTGTTGGGTATGGATTGGTTAGATTACCAATAGGTGAGTATAGATTATTGACATAAGTTGATATAGTCTATGGATGACAAAGGTTGGCATGTTGAGCTTGTAGGGGTCCAAAGATCTTCTTCACTTTATATGATCTTAGCTAAGAAGCTGAAGTGAATTATGTGAGAGGGTTGTAAGTTGTTTGCATTATTTCTTAATGAACTTGATGAGATTGAGAGTTGAGAGGTGTCTATTTCTGATCATCAAATTCTTCATGAGTTTGTAGACATATTTCTAGATGGGATTCTAGGCATGCCACCTCAACACGACATAGATTTATGTATTGATCTCATTTCTAGAGTGGAACCTATTTATTATGCACCTTACTTTATGACCATTCAAGAGTTGAGTGATCTTGATTTGTAGTTAGAGGATTTTTTTTCCAAGGGCCATACTCATCCTAGTGTATCCCCTTGGGGTGCACTAGTCATATTTGTGAAGAATAAGGATGGACCTTTGCATTACTGCATTGATTGCCAATAGTTGAATAAGGTGAAAGTGAAGAATTGATATCCCTTACCGAGGATTGATGATTTTCTTGATTAGATGAAGGGATCAAGAGTGTTCTCAAAGATATATCTTAAGTTGGGATACCATCAGATTCATATTCATGAGGCTGAAATTCATCGTATAAATTTTTGTACTTGATATAGGCATTGTGAGTTTATGATTGTACCCTTTGGGTTGATCAATGCTCCATTATTATTGATGAGTTTGATGAATGGTGTGTTCTGTACCTACCTAGACCATTTTTTCCTTATATTTTTGGATGATATATTAGTGTATTCAAGGACTATGGAGGATAATGAGGTCAATTTGTGTTAGGTATTATAGTGTCTATGTGACCATGAATTATCTAGAAACTTGGCCAAACATGAGTTCTTCCAAACTGATGTGAATTATTTGGGCCATATCATTTCTAGAGAGGGTATTTATTTGGATCCTTCAAAGACCAAAGATAATATGGATTGGCTAGTACTGACTAGTATTCCTAAGGTTCGTATTTTCATGGGTTTGGTAAGTAACTACCATTGATTTTTGAAGGATTTATCTTTAAAGGAAAGGGAAGAACTTTTTTTGGTCCACACAATGAGAGCCATGTTTTCAATCTCTCAAGGAGTGTTTGACTAGTGCACCTATTTTGGTAGTGCCAAATCTTACAGGCGAGTTCATGGTGTGTATTGATCCATCATTGGAGGGTGTGGGGGTAGTTATTATACAAGAGGGATGAGTGATTGCATATGAGCCCCAAAAGCTCAAGGATCATGAGATGAACTACCCCACCCATAATTTGGTGTTAGCGATAGTTATGAATGCACTACTACTACACTGGAGACATTTTATTTTGGGTCATAGGTTTGAGTTGCATAGAAATCATCATATCTTGTAGTATATCTTTTCTTAACCAAACCTAAATGCACGATAATATCATTGGATGGAGTTTTTGTGTGAGTATGATTTTGATGTAATTTATTACATCAAGGGAAAGGAGAATGTTATTGTGGATTCCTTGAGTAGGATAAGGCATGAGGTCCTTGGGTTACTAGGCCTAGGGCTGTGTAGTTGTATCCTTGAGGTGTTACCTAGTGACACTTGGTATCAGGAAGTTATAGAGGTGATTCAGTCTGGACATACCCTTGTGGGGAATTTTTTAGGTTACTCTTTAGAGTCAAATATAATTTTATGACACCATGAGCACATGTATGTGTTGGTGCAAGGTGATCTTCATTCCTTAGAGTTTCCATAGATATATTATGCACCGTATTGCACACATCTTGGCATTAATAAGATGCATGTCTACCTTAGATAGTTGTACTTTTGAGCAAGGATGAGGCATGGTGTTGTTAATTTCATGGCTAGATTTATGGAATGTCTAAGAGTGAAGGCAACATATAATCTTATGATAAGTTTTTTGCAACCACAATCTATTCCTAAATGGAAGTGGGATATTATATCTATGGGTAAAATCATAAAGTTGTGTCACGTTTCAGGCTAACTTATCAACACAGCTAAATTTGAGTATTTCTAACTAAAAATTAATTTACCTATCCCTTGACATCATAATTCAATATTTGTATTCCCTACATAGATAAATGTTGGTAGTGAAGACATGAAAAGTAAAAATATAGTAAAGACAAAACAAATGAATAAGTTTCAAGAAGAGTTTGCATATGATGAAAGTGTAAATTGTGATCAACATACAGAAGAAAGTACATCTAAAAATGCTTTCAAATTTTTCTCAAATCTATTATATGATGAAGTATTAGAGGAGCCTCAAACATTATTTTTCCAAGGTATATACATATATGGTCTATTAAATTTTCAAATATAATATATGAAGAAGGGGAAAGTCTAGATGAAATGAGCAATGCAGCAATTGGTGATGATAACATATATAGTTCTGTGGAGAAATGTGAAGCAATACCTGAAGAGGATCATTATTATTATTGAGATTCTAATGTTAATACTTCCAAAATAATTTCACCTAAGGGTGGAATTAAAAGCAAAGACCAATGTCTCTTGGTTGATGTGGAGTATGTTCATAAAATGGGGAAAAGTGATTATATATGTGCAAATATGCGATAATTTCAAAAAATGAAACTTTATAAGCCTAAAAATATAATGACTTGTAAAAGTTTAAAGTCCTATGTGGTGAAGGAAAAATGAGAAATTAATTACCCAAGTAATTACTTAAAAGATCATCAACCAAATTATAGGATAAACTATAGAGTTAATAATGAAAGGCATTACAATGAAAGAATCACATATGGCAAATAAGTGAAATGCAATAAATGTTTTGAACGAGTATTTGATCTTGAAAAGAATAATAATGAAATACAAATTATTAATGGAGTTTTTGAGTTTGACATAATGTTAAATAATGATAATTAGGTGTTTGATTGGGGAAAGAACTAATGCTCTATTTTTGGGGCCTGGGGGCACCAAACAAAGTTTCAACTTGATCTGAAGAGGAGAGGTGATTGGAACATGATTTGATCATACCAAAGAGTCTGGATTCTTTATATTCTCACAGGGGGCATACATCCCCAAAAAGATCCACTGTTGGAACTCTATTTTTTTTGCAAAATTTGGAGTTCCATATAATAAGAAAACCCAAAAAAATGTTCTGCTAAATCTCATGCTAAACAAGTGAATTCTCCTTGGAATACTATTTTACTATTATTAACAAGTGTGTACATCCATGTTTATCCTCTCAGAGTCAAAATTAACATGTTTGTGAAACACTAGATTTTAGGGTTCCAAAATAATATTACAATGCATCGTTCTAGTGAGTCATTTTCATAAGTCAATATTTTAATACCTAAGCCCTTTCTCATCAAACCAATTGATATTCTATATTGTCCCTATTTTAATGTAGCCATGTGCCCATTTTCAAAATTCCAAGACCTTATTTGGTGTATTTTTCAAGCCCAATCCATTTCCAATTTATTATTACAAATTAAAACATTTGACAAAGTGACCTTTTTGGAAATTGGTATTTCACATCTAGATGTACTTCACATTAAACTGATTGACCGCAACAATTCTCTATACTACAAAGAATTATTATGTAGATTTCTAGAACCTCACTGCCTCATTTGGTGGTTATCCTAAGCCAAAACCAGATGTAATTTTATGTAGATTTGTGTTGAAGAAAAAATGAAATCATATGCCACATGGATTTGATTTTAATTTAAACCTATCAATGATGATTTTTGAGCAAAGAAAATTTGAAAATTAAAATGGGTGATTCTAGAGGAGTAAAAAGAAAAAAGAAAAAATGGTTATTATAAGAATATTGTTGCATAATAAAAAATAATGGCTTTGCAAAAATTTGAGTGAATTAAACTTTTTAGTGTTGAAGCCTTAGATAAGAAGTTTTCAGTATTTTTAAAGACAAAATATGCTAAATTGGCAGGAATCCATGATTTTCCTTTTTCATTAAGCATTGAGAAGATCCCTGTCAATAAGGAAGCATAATGGAAGACAATTTCAAAGACTCAATGACTCCCGCACCAAAAACATCTGAAACCTTTTTATGTCTCAACATTCAATCACTTTCCAGATCTAATGCCTTCTACCCCTAGGATTTCTCCTAGAGTTTCCACATGGGAGAAGCATTCAAAGGAGCTTCACAACACCACCATTACAAACCCTATTTGTGTTAGATTAGATGACCCTCTACAAGGAAAATTTATTTCCTGCAATCATCTTGCCTCCAAAGACAAAGAAGTATACACTCCACATCGCAGATCCAAAGACTGTTGTAAACCTTTCCCCTCTAAAGATAATGTATTGGTGGAACAAATGTTTTATCAGCCTCTTAGTTTTGATTATTCACTAGAATCCCTCAAGCACTAGCCCCCTTTGGTTATTGATCCCGATGGTAAAGGTAAAACTCGATCTCATTTCTCCTCGCCAAAAGGTAATTTGTATTCCCCTCCTAATAGAATATTAGGGGCTTTAGGGAACACACATAGATGCTTAAATGTTTTTTAGGATGATGCTTCTCCACATAAATTAAAAGACACTTCATCTACTATTAACCCTAATCAGAACAAGAAAACATGAAATTAGAAATTAAGAATGGACTGATAGAGTGGACATAAGAGATGTGTGTTGTTTATGGTTTAATATGCAGGTTGAATGGCTACAAAAAATTAGTTTGCAAGATTGTGGAGTGGTTAAAAATAGAGCTGCAAAAAAAGGTAAGTATAACTATACTCCTTGAAAATTTCATATATATAGATTGTACTAATAAAAAACTTAAGGAAAAATTACTTGCAGAAGGATGCCCAAAATATTAAAATATAGAATTCACTACCCTAGAATGGATTCCCTTCTTCAATCCCTCTAAGTTGAAGGATTTCTTTGTTGAAAAGGAAATTCTCCTTTAAAATCTCCCCGTGGAGCTTACCAACGAAGAAACATTAAAAAAAAAAGGAAACTACATAGGAAAATTTATTGGTTTTGTGGATTTGAAACAACTTTATGCTGAGAAAATTATTATTGCGCATATGAATTTAAATGATAGATTCATATATCCTATAGAAATATGTTGCAACTCATCTATATTAATAAATCCTACTATAGTAGAAAATGAACTTGAAGAAGAGGAGGAACTGGAAAATCAATATCCTTTGGAACAAAACATCCATGAGAAAATGAGCAATAATGTAAAAGAAATAAAAACCACAACAATATAGAACCATAGAAAAAAAAAAATATTGATAAATTCAAACATCCATTAGATAAGAATGTAAGTGTAAATTTTCCCAACAACACAGGTGGATTTGAGATAAAATTGAATGGAAAATGCATGGAAATAGAGGATCCCACTGGAATTCTCAACCTAAGTCAATCAGACTCCACTACAAATATGAGGATAAGTAAGGATATTCTTGAAAAAGAAGTATCTTGCTCAAACCTGCAATCTCCCAGCCACCTCAATGCCATAAATGAAACTCATATAAGCAAGGAAGATGACCTTTTTCCTGAGATGGTTAATAATGTAGAAACATTATCAGAGGATAGGATTAGGATAGATCATGATCATGTCCCTAGTTAGGAAGAAAAAGTACAAAACATTGAGAAAAATATGAATTTGGTAGGAGGAATTATGAAAGACCTAAGGGAAGTTCAAAATGATATTATAGAAGAACTGACTCAATGGCATAAGAATGAGGAATATAGTAATAGTGAGGAAGACAAAATTGAGACCAAGGCAACATTGAATACTGCAAAAAATAACTCAATATCGATAGAATTGGAATCCATCTACACAGCTATGAAAGTCCCAATCAATCAAGAAATGATATCAGAAGATTATGACAAAGAAATAATTGATATAGAAGATGGGTTAAACTTAGAACACGATGAATGGAATCAACAAGTCAATGGAAATAAGTAAATTGACGCAGTAGCTAAGATACTCACATCATTAAGAAATGAATGTCTCCAAGAGGATAATATGACATAAATAAAAGAAATAGTATAATGTCTTAATGGGATAACCAACATGGATAGGCAACTAGGAATTTCTACCACCATAGAAGGACTTACAAGCCCAATAATATTAAAAAAAAAAGGAAATCTATAAATAAATTAAGGAGTCAGGATGTGAATGCTAATAATCAATAAAAAATAACTGACATAATGTATGTAGGGAAGGGGAAGCTCCTTCCCAATTCCAAAGCACAATTAAAATCACTACCTGGAATGTTAAAGGCCTTAATGCCCCTTACAAACAAAGACTCATAAAAAGAAACCTTAAATTATTTGAATCCAAAATAAATATTGATCCAAGAAACTAAACTAAACATGGAAGAAAGTAAAAAATTTAGTCAAAAATTAGGTATATGGAGAACATAAATGATTCACTCAGAAGGAGCATCTAGTGGTCTTGCGGTCATATGGGACCCTAGGAAAGTTGTATTTGAGAAGATTGCCAATCACTGGAACTGGTTATTAAGAATCAAAAGCATTAAGAGCTCACTTAAATTTAATATTTTTAATGTTTAGGGTCCCATCCACAACAATGGCAAAAAATATCTTTGGAAGACTTTGGAAAATCAACTAATCTCCCTCCAAAATGATTACCATATTTTTGGGGGTTATTTCAATGCTATTCTTGATTGTAAAGAAATATTTGGGGCATCCCAATTTGTATCCCAATCCCAGAAAGATTTTAGTCAATGATTTCTTAATAATCATCTAATAGATATTACAACAACTAATGGCTTATTCACCTAAAATAATCATAGGATTGGATTTAGTCAAATTATAGAAAGGTTGGACCAATTTCTCTTTAGTGGAGACATTGGTAATTTCAATCATTCCCTCTCTACTGAGATCCTAACAAATGAAGGATCATATCACTTACCAGTGAGACTAGACATTGCAGAGGATGTCAAACCACCAAGAAACCCCTTCAAATTTAAATTTATATGGTTTCAAGATGAAAAGTTTATGTTAATGCTGGAACAATGGTGGAGTCAGATAAAAGTCACAGGATCCAAGATGTTTTTGTTTTGCATCTAAACTGAAAAATATCAAACACAAGATTCTTGACTGTAATAAAGATAAATTTAATAATATCTTTGAGAGAAAAATCAAAACTAAGGATGAAATTGAATCCTTAAATAAATAATTAATAGAGTTGGGTATGGATGAAAGTAGATACAACAAAGAAAAAGAATTAATGGCTAAGCATGCAGAAATATTATTGAAGGAAGAAATCTATTGGAAATTTATTTTTAGAGAAACATGGTTAAAAGGAGATAACAATACAAAATTTTTCCATAATAGTGTTAAGCATGGAAGGAACATTAATCGGATTACTAAAATCAAAGACACATACATAAATCCAGTAGATAATCCATACTTAATTTCATCAGAAATTGTGAACTATTACAAAGACTTGCTAAATAACTATGATCATATAGATTTAAAATCCTAAAATGAACTTTTAGCGTCCATCCTAAAAATAGTATCAGAAAGTGAAAATAAATGGTTAAATAGAAAATTTACTATTGATGAAGTTAAGAATGCACTATTTCAACTCCATCGTGATAAATCACCTGGACCGGATGGCTTCCAAGTTGGGTTTTTTCAAAAATACTGGCATTTTCTAGGGAATGAAATTTGGGAAGCAGTGGAGGTTACTAGAAATTCTGGCACATTAATAACAGAGATTAAAAATACCTTTCTTACTCTCATTAAAAAAGAAAACTAACTGCAAAGAACCTAGAGAATTTTGACCTATTGCCCTATGTAATACAATTTACAAAATACTATCTAAAACACTAGCTAATAGACTGAAAATTCTTCTCCCAATCATAATTTTAGAAGAGCAAACAAGATTTGTTCCAAAAAGATCAATACTGGATGGGATCATTGTTGATCCCTAAGTTTTGTTATCTATTAGTGTCTTACACTTAGTCATTTTCTAGGCAATGTTGTTCGGTCATCATTGCGACCAAGTCATGATGTATAGGCTGAGTTATGTGTAGACTTGTATATTGTACATTTACCAAGTAGTAGTTACTGCTGAGAAAGTCAGAGTTCACTGAGTACTTCAGTAATAGCTGAGTAGTTTTATGTTGAGTTGTGTAGATATGTTAGTGCCAAGCACTAGTAAATGAAGAACAATCAATGCTGAGTGCCAGAGACTTCATATGTCGAGTAAGCCAAATTTGATATATGTGTTTGTAATAACACAAACACATAGGTAAACCATTTTGGCTGACACCTACACTAAATTTATTATTTATTGAGGAAATCACGGGGATGATTATGCTTTAGTTTTGTAATCATTGATCCCTATGAAATCTATGTAACCAATCAGAATTAGGGAATGCTTAAGAAACATAAGTAGACAATATAGATCATTGATCTTGATTTATGGAGCTGATTTTTTTCTATATAAGATGAGATTTGAACCCTAAAATATAGTATGAAAAGTATGAGTATGAAGGAGATTTCATACACGCAGAACATAGAAGTGTTTTGATTATCAGAGGCAGAGATCAGTGATCGAGAAAAGAAGTGAAGGACATACCTAATATATACTTGATTGAGGAGATCAAATCTATATTGGAAGGAGATCTATTATCAGCATCATAGTGCAAACTAAAGGATCAGGTACTGAATCATTCTACTAGGTGAACCAGGGAGAATATCTTTACAGAGTGGTCCTAACAGGCCTAAGTAAATGTCTTAATCGAGTGCTTACTTTGTTGTAAGTTCAAATCCTTTTACAAGGTAGATTGTATAAGTCTTTAAAGATATTAGCAGGGTAGACCTCTCATACATTAGATCATTAGTTTATGATCAAACATTGTAGCCATAATAGAAAAACTTTAATACTATAGTAATGAAGATTTGTGGGTGTCATCCCCACCCCAGTTTTACCTTTCAAGGGTTTCTGGGTAACCAAAATCTTTGTGTTATGTTTTATTTTCATAGATGAAGATTAGATTGTTAGATCTATTTTAGTATTGAATTTGATGTTTATGCTATGAAAGTGAATTCATGTCAAAAAGGTGATAATAGTAGATATCTGATTCACCCCCCCTCTGAGTATATCACTTTCCCATAACAGATTTCCAACAATCATAATAGCTTAAGAAATTATACACACAGTGAAAAATAATAAAGAATCATGTATGTTAATTAAATTAGACATTCAAAAAGCATATGACAAAGTTAAATGGATATTTTTATGTCAATGTATGGAAGCTTTTGGATTTTCCAAATAGTGGATAAACCTCATTTGCAATTGTATCTCTACACCCAAAATTTCTCTCCTTATCAATGGAACACATGAATGTTTCTTTGATATATCCATAGGTATTAGACAAGGAGATCTTATTTCCCCTTTCCTCTATGTTTTTATGGTAGAGGCTCTTGGTAGAACCATAACTAAGGCACATCAGGATGGGATGATTTATGGAGTTAAGGTCACTAAGAATGTACCAAATATAACTCATCAATAATTTGTAGATCATACAATCCTTTCGGGAGTTAGTAATAAGAGGGAAGCCAAAGATTTTAAAGACATATTAATAGTTTAAATGAAGGCCTTTGGAAATAAAGTAAATGCTAAAAAATAAGAAGTATTCTTTTTGAATACCCCGCTGGAAAAAATGTAGACAGATCTATAATATCTTAGGCTATAAAATTGGAAACTTTCCATGTAAATATTTAGGGATTCATATAGATAAAGGAACTCAGCTCTAAATTATGGGAAATAATTTTAACCAAGATTCAGAACAAAAAATAAAACTAGAAAGAAAAATGGTTAACCAAGGTAGGTAGAACAACTATGATTAGATCCGTCCTATCATAAATTCCAACCTATCAAATGTCTATCCTTTCTCTTTCATGTAATATCAAGTCAATCTTAGATAAGCACCTCAAATAATTTTTTTGGCAAGGCACTTCGGAGGAAAAAAAAATAGCATTAATCAAATGGGATAATATTTGCAAACCTTCATCCCTTGGAGGACTAGGAATAAAAAAATATGCAATGGTAAAATAAGGCTCTTGGAGAAAAGCTAGTATGGAGATTAATACATGAATCAAATAGTAAATTGGCATGTATCCTCCTAAATAAATATATTACCATAACTGACCCAATTAATATCTTTAGATCTCATAACCATGTCAAAGGTTCACATATTTGGAACTTTATTATAGACAATAGAGAAATCATCAATAAAGGTCTCACTTGGGACATTGGAAATGTTAGAATAACTGAGGGGGGGGGGGGGATGAATTAGTTAGATCGGTTATTCTACAGTCCTAAATACAAAGATGTAACACTCAAAATAATTTCAATAAATTCTGCAGCTTGGTAACATAAACTGTTAAACTATTTGTGCCTTTTAATGATTACTAGTTAATTAACTCACTGTGATTACCAACCAAATCAAATATGTAGTATGTAAAGTATGCCAATAAAACAATCATCACAGAAACACATAACATAATGATTTAATGTGGAAACCCTACTAAGGGAAAAACCACCTAGGACTGGTAACCCAAAATAATTTTTACTCTTTTGAAGTGAGCTCGGTGAAGAGCCAACCCTGTTAAAGGTTACAAACACACTGTTAGTTGTGACCTTGTTAGAGGATTTAAGACTAATAGTTAACTTTCAACCAACATTCACTATGGGGTCAATAAGATAACAATGTACACTCTTTGAATGACATAGGGGAATAACATAAGACAGTTAAGTCCACTCAGTTAGGAGATTTTCTGTATCAATGGTTAAAATGAAATAGTAGCTGATTTGATTATAGTACAACTTAATTTGCAGATGTTTAGATCTATTCTAAGCCCATACAAATCCTCTAATCAATATTTCAATTCACTTCGTCAACTTACTTTCACTCGGTAATAGCTCTTTGATGCTCAGTACTGTTCTACAGTTCGGTTCTCCTTCAACCAGTTTGATCAGGCATGCATGAAACTATATTCACGTGAAATATCTATAGTTTTCTTCCTTCTGGCATAGTTTCAATAAATAAACTCATATCTCTTATATAGATAGATAAACCGGTTTCATATCAACCATCATATTTTTTCACTTATTCTTCTTCATTGATTTTCCCTCTTAAACCTTCCTTGATAGTTGTGTCAATAACACGTTTCAATTCCATCCTTTAGATCTTCTCTGAATTTTGTCAACCATGGATCTCATAAAAAACTTTATCCTCAATCTCAAAATCATAACAATTTCCAGCTCAACATTTTTTGTCAGCTAAACTAAGCATTTAATACTTTCATCCATACTCAGTTAACAAATAAATGCATCAATGAATACAAGCTCGGTTAATATTGATGCTCGGTATACACTACACTGGCTCAGTGTATATTGAAGTCTTCATTTACCGACCACATTGTCTTGTACAATTTTTCTTCCTTCTTCATAATAGATTAATGCAACATAATCAAGTCAATAATATGAGATCATAGACTCATCAATAAGTTACCCAAAGTATTCCTTATCCTCATCTTCATATCCATCTTTCTCCATGTAGATATCTCAGTTCTTCATCTTTTCTCTCTTTTACAGATGTTTAGATGTTTGTAACTAACATGATAAGTAATGTCAAAACTAGTTGACATCAATGACAACATAATAAATGATTTAATTATCTTACATATCATTTTAGTAACTCAATGATCTCTAATCACCGATCTTTAAGTCATTCAAGTATTCAATCAGTTTTAGTTCATCAATCTCTCCCTTTGGCATTGATGGTAACACAATAAATATGAAAATATGCCATACACATACCAAACATGTATTGTAAAACTATGTAAGTAAATTTTGTAGCCTGGTAATCTCTTCCTAGCTTGATATTCAATATTTTTAATCACTACGTTACATAACAACATTACAAGTGAAGCTTCTCCTATGCAGATTTGATCTTTTTAGCTCTCATATTCCTTCTATTCTCAGCAAAAAATATTCAAATCTCTCCCTGAATTTCTTAGATTATCTCTCCCTTAGATAGATCTCTCTATTTATCTCTCATACTTTTTATCTCTCCCTTTGACAACAATTCCAAAGAAAAACATAAAACATATAGCTCTACAATAGCCAAGTAACTCTTTGTTGTTTGGTGCAGACAATGTATCTCTGTATATTGATATGTAAATTCTCTATTCTAGCTCCTCAAATCTTTCACAACCTTAGACATAATCCAAAGTGTGAGCTATGTTGCATCAACATGAATGATTTTCTGATAAGAATAGGCAGATGCAACCTCTAGATCACATTAGTGACCGGTAGATAGGGGATGAACCCCAAGTCTAGTCCTTAAGTATTCAAAAGTTTCATTTGATAGAGGCTTGGTAAAAATATCAGCAAGTTTCTCCTTTGATGTAACATATTATAGTTTGACTTGCTTCTCCTGTACTTGTTCTCTTAAGTAGTGATACTTAATTGAAATGTGCTTGGTCTTCAAATGAATTATAGGATTCTTATAAATATTTAATGCACTAGTGTTGTCACAATATATAATCACCGGCTCAGTGATTACCTCATTCATCCCTTCCAACACTTGTTTAATATAAGAAATGTTTGAATAGTTTGTAGCAGTAGCAACATACTCTACTTCGGTAGTAGACTGAGAAATACAAGGTTGTTTCTTACTTGTCCAAGTTACAAGTCTTTCACCAAAGAAAAATGCTCCTCTAATTGTACTCTTTCTATCATCTATATTTCTAGCCCAATCTGTGCGGTGTAAACTCTTAGTTCAAATTTTCCTTCCTTAGGATACCATAAACCATAATCCTTTATTTTCTTCATGTATCTCAAGATTCTTTTCACTGCAACCATATGTGAATCCTTTGCATTGGCATAATATCTAGCCACAATCCCCACTACATGTGCAATATCAGGCCTACTATGTACTACATACACCAGTTTACCAATCATAGATCGGTACAATGTTTGATTTACCTCTGTAGATTCATCATCTTTTGTTAGTTTGCAGCCTGTAACCATCAGTGTTCCTCTTGGTTTAGCATCTTCCATGCCAAATGTTCTCAATACTTCCTTAATATACTTTGATTGTGTGATAAAAAATCCATCATTTTGCTAAATAACCTGCAAGCCTAGAAAGAATTTAATCTCTCCAAACATTGACATTTCAAATTCCTTTCTCATCTCATCAGCAAAAGGTTTACAAATATGATCTTGTCCTCCAAAAATATTTTAGCAATCAAAATAGTATCATCAGATCCTCCTTTCATGTAAAAATTGTTGTTTTCACTAGTTCTTACAAAACCAATACTTAAAAGATAAGTATGTAACCTTTCATACCATGCTCTCAATGCTTGCTTTAATCTATATAAAGCTTTGTGCAGTCTATATACCATGTCTTTCTAATTCAGATCAACAAATCCTTTTGGTTGTTCTATGTAGACCTCCTCCTTAGTATTCCATTCATAAAAGATGACTTAACATTCATTTGATAGACCTTAAATTTCTTATGTGCATCATATGCAAGTAACATGTGGACTCCTTCTAGTCTAGAAACAGGTGCAAAAGTTTCACCATAATCAATACCTTCTTCTTGTGCATATCCCTTGCAAACAAGTCTAGCTTTATTCCTTGTAACTTCTCCATTCTCATTCAACTTATTTCTGAAAATCCATTTAGTACCAATAACATTTTTATCTTTCAGCCTAGGTACTAAAGTCCATGTCTTATTGTATATGATAAAATAGTGTATGTGTGTAGATATAAAAAAGGGGGAATATAAGATCTACTACTAAATCCAAATTCCCAAGGGAGAGATCCAAATTGATCAACCAAAAGGTTAATGCACAATTGAATCAATCTATGGAGAATATGAATGAAGGAGAAAACCTTATATTCTACTCTGAATAGTATATGCTTGAAATGTAAAATAAATGAAAGGCAAATACTAACCTCAAAATAGGGCAGATTTGGAAAATGCTGATTTTTGATGTTTGTGTATAGTTTCGGGTAATTCTGTAACCTGTTGCGGACTGGAAATGCTGAGATAGAGAAAACCCAAAAAAAATTTGTCTTTCTGGTAGCAAATAGTCTTTGACCCCAATAAAAGGTCAAAGACTAATTTGGAATTCTAAAGGTCATCTTTGATTTTGTTCCCAGATCTTGGAAGTTCGCTGAAAAGAGTATCCAGATCCAAGCTCTAATTTGCAATCCAGCACCTGTACCTGCAAGAAAAATGGTTTTGTTTTTTGGATGAGGGGTTTGCCTTAGTCAAACCCTAGTTTGTAATCAACCTTAATAATGAAATTGAAATAGAGAATGCTAGCAAGTAGTAGAAGTAGATCTAACAACGAAGCTATGATATTCAATAGATATGCAAGTTGTATTTGAAATGTAATCAAATATATTGATATGAAAGCTTGAACATAATATTAACAAATGTAAATCAAAACCTCCATGATTGTATGCTTGGAGTCCACCTTGAGGGAAGGATGAATAGATCTTCAAGATGAACAAAGGATCTTGAAGGAAGATCAAACCACCATGATGGCTAGATCTAGGGTTTTGAATGATGAATCTTGAATGTTTGAACCAAATCCCTTCAATGGATTGAATGCTTGAATCCTTGATCTTCAATGGAGAACTTGAATGGAGAAGAGGACTTGAATGGATGATTGTTTGAATGGATTTTTTCTTGATCTTGCCTTGACAAAACCTTGAGCACTTGATTTCAAAACTTGATGCCTTGATCATAAAAGTGGATTGAAACTTGATTGCAAAACTTGATGGAGAAAATGAGAGAGAAATGCTCCCTTTTATAGTGATCTAGGGCACAATCCTCTAAATGGGCCACCTTGGGGAATTAAATTCCAATTAGGCCTCAACCCTTTAGAAATGGACCTAAATTAAATATAATTTAAGATTTTACAATTTTGGAGACCAAAACAGCTGACCTGGAAGTGGGAAAACAATTCATTCTAAAACCTGACATCCAGAAATCATAGAAACTTGAAATTTGAACCCTGGGTAAAGGATGAGGTAGACCCCACCCTAGGTTAGGGTTGAGGTTGTCCCTAACCTAGGTCAGGGTCTAGGTCATCCTTGACCCTCAAGGTCATCTTTGACCTTGAGGTCAAAAACCTCATGACCTCAATCTAGAATGCTAGGAAATGCAGACATAAAGGTGAAAACAGGTGGAGAGAGAAGTAGAATGGGGGGAGAAAGCTAGATTCAAGAAAAGACCAATTTAAGGTGCTTGAAATGACCCCAAACCACTTACTCAGAGGACTAAACACTCTTAACATGGAAGTGCTTCCATTTTAAGATGATACATTAAGCCCCCACTTTAGCAAGAGTATGGAATCGATGCAAACTCTTGGTAAAGGAGAAGAAAGAAGAGATCCAAGTGGATTCAAAACAAGATAAAATAACACTTAGCTAAGGAAAAAATCCCCTAGGCTAAGTATTCTAACTCAACATACATGCATGAGGGTGCGAAAAGAGAAAACCAAAAGAACAGGGGTTAGTACTAACACTACTACATTTGGGGCCAAATTTCGATAGAAGTTTCCGATGGGTAACTTTTTATTACAAATTTGGTGTTTTTTTTTGTAGTAGGCCTCGATGGTGTTGGTATTCTACTGGGTGTTTAATTGACCATCGGAATTCTGACAGATTCGTGGTATAGATAAAAAAAAGAAGTGAAACGACCTCATAATTTTTATTTCGATTGGATAGAGAAGGAGCGGGAGAAAAGGAGCAAAAGCTGAGCATGGGAGAAGGTATGTCATTTCTTCATCTTTCGAGCCTCTAGCATCATATTCAAATGCATTGCATTTTATTTGATCATGAATTCTCTCTGAAATGATCGCATTCTACTGGTGTCGTGCCCTAGCCAGTGCTTTATCTCTATTATTTGATGTTATTGGTGCTTGTGCTCAAGGATATCGATTCACTATATTCAAATGTTTGGATTATGTTTGTTGATATTAATGGCATATATGTTTAATGATGCCATTGTATATTACTATCACTAAAATGACTGCATTCTACTGGTGGCGTGCCCTAGCCCATGCTTTAACTCCATTATTTGATGTTATTGGTGCTTGTGCTCAAGGATATCCATTTTTTTGAAATGTTGATTGTGGTTATCAAATGGACAACCTGTGAGCTTCTAGCTAGGTGCCATTTGTATTGATAGCTTAGGGCATCAAATGTATTGTATCATTGATAGTTGAGACTTTGTTAAAAGGAAATAGGATAAAGAATGATTTTTATTTAGTTTCTCTATTTTGATCCCTAAGTGGCTTACAAGCCCAGAGAAGTATATGCAGATTTACGGATGTAGTTGCAGGATACATAGCAACTGATAATTCACAAGAAATCCATGCATCCAATTTGAATAGAAATTAATACAAAGAACTAGGGTCCTCCAATGGCCCAATCATTCAGACCTTGACTGTCTCCTCAACCAGTGACCCTTCAAAACTGGGTTATCATGCAATCAGTGAGTGATCCTTCATTCTCCTAGCCTGCCCTACATCCAAACATATTGGAAATACACAATACAATGATAACAAGTCTTTCACAATCCCCCTTCCCCCAAGGAACACTATCAACCATCCCTTCCACATAGAATTTCACTATTTTATGAGTGGATTATGCAGGAACAATTAACATTAAATAAGGAGAAAACTCGTCAACACATCTTGGAAACCATTGAATTCAATAATAAATGAAAGCTAACACCAACACTATTCCTTCCATAGTTACAAGATACTTAGTAGTCGATAATTCACAAGAAATCCATGCATCAAATTTTTATAAGGATATCCTACTAATCAATAGGAATTTTCTTGAGATGACCAATGATTATGCATTTTGATGGTAGTGTGCTAGTTCAAAAGGATAATATAAATCTGAAATAATTTTTTCTAATTTTCTCAAACTATAAATGTGGTTAAAGGGAAAATATTATGTGGAAAACCTACAAACCAAGCTAGAAAATGATTGTACATCAAATTATTCCTATATTCATTCAAGTATTGCTATGCTTCAGCTACCTGACCCTTGAGCTTCATTTAGAGGAATGTGTAGCTTTAAGATAGAGTTACTTCTTGGGCCTTACAATAGGGTGGAATATGATCAAGATTTGTTTAGGTTGTATCTTTGTTAGTCCCATTGTTAGGTTCTTATGGTTCATGGTTTGAATCTATTATGGTTGTGTAAGGGATTTGTAGATGCTTTTTCTAACATAATTATTGGACACCATGATTGGAACAACTGGTTGTTGGCTATTGTACACATGAATCATAACTGTCAGTGGTTCTTTGTGTTCAAGAATTCATTGATCAATCTTTGAGATTTATTGTCCCAGCTTTAAAAGAGTGATAAAAGATATAGTGAGTGCTATCTTTTCCAAGTGTTTTGTGGGTGCCATTATCTTCTAGGAGTAATTGTTGGAACCAAAATATGTTCTTTGCCTCTAGTAAATATTGTAGACACAATCATCTTCTTGGTGAAGGGTTGCTTCCATCCCCATGAGGCACTATTGCATGGTTTCCATTCCCTTGTAGTATAGTGAACCTAATTTAATACAAGTGTGCACTATTTTGGGATCCATAATTTATGGCCCCTACACTATGGTTGTTAGCCTAAGACAAGCCTATCTTTGCATATAATAAGAGGCCAACATGAAACAAACATCTAGAAGTTAGGGGGTTGTTCCCTGTCCATAATTTATTATTTAAGTGCTAAGTGATGATGGGTATATCATGTAATTCATACCTAGTGTGTCTCTTTCTTTCTCTCCACATTTCACATTAGGAGTATATGCTATAAAATACCAATGAAATCAACTATTGGTCAAATCTAATCAAAATTTCAATATAAAGATTAAAATATATCTTGAAGAAATATGGGAACCATTTTTGACAGATATTGTACAAATAAAGAGAATACTCCCAAGAGGAAATTCTTCAATGTGGAAGAATTGAAGGATAATATTTTACTCTTATATGCACATCTGCAATGTTTTTGATATATTTCTGAGATAAAAAAACCATATGAAGAATAGCATATAGAAGAAAGTAAAGAATAATGATCATATTTTGAGATATTGTGGAAACTTAAAGGAAAGAATGCTTGGTGGGGTTATCATGCAATCAGTGAGTGATCCTTCATTCTCCTGGTCTGTCCTACATCCAAACATATTGGAAATACACAATACAATGATAAAAAGCCTTTCACAATCCCCCTTCCCTCAAGGAACACTATCAACATCCAGACCTTGACTGTCCCCTCAACTAGTGACCCTTCAAAACTAGGTTATCATGTAATCAGTGAGTGATCCTTGATTCTCCTGGTCTACCCTGTATCCAAACATATTGGAAATACACAATAAAATGATAACAAGTCTTTTACAATCCCCCTTCCCTCAACAAATTACTATCGACATCCAAACCTTGACTGTCCCCTCAACCAGTGACCCTTCAAAATTGGGTTATCATGCAATTAGTGAGTGATCCTTGATTCTCCTAGTCTGCCCTACATCCAAACATATTGGAAATACATAATACAATGATAAAAAGTCTTTCACAATCCCCCTTCCCTCAAGGAACACTATCAACAAGTGATCCTTCTTCTTATCAGCCATATCCAATGTTTCATTGAAGTCATGGCCAAGAGTGAAGGTCACCTTACCCATACCATTCATGGATTCTGAAATGTTGTTCCAAACTCCTAAAAACTTTTGTATTGCTTCTTTTTTCTTCTTTAAATAATTCTACCACAATGTCCTCCTGCCCCATCTTCTTGATCTTCCCTGCTAAAGCGGATGAATCCACACACAATAACCTAAAATGAAGGGTTTTGTATCCTTTAATGAAATTCAGTCACTGATAATGCATGGACAGTCAAACCAGTAGTCTCCAAAGTATTCAATAAGTGAATATGAATGTTTGAAAACTTTCCTCTCAACTTCCCGAACCACTCCTAATCGGTTAGAGGGATATTTCTAGAATCTCCACTATTCCTATCCTTACCAACAATTCTTAAACATGCTTTATCTGATATGATAATAATATGCTCAAATGAACCAATGGCATGTTCTTCATGTGGTACAAGGAAGATTTGGCTATCAAATCTTCCTTCGTGCAAGCTGAGTGCGAGAGAAGGTATGTGATTTCTTCATCTTTGATTGATATCTTTGATGAGCAACATCTTTTGAGCCTCTAGCATCATATTCGACTGCAAATTTCAAATGCATTGCATTTTATTTGATCATGAATGCTCACTGAAATGACCACATTCTATTGGTGTTGTATCCTAGCTCGTGCTTTGGAGACTACTAGTTTGACTATCCATGTGTTACCAGTGACTGAGATTCATTAAAGGATACAAAATCCTTCATTTTGGGGTTATTGTGTGTGGATTCAAATGTAGGTTTGATTTGGTTAATGTTTAGAAGAGATCAATAAAGTATTTAAAGAGAATCTTACATGTTTGGAGAGGTTTGAGAGGCACTTATCATGACTATACCCTCACAAACAGCGGCATAGACTAGTTTTACTAAGTTTCCTTTCTCTATTTTGAAGTTTCCTTTCTCTGCCGCAGGGGTACAGTCAGAGGGTTCATTGATAAAATGATCCTTTGAATGGTTACTATAAATATGAATGATTTGATATAGCATATTTCTCATTTTACTTGAAGTTTGGAATAGCTTGTACTTGAAGTTTGGAATATCTTGTGCTTGTGCTAGAATTCTTGGTAGAAGTGAATGGAAGGAATAGTGTTGGTGTTAGGTCTCATTTATTATTGAATTCAATGGTTTCCAAGATGTGTTGAGGAGTTTTCTCCTTGTTTAATGTTAACTGTTCTTGCACAATCCACTCATACAATAGTGAAATTATATGTGATTGAAAATTTCATACAATTGGTCCTTTGGCGTGTATTAAACAAAATAGAATTTTCAGCTTATTATTATCATTCTATTTCTTTGTTGTAAACATGACATTGGTTTAGTTTTGTAAAAAACATTTCACGTACAATTTTTTTTTTTTATTTTTTCCATTTGATAACCACAGTCAACATTTCAAAACAGTTAATAACATCAAATAATAGAGATAAAGCATGTGCTAGGGCACGACACCAGTAGATTAAAATTGAACTAATTACATGTTTACAACAAAGAAATAGAATGATAATAATATACTGAAAATTCTATTATGTTTAATACACGCCAAAGGACCAGTTGTATGAAATTGTCAATCACATAGCATTTCACTATTGTATGAGTGGATTGTGCAGGAACAGTTAACATTAAACATAGCCAGTGTTCTCTTTACTTTCTCAAATCTTTGCAAGTCAAGAACATTAGAGTTGCATAATACATTGTTAGTATCCTCTTTCCATGGGTCCTAGGTCTTTGGGTCTGTGGAAAGGAAATAGATTACAAAATACACTTCAAAACAAAGGAAAAACTTAGCAAATTCAGTCTAACTCATTGTAGATGAAGGAACAGTCATGCTAATAGTTCCTCTAAGTCTTCCAAAACATTTATTGAACTCCCCTAAAGTCCTATTGGATCCCCAAATTTCTTAATCCAATCAACTTACATCAGGATCATGAGAAACTTCAAAGGATTAAAAACATTACTTGGAACAATCAAATCATTATGCTTTCAAATCAATTACCTATAGACATACCCCTTGCGAGGGAGAGAAGCCAAACACATAAAGAACATGCACATAAAAATGATAGCTAAAAAACTTAAATGGAATACACCAAGACATACAAAATGATGAATGCTCAATTGTTGTAATGGCAAAGCATTAGAACCATCCATTTCTAGAACTTGATTTTATAGTCTAAATGATTTTTCTATAGTCGTAATGATTTTTCTAGAACTTGATTTTCTAGTCTTAATGATTTTTCTATAGTCCTAATGATTTTTCTATAGTACTCTTAATGATTTTTCTAGAACTTGATTTTCTAGTCTTAATGATTTTCTATAGTCCTAATGATTTTTCTATACTCTTAATGATTTTTCTTTCATCCTAATGCTTGTTTATCTTGATAAATTAGGCCTTGAATTTGAATTTTTGTTCACTATTTTATTTCATGTTGATATTTCATTCATATTTCATATACACAAAGACTACACATGTTGATAAAAAAATGAGCTATTTGATTAAGGTTAACTATTCATGATTGTAAATAGTCAATATTTTTGATGGTACTCCTTGGTGTATTTCATTTTAAAATAATCATGTTTCTATGGCTATGATAAATGTTTCTTTGTGTTGAGAAAATTAGAGTTGAAAAAATGGTTGCAAAAAAATCATCCTTCTTCCACCAACATTCTAGTCAATGTACAAGTAACGAGTCATTCCATTCAAGAAAGACCATGTCTGATAATATCAACACAAAAAAAAATGAGTATGTAGAATTTAGTGATTGTATCTTCCATTAGAGCCACTTCATATGCATAGGTGATGAACATGCATATTTGCCTGAGAGCTATTGGGAGCTTACCCAGCAACACATGTACTATTGTGAAAATCACCACAAATCTATTTGCTGCTGGGTCTAGCTCCCAGTATTGTTTGGTCAAATATGCATGTTTTTCACCTATGCATATACCTTCTATGATCAAATCTTATATGCATAGGTGATGAACATTCATATTTTCATAAGCAGTACTTTGAGTAGTCCTCCAACACATGTACTATTGTGAAAATTATCACAAGTCCATTTGTTGGAGGAAATCTCATAGTACACATGTTTGGAGGCTAGGTCTGAAGGAAAAAAGAGAATTTGAAGAGTCACAAGTCTTAAGATTGTACTTAATATAGCCAAGCTTCATTCAATGGTACATTCAAACATGAAACAAACCATTCTTAAACTAGATTAAACTAGTAAACCAAAGGATATACTGATTATAAGTAAACTAGTAAACCAAAGGACATGCTTTTACTACTAAGTCTCTGTTTGTTGGGCATACTGATTATAAGTACTTGACATATATCAAAAATGTTGCTAATTAAGGTTGGCAGGATGATTATGCCTATCCTGAAAAAAGATTGTCAAATCATTATGCTTTCAAATTAATTACCTATCGACATATCCCTTGCGAGGGAGAGAAGCCAAACACATAAAGAACATGCACATAAACATGACAACTGAAAAACTTAAATGGAATACACCAAGAAGTACCAAATGATGAATGCTCAATTGTTGTAATGGAAAAGCAATATCAGAACCATCCATTTCTACAACTTGATTTTTCTATAGTCCTAATGATTTTTCTTATTTCGTGTCTGTGCTTGGTGACATGATTTTGAACATTGTTGACATACTTAAATGGAATACACAATACCAAATGATGAATGCTCAATTATTGTAATGGAAAAGCATCAGAACTGTCCATTTCTAAAATTTGATTTTGTATAGTCTTAATTATTTTTCTATAGTCCTAATGATTTTGAAAACTGTTGACAAAGAGTGTTTCTTTTTTTGATTATAGTATTAATGATTTTTCTATAGTCATAATGATTTTTCTTATTTCTTGTCTTTTGTCCCTTTTTTATTTCCTATGTCTGTGCTTTGTGAAAGGATTTTGTCACCTTCTTTTGATGGTATATTTCATTCAGTCTATGTGGAATACTATTTTGTTCACTATTTTATTTCATCTTCATACTTCTTTCATTTTTCATATACACAGAGACTACACACGCTGATAAAAAAATGAGCTATTTGATTTAGGTTTACTTTTCATTATTGTAAATGGTTAATATTTTTGATGGTACTCCTTGGTGTATTTCATATAAAAATAATCATATAAAAATAATAAATGTAGTAACGATGGTGCGGTGCATTATTGATATATATGCTCGATGACTCTTGTCAATGTGCCAAACCATCAATGTGGTGGTGGGCAGTGTGTGGTGAAGACTTCATAGACACCGAACAACCCTAGATGAAAATTTTGGTGCTGCCCAAATAGAAAAAAGGTTGCTAATGTGTATATATTTAATGTTTCTAATGTAAATACTATTCATTATAATATAAGAACTAATGTAGACTGGGCATCACATGGAAATAATGGTTGTGGATACTTTAGTTGGGTCGATGACAACTCATTTGCATCTATCCACCCATCTCCATTTATCCGCGATGAAGGATTTGAGTGCAAAATGTGTCAGGCTAGGGAAAATTCTGAAATTATATTTTTATGATGCCTTCTCTATATTGTAATCACATATCTTTGTTGCGATCATATGCAAAGATGAACTTAGGAATTAGTTAGTTTAGTATTTTCATATTGTAACTAACATTTTAATATGGATATGATGTAACTTCTCTTTGCCTCAAGTGTGTATATATATGGTTTAGATCTTTTTTTAGAATAATTCTTCATGTTTATGGCTTAGGTGAGCCCCAATCTGCTATCAATCACATGATTTAACATATAGTGTTTTCTTGGTTATTCCATTTGTTCCTTGACCTTGACTATGGATTGACTATCATTTTCAAGCTTGAGCAAGGCTTCGTACTAGGCACCATCCACAGATTTGTACGCAACACTGATTTACAAACATAAATAATGCATTGAATGTAATCTACGAACGTTGCGAGGTATGAAGTCTCGTTGAAGTTTGAGCATCATCCCTTTAGTCCAATGAGGGATTGGATTGAGTTCATTTTGGATGCAAAGGAGAAAGGGGATACTCAAAGAGGAATTACACCAGCAAATGAGAGAAGAAGGTATAAACATTTTAATAGATTTTTATTATTAAATAATGAAATTTGCATATACTAGTGTTCTAAGCCTCCTCATTACATGATTTAAGGTCTTAGTCCACGAAAAAATTAAATTAGACTTACTATCCAAAACACATAAAAAACATGCACATAAACACGACAACTGAGAAATATAAATGTAGATTTCACAATAGCTGAGAAACATAATTGTAGGCATCATAGTCACAATCTTTTGGAGACAACGTAATCAAGTTGTGTACCCAAGTGATGGAGAGAAACTTCTACACCCCCAATTCCAAGTTGAAAACATCTGTTGGAGGACCTTGTATTCATGAGCAACAAATTTAGTCAACTTGGAATCGAAGGTGCGGGAGTTGCTCTCCATCGTCTGGGTATACAACTTAATTATGGTGTCTCCAAAAAATTGTGACCACAATGCCTACAATTATGTTTCTTAGTTGTTGTGTCCCAGGACCCCTTATGACTCTTTACGACCATTTACAATCCCTAAGAATACATCTTAGAGGTCTTAAAATATCGTAAAGGGTCATAAGAGGCTCCTAGGAGGGGCCAGATGAGCTTCCACCTTCACGTGGTTGGCCTTGTTAAGTAGAGAATGTTATACTCTTCTCGAAACAAAGAGAAGCTCAATAATTTAAGGTCTCAATCCATGGACAAATTAAATTAGACTTACTATCCAAATTGGTACATTGATGAGAATCAATGATGGGCCAAAGTTTTTAGATTCCAAGAAGATGTATATGCAGTGGAAATCTATAGAGCAGATATAAAATAATGGAAGAGAAGAATTCCTCATCTAATGTGTGAAATGAAAAAGTGTCTACCTTAAACCTTTTTCAGCCCACAAGAACACTACCTCATACACCAAGTTGAGGAGATTGAAATGTGTGGACCCATACACACTCGGTCAATGTGGATGGTTGAGAGGCACCTGAAATTTTTTATGGATCCGTAGCAGTAAGTAAGCTAAATAGATGATATTTCAAATTTAATTATTTACCAATTAGTTTATTTGATGTTAAGTTCCAACATAAAGTGAGTAAATTTGTTTTAAATAAGAAAATAATGATAACATGAATGTGTATGAAATTGAAATGCAACCTGCCGATTCTTGCCATACACAACCTGTGCGTGTTGACAACAATGAGGATATGCATCATAGTAATACAAGTAAACAACTTAAATTGATTGGTGTAGTAATACAAATTTAATTGCAATTGGTGTTTGGATTAATGTAACAATTTGTATTGCAGCTGCAGAGAGTGTAGAGGCCATTGTTAATGAGAAGGTTGAGGTTGAGGCCGAGGCTAGACAAACTGACCTTGATGTTGATGATGTGACTAGATCAGGTAAAGAGCTATACGATTATGGCCTGTAAAGTATTGAAATACTTTAAATTTTTTTTAATGTTTTTAATTATAATAAAATGTTTTTAATTTAACCCTTTTATATGTTATTGCAGATGACCCCCCTTTGCATCAACATAGAACTAGGCGTGCATTGAGATCTAATGAGAGGGTAGATGATCATCATGATGATATCGATATTCCTCTTAACGATTACTTCTTAAAAACTAGAAATCAAAAGAAAAAAAAGAAATGATTGTCATCTATGCACCTTAATTAACAATGACTAATTTTTATATGCCAATGAATTTAACAATGTTGTATTGAATGTTCATAAATTTTACAAGCCATATTTAATATTTAATATTCATATTCATCTTCATCATGATCATAGCCATCACGGTCAACATTTGGTTCAACTTCATCTGAACCACACTCCATGTCGGGTACCATTATAAGGCATGGAGTGTGGTCATACCCATGTTACCATAATAATGAGTTAGCCTATAAAATTATGAATAAAATATTGCAAGTGCACCTGGGATTGGCCCAGGCACCCAAGTTCCTACCAAAGGAACCCAAGTCAAACCCAGAGGAGAACAAAAGTAGAACCGAAACCCAGCCTCAAACAAAGAACTAGATAACTTGGTTTTTTCTAATTCAAGTTTATTTCTGAATTCTTCTTTAATTCCAACTTGATTATTCCATATTTTGTTTTCCAATTTTCCTTCTTCCTCACTCCAAATTATGTTATGTTGTTATTTCCTTTTACTAATTGTGTTATTTCAAGGATCACCACCCATGACTTGGTTAAGATGATGAATGCTGTCAATGCCTTTATTACCAAGGAATCACCGCCCGCCATTAATGAATATTAATGATCATTGTTTCCTAAGGGTAATTGTTGTTTGTGTATGCTGATCACCCAAGTCTTTGGCTATGATTTGCATGCTGTGAGGTTTGTTAGAAGTGGGGGTATGACATGCTGGTTGGATTATAATATATTGACACTTACACCATGAAGAAGAAAAATGATTAAACAAAAAGAGAGGACCAACTGAACCATCTTGTGGTCAATCTATATCACATTGAGAAACAATGTCAAGACTCAAGAATCAAAAAAATCAAAAGTTTCTTCAAGACCATGAATGATCAAGAACATTCCATCAGAAAACAAAACACTAATCTATGTTATCATTAAGCCATAAAATATGTCTTTAAAGTTTAGAAGCATCACAAAAACTTTCAAGAAACATAGTACTATCCAAAATATGTCTTTAAAGTTTATTTATAATGATTATGATAATGTTGATGTTGATGTCTATAATTTATTTCACTTATTGATGCTTGCCTAGATTGAATTTTGAATTGCCAGGCTGGAGAACGCTTTCAAAGTTTAAGGTATGTTCTACATGATACTCTTAGTTACAACTCAAATGCAACTCAACATATTTTTGATGCTGGGAAACCCACTGCAGAAACTCATCTGTAGGTGACATTTAATGCTGTGAATCTTGGCATTGTTAATGTTATTACTTTTCCTCATGTTTCATATTTGTGAAAATGTTTCTTGGCACTATCTTCTTTTTCAATTCCTATATTTGCAGCTTTTTAGATCATTAACTTAAGTATTACATGTATTTGTTCAAAGTTTATTCTAACACTATATTATATCTTATTCTTATTACAATGTTCTTTGTTGTGGGGCAGGAGGTCAATCTTCATTGTCTTCATTGTGGGGGATAGTGAAGATTTCTCTGAAAAATAGCAGGTCTTCTTTAGTATCTTATATTAACATGCTAAAATGATAAAGGTGTTATGGGCATTTAATCTACAATTACTAATAGATTAAGCATATTATTACTATGCTTAATGTTCCATTTAAATGCATTTAACACAATTTTTTTTTACAAAATTGAACCAATGGCATGTTTACAACAAAGACGTGTTGAGGAGTTTTCTCCTTGTTTAATGTTAACTGTTCTTGCACAATCCACTCATACAACAGTGAAATGCTATGTGGAAGGGATGGTTGATAGTGTTCCTTGAGGGAAGGGGGATTGTGAAAGACTTTTTATCATTGTATTATGTATTTCCAATATGTTTGGATGCAAGGCAGACCAGGATAATGAAGGATCACTCACTGATTGCATGATAACCCAGTTTTGAAGGGTCACTAGTTGAGGGGACAGTCAAGGTCTAGATGATTGGGCCATTGGAGGACCCTATTTATTTTTATTAATTTCTATTCAAATTGGATGCATGGATTTCTTGTGAATTATCAACTGCTATGTATCTTGCAACTACATCTGTAAATCTGCATATACTTCTCTAGGGTTGTAAGCCACTTAGAGATCAAAATAGAGAAACTAAATCAAAATCATTCTTTGTCCTATTTCCTTTTAACAAAGTCTCAACTATCAATGATACAATACATTTGATGCCCTAAGCTATCAATACAAATGACACCTAGCTAGAAGCTCACGAGCTGTCCATTTGATAACCACAGTCAACATTTCAAAAAAATGGATATGCTTGAGCATAAGCACCAATAACATCAAATAATGGAGTTAAAGCATGGGCTAGGGCATGACACCAGTAGAATGCAGTCATTTTAGTGACAACAATATACAATGGCATCATTAAATGTGTCAGTAATATCAACAAACGTGAATCCAAACATTTGAAAACCAATGGCATGTTTACAACAAAGGTCTAATAGAACTTGTAATACCCCTTTAATCCTAATATAACTTTTGTGTTTCTGAAAGAATTAAGATATTTTGATGTTTTCTTACAGCTTAAGTTGTACATGATACTTGTTTGATCTATTCCTATAGTTGTTTATAATAATTTCATAAGCTAGTACTCAATGATTCTAATATCAGACATACTATCTAAAGGTATCATTTTTGTATGTATTTATCTCCATGTATGTATTGAGAACCTAGAAGACCTTTATGAACATAGTTAGGATGTTATATGATATGTACTTGATAGATATATATAAGTGGTTATTTATATTTTCTTTTATTAAAGTTACTTTGGACAAATCTTGTATCTCACTTGATGATTTGATTATGTTGATTTATTATTAGTATTGATAAGAGACTAACACAATGCTTGAGATTCTAACCTTCGTTATGATGATGCTACATGCTTTGAGTGTATATATATATACATGATGTGTTTTCATGATTCAGGATGAAGTCGTAGTTACTCACATAGCTGAGGTCCACACGATGTATCGATCCTGGTCATCTGTCTACAATGTTTTCTTTTATATGTATATTCGTGCATATGTATTTCTTCTTTGTGATGCAGGCTTGTAGGTACCGGGCATCGACTTCACCTGGCTTCATAGGTCTGAGCATGCCCTCAAATCCTCGATGGTTGTTGTTATGGAGATAGTACTAAGGCCCCTACATGAGTCTTTCTTTGTCATTATTCCAATTTGAGAATATTAGGGTTCCTTCTTTGTCAGTCAACCTTTGGGTCAAAAACCCAGATCCAACGCACCCGGTTGGGCATGGTTGTAGTTAGTGCCTTGTAGCCACTTGAATTCATTTGGTTGTATGATTTGTTTACTCATTTTATTTATTTCTCCCTCTTGGTATTATTCTTAGTTAATCTTTCTATGTTGTATTTCAGGAGTTTGGCTTGACTTTCCTTGTTGACTTTGGTTGACCTTGTTTGATCTTATGATTTTCTCGATATGTTTCATAGATGATTTGTATGGCCTCTTTGGATGATTAGATTTATTTTGAGGCATGTGATTTTATTCTACCTTAGTGTTATATCCTATAGTAATTATAAATAGGTAATAATATTGTGATCTATTACTTCATAATCTTATAGATTATAGTGTTTGGTATTTGACATGTATCTATATAAATATAAATATATATATATATATAGAAATATATATATGGGTGCACACATATATGTATTTATATATATATAATTTATATGTGATCATATGTTAATTATTGTAGATATTGTTGATGTTGTATATTTTGGGATTAATGTAAAGTATAATATTATTAATAATTAAATATTAAATAATGCAAGTTATATTATTCTCAATTGTTAATTATTAATAATGTGGATAGGTTATATATATAGATATTGATGTAATTAATGATGGCATATGCATATATGTTAGGATAATATTACATATTTGTATGAATGAATACAAATAATCTTTTATTGTATATGTGAGTAATATAGTTTTATGATATTAAGTTATTTTATAATACTCTTTAGTTAAGAGTTAGTTGGGAGTTGGTTACTTTTCCTCTCAACCTTTGGAAATCTATTTATATGCACTACTTTCTCATTTGAAGGAAGGAGATTTTGGGGCTGAAGTATTGAGGAGAGGATGGCCTTACTTTTCATGGAGATTTTGGAGAGAAAACTTGGAGATGTGAGGGAGAGTTTGTAAGCATATATCTTTAAGAATTTTTGGTTATCCTTGCTTTTGAGAGAGAGACATTTTTGTGATAATTTCAGTAGTTGAGAGAGGGATTATTTGCTGTGGAATTATTTATTTCTTTCATTGATATTTCTGAAAGTGGATAGGGTTTGAAGGATGCATCTCAAGTTTGGAATTGTCTTCTCTTTTGTTTCCTTCCTTATTCGATTCAACCTTCGTAAGACATGAGGTATGGATTGAATATTTTAGTTACTTTATGTGTCTGATAGATTATGGATCTATTTATATATTATAATTATTTATTATATCTGTACTTTTCATTTCTATGGTTATTTTAAAGTTTTGAGTTTTTGTTTGTAAGAATTGGCATGTGTTTTCCTAGGATTTTTAGCAACCCGTTTTTGGAGATCTATTATTATAATAATTTAAATTGAATCTAGGGTTTTAATAAATTGATTTTCTGGAAGTAAAATTCATAGATCTCAAATGGATATCTCTCTGATTTTATTTTTAGGGTCGAATTAATGCCTTATTTTTGACATTTTGGCAGACTATGCCTGTCCATTCTTGATTCTGAATTTTCTATCAAATGTATTCGTATGCTACAGGCTGATAGGATTATATAGAAGTCTAAATTTGATATCAGAGATTATCCTAAGTCTTATCTTTCATTTCCAGTTGGTTTGGAGAATTTTTATTATGTTTTGTGAAAATTACAACCGTTTTAGTGAAGACAGGTCTGAACCCTAACCAGAGTTTTCTGTTTTAAACCAGAAGTCATAACTTACTTTCCCACCGTTGGATCTTCCTAAAAATAAAATCGAAAGTCCATAATTATGTTATCTAAATCTCCACCGAAGCGATTTCATTTATTTTATATTTTGTGGAAGATATGGATGATTGTTCTATGATGACTATTCTTTGCATTTAATCCTTGCTTGAAATAATTCAGTTTAAGAACATCATTAAGTTTTAAGGTTTCGTATGGTTACCAGAGGCTATTAGAATTTGTTTTTGGTTAATTGAATTTATTTATACTCTGAATATGTTTATAATATCACTTGGATGTCTTCTTATATGTTTGGAACATTCTTAATGTCATATTGGGTTTAGGGTTGTCAAATGGACTAGGGACAACATATGTTTTCCTAAACTCAATCAAATGTTGTTATGGAATTGATATGAATTTTTGATGATGAATCTATTATGTTCTTATGATTTTTATATGTATGTTAGGGAACCTAAGTACACTAGGTGAGTGGCTCATAGTGAGGGGCCGGGGCCCTAAGTGGCTAGTACCAGGATAACCTACTATGAGTTATTTAATCAAGTGATAACCTAAATAAATGAATTGGGAATGGGAAATTACACACTAATCAAGATTAATTGTGCCTCGCCCATGCCTTTAGTGCTAGTAAAGACTAAGGATGGGAGTGGGAGAAGGTACCTATGCATAGGTACGACTGGATGGCCTTGTCTGTACGAGAGGCATTCGGTTCCGCATGTGCCTACTTGGGGGCTGGGGCCAAGAGTGGCTAGTACCAGGACAACCCAAGGGGTGAGGGCTATGCGATGACACTCACCTAGCTTGTAGCTTAGATTCTCTATCAAATTTGATCATGCCTCTGGTATTCCTTGTGGTCTTCTTGTCTTTTTTTTTTTTTTTGTTGTGACTTTGAGGAACTTTTATCACCACCTTAGGAATTTTCTAGTTGTTACCTCTTGTATGGGCCTTTGGTTCTATCTCCTAGCTCGGGGGAGTGGGCCTATTGGTTCCACATGGTTGGGTGGTTAATATTTATACCGAGGTATTGATCGTGATTCTTTGGATGATCCTAGCACATATTCCTTTCCAGATCTGCAGTTGAAGATTTCTTATTGGATATTTTAATATGTTGAGATGTACTTATGTATTTGTATTCATGTAATTTTTAATCTCCTAAAAGGAGTCTTGTAGTATTGATGTAATCTCAATTCAAGGCAATGCTAAGGGAATGGGTAGTTCTAGGTAAAAGAAAGGGAAAAGAATGTGGAATATTGGACATGTTACTAGCATTAAAATAAAGTATTTATGTTATTTCTCCTATCCTCTTATGTTGTCCATGTGTAAAGGAAATAATCTTAAATATAGTTATATATAATGATGTATCACAACAATAATGTATTCTCTCTTGATGAAGGATCCAAAGAAATTATTGAGAAATGATAGGTTAGTGATGGGAATTATTAACAATGAATGGTTATGAAACAATGCAATAAAATAGTAACTTGATTATAATGTTAATACTTGGTTTATGTTAATGAAGTACCTAGGATAATGCCTACCTTAATTAATATTAATCTCTTACCTAAATTATTACAGAAAAGTGATATAAAGGATAGTAGATGTAGATGAAATCAATATGAATTTATGGAATGAGTTGGTGAAAGGAGTAATGATGTTGGATGATTCACTTATGTTTAATAAAAGAAATAAGTTAGGGACATTTAACTTGATGCATTAAAATGAACGTAGATCTTTTAAGCTCATGATTCCATGAATATCTTATGCATGTAAATGGTTTATATGATGTTGCTTTAGTAGTGATGTTAGGGAACCCGTGAGGACTTAAGTTGTATAAATATTACATTCAAGTAGTAGAAAATTATTTCATCTTTTAGAAATATGAAGTGTAATGATGAATATTATTCTAGTTAAAATTGAAAAAAGAAATTTACTACTTGCATTTTATAGAGGTTTATGTCTTGTCCTCTTGGGTTTCCTGGTGGGGCGTTACATCTGGTATAAGAGCCCTAGGTTTCTACACTGGGAACTCTGGGTCTCATAGCTCACCTATGCATAACCTTGAGTATCTTAGCTTTGTCTCTTTTTGGATTATGTTGTTATGCTAAAACTTGAATCTTAGGAAACAAAGGCTACATTTTGTGTTCTTATGTTGTATTGTCTTACAAGGGCACACCTATTCCTCTATGATTGAGTTATATTCTAACAATTACTTATGTTTTTGCATGATGAGATCAATGATGTGTTAAGTGTATGTTTCCTATAATATTAATGGAATGGCGAAGAATTCTTGAGACTTGTGTTTGTTTTCTTGAAAGGTAATGGTATTCCTAGAAGGGTCAAAAGTTAAAGGATACTAAATGTTTTGAATCTTAATTATGGTAGTAGATAATATTACCCCTTGATCCTACCTATAATATAATGTTGTGCACTCTATCTTCTTACAAATACGTAGTTGAATTTTATCCTACTCAAGGTATCTTAGAAATAGATTTCTTTTGGATCTTTAAAGAATGAAATGATTGTGGTAGTACTTGATAGGAATGATAGGGCAATAATTAGATTACATGGCTAATAATATGTACCTAGGAAAGAAGTGAAAAAAATAAATAAATAATAATAATAAATAAATAAATTAGGAACAAATAATTTACTGTCATATGCATTTCTCTCTCTCTTTCTCTCTCCCCTCTTAAGAAATAAGTTTTGCATGACTAAAATTGTTTAGACAAGGCAATAATATATTAAGAAAATTTGTAAATACTCAATTAGGAAACCCTTGGGTGAAGGACCTATGTCCCCAAGATTTTATCATAGGCTATAATTCACATTTTCATTTAGGAAGAGGAATTTTTATCCCTATCTTGGTAATAAGTTATATCCTTTCTGCATATCTTATTAAATTGCACAAAAAAGATTTAAGATAACATAATCAAGACAATTCTAGGGAAGAGTATGTGCGATGATGGATTATCTATACTAATGATGGAAGTTGTTTTTATTAAATATATGTCTTGCAAAATGCCTAGTAAATAGTTAGGATCCTAGATGGGTATTTTGGAAACAAATTCATGTTTTGTATACATTGTGATCAACACCATAGTAGTAAGAAATTAACAACATTAAGTGATTGATCAACTATGAATAAGGAGTTGTTGTGGTAAATAAATGTTATAGAAATGTACCTTACTCAATTTCTACTTAGAACTGATGTTATCTTAAAATTTTAAAGTATACGAGGGTAATGTTTCAAATAGGTAAAGGGTAGAAATTAAAGTTATGTACAGTAGTTAATGTTATTAATTTAGATGTTGTGGTTATGAAGATAGTAGTAGGACTCATATACTTCTTTCTCTCTTAATGGATCTATGATCGTTATGCAATAAAGAATTTGAAATAACTCTTAAGAAAATGCCATATGGAAATTGCCTAACATGCAAATTAGGGAAAAGTGCATAGATAAATAGTAAGCTTTAAGAAGGGATCCCAACTTAATGAATAATAGTGCAATAAATTGTAAATTGTTTAGATCTCCTCTAGGGTGTGAATGTGTTTTTGGAAATCAAGCACTACAACTATTGTGAAAGATGACTTAGAATATGTATATTGTAAAATTTGTGTGTCCTATGTCATTGGAATTCTACTTAAAGCTTTGATGGAAAGGAATATTTCTTATAAAACTATGTGTTAATGAAAATGGTAAGTTTCAAGTATCTAGATTGTTTTATTTTCATGATTACAAAAGTAAATAAAAATTATTTGATGTATTCCCTTCATGATCATAACAAATATAAATGTTACATACCTCTCTATGTTTGGTATTCATAGCTTGTAAGGAACATGAATTTTGGACCTTATTTGTAATAAGGTCTCACAGGTTGTATTATGTCGGGTTAGATTATGTCTCAAAAGGGAAAATATATCATAAATTCTTTCTTTCTTTTTATACTGGTTACCATAGATAGGAACTTTGATATTGTGAAAGGAAGTGATAATCTCAATTGGTAAAACATGCAATTTCATAATATATTGATATTAGTGAGTAAACATGAATACCTTAGAGTTTTGACTTGATAACAATAATTTTGATGTAATTTCAAGTATCTTGTTAACAAACTTACTGCATAAAGTGATAGAATCACATAGTTAATTCTTTTTAAAATTCATTACTAATTGAACTGAGTTAATCTATACTAAAGTTGTAATAAGATAGGATTTACCAAAACTCTTGATAAGAGAAGTATGTGTGCAGTCATTAAATTAGGTTCTAGAATAGTAACATTACAATTCTGTTAGATAATGTGCGATATATAGTTCACCTTCCCGACTTACAGGAGTAAGTCAAATCTTAGTGGGGGAGGATGTAATACCCCTTTAATCCTAATATAACTTTTGTGTTTCTGAAAGAATTAAGATCTTTCGATGTTTTCTTACAGCTTAAGTTGTACATGATACTTGTTTGATCTATTTCTATAGTTGTTTATAATAATTTCATAAGCTAGTACTCAATGATTCTAATATTAGACATACTATCTAAAGGTATCATTTTTGTATGTATTTATCTCCATGTATGTATTGAGTACCTAGAAGACCTTTATGAACATAGTTAGGATGTTATATGATATGTACTTGATAGATATATATAAGTGGTTATTTATATTTTCTTTTATTAAGATTACTTTGGATAAATCTTGTATCTCACTTGATGATTTGATTATGTTGATTTATTATTAGTATTGATAAGAGACTAACACAATGCTTGAGATTCTAACCTTCGTTATGATGATGCTACATGCTTTGAGTGTATATATATATACATGATGTGTTTTCATGATTCAGGACGAAGTCGTAGTTACTCACATAGCTGAGGTCCACACGATGTATCGATCCTGGTCATCTGTGTACAATATTTTCTTTTATATGTATATTCGTGCATATGTATTTCTTCTTTGTGATGCAGGCTTGCAGGTACCGGGCATCGACTTCACCTGGCTTCATAGGTCTGAGCATGCCCTCAAATCCTCGATGGTTGTTGTTATGGAGATAGTACTAAGGCCCCTAAATGAGTCTTTCTTTGTCATTATTCCAATTTGAGAATATTAGGGTTCCTTCTTTGTCAGTCAACCTTTGGGTCAAAAACCCAGATCCAACGCACCCGGTTGGGCATGGTTGTAGTTAGTGCCTTGTGGCCACTTGAATTCATTTGGTTGTATGATTTGTTTACTCATTTTATTTATTTCTCCCTCTTGGTATTATTCTTAGTTAATCTTTCTATGTTGTATTTTAGGAGTTTGGCTTGACTTTCCTTGTTGACTTTGGTTGACCTTGTTTGATCTTATGGTTTTCTCGATATGTTTCATAGATGATTTGTATGGCCTCTTTGAATGATTAGATTTATTTTGAGGCATGTGATTTTATTCTACCTTAGTGTTATATCCTATAGTAATTATAAATAGGTAATAATATTGTGATCTATTACTTCATAATCTTATAGATTATAGTGTTTGGTATTTGACATGTATCTATATAAATATATATATATATATATATAGAAATATATATATGGGTGCACACATATATGTATTTATATATATATAATTTATATGTGATCATATGTTAATTATTGTAGATATTGTTGATGTTGTATATTTTGGGATTAATGTAAAGTATAATATTATTAATAATTAAATATTAAATAATGCAAGGTATATTATTCTCAATTGTTAATTATTAATAATGTGGATAGGTTATATATATAGATATTGATGTAATTAATGATGACATATGCATATATGTTAGGATAATATTACATATTTGTATGAATGAATACAAATAATCTTTTATTGTATATGTGAGTAATATAGTTTTATGATATTAAGTTATTTTATAATACCCTTTAGTTAAGAGTTAGTTGGGAGTTGGTTACTTTTCCTCTCAACCTTTGGAAATCTATTTATATGCACTACTTTCTCATTTGAAGGAAGGAGATTTTAGGGCTGAAGTATTGAGGAGAGGATGGCCTTACTTTTCATGGAGATTTTGGAGAGAAAACTTGGAGATGTGAGGGAGAGTTTGTAAGCATATATCTTTAAGAATTTTTGGTTATCCTTGCTTTTGGGAGAGAGACATTTTTGTGAGAATTTCAGTAGTTGAGAGAGGGATTCTTTGCTGTGGAATTATTTATTTCTTTCATGGATATTTCTGAAAGTGGATAGGGTTTGAAGGATGCATCTCAAGTTTGGAATTGTCTTCTCTTTTGTTTCCTTCCTTATTCGATTCAACCTTCGTAGGACATGAGGTATGGATTGAATATTTTAGTTACTTTATGTGTCTGATAGATTATGGATCTATTTATATATTATCATTATTTATTATATCTGTACTTTTCATTTCTATGGTTATTTTAAAGTTTTGAGTTTTTCTTTGTAAGAATTGGCATGTGTTTTCCTAGGATTTTTAGCAACCCATTTTTGGAGATCTATTATTATAATAATTTAAATTGAATCTAGGGTTTTAATAAATTGATTTTCTGGAAGTAAAATTTATAGATCTCAAATGGGTATCTCTCTGATTTTATTTTTAGGGTCGAATTAATTCTTTATTTTTGACATTTTGGCAGACTATGCCTGTCCATTCTTGATTCTGAATTTTCTATCAAATGTATTCATATGCTACAGGCTGATATGATTATATAGAAGTCTAAATTTGATATCAGAGATTATCCTAAGTCTTATCTTTCATTTCCAATTGGTTTGGAGAATTTTTATTATGTTTTGTGAAAATTACAACCGTTTTAGTGAAGGCAGGTCTGAACCCTAACCAGAGTTTTCTGTTTTAAACCAGAAGTCATAACTTTCTTTCCCACCATTGGATCTTCCTAAAAATAAAATTTAAAGTCCATAATTATGTTATCTAAATCTCTACCGAAGAGATTTCATTTATTTTATGTTTTGTGGAAGATATGGATGACTGTTCTATGATGACTATTCTTTGCATTTAATCCTTGCTTGAAATAATTCAGTTTAAGAACATCATTAAGTTTTAAGGTTTCGTATGGTTACCAGAGGCTATTAGAATTTGTTTTTGGTTAATTGAATTTATTTATACTTTGAATATGTTTATAATATCACTTGGATGTCTTCTTATATGTTTGGAACATTCTTAATGTCATATTGGGTTTAGGGTTGTCAAATGGACTAGGGACAACATATGTTTTCCTAAACTCAATCAAATGTTGTTATGGAATTGATATGAATTCTTGATGATGAATCTATTATGTTCTTATGATTTTTATATGTATGTTAGGGAACCTAAGTACACTAGGTGAGTGGCTCATAGTGAGGGGCCGGGGCCCTAAGTGGCTAGTACCAGGATAACCTACTATGAGTTATTTAATCAAGTGATAACTTAAATAAATGAATTGGGAATGGGAAATTACACACTAATCAAGATTAATTGTGCCTCGCCCATGCCTTTAGTGCTAGTAAAGACTAAGGATGGGAGTGGGAGAAGGTACCTATGCATAGGTACGACTAGATGGCCTTGTCTGTACGAGAGGCATTCGGTTCTGCATGTGCCTACTTGGGGGCCGGGGCCAAGAGTGGCTACTACCAAGAGAACCCAAGGGGTGAGGGCTATCCGATGACACTCACCTAGCTTGTAGTTTAGATTCTCTATCAAATTTGATCATGCCTCTGGTATTCCTTGTGGTCTTCTTGTCTTTTTTTTCTTTTTTTTTGTTGTGACTTTGGGGAACTTTTATCACCACCTTAGGAATTTCCTAGTTGTTACCTCTTGTATGGGCCTTTGGTTCTATCTCCTAGCTTAGGGGAGTGGGCCTATTGGTTCCACATGGTTGGGTGGTTAATATTTATATCGAGGTATTGATCGTGATTCTTTGGATGATCCTAGCACATATTCCTTTCCAGATCTGCAGTTGAAGATTTCTTATTGGATATTTTAATATGTTGAGATGTACTTATGTATTTGTATTCATGTAATTTTTAATCTCCTAAAAGGAGTCTTGTAGTATTGATGTAATCTCAATTCAAGGCAATGCTAAGGGAATGGGTAGTTCTAGGTAAAAGAAAGGGAAAAGAATGTGGAATATTGGACATGTTACTAGCATTAAAATAAAGTATTTATGTTATTTCTCCTATCTTCTTATGTTGTCCATGTGTAAAGGAAATAATCTTAAATATAGTTATATATAATGATGTATCACAACAATAATGTATTCTCTCTTGATGAAGGATCCAAAGAAATTATTGAGAAATGATAGGTTAGTGATGGGAATTATTAACAATGAATGGTTATGAAACAATGCAATAAAATAGTAACTTGATTATAATGTTAATACTTGGTTCATGTTAATGAAGTACCTAGGATAATGCCTACCTTAATTAATATTAATCTCTTACCTAAATTATTACAGAAAAGTGATATAAAGGATAGTAGATGTAGATGAAATCAATATGAATTTATGGAATGAGTTGGTGAAAGGAATAATGATGTTGGATGATTCACTTATGTTTAATAAAAGAAATAAGTTAGGGACATTTAACTTGATGCATTAAAATGAACGTAGATCTTTTAAGCTCATGATTCCATGAATATCTTATGCATGTAAATGATTTATATGATGTTGCTTTAGTAGTGATGTTAGGGAACCCGTGAGGACTTAAGTTGTATAAATATTACATTCAAGTAGTAGAAAATTATTTCATCTTTTAGAAATATGAAGTGTAATGATGAATATTATTCTAGTTAAAATTGAAAAAAGAAATTTACTACTTGTATTTTATAGAGGTTTATGTCTTGTCCTCTTGGGTTTCCTGGTGGGGCGTTACAAAACTCCCAACAATTCTTAAACATACTTTATCTGATATGATGAATTCTTAAACAATTAAGGTTGGAGTAGACATAGTTATCACACATTTTTTTGTGTGGTACAAGGAAGATTTGGCTAGGTCAAATCTTCCTTCATGCTAGTAGTCTACAGAATTAGACCTTTATTAATAACTGATCATATCAGATAACTAGTATGTTTAAGAATTGTTGGGACTGGTCCTTTGGCATGTATTAAATAGAATAGATTTTTTAGCATATTATTATCATTCTATTTCTTTGTTGTAAACATGCCATTGGTTCAATTTTGTAACTTCACTATTGTATGAGTGGATTGTGCAGGAACAATTAACATTAAACAAGGAGAAAAATCCTCAACACATCTTGGAAACCATTGAATTCAATAATAAATGAAACCTAACACCAACACTATTCCTTCCATTCACTTCTACCAAGAATAAAGAATTTAATCTATTCAAAATTACATATAATCATTAGAAAGTGACATTTTATGACTGTGTAGAGGAACAATCATGACCAAAATGATCAAAACTATTTTCACCCTTGCATAAGATATTCCAAACTTTAAGTAAAATGAGAAATATGCTATATCAAATCATTCATATTCATAGTAACCATTCAAAGGATCATTTTTTCAATGAACCCTCTGACTGTACCCCTACGGTAGAGAAAGGAAACCTCAAAATAGAGAAAAGAAACTTAGTAAAACTAGTCTATGCCGTTGTTTGTGAGGGTACAGTCATGATAAGTGCCTCTCAAACCTCTCCAAACATGTAAGATTTTCTTTAAATACTTTATTGATCTCTTCTAAACATTAACCAAATCAAACCTACATTTGAATCCACATACAATAACCCCAAAATGAAGGGTTTTGTATCCTTTAATGAATTACAATCACTAGTAACGCATGGATAGTCAAACTAGTAGTCTCCAAAGAATTCAATAAGTGAATGGATTGTATTTAATACACACCAAAGGACCAATTGTATGAAATTGTCAATCACATAGCATTTCACTATTGTATGAGTGGATTGTGCAAGAATAGTTAACATTAAACAAGGAGAAAACTCCTCAACACATCTTGGAAACCACTGAATTCAATAATAAATGAAACCTAACACCAAAACTATTCCTTCCATTCAGTTTAATTAGCATGTTATTATCATATCAGATAAAGTATGTTTAAGAATTGTTGGGACTGGTCCTTTTGCATGTATTAAACATAATAGAATTTTCAGCATATTATTATCATTCTATTTCTTTGTTGTAAACATGCCATTGGTTCAGTTTTGTAGATTTTTTTTTTTATGTTAAATGCATTTTTCATGAGGAGGGGTCTTCTTCTGAGGAGATTGATGAAGATTGTGCACCTCAAAAACCAATTCATAAGGTACCAATCATGTTTCCTATTCGCTTATATTTTTGGATTGGTAAATCTCCTTATAAGTTTCATGTCCTTTCTTTTGATTACTATGGATGAGATATATATCTTACATTTAACATTCAACTTCTTTACATTTTAGAACATGTAGTATGTTTTTTGAGGATTTTACCAAATCAACTTTTAACATAAACTGAAAACACCAAACTGATATCTTGCCCTTTCAAGTTGACAAAATATTTGCATTTGACCAATAAATGCAAGCAACTGAATGATAAATCCACATACTTGTATCTTTGTAAAATACCTGGAACATCAAAAATATGGCTAAGTGGTTGTCGCCATGATTTTTATCTACTAAATATGGGAAAAAAAAGTACCAAAAAGAATCGAATAGAAAACATGATTGGTCACTTTAGAGAGCATTCATGTTCAAATAAAATGCAATGCCATCTCCTGCACTTGATCAACTTTCACCCACTTGTTTTCTCCCACTCCTTTTCTCTACAATTGAAATAAAAATGATTTGGCCATTTCAAAGTAGTGAATTGATATCCTTGAGCACAAGCACCAATAACATCAATTGTTTTGATCTGTGGGTACCCTAGTGTTGGCAAGAGTTCTTTTATTAATAAGATTACTCTGCAAGCTTGAAGAAGTGATATATTTTGGCAAATGAAGAGTGGAAAGATGATGATATTCCTGAGATCATGGATGGACACAATGTTGCAGAAAGAATGGGAAGACAACTTTCTAGCCTGGCCCTGGATCCTTCGACAATTTGGGTAGGATCTAGACCTAGGCTAAAAAGATGTCTTCCTTTCTACTGTGGAATATAGGCTCTGCTGCTGCAACAACGATAGACTGTGATGTAGATATCACAATAGCTAAGAAACATAAATGTAGGCATTATGGTCACAACTATTTGGTGACACAACATAATTGAGTGCTATTCCCAGATGATGCAAAGCAACCACTACTTTGCATCATCTAGGAAAACCACTCAATTATGTTGTCTCCAAAAAATTATGACCACGATGCCTACATTTATGTTTCTTAGCTATTATATCCCAGGACCCCTTATGACCCTTTACGACCCTTTACAATCCCTAAGAATACATCTTAGAGGTCTTAAAATGTCATAAAGGGTCATAAGAGGCTCCTAGGAGGGGCCAGGTGAGATTTCACCTTCACGTGGTTGGCCCTGTTAAGTAGAGAATGTTAAACTATTCTTGAAACAAAGAGAAGCTCAATAATTTAAGGTCTCAGTCCATGAAGATGCTAAAATAACAACAGGAATCAATGGTGGAGAGTTTTTAGATTATGAGAAGATGTATATGGACTGGAGGCCAGATTGAGTACCAGTGCAGAGATGATGATTCAATAACCTACATCTATAAAACCTTCACAATTATCCCTTCTTTGGCCTCCACTCATTCCTCTTCTCAAAAAAGGTTATCTAGAAACTTTGGATACTGTTTCTCATCCATGCATGAAATGTGCTAGTGATCGTATAAAATTACTTTAGGCCTCCAGTATTGATGAGATGTACAAGTGTAAAATATTTTTGTGAGACTGGGATCAATTTGTGTAGTGTACATAAATTCAAGGCGGTGATTATTCTTGACAACTGACAGGTATAAGTCTTCCAAGCCTTACCCAGTAGCTAGGACTAAAGATAACACAGCTCAAGAGACCATCATAGGTTGTCTCTTTCTTCAGTCTATATTATTGATAGAATGTTTTACCTTTCATTAGCTCATCAAATCCAGGGATTTGAAAGAATTTAATAGAATATTTTCATGAAAATGTATATTATTTAAGTTGACGTTGCACGAATTTATCTACTTCTTGCACTTGTAGACTATGAGGATGGCGATAAAGAAGCATCTCCTCCCATGGCCATTCTTCTTTATCGTCATCCTCATAGTCTACAAGTGCATGAAGTAGATAAATTTGTGCAACATCAACTTAAATAATATACATTGTCATGAAAATATTCTATTAAATTCTTTCAAATCCCCAGATTTGATGAGCTAATGAAAGGTAAAACATTCTGTCAATAATATAGACCAAAGAAAGAGACAACCTATGATGGTCTCTTGAGCTGTTTTATCTTTAATGTGCATATCCATCAATTTTTTGACACTTTATAATTCATTACAATGGTAGTGCTATACATCTGACATCATTTCCCATTAGAATATAGGCCAAAATGTCACATGTCTGACAGATAAAATGTCAGAGAAAAATACTTTACAACAATTATTACGATAATAATGCTATACATCTGACAGGGTAACCTGTCAGAGATATACTGCCCTATCATCATGCTTTCGATAGTTAAAATATCACAAATATGCAATTTTTGACAAACTGTTCTGATAGTAATACTATGTCACCGACATGATTATTTGTTGGAAATTGGTTGTAGATCTATCGCTATTCCAACAGTTCTAATGTTGGAAAGAATATCTTTTCAATAGTTAGTTCTGGCAGTGATTGTATATTTCTGATAGGTCTTTGTGTTAGAATTCTGATAGATGGACCATAGGAAATGCCATAAGAAAGTTGTTATCATGTGCAAGTTTTTGACGTAATGGGGTGTTGATAAACCAATAGATATCTCTTTCATCACAATTTCCAATGACAAAATGCCGACGGACACATGTGTTGAAATTCTAACAAATGAGCATTGCAAATCTGACAAATGGCTATCAGAATTTGACCTCAAATGTACTAGTGTAAACAACCCAAATCAATTAGCATAAGAAACCTCGCTAAGAAATATTTCTCATATTAATATCATATTTGGAAAGCTATCATAAAAGCATAAATGATTACATAAGAAAGATAAGAGCAACACTATTAATAACATAGCTTCATGATCTAGTCCTACTAGCATGAAAGCAAAAAGAGAGAAAGGAGAAAGTGATTACCTTTCCAAGTAAGATGCCCACCTTACCGTGAATCACCCTGGAGGGAGAGCCCAACAGGTTCACCCATAAAATGTGCCTTGAAATTGTAGTGCATCTTCTAACAACTTTTGGAATACCCATAGATCCACCTTCTTGTATCACTATGAATATGAAATGCATGTCTCCTTAGGATTTAGCAACTTATGTGTGTTACCTTCAGAAGATTTAGTATATTGTAAATGCATGTCCCTTCAGGATTTAGCAACTTATGTATGTTACCATCCAAGATTTAGCATATTTGAAATTGGAAATGTGTGTCCCTTCAGGATTTAGCAACTTATGTGTGTTACCTTTAGAGGATTTAGCATATTGGAAATTGAAAAATGTGTGTCTCTTCAAGATTTAGCAACTTATGTGCATTACCTTCCAAGATTTAGCATGCTACAAAACAAAAGGTTAGAACAAAAATACATAATATAGATCAAGGTAGGCCATATATATGCCCCCCTCCTTAAGATGGAAAAAACATACTATTTTGACATGTTAAGGAAAGAAAAGAACAAGGATAAAGCCTTCTTCAACATCAAGACAATATCCACAGACAACACCCAGTCCAAGCCAAGAAGGTCATAGCTCTTATGAGGCCATGGAAGGGATGAATGCAAAGAGATATCATGCAAGAAGTGAAAAAGTAACCCTTGTGATAACACATTGTTCAACTTCCAAGGTGAGAGATTTATCAACCATGGAAAACCCAATGTCAAACAAAAAAAGAGGTTGTGATCAAGGACAAAGATCCTCAATGCAAACCAAAAATTTCATGTATGATTGGATATCACATAATAGATAGATACTACTTAACCAAGGGAACAATGGATCCCAGAAAGATAGAAAAGAAGGAGATGACATCCTTGCCCCCCAAGCATAGGAAACAGGATGGAAAGGGACCTATTATATTGGTCACAACACTATATAAGACAACAATCCCCCACATATTAGGCTAACATTGTTTACATAATGTGGAGCTCTATAATAGGAACATAAATGTTATTTAGAGAAAATAGGATTGAAATACAACTCATTGCCACATGATATATACATAACATTACTATCAATGAGCTACCTAATCTTATAATATAAAGCTTGACATTCATTAGTAGAGTGATCATGAAATCTATGATATAAACAAAAAGGAAGAGTCTTTAAGTGTGGACTACATTTCTTTTTGCGTTTAGGTATAGTAATCATCTTGGCACAAAGGAGTTTAGGAAAAAGAACTTCTTGGTCTAATTCCCTCATAGTTTAATCATGTTTTGAAGTGTTATTTGAGATGTTAACATTGATTTGTTGTTGAGGATTAACTCCCAATCCATAAGAATGCTCATGCCCCCTAGTATGTAAGGCATTTGAATTCCTTGTTTATCCTTACCACATCCTTGACCATTAAATCCTTGTTTAACAAGGAAATGATAACCAGGACCATAACAAAAAGCCATATCAGAAGGAGTCAATGGAACTTCAGTAGTCACAATATCATCCTTAGTAGGTTTGATAGATTCATTGTGGGTAGAAGTAGCAACAAACTTATTACAAAGGGCTTTAGAAGTAGAAGCAAAAACTCATTTTTCAAATTCTCTTTGTTGCTTCATAAAATCAAGATCATTAATCTTATATTCTCCAATAAAGGTAGGAGTAAAATCCAAGGTTCCCCAACCATCATCAGGAAAAGCATTAGAGGAAGGAGGATTACTATTAGAAATGGGAGTAGTGTGATTTTGAATATTCAAACAAGGATTAGGTGCATCATCTGTATGAAGTGTATACATTTTGTTATTATGTATAAACTTGACTTTATGGTGAAGAGTAGAAGGAACAACATGCATCTCATGCACCCAAGGTCTACCCAAAAGAAGGTTATAATTGAGAGGTCTAGGCATAACATGAATACGTGTATTTAGGATGACCGGTCCTACTTTGATAGGTAAGGTAATGATTCCTAAAGTGTTCTTAGCAATGTTATCGAAGCCACATATAGGAACATTGTCAGGTTGAATAGTTGAAAGATCAGCGTTAGTAGCTTTGAGCATGTCCATGCTACAAACATTAAGCCTAGATCCCTTACCAATCAAGGTCCTATGAATGATACTTTTATTGATAGTAACAATGACCATAAGGGCATCATATTAATTTTGAACTTCTTTAGAAGGCAAATCCTTTTGAGTAAATACAAGGTCAGGAGGACCCAAAGTAGCATGCATGCACTATACGAAGTTATTGATGTTTGTGTGTGTGAAAATTGTACCTGATCTGTAGACACAACACTCAGTAAAATATTAGAGGTTAGTGATAATCAAAATCGTGCAAAATTGAAAGCTATCTAACCAAGCGATTTACTGCCTTCTAATAGGTGCGAGATTAATGTTCTCAGATTGTAATCGAGATCAGTGACCTAGACGACACCTAAATGAAGGATTTGAATGCAATTCTAGATATGGAATAAATGCAATTAATCTATATTTTTGATATTTTATGATGCAATAAGAATGATAAATTGATATGATATGAATGTTAATATGAAATTGATATGCTATGAATGCTATTGAAAATTGATATGCAATGCGAATCTAACAATGATATGAAATATGAATGCAAAAATAAGATTGATCTCACAAAGATGTCGATTCGCAAGAGCTTTGATTCTTCAATTCCAATTCTCCAGCATGATTGTGCAAAATATGAGATGATTTGTGAAGAGCTGAAGCCTTTAATTTATAGAAATCTAGGGCTTTGGAGGTGCATGGATAAAAGCCATAAATCACTCAAATAAACTCAGCTTGATTTTTGAGTTATCTGATCATGAAAGATAGTTAATTCTCAAAATCATGCAAAAACATGCAAAAACAGCTTTTTAACTCAAATTAGAGTTTAGATCATCTTTTTGAACTCCAAAAGGATGTTGAGTTCCAAAAAGTCAATAACTTGCATTGATTTTCTGATTTGGAGTTTAACTGTTTCTTTTGAATATGCATAATAATTAAGAATTAAATAAATAAATAAAGTGATTTATCCTTAACTCAACTGATTTTTGAAAATAAATAATTAATTTATGGGTTAATTAACTATTTATTCAAACTTTTATTAAAAATTATATTATTAAATAATGACAACATGCTTTAATTAATTAAATAAGAATTTAATCAATTAAAGATAGGAATTTTGATTTATTGTCAAAATTAAATAATACAATTAATAATAGATAGAATTAAATTTAATTACACAATTAAGTGGCAAATATTAAATCTAATTAATTAAATATGAAAATATTCAATTAATCAAACTTAGGATAAATGTGATTTATCGCCAAATAATCATTAAATTAAAGATAATTAAGATAATTAGGAATATTACTAGGAATATTCCCCGATGCAAAATTTAAGATAATCAATTATGATTCGATGATGTTTAGATGTGCCTTAGGTTAGGACTTTGATGTCGATTTCGTTCGAATTGAAGATGTAGGAGATTAATGAACTTATAGCCCATTTTTGGGGTATTACATTTTGCCCCTCTTTGAATTACTGTGCGAAGCGCAGTGGTTCAAAGATAGTCTGTGTTTGATAAAGATATGAAACTGATTCAAAAGATAAACCGATCTCAAGATAGAAACCGATTGAAAGATATTGAGATAGGAGTTGATTGATATTGAATTAAGATGGAGATAATAGGTCTTGAATGACCAAAGATAATGTTCACTGTAGTAGCAAATGAACCTATGATTGTGAAAAAGTGTCAAAACACCTGATTCTGAACCTTAGGATTGATAAGAAGTGAGTGACCCGTTCTAGACTCGATTGTCTTAGCAGAACTAGCAGGTATCACATCCGAATCTTTCAGTTGCCGAAGAACCAAGGAAAGAACACTATGATCTGATGGTTGCAAAAACTGATACAGTTTACAAGATTAGGAGAATACCAAATTGATATGGATCTTGATGAATCTAATATGCCCCAAGTGATGATAGATTTGCCCCGAGTGATGAGGACTTTTGATGAATTAGTGACTAGACGTGATTGTTATCTTGATCACTGATGAAAGATATTGATAGATTTGATCGATAGAATTTGATTTACAGACTTTGAATGATGTGCAATACCATGCCCCCTTCGGGATTAAAATTGAAATCTGACAAGAAAAGTCAGCGTTATAGTTTAGAAGCATGTTAACTGATTTGAGAACTGTGGTTATACATGTCCGAGAATGCATTCTGCATCGTTTGGAGGTCCTGGAGACCGAATTTGACTAGGTTTGACCATGAGTTGACCATGGTTGACCAAGTTGAAATTTTGATAGTGTGATGTAAGATAATCAGTTAAGTTGAATACTAGATTTCTGTGATGATTGAAGGTCGAATATGCAAGTAGTTAATAATATGAATGATCTCAGATTTGAATTTTGATCCCGAAAAAGGATTCTACTTGCTATTGCATTGGAGGAACCTTCGTGTGAGATTCAACTCTTGTTAGACTGGAAGATGCGATTTGAAGAATCGTTTAAGCATTGGAGTTCGTTTAATCATTGTGAGATCATGCAACATGCAAAATGAAATGAGACATGCAAAATGAAATGCAACCTAAGATTGAGGACCTAGTCACTGATCATATGTTAATTTGTTATCATCATTGAACTTTTAGGTAACCGGATAAATCAATACAATGCCCACTAGCCATGAAACCATAGACATATGAATATCAATTTGTATGCGCAAGAATCAATACAACACCCACTGGACAACAACCATGGATATATGAATATTGACTTTATTTTCAAAATGTTGGATTAAATATAAGCATCAAGGCACAAACACCAGGATGACCTGAATATCATGTCCATTTTGATATAGCAATTTGTACAAGCATCAAAACATACACGTCGTGATGACCTGAGTACGCCTTGCATTGCAAACACATCAAACAGTCAAGAGATCATTCTAAATCCAATGTGAATTACCCGTAGTGACCCTTTATCGTTCACATCGTTAGGCAAGATTGCATTCCACAGTAGGAGAAAGAACTTACTAAAAAAGATAATAGTTAGATCAAACTTCCTTGAATTGTCTAGGTATCAATGGTTGAGGTACGCATGACCATCCAATTCGAGATAGAGGCTTTTATAGTCGGACACCATTTCAATCCAGAAGTTCCAAAGATGGTAGATTTTCACATACAAGCAGAAGACAAAGAAAAGATTATGCCCCCAGTCATCACTCTCTAAATCCTATAAAGGACATCATCGAAGAGCTCGAAGGGATACAATATGCAAAAATCTCAATGAGAATCAGTAAGCATACAAGGAGATAAAAGCATGAAAAGCACAGATTGTTTTCAGTTGAGTTTGATTGCGTTGTTATAGATGCAAAATCCTTTCTGGAGACAAGACTGATTGACTGACTCACATGAAGCTTCAAAGGACTCTGGCTTGATATGACACGTCTAAGATACATTGGAGGCCATAGGATATGACATTGATTGCCCCCAAGTTTGAACATTGATAGGATACAGACGCTTGAGCTAGTTGGTGTACAGACCGACTTATTGAAACCAGGATATGCAGAAACAAACCAGGAGATATGTACAAACTAAAGCAAGACTGAAAGCTGGGAAAGACCAAGATTGCGCTGATAGATGGAGCATTTTGGAACAAGTGGCACCTGTTTGCCAAGTTTTCACCATCTTGGTAGAGATTCTATTTTTGCTACCGAGGTGCCTGTTTCCAGGTTTTCACCAAGGCACTTTTTCTTTTCTTTTTTCATTTTTTCATTTTTTGTATTTTTTTCATTTTTTCAATTTTTTTGAATTTTTGATATTTTTTGATTTTTTTGTGAATCATCAAGGCGCCTATTGCTAGGTTTTCACCAAGATGTTCATTTTTTCAGGACTTTTTCTAATTTTTAAGATTTTTTTTAGGACATTTACCAAGCACTGAATGCTTTAGGCATAGAATTTCTTCAGATGGAGAACGTTGATTGGTTCTCAGAGCTGTTCTCCTTCAGTGGTTGAGAGTTGATAGGCACCAGAGCCAAAAGTAGCAGTGATAAAAAAGGGACCCAACCAATTGGGTTCGAACTTCCCCTTGCGTTCTTGATGTGATTGATTTTTAGGATTTTCTCTCAACACTAGATCGCCAACCTGAAATTCTCTATGTCTGACTTTCTTGTTGTAGCCTCTAGACATTCTCTTTTGATATACTCTGAGATGATCATACGCTGCTTGTCTGTGCTCATCTAGTAGTTCAAGTTCTTGTAACCTCGACACTCTGTAGTCTTCATCAGTGACAAGTCCATGCATTTTGATTTTGAGTGATGGGATTTCAACCTCAATAGGCAGTACCGCTTCAGACCCATAAACTAAAGCGAAAGGTGTAGCCCCTGTAGGCATTCTGATACTAGTTTTGTATGCCCAGAGAGCTAGATTGATCATCAAATGCTAGTCTCTTCCTGTTTTATTCACTGTTCTGTGCAAGATCTTCAGGAGATTTTTGTTTGAAGCCTCAGCTTTTTCGTTCCCTTGAGGATAGTAGATAGATGACCAATGTTGAGTAATTTTGAACCTGGCACATAAGTCATCTAGATCCTTATTTTTGAATTGTCCCTCGTTATCTGTGATTATAGAGTGAGGGATCCCATATCTGCAAATGATGTAATTCAGGATGAACATAGAGATCTGTTTCCCCGTTGCTTGTGTTAGAGGAACTGCTTCTACCCATTTTGTAAAATAATCCGTAGCTGTGATTATATGGGTATGTCCATTAGAAGAGTGCGGATGGATAGCACCTATGAGATCAAATGCCCATTGTTGAAAAGGCCATTGTGTAGTAAAGGGAATCAGATCTCTCCCTGGAGCATGAATCAAGTTGCCATGTACTTGACACTGTTGACATTTTTTAGCAAATTTAATAGCTTCTTTTTCCATTTCAGGCCAATAATACCCAGCCCTAATAAGTTTTCGAGCTAACGTTAAACCGTTCGAGTGTGACCCACATATACCCTCATGGACTTCCTCTAATGCACGTTGAGACTCTTCTCATTCTAAACATCTAAGCAGTGTACCATCTAGACCTCATTTGTACAGATCATTACCAATGATGACATATCGGGATGCAGATCGGATAAGGTTTCATTTCTCAAAATGGTTAAAGGACTCAGGGATGATTTGGTCGTGGAGATAGGAGAATAGATTTTTGTAGCGAGATGAGTCATAACCTACAACAGTGCAGATCATGTGGGTTTCAGGGGAGTCATATGCAGGATAGGATAGGGCTTCCACCAGGAACTTGTAGCGTAGTTCATGTTCAAGCTATTGTAAAAGAGTAGATAATGTTGCCATTGCATCAGCAGCCTTATTCTCCATTCTGGGTATTTGCTCAAACATGATAGAGATGAAGTATTTCTTTAAATCATCTACCATTCTCTTGTAAGGAATGAGCTTTTCATCTTTGGTTTGGTATACATCATTGACTTGGTGGATAACCAGTTGTGAGTCCCCATGGATGTGCATCTCTGTAACTCTCCATTGTATTGCCATTTTCATACCATTGAGAAGTGCCTCATATTCAGCAATATTGTTTGTGCAAGGAAACTTTAATCTGAATGCTTTGGGTATCGAGTATCCTTGAGGAGTGATGAAAAATATGCCTACTCCAGATCCATTCTATGTGTAGGAGCCATCAAAGAATAATCACCATGCTCTAGAAGAGAGGTGCATAATAGAGGAATCGGGAAATTCCATTTGCATGGGTGTATCATCAAACAGTGGTGCTTCAGCTAATTGATCAGCAATGACCTATCCTTTGATAGCTTTTCTTTCAACATATTCAATGTCAAATTCGCTCAAGAGCATGACCCATTTAGCTAGTCTACCTGTGAGGGCAGCTTTGCTTAGGAGATATTTCAGTGGATCAATTTTAGCTACCAAATGAGTAGTATGAGCTAACATGTAGTGTCTCAATTTCTGTGATGCAAAGATCACAACGAGACATGCCTTCTCTATCATTGAGTAGTTCTTCTCATAGGCCACTAAAGTTCTGCTGATATAGTAGATGGCTCTTTCTTTCTTGTTCTCATCATGTTGTGCTAGCAATGCCCCCAGTGATGTATCTATTGCAGAGACATATAATATTAATGGTCTCCCATGAATAGGAGGCATCAATATAGGTGGATTTGATAGATACTTCTTGATATGTTTAAAGTTGTTCTCGCATTCTTCATTCCATGCAAAGGTCACACCTTTATGTAATGTTTTTGTAAAAGGCTGTGAGATGTCCGCTAGCTGTGATATGAATCTTCTGATAGATTGAACTCTGCCTTGCAACGTCCTCATTTGACTGATATTTGTGGGAGGTTGCATCTCTATTATAGCCTTGACCTTAGCTGGATCAACTTCAATGCCTTTCTTGGAGACGATGTATCCTAGGAGCTTTCCAGAAGTGACTCCAAAAGCACACTTTTTAGGATTTAGTCGAAGACTAAATTTTTCCATTCTGTCGAGGATCATGCTCAAGTCTGTTAGATGTTCAGTTCTAATCATGGATTTTTCCAAGGTATCATCTACGTAATCCTCCATTGTTTTATGCATCATATCATGAAAAATAGATGTCATTGCTCTTTGATATGTAGCTCCAGCATTTTTGAGTCCGAATGGCATAACATTCCAATAGAAAGTTCCCCACGCACATGTGAAAGCTGTTTTCTCTTGATCTTCTGGAGCAATTTTGATTTGGTTGTATCCAAAAAAGCCATCCATTAAGGAATACATTTCATAGCCCACATTCATGTCCACTATCATATCAATGTTAGTCAGTGGAAAATCATCCTTAGGGCATGCTCTGTTCACGTCTCTAAAGTCCGTGCATACTCTGATTGAACCATCTAGTTTGGAAATAGGTACAATGTTGGAAATCCACTCAGCATAGTCTATGACATGGATGAATCCAACTTTTAGGAGTTTTTCTAGTTCTGCTTTGACTAAGAGTGCAACATGAGGATGCATCTTTCTCAATTTTTGTTTGATTGGTTTACTCCGGGAGCAATGGATAGATGGTGCATAATGAGATTGGGATCCAATCCTGGCATATCTGAATATTTCCATGCAAAGTTGATCTTTTTTTCTGATAAGAATGTAGTGAATTTATGTTTCTCTTCTTCTGATAGAGATTGTGCTATATGTACCAATTGTGGTTCCTCTGTTGTACCCAAATTGATGGATTGAGTTGGCTCAATTAGAACTGGAGATCTATCCTGTAAATGACTCAGAAGGACATCAAATATCTCATCCTTAGGTGCCTCAGAGAGGTTTTCACCTTCAGATACATCTTTTCTTTTTACTTTTGTCGGTTCTGAGACTGCCACAAAGTGGTTTTCACCCTCAGAACTCTTTTTCTTTTTCTTTTTACTCTTGTTTTTCTGACTAAGATATTTGATGTCCGACTCGGTCATGCTAACGCTCGGTTCACTGATGGAAGTACGCATAGGCTCAACTGCATTGAGGTAGCAGGAAAGGGCATAGTCATTTGGGAAGGTATACATACCATGGTTTGGGTTTGTGGAAGTTTGGTCGATAAGATCAGGGCGTTGGATAGTCAAAGCGGGAAAGGCTTGGGATATGGTGTTTATGGATGTGGATATGTCATCATTGGTCCTAACTTGATGCTCAAGTTCAAAGGTGATATTACAGCTCAAAATGTTCAATTCGTGAATAGGCTCAACATCATCATGGGAGTCTTCTTCAGCCATAGGTGGATCAGACACGTTAAGTTCATTGTTTTGCTCTAGACTTACGTTGGGTTGAGAGACATATTGGTGAATAACATCAATAGATTTCTCTATTATAAGCTCATCTTCTTCTGGAATGGCACCCCAATCATAATCATTTGACTCATCTTCTGATTCAGAATCTCTAGGAAATCTTAGAAAATGTGTGAAATCAGGATGAATACCCCAAGAAGGATTACCCTCAGTCTCTGACTTGAATTCATATTCATAGGAATCAGTGTCAGAATAACTACCCCCTGCTTCTTGATCAGTTTGATTGCCTTCGAGATTGGCTGGTTCTTGTGGTGCAACCATCTCTTGCGCTACAGTAGGTTCTTGTGTTTCTACTACATTAATTCTTCTGATAGGATCATCTGTATCATCAAGAAGATATTTGATCTCTTTAGGCAATTTTTCATAGGGGATAAGCTCAGAGCTATCTAAATCATCATCAGAGGGTTCTATGTCTTCTTCCTTAAGAAGGGGATCTCCTGGTGCAATTTGTTCTATGACATGAGAACAACCACTTTTGAGATGATAGGGTTTCTTCTTAAACCCTATGCCACCAGTATCTTTTTTGGCTCGACCAATGTGTGAAATGGGGGTCACGAGACCCTTTCCCCTAATTCCTAGAGGTCCCTGATCGGAATATCCCATCTTGGCTATCAATTTGTTTCCTGGACCATATGAATTAGAAGGGACTGTAGGTGCTATAGATTCACTAAGTTGAACAATTTTAGATTCAGAATCCTCTTTATATAGCCATGCCAGCACAGCTTCATCCTCTTCAAATTCTTGTTTAGATACTTGCTCCAACACAAAATGTCTTTTGTATGCTTCCATAGGTTCCTTAGGTTCTGATTTAGACTGCTTCAAGGATTGGCCATATGACTTAGGTGAGATTGGGAGAGATGTCAGAGACAAGACTGGCTCTATAGTGTATTCTCCCATCCCATTTTCTTTGATATTGATCTCTTTAGCAATGTCGTCCATCTTAGATGTGGAAGCCACATTTTGTTGCTTGATGGAAGATTCTCTGTTATTGGGAACAAGTTTATCGGCACTTTCCTTCAATGTATTGCAAGTTGTACTCAGATCAGCTGGGATAGTAACCTCCACTCCTTCATAGGGAAATTTCAAGCATTGATGGTATGTCGAAGGAATAGCTTGCATTTCATGTATCCAGGGTCTCCCTAGAAGGATATTGTAAGCCAATGGTAGATCGAGCACCTGACATGTGGTATCTTTGATGACTGGACCCACCCGGATGGGCAAGACAATGGTGCCTTTAGAAGCTCTTTCTTGTTCATCATAGGCTTTTATGGTGATCTTCTTTTGAGGATCAATAGCCATCTCTGAGAATCCCAATTGTGTGATTAAGTTGTAAGAACAAATGTTGAGGCCTGCACCCCCATCTATCAACACACATTTGACTCGACGGTTCTGGATCAAGACTTCTATGTGCAAGGGCTGATTATGTGGGTGACTTAGGGAGTTGTCATCCTCTTTTGAAAAGGAGATATATTGCGGAGATGTTAGATGACCAACCATAGTCTGGAACCTGTCTAGATCTAGATCATCAGGAACATTAGAGCCGAGCAAAGCTTTGTCTAGGATATCTCTGTGAGCTGGAGATTTTTGAACTCAAACATAGAGATTTTGGCATTGGTATGCTGGAGTTGTTGTACGATGCTGTAAGATGTAGGTCTGGTATCCTTTGGATTGGAAGATTTCAAGGCAACCTTCTGTTTAGAAGCAGATGTGAGATTGAAAGGTATCTTAGGGACATTAGATGAACTTGGTGTTTGTCCTTTCAGATGAGTCTGAGCTTGGGATCGGGTAACCGCATTAGCTGAGGAATGATTGCTATCTCTTCATACAATCGTGATGACATTGCACCTCTCAGAGAGATATGGTTCAACCATATTGATGACAACATTGTTTCCAGGGTAGGCATAGTTGACTTTTGCCCCCATGTTAGGCTGAGAAGTGGAAACTCCCTTGCCATGTTGTGGAAAAGGTTCTGTAAATGCTGTGTGATCATTATTGCTAGTAGGATTATCGATCGTGATGTCCCCTTGATCTATCAAGTCTTGAATGGTATGCTTCAAGTGGAAGCATCCATTAGTTCTGTGGCCTTTAGTCTGATGGAAAGCACAGAATGCATTATCTTTCCACCAATATGGTTTTGGATCCAGATCAGGTTTTCAGATTGGTGGTAAAGAGATCATGTTATCAGCTATCAGGGTTCTCAGGGTAGATTCCAAAGATTCTCCTAGGGGAGTAAACTTTCATTTATTATCCCATCATTTGAATGGCTTCTTTGGAGATGGTTCAACAGATTTTTGCTCTGAAGCTTCAATGGCTTTGGTGGCAAGGGTGAGATTGTAGGCCAGTGCCTTTGATGGGGTGTGGATAGTGTCAACAACACCGTCAGAGATGATACCTTTGTTTCTATTCCAGCTCTTGTTTTTATCTTTTGAGCTAGATCCCGATTCAGACTTGTCCTTTTGAAGTGTGATTTCTCCTTTCTTGACAAGTACTTTCTCAATCTTGATTGCATTATCCACCATTTTATCAAAAGATACATGATCTTGCATTTGTAATGGATAGTTGAGCTCTGGAACAAGGTTATTGATAAAGATTTCAAGTTTCTCCATTTCGGGAATTGGTCTAGCATATAAAGAAAACTTCTTTCGCCACCTCTTGAGAAAAGTTAGGAATGAATCCCCTGGATATTTCTTGAGGTTACAGATATCGATCATGGTAATCGGATGTTGAATATTGTAGGAATATTGTTGATAAAACAATTTAATCAATTCCTCAAAAGTTTTGATTGTAGAAGGTAATCTTGAAAACCACTGAATGGATGCTCCTCCCAAGGATCTAGGAAAAAGATGCATTAGATAAGTTGGTTCATGCATGAATTCCATGGATTGCGTATAGAACTCTCTGACATGATCTTGAGGATCAGAGTGTCCGTCGTATTTGTCATACTTTGGTATCTCCACTCTTTTTGGGAATGGAGGCATATACAAGTCTTTGTCAAAAGGGAAAGGACAAAGGGCCTCCATGGAGAATTCCTTGGGTTCCTTCTCTTTCTCAATTTTATTCATTTTGACCTGCATAGCTTGCAGCTGGTTCATTATGGCCGTCATTGGAGTTTCTTCCTCATGCGTGATTATATCTTCGACATTGAAGTGAGGAGGAAGTTTAGCTCCTTCTTGGGCTAATTGCAAAAAGTATGCCTCTCTATCCATTTTCAAGAAATGCCTCATCATTCTTTTGAATTCATCGTCATTCTGACACCGATGGATTTCAGAGGGTGTAGGGTCTTGGTCGGCATTATGTTGAGAATGGTGTCCCTGGGATCCTCCTCCTAGAGAACCATGGTTTGTCCCTGCTTGAGACATGGTAGGAGTTTTTGGGCTCCCTGGAATAGATTGAGGAGGAGTTTGTTGATTACCTCTGCGAGTTGATAGAGGGGGTATGTAACCGGTTTTCAATCGAAAGTTACCAAGACCGTCATCTTCGTAGATACCTGACTTGATGAGTTGTTCAAGAGTTGGACTTGGGGTATTGGTCAAAAGTAAGTTCTGAGATGTTTCTTCTGATTTCTTGTGTGAAGAAGCTCTGGTCTCCACCATTAACTTTGAATGAAATAGAAGAAAAGGATGAAGACAACTGAAGAACAATTTGATTCGAGAAAATCGGATGACGCAACCTTGTCAAGATTATGATAGTTTTAAAGATCTGATGAGATGTGGGTGAAGGAAACTGTGCCATGGATGTATGGGATAGATCACCCAAAAGATAGCGGACACGAGTTCTCAACACTTAGTTTGTTTTTGAAGATTGATTGATTGAAGATTGATAGTTATGACAAGGTTTTGACACGAGATAAAAGGATTCAAATTGATCAAACAGAAGACTAGATCGGATTCAAAAGATCAAACTTGGAAAATGGTAGAATGCTCAATAGCTACTGCTCTGTTCCTGACACAATGATATTTTTGACAGATTCTGGAACTAGGCTGGAAACATTGGATATCTTGCAATTTGACAATTTCTGACAACTCTCAAATTTTTCCAAACGACACTCTGCAGACTCGTACGACACTGGGTAGTCTATGAAATGACAGTTGCTAAACTCATACAACAGTTGGGTAATACTGAAATGACACTTGACAAAACTCATACGACTTTTGACTTCTTGAAATGACTTTTGACTCCAGAAAGAACTTTACGTCAATTTTTGCAAAATTTAAGGTCTTCAGTTTTGGATTGTTTGCAAATTGTATTGTCCAGATTTTGAAGGTTATACCAAATTTGATCATTTTTAATAGCCAAGTAGATAAATAAGCACGCAGAACAGCAAGCAAGTGATTCCAAGCACGTCTGAAAATAATGAACAAGGGAAAAAGCAACCTTGTGCATGAACAATCAAGTGACCAAATTGTGCTAATCCCTGAGAGTACTAATTGTGTATGTTCTGAAAAGTTTTACAATAACACACATATACCTGAGAATGAAAAATTGGCCTCTCTAGGGTTTTTAGTAATGGTTTGACTCTGCAACTTTTATGATTCAAAGGGGTGAACTCCAATCCCAGTGCACCAGGGTTTTGACACAATCCGAGAACTTAATCTTCAAGAGCTGCTAGGGAGATTTGACAACCCAACAATGAACCATACCCGTGGAGATTTCTTCCACAAGGACATTTATATAGCGGCTGTCACTACCATGGCAAAAATGGCTATTACCGCTTGAGGTTCCATCAATGCAGTTTTCCCTGTGAAGGGATTGTCCGCTACGGTTAACCCTCTCTAAAGATGACTCACAATAGTATACCACAAGGGGACTTGGCTCCAGATTCAAGGTTTTGACACCTCTTCACTTTTAACCCAAACAAAGCAAGCAGATTAATCCGACACACTAAGATAAAGTTTTGTTCCACCAAGGTCTGTGATATCAACTCCACGTGATCTATCAACCTCTCCGGGGAGAGAATGTATCAATCAATAAGAGAAGATGCACTAACCAATTTTGATTCACCAAAGCTCATGATATCAACCCCACATGATCTATCAACCTCTCCGGAGAGAGAATGTGTCGATCAATAAGAGAAGATGAACTAACCAAGCTGAATGTGAAATGCACTAAGTATCCTCCCTACCTACAAGGATTCTGTCGTCAAGAAAGATTTCGCTAGGAATCCAATCTCTCAAGAATCCCGAATAGTGTTCATAGGGCCTAATTACTATGTGAGCACAGATATATGTTCCGAAAGTAAATCTACCAAAAGCATTCAAAAAGTAGAAAGAGGAACACTTAACGCTTAAAGCAAATATGAGATGAGTCCACAAGGTGGAACACTTAACACCTCACACAAGCTAAAAACAAGTCCACAACTTAGAAAACAAGTGAGTTCCTAAAAGCACAAAAGGGTTGCCAAGTGGAACATTTAACGCTTCTATCCTGTTGACCCCTCCCCTTTATGGCGCTGAGATTGCAACCACGGGGCGGAAATGAGGGGCCGACGGATTAGCGAGTCCAATAACCCAAGATAGCAATCAAGATCAATCACAAGTATTCTAAGACTACTTAATGAATCCTTAAGGGATTACAACCTAGTATCAATTATGCAAGTGTGTAGAAATAGATAAAAGCATGAAAGGATGCACACAAGCCAGACACATAAGAGATTTATTTTAGGATCCAAATTGAAATATTATCAGCTTGAGAAGAATACCTTAGGTCTAACGCTCTACAATCCAGAATTTAGCACACGTCCGAAAGTATAAAATCAAGACCAATCAACAGCAAATTGTAAGTGTTAGAAATCAATAATCTGAAAGTACAAATCTGCAAATTATGTGTCTCTGTAGCAAAATCTTGCGCGAGGCAGAATGCGGTCCCGCGCAATGAAACACTGTCTCGCGCGAGGAAGTACAATCTCGCGCGATGAAGGATGAAGTCTCACGCGAGGAAGTACAATCTCGCGTGAAAAAAATATGAAGCCTCACGCGAGGAAGTGGAGTCTCGCGCGATAAAAGATAAAGTCTCGCGTGAGGAACTGTAGTCTCGCGCCAAAAAGTGATTTTTTTCACACAAAAATGATACCAATGAAATTTTGCGCGACACAGAAAGAAATCTCGCACGACGCAAGTGAAATCTCGGGCGAGAATTCTTACAGAGATGTACGGAAGTACGGACAGAATGATAAAAATCACTGTGTACAGACAACTTTGATAGAAAAAGTGCCAAAAAAAATTATTTTTTTTTCTTTTTTTGCAGGCAAAAAAGAAACAAAAAATAACGTCCTACAGAGTATACCAGGACCCTTGAAACCCTTATCCTCAAAAGATAGAAAATTGATAGAAATGAAGGGAAACCCGTTTCAGGGCTCCACGGTGGGTGCCAAAAATGTGTGTGTGAAAATTGTACTTGATCTGTAGACACAACACTCAGTAAAACATTAGAGGTTAGTGATAATCAAAATCGTGCAAAATTGAAAGCTATCTAACCAAGCGATTTACTGCCTTCTAATAGGTGCGAGATTAATGTTCTCAGATTGTAATCGAGATCAGTGACCTAGACGACACCTAAATGAAGGATTTGAATGCAATTCTAGATATGGAATAAATGCAATTAATCTATATTTTTGATATTTTATGATGCAATAAGAATGATAAATTGATATGATATGAATGTTAATATGAAATTGATATGCTATGAATGCTATTGAAAATTGATATGCAATGCTAATCTAACAATGATATGAAATATGAATGCAAAAATAAGATTGATCTCACAAAGATGTCGATTCGCAAGAGCTTTGATTCTTCAATTCCAATTCTCCAACGTGATTGTGCAAAATATGAGATGATTTGTGAAGAGCTGAAGCCTTTAATTTATAGAAATCTAGGGCTTTGGAGGTGCATGGATAAAAGCCATAAATCACTCAAATAAACTCAGCTTGATTTTTGAGTTATCTGATCATGAAAGATAGTTAATTCTCAAAATCATGCAAAAACATGCAAAAATAGCTTTTTAACTCAAATTAGAGTTTAGATCAGCTTTTTGAACTCCAAAAGGATGTTGAGTTCCAAAAAGTCAATAACTTGCATTGATTTTCTGATTTGGAGTTTAACTGTTTCTTTTGAATATGCATAATAATTAAGAATTAAATAAATAAATAAAGTAATTTATCCTCAACTCAACTGATTTTTGAAAATAAATAATTAATTTATGGGTTAATTAACTATTTATTCAAACTTTTATTAAAAATTATATTATTAAATAATGACAACATGCTTTAATTAATTAAATAAGAATTTAATCAATTAAAGATAGGAATTTTGATTTATTGTCAAAATTAAATAATACAATTAATAATAGATAGAATTAAATTTAATTACATAATTAAGTGGCAAATATTAAATCTAATTAATTAAATATGAAAATATTCAATTAATCAAACTTAGGATAAATGTGATTTATCGCCAAATAATCATTAAATTAAAGATAATTAAGATAATTAGGAATATTACTAGGAATATTCCCCAATGCAAAATTTAAGATAATCAATTATGATTCGATGATGTTTAGATGTGCCTTAGGTTAGGACTTTGATGTCGATTTCGTTCGAATTGAAGATGTAGGAGATTAATGAACTTATAGCCCATTTTTGGGGTATTACAATGTTCTCTTGATTAGGAGGAGGAGTGGGAAGAGTTTCTAGAGATTTTTTCAAGGCTTCATAGTAGGCAGGTGAAGTTTGAAGAAGCTCCCATAAAGAAATCTTGGCAAGGGTATTTTGGAATTGGTTTATCAAATCATACTCCTTGCTAGGAAGATGAGGTGGAGGAGGAAGAATAGGTTGAGAAGGTGGTAAAGAAGTAGAAACCACTAGATTAGGTTGAAGGTTATTCCTTATATGATATGTGTGAGCTATCAAATATTGACTATTTAAAGACTCCATAGGTTTACCTTTGATAGTAATGTGAGGATAACCTTTGACAGTCAACAAGGGTTTCAAGAAAACCATATTAGTTGTCTCAACACTACAAATAGTTTCACAAAAAGGAAGAAAAGAAGACATCCTAGGAGGAGATGAGGTAAGATCTTGATTCTCCATAAGATCATCACTAAAAGAGAGAGTATTAAGGGAATTCATATCACTAGAAGGAATCCCAAATAAAGGTAAAGCATCTATAATATCATCTTCTTTCGCTAAAATGTCTACATGTGTTTTAGAAAAAGAGTTATCATTATGTATGAATATGTCATCCATTAATAAATCACCCTCTTGTATCAAAGATTCTTTGCGAGGAGGGGATAAATCGATGTCTTTATCCAAGAGATCATCCACAATGGTGTCATGAGGAAGAGAGTAATCAACATCTACATCCAAAGGTTCATCCCAAATAGGAGGATTATCATCCCTACCAATAAGGAACATTACAGGATCCCTAGAGGGGAAAGAAGGTAAATTATATTCTAAAGTAGGCTCATAGAAAAGACATGTATTAGGAGAAGAATTAACATCAATCCCCAACTCATCTCCATAAAGAGAAATATGATGGAGAGATAGATTAAAGTCATCTTCTTTCTCTAATATAGGCTTACAAGGTAATGCAAGAGAGGACAAAGCAACATCACATGCACTAGATAAAGTCTTTCTAGGTGTAACACCATGTAATGGTAAGGTAAGAGGAGGATGTTGTGTAATCCCACAAGTTATAGAAGAATGTTTGGAAAATTTCAAACAACTTGTGCAACATGATTAAAAATAAAGAAATGCATAGAAAATAGATCTAGATACATCCCAATGCATTCAAATGAAACTTATAAGCATGAAAAGGAAATCAAACACAATAGGGCATCTAATTCCACAAAATATAGGGGGTAAGCTTGTCGGGTTCACCAAAATGTATATGAAGGTGAACACACAAGATAATACAAAGGTAAATCGAACACAATAGGGCATCTAATTCCACAAAAGAAAGGGGTAAGTGTGTCGGGTTCACCAAAATGTATATGATAAAATAGTGTATGTGTGTAGATATAAAAAAGGGGGAATATAAGATCTACTACTAAATCCAAATTCCCAAGGGAGAGATCCAAATTAATCAACCAAAAGGTTAATGCAAAATTGAATCAATCTATGGAGAATATGAATGAAGGAGAAAACCTTATATTCTACTATGAATAGTATATGATTGAAATCTAAAATAAATGAAAGGAAAATACTAACCTCAAAATAGGGTAGATCTAGAAAATGCTGATTTCTGATGTCTATGTGTTAGGAATGGGAACACTGAGAGGCAGGCGGGGGGGTGAATCAGTGTTCACTGTATTTTAAATTTTGACTTTAATCTTTATGCTGAACATAAATACTTAAGAACTAAATTAAACATTCACATAAACATGAAACATGAAATCAACACATGACACCAATATGGTTACAGGGAAACCCAAATAGGTAAAAATCCCGATGGGACTTGATACCCACTAATAATCTGCACTAGTGTTTTGTGATCATTGTTAGAAGATCCTTTACCTTGTTAGGAGTAGCTTTACAATGTTTTAAGTATAGTAGACCTTGTTAAGGGTTAGACCCTATTAGGAGTCTTTTACAATGATCCCTATTAGGGGAGTGGACTCATTGTCCTAGAACTCACTGCTCAAATGGTGAAGGCTAAAACCTTCTGATTCAAATACACACTATATCTGTAGGTGAACTGTTCACTGTGACACTACTTGTCAGATTAGTTCCTTAGGTGTGCTGATGCTCTGACCTCTAGCAAAGCTCTAATACATCTTATGCTCACTTCACATACCTCTGCTCTACTTATCATGACTTTATTACAACTTCCATAGTGAATACAATGGGCGCATCTCATATTTATGCGCTTATACAAACAAAACAATTAGGTCGGCCCTATAACTAATTACAAACAACACTTCCAAATGAATTGGCTTAAGCGTACTTACAATTATACATGTACATATGTCAAAAACCTAAATACAATGGGTGCATAGCCTTTGCAACATTAAATTATAATCGCAAACCAAAAAGCTAATTGTCAGTTCCATGCTCTGCTCGCTGCTGGCACACACTGGCTGTGCAACTTCAACTGACTATAACTTTCATATCTTTGCATATCTACTTATGCATGTAGACACGTAAAATTGGACAAGTACTTTTCAAAAATGCAATAAATCAATAAAATGCATTAAAATCATCAAAATGGATAAAAAATCAATAAAAGGGACATAATTCAATAAAGTTGAGCAAAATCAATTAAAATAAGGAAATAATTAAATAATGATGTTAAATGATTAAATTGAAGCTTAAAAGGGACAAAAAATATATAATTGATTTTAATCAATTAATTGTATAGTTGTTTAATAAAAAATCAAAATGGACCTATTACCCTTCCATGGCTAAATTTAGTTAATTAATTGATTTAATAAATCCTATTTTCTTTCAACAAAGTGATTGACCAATAAGAATTGAGGACAAAAGGACATAAAGCACTCAAACATTTGAATTGTCCAAAGATTTGAAACCATTTAAAGGCTTGTCCCCTCATTTGTCCCCCCATTTATGGACAATGCAAAGTTTTTGACTCAACCATGAGATAACCATGATTATTTCACTCCACCCCCTACCCTTGGGAAATTACTATAAGTATGAGGCATTTTGGAGATCATTTCAAATCTTGGAATTTCATTTGCATAACATTGTTACTATAGGCAATTGGGATCATTTCTAAGAGCAATTTGAGCAATTTGAGCATTTAGTATCATAATTTCATCATTCTTGAGCTAGAATCATCATAGAAGCATAGCATAAGCATAGTAGTAGCATTATTTCTCATTTTAGATGTGTCACTAGTGAGGATTGTAGCTGAGAGCTTCACTTACCACTTCTATCTAGAGATCCATGGGATAATATAGATTATAATTTTAATTCTAGTTAAATTTGCATTGTATTTGATTAGATTGATGTTAGTAGATCTTAATTTCATGCAGGTGAATAACTTCATCACACAAATGGCACCCACCATGGGGCTCTAAGCCTCACTTCATCATTTTTATCTCCATTTACATGCTTGGATATTCTATTTTCCATGAATTGCTTGCAAGAAACTGGAAAAGTCACGCCTATGGGAGATTAAATCACGCCTACAGTCAGTTCTCTATCGCCTAAGAGCTCTATTTTAACACCTACTAGCTGGAGATCCATGCTTTTGATGAAAAAGCCTTCAGCCTTTATAGATTACAGTCACGCCTGTGACTCAGGGAGTGTCGCCTGGCTTTAATTTGCTATCGCTTAAGTGAATTCTTTGCTTCGCATGTTATAGTTTTAGTCATGCTTTTTCTAAGGAAATTTATCACTTAGAACTGTCAACATGTCGCTTAGCATTAAATATTTTGTGTAAATTTAAGCTTTGTTCACACCTCTGGATAAATTGTTTATGCCTGTGTAATTTTGAGTAATGCTTGAGCCCTGCAAAGTGACGCTCGCTACTATCAAAGTTACGCTTGTAAGCATTTTAATCACTCCTATTAGCTGGACAATGTCGCCTGGTGTCTACTGTCTATTTTGGTTTTTAAATTGATAAATTTCAATATCTAACTCTCTGTTTGTAGTTTTTAACAGTAAATGAGTAGACATCTGAAAGTGAAAAAGCTAGAAACTAGGTTCAACAAAGAGGGAAAAGTGTTGGCTAAAAGAATCAAGAAGGAAAATCAAGCACATACCAAGGCCGTTCTTGAATCAACATTGGACAAAGATGTTAAGGTACATGAAAAATACATTGCTGTGATTGAAGCTTACAAGCATAAATTTGTTTCATTAAATTGGATTTTTGATCCTTAAGCTCAATTGTTAAAAATGCAAACAAAGTGCTCCAAAGTTTCATTTACTTAAAATCTTTGTATTGTCAAATTCAATTTTGGTTTCCCCTCATTGTGAATTGGTTGTGTTGGACTAATTTGTTGGAGGGAGCTGGAACGATCGCCACTAGGTGAGTGGAAATAAAATTAAAAAAACCAATGATTCAAAAATGCCCCTAGCTTTGTGCTAGCTACAAGGAAAGGTATTTTACTTGAGCAAGCTTGCATTCCCTTAAATTGTGGCATTTCATTTGAATCTAGCTTTAATAAAGAGGGAATTTATCCAAAGATTTCAATTTTAAGAACCTCCTTGTGAAGAGGTTGAAAAAGAACAATAAATTGCTTGAAGTGTTTGGGAAGAAAAGGGAAAGTTAGGGATATGCTCTTCACCTTTTAGGTGAACCAAATTCCCAAACACTTAACCTTGATTCCATTTCATTGCTTTCGATGAACATGTTATTTAAAGTAGAGATTTAGTGGGCTCACCTCCTGAGTTTTCCTTAATGAGGCCGGTGAGAGGGACAACTCAAAGTGGGATACACTCGCTTTTGCCACGAGAATCCAACCCACTATAAAATGAAACACATGTATCCTTAATGGGGTGCATGACAAATGGATTTTGATTTTTCAACCTTCCTCTAGTAGTCTTAATGGATTGCATGAAATCATACTTCAGTGCGTGTGGGAAGCCTCCTTGGAGGATTGAGAGATTAAAGTCTATTTGAATGGAATATTTATTAAAACCTGGTAAAATAGAAAAGCCACCTTGTAGAGCCATGTTTACAAGCCAAAATTGACTTTAGGTAGGCTGTTTGGAATTCTTTATTGTGATATACTTGTGAAAAACATCGGAGAACATACACATTAGAGTGTTTTTAGGGACATGATGACAAAGTGATGTGTGAGTTGCGCTTGTTTTTCTATTTTCAAACACATAAATTTACAAAAACTAATCTTACACATTTTAAAAATTCAAAATCTTATACCTTGGTCAGAGAAGTGTCGCCTGTGCACAAACCACACTCACCTATCAAAGGTTCAGTCATGCTTGTGACTTGTTTAAACATGCATAGACATATTGAAGTCATGCTTAGAAAAATTTCAAACACACCTGGAAAATTTGAAAACCCACTTGGCATTAAGAAAGTCTCGCTTGGTAACCTACAGAGTATCGCTTAACAAGAAATCAGTGCACGCATACAGAGGTTTCAGTCATGCCTATGCTTGGTTCAGTGACGTCTAAAAATAAAAAAGGGAAAATAGAGAGTACTTGCAGGGGGAGTCCAAAAATTTTAAGAACATATTCGAGTACCCTTTTCCGTGTTCTTACTGCTCAGGCTTTCAGTTTGGTCAAAAATCCTGTTCTGTATATTTTTTAAAATTTTTTGCAAAGGATTAGACTCTAGGTAGTTTTTACTTTCATTCTTCAAGGTTCATGCCTGCATTTACTAGGTCTTATTATATCAAGAAAACCTTGCAAGCTAACGAAATGTACTTAAGCCAAGAACTCCCTTACCCAGGAGAAGAATCTACCACTCCTAGAATACCACAAAAGTCACCCGAACAAGAAGTAGAAGAAAACATGATGTATTATGGTGGTTTGGGTGGCAAAGATAATAGTGGTATTGATCTTACTAATTAGGGTGATGCCAATAATAGGGGCAATGATATGAATAACCAAGGCAACACTACTAACTAAGGCAATACCAACAATGGAGGAGCAGATCAAAATGCTCAAGGTATTGACCAAACTCACACTAGAACTCACACCAAAGCAACGACAGAAGATGCCATGGATGAAAAAGTTAGTGAGGCTATCCAATGTCCTTATTTTTGAAAGCTCATGGAAAAGGCAATGGACAGAGATAGAGAAAAACACTTCATGGACTTAGCATAAAAAGGTCTCAAACTACCCCGTGACTATGATGTCAACCAACTCAAAGCACCAGAAGTTGAGGAAAGTACCTTAGACATCATGAACAAGAAATTCAAGATGTTTCAAATGCAATTGGACAACATTAAGCAAAGTAGGGCTCCTAAGCCTTTCTCCATAGAAGCATTGTGTTCATTCCTATTTGATAAAAGCTTGGTTATGTTGCCATTCCCAATCAATGTTGTGTTCCCCAAGTATGACAAGTATGAAGGAACAACAGATCCCCAAGATCACTTACGAGAGTTTTGTGCATTGAGCTTAGAGTTCATGCATGATACAACATATTTAATGAGATTATTTCCATGGAGCTTAGGAGGCATGGCTATGGAGTGGTTTTCTAAGTTACCCTCTGACATTAAGACCTTTGAAGAGCTAGCTTCAAAATTCGTGGCCCATTACTCATATAATATTAAACATGAGGTCATGATGATAATGTTATGCAACACTAAACAAAAGGATGGAGACACATTCCTCACTTTTCTACAAAGGTGGAGGACAATTTTTGCAAGATATCCTAGAAGTGTGCCTGAAAAAGAGAAGATGGATATCTTCATAAACATTTTAAGCAATGAGTTGAATTACCGATTACGAATGCAATGTACAAAGACCTTTCAAGATCTAATTGAAAATGGAGTAACAACGAAGGAAGTGCTGGTCAAAAGTGGAGAACTCAAAATGTACAAAGATAACAAGAACAACTCCAACAATGGAAACAATGGCAACAATGGTATGGAAACAATCAAAAGAATAATTGGTTCAATAGCAATAGCCATTATAAGAACAACAATAAGGGAATTGTGAACAATGGAGTAGTTGAATCTAGCAACTTGAAGGTGGTCCCCTTTGCTCTTACAAGGACACCTAATCAAGTGAATAATACCAATCAAATTCCCAATGCGCCATCCAACAACAACCATACTAATAATGGAAATCAAGGAGATAATTCAAGGAGTACTAAATTTGATAAGTATTTGAGGCCAATCCCTCAAAGGAACTTCACACCCTTGGGTGGACCCCTTGAAAAGGCATTAAAGACTCTCATGGCTAATAATGTCATTACTTTACCTAGCATTCAGCCTTGTGAGCCAAATAATAAGCCTAGTTGGTGGAGTGCCAATAGCCATTGTGAGTACCATAGAATTCAAGGGCACACAACGAATGAATGTTTGCAACTAAAGAATGTAGTGCAAGATTTAATTGATAATGGCACAATCACCATTGATGGACCTCCAAAAAATGAAGATCATACAACATTCAAACAACCTTTCTACAAACATGATAAAGGAGAGTCATCTAATGGTAAGAAACAAAGTGCCAATAATCTTAACTTTGCACCACCTTATGATAACATTGTGAATGCTATAATAATCAATGAGCAGCCATGAAAAAAGGCATCAAATGTCACTACAAGGGGGCAAAATTCTAGAATGACTCTACAAGGAGTTGCTCCTAAAGTCATTAGCACTCCACAGTCCAACATCGTGGTCAAGCAACCTTCTACAACAACAAAACCTTATAGCTTGGTTGATCAGTTGCAAAGAACCCCAGCGCAAATCTCTATATTAGAAATGTTGAAGTTATCCCCGAATCATAAGGATATTTTGGAAAAAGCTCTAGTAGAGACAAATGTTCCTACTAACTTAGAAGAAGAAAAATTCCAAAATATGGTAGGTCATCTTGTCGCACCTCATTGTCTATCATTTTCCGATCAAGATGACATGTCTATAACCCATCCTCAAAACCTACCATTGCATATAGAGGTTCTAATAGAGAGACATAGAGTCAAAAGAGCCCTCATTGATGGAGGAGCTGGCCTTAATATTTGTACATTAATTCTTGTCAAATCCTTAGGGTTGCCCAAGTCTTGCATTGACCCTACAAAAAAAATCACCATTAAAGCTTATGATGAAGTTGAAAGGGCCTCTAAAGGCATGATTGTGTTGCCCATCCAAGTAGGACCAGTCAAGAAAGCCACCAATTGCCAAGTATTGGACATGAAGTTAAATTATAATATTTTGTTGGGGAGACCATGGATTCATGAGATGCAAGCAGTCCCATCCACGTACCACCAATGCATCAAATTCCTGTACATGGGTGAAGAAATCATCGTTGGAGGGGACTCAAACCCCTTCATGAGCTATTTATTCCACATAACTGGGAATGAATCATTCAAAGAGCCACCATTGAAGATACCAAAATGGATGATCCAGTCATAACATTAAATGCTACTCAAAATCCTCCTCAAGCTAGCTCAATGCCATCAACTAAGGGAAAGGAAAAAGTGAGCTACGAGGGTCCCAATGCAATAGAAAGTCCATATCTAGCACCTAAATCAGAGATAGCAATCTACAAACCTACCAAAGAAGAAAAGGAACAAGCCAAGGAAGAGCATTACTAGCACATGAGTGAAATGATGAATAAATTTGAAAAACAATGCAAGATTAGTTCAAAAGGAGTAGGGGAATACTCCGTTTCTCTATTCGACATGCCCACATCTCCAAAATCACATGGTAAACCATCAAAAGACCATCTTCCACATAAATATAATTCCTATTTTGTAAGGGAAGATAACAAAGCAACATGGGATAAGGAAGAAGATTAAGTCCTTCAATGGCTTTATCACAATGAAGAAGATACCTCAAACACTCCCATGGAACGAATTCAACATGTTAATATACGAACTGAGAAATATGGAAAAGGTTTTGAGATTATGCAAAAGATGGGATACAAGGGAAGATGACCCTTAGGCCAAAGGAATAGAGGGTTACTAGAACCCATTGAACCTACTTGGAGGAAAAAAAAAGAAAAATTTGGAGTAGGATACCAATACAAAGGTGAAAGTTCCAACCCAATGCAACATTTTTATCCTCAAATAAATGCCTTAGAATCTGATGGAGATAGTGATGACTCCTAGGATTATGAATGGGATACCCTATCAGATGAATCATGTCAAGATAAGGAGGTGATTGCAATACATACTTATGCAAAAATCCCAAGGCAAGAAGTTCAAATCAATGAAGAACCTAATATCCAAGATCTTAACATAGGGCATGCACCTACCAATCAAGCATGGATAGAGAATTTTTGGATGCCTTCAGAGGAGGGAGATTCAAATGTTAGGTTTAATCTGCTCGTGGCTTTTCCCACGTTGTTTCCCATAGAAGTTGAAGAGGCCTCAAGTGAAGGGGATTTTGACCCTTCTTCCTTGGACCATCTCGAGGAAGCTCACATCATAGATCTAAATGATATAATGTATGAACCCTCAAATGAAGTCATGTCCATAAACCCTATTGATGAAATTTTACCCAATGAATCCTTACTTTTGATACATCTGGATCTCATTGATTGGGACCAAACTGAGCCAAATGATTTACTTTACTTTCCAAATGACCAAGCAGAAAACCAATATCTTAATGTGGTTGAACCCTCTTTCATCAATGAACTTGATATGGACATGATGAGCACAATGGGGGTCCATTCTCTTAGTCAAAAGAAAAAAATGAAAAAAAATAAGAAAATGAAAAGTTCTAGTGTTGAAAATCACTATGTGGCACCACTAGAACCAAAAAAAATGAAAATAAAAGATGTTTCCTTTGGTGAAAACCCAATTGTGGCACCAAAGGAAGAGAGATTGGATAGCTTGCTTGAGCATGAGGAAGAAAGGTCACCTATACTTATAGAATTGACAGAAAAGGTCAACATTGGGATGGAAGTGGATCCAAAGTTTATACACTTGGCTACATCACTCACACCTCTAGAAAGAGAGGACTTCATAAAAAATTTCCAAGAGAAATAAATAAACTTTGCATGGTCATATGCCGACATGCCCGGCTTAGATCCTAACTTTATAATGCATCATCTGAATGTTAGACTAGGGGTTAAGCCCATAAAGCAAAAGTTGAGAAAGATGCACCCACACATAGCTCTTTTGGTCAAAGCAGAACTAGAAAAATTGTTGAAAGTAGGCTTCATAAGGGCAATAGCTTATGTGGAATGGATCTTGAACATTGTACCAGTCACAAAACATGACAAATCTATTTGAGTATGCATGGATTTTCAAGATCTAAATCTTGCTTGTCCTAAGGATGATTTCCCACTGCTGAGTATTGATGCAATAGTTGACTTGACAGTGGGTCATTCCATGTATTCCCTAATGGATGATTTTAGTGGATATAATTAGATTAAAATTGCATCTGAAGACCAGGAGAAGACTGCCTTTACTTTCCCTTGGGGCACTTTTTATTGGAATGTCATGCCCTTCGGTCTTAAGAATGTCAAAGATACATATCAAAGGGCCATGACAACTATCTTCCATGACATGATGTACACATTTTTAGAAGACTATGTGGATGATATCCTAGCAAAGTCCCACAAAAGAGAAGAACATCTCCAAATTTTGAAAAAGATATTTGTTAGGTTGGAACAATTCAAGGTTAGATTAAACCCAAAGAAATGTGCCTTTGGAGTCCAATCTGGGAAGTTACTAGGCTACATAGTTTCCGCTAAAGGAATTGAAGTGGAATCAAAGAAAGTACAAGCAATCATGGACATGGACATACCAAGGAACATCAGCCAAATGAGATCCTTACAAGGCAAAATCCAATCCATAAGGAGATTTATTTCTCAATTGGCTGAAAAATGTCATTCTTTCACCAGGTTGCTATGTAAGGATACTATATTCATGTGGGATGAGGAATGTGATCAAGCTTTTACATTGTTGAAGACCTATTTGATAAATCCAACCATTCTCATGCCACCAATTAAGGGCAAAGCATTGATTTTATACATATCCGCTACTGAAAGATCACTAGGAGTGCTTTTAGTGCAAGAAGATGAACAAGGAAAGGAAAGAGCTATCTACTATTTGAGTAGGACTTTGATCAAGTATGAGCTTAATTACACATTTATGGAAAGGGCTTGCCTAGCGGTGGTGTTTGCATCTCAAAATTTGAGACATTATATGTTGTTGCATAAGGTCAAACTAATTGCCAAAATTGATCCTCTCAAGCACTTGTTAAGTAAAACTGCCCTAACGGGTAGGATAGCCAAGTGGGTTATGATTTTGAGTGAATTTGACATTGAGTATGATGGAATATGGATGAAGTGACTGAGAGGGGGGGGGGTGAATCAGTCAACCATAAAACACTTCACAATTAATTCTTTGCAGATCCCTTAGGATATCTTAACAATGTTATCTGTTTTAGCACTCGGTAAATAGATTGCAGTAACTTTGAAGATGCAGAAAGTATTAGCAAAATTATCTTTAGATATTCATCAGCACATGTATATGATTGAGAAAGCAATTAAGAACACAAGAGACACAAGATTTAATGTGGAAACCCAATATGGGAAAAACCACCAATGTATCTAGATACTGATTTTCACTTTTCTGAAGTGATGCCCGGTTAGAAGCCAACCCGGTAAAAGGTTACAAAACACACTGTTAGGTGTGACCTTGTTAGAGGATTTAAAACACCCTGCTAGGAGTGGCCTGGTAAGAGGTCTTGAAAACAATTCAATGGAATTGTCACCTTGTTAGAGGATTTACAATATGGTTGTTAAACCAACTCAGTTAAGAGATTTAGAATTCACTGTTACAATGATAAGAAGGTAACAATGAAAAATGACCTGTATAATAATGCAACTGTCTTGCTGATTATAGATCTCTGTTCTGCATAAGTCTGATCCTTTCTGATCGAATAAATCTCTGCTACACCTCAAGGATATCTGAACATCCTTCACAAATTCGCATACACCTTTCCTGCTTTTCTTCTATAAATCTTCTGCTGTATTTCTTGTTTACTTTTCACATTTGACCTTTTATTTATATGATTTTAGATTTGTCAAATCGACATTATTTAGTATAACAGTCGGCTGAATTAAGCAAACTCTATTTGCAAAAATCCTTCAAGGGCCGACAGTGCTCGGTGACCATAACTTTCTATAATCTTTCAGAGACCGAGGGAACTCGGTAAACACCGACAATATTTTACCTTTGATAACCGACTGAACTCGGTAAACACTAACTTTTCTTCGATGACTGACTGAACTCGGTAAACAATAACTTTTCTTCGATGACCGACTGAACTCGGTAAACACTAACTTTTTTTTTCCGATAACTGAGTGAACTCGGTAAATACTAAATTTCCTTTGGTAACCGAGTGAACTTGGTAGACACTACTTTTCTTTGATAACCGAGTGGACTCGGTAAGCACTAATATTCCTATCTGGCAGACCGACTGAGCTCGGTAGGATCTGATTGCTACGGACTATGACATTGTGTGACATCAAAGACAATACATAATTGAGTAGCAATTTCCTTCAGACAATTGTTTCCAACAATCTCCCTCTTTGGCATTGATGGCAACACAATATGTCATATCATAAGAAATTTGAAAGAGTTAGCTCGGTTCAGATTCAAATCTCCCTCTGTCAGCAAACTTCCTTTATCCTGAAAATTCTTCCTTCTGACTATTGAAAATTTCTTGAAGTAATAGAAAAAACATAGTAAACACTCCCTCTTTGACAACACATGCCAAAGACAATTCACATATTACCGGTGAAAATTAATGTACCTCAAGTACTGATTCATATGCAATGATTCCTTGAATATGCTGCATCAACAGGTTGATTTTTAATCATGTTCTGGTTGATGCATTACTAAAACTGTATTTAGTAAGCCTCGGATAGGGGAATGACCCCTAACTTACCTCTTAGATACACAAATGCATCCTTAGGTAATGGTTTGGTAAAAATGTCTGCAATCTATTCTTTTGTATGAATATATTCTAATATGATTTCCTTGTCCTGCACCAATTCTCTGACAAAGTGATATTTAATAGCAATGTGCTTGGTTTTGGAATGCATCACTGGATTCTTAGAAATGTTTATTGCACTGGTATTGTCACAAAATATAACAACTGGTTCTTTGATTTCAACCTTCATACCTTCTAATAGTTGTTTAAACCAAACAATATTTGAACAGTTTACTGTAGCAGCAACATATTCTGCTTTAGCTGTGGATTGAGATGTGCAATTCTACTTTTTACTAGTCCAGGATACCAGTCTTTTTCCAAGAAAAAATGCTCCACCACTTGTGCTTTTTCTGTCATCAATGTTTCCTAGCCAATCAGCATCAGTAAACACTTTCAAGTCTAGATTGCCTCCAAATTTATACCACAAACCATATTCTTGAGTTCCTCTTAAGTATCTTAAGATTCTTTTGATTGCCATCATGTGATTTTCCTTAGGTTTTGCTGAGAATCTAGCTACTATACTGACTGCTAAGGCAATATCAGGTCTTGTATGTACTACATACTGCAATTTTCCAATCATAGATCGGTATAGGGTCTGATCAACTTCTTTTGAATCATCATTTTTGGTAAGTTTCAGTCCAGTACACATGGGTGTACCAACTGGTTTTGAATCTTCCATACCAAACTTCTTAAGTATCTCCTTAATGTATTTGGATTGAGTAATGTATATACCATTCTTGCTTTGCTGGATTTGAAGACCAACAAAGAATTTTATTAAACCAAACATAGACATTTCAAATTCTTTGTTCATTTGTTCTGAAAATTCTTTGCACTGATCCTCATTCCCTGTAAATATAGTATCATCCACAAATATTTTTGCCAATACAATTTTGTCATCAGGTCCTTCTTTAATATACAGATTTCTGTTATCATTAGCTCTTTTGAAATTAATCTGAATCAAATAGTTATGGAGTCTTTCATACCATGCTCTAGGAGCTTGCTTTATACAATGCTTTGTGTAACCTTCAGACCATGTCCCTTTTATCTGGATCAACAAAACCTTCAAGTTGTTCAATGTAGAATTCTTCATCAAGAATTCCATTGAGAAATGCAGATTTTATATCCATCTGATATACCTTAAATCCTTTGTGTGCTGCATAAGCAAGTAGAGTTCTTACACCTTCTAATCTTGCAACAGGAGTGAAAGTTTCTCCATAATCTATACCTTCTTCTTGAGAATAACCTTTACATACCAGTCTAGCTTTGTTTCTAGATACTTGACCATCTTCATTCAGCTTATTCCTGAATACCCATTTTGTTCCAATTACATTCTTATCTTTAGGTCTAGGTACAAGAGTCCAAGTTTTGTTCTTTTGTATTTGTTCTAATTCTTCATTCATTGCTTCAATCCAACTTTCATTTTCCAATGCATCTTTGATATTTCTAGGTTCAAAGTCAGTAAGCAGACATGTACCTTTTAGCTTGCTTCTTGTCATAGTACCATCTGATTTGTTTCCAATGATTTGATCTGGTGTATGATGTCTTCTGACATATTTGGCTAGTATAGGTTCCTTGCCTTTTGAATGATTCATGCTGTTGTCTTCTAGGATCTCTTCTTCAGGTTGCTCGGGCTCGGTAGATATTTGATCAGTAACTTCAGGCTGAGACTCGGTCTGAATTTCTTCCTGTGACTCGGTTTGAACTTCTTCCTATGACTCGGTTTGTGACTCGGTAACTATGCTCGGCTTGGTAGATATAGTTTCCTTACTGATAGTTGTGTCTGCCAATGTTTCAGGTTCAATGTAAACGAATCTTCTGTAGTTCTCAGGTTCCCTTTTGCTTTCTTCCTCAGTCTTTTCTGCAAACTCATCAAATTTTACATGTATACTTTCTATGACTTTGTGAGTAGATAAGTTCAGACATTTGTATGCCTTGCTTTTGCTAGAATATCCTAGGAATATTCCTTCATCACTTTTCACATCAAATTTATTTCTTCTGGATTCTTTTAAGATATAACACTTGCTACCAAATATTTTCACGTAACTTATATTGGGTTTATAGCCATACCATAATTCATAAGGAGTTTTAAATGTGTCTTTCTTCAGTTGTACCCGATTCAAGGTATGAACTGCAGTGCTGATAGCTTCCTTCCAGTACTTTATAGCGATGTTCTTTTCTATCATTAGAGTCCTTGCACAATCCATAATAGATCTATTTCTTCTTTCTGCTATTCCATTCTGCTCAGGAGTTCTAGGAGCTAATACCTATCTTTTGATTCCTCTTTCAATGCAAAAGTTGTTAAAATCATGGGAGATGAATTCACCACCTCTATCTGATCTTAAGCATTTCAATCTTTTCCCTGTTTCCTTTTCCACTCTTGCTAAGTACCATTTGAACTTTTCAAATGCTTCTGATTTTTCTCTTAAATACATAACAGTCATCATTCTAGAATAATCATCAACGAAAAGAATAAAGAATTTATCTCCAGTATAGCTTTGTATACCAATAGGTCCACATAAATCAGTATGCACAATTTCCAAAATTTCTTTAGACTGATAGTTCTTACTCTTGAAACTAGTTTTACTCATTTTGCCAATCTGACAATTCTTACATAGACCAGTGTCAGGTTTCTTCAAAGTAGGAATGCCTCTAACCTTCTTAAATTTGCTTATTTTTATCATGTTATCAAAATTCACATGACATAACCTTTTGTGCCATAGCCAACTTTCTTCTATTTGAGCAATAAAGCATGAATATTCACTGAGATCAAGATAAAATAAGTTACCTTTTGTTTGTTTGCCTGATCCAATGAGTTTTCCTTTTCCATCCAGCAGTCTTGCTTGACCATTCATGAATTCAACCTTGAAACCAGTGTTGATTAGCTGTGCTACACTTAGAAGATTATGTTTTAGTCCTTCAACCCAATAAGCATTATCACATATGAGTTCTTTGGTTAATGAGATTCTTCCTTTTCCTTTTATACAACAAGGTTCATTGTTTCCAAATCTTACATTACCACTGTCACAGTCTTCTAGATATTCAAATTTTGTCTTGTCACCAGTCATGTGGTGTGAACATCCACTGTCTATTATCCATATATCATCTTTGCTTATATGAGAAATAAGTTCCATCTTATCTTCATCATCATCAGATTCATCTTTTATAGCAATAAAGACAATTTCTTCTTCACTATCATCAGAATCTTTAGCCATAAAACATGATTTCTTACCTTTATCCTTGTATGATTTGAAATTATTTTTGCCATAGTACTTGTGACTTCTCTTCTCTTCTTTGACTTGCTTGTTTGGGCACCTAGCTGCAATATGTCCAATTTCTTCACATGAAAAATAGATTAAAGGAGTTTTACCTTTATATTTACCTTTCCCTCTAGAGTACTTCTTTGCAAGTAATGCTTCTACAATTTCAAGATCACTATCAGAACTTTCTTCTGATACTTCTTCACTTTCTGACTGAACTTCTTTAATTTTCTTGTTCTTCTTTAGTGAAACCTTGGCCTCAAATGCTGATTCAATATTTTTGGAACTAGGAACATAGTTGTCATAGTTGTCTAATTCAAAAGTTGTCAATCTTCCAACTAAAGCATCCAAAGTTATATTGTGGTTTGTTTCACATCTTCTTTCTTGAATAGCTGATACTCTTATTGCATAGATAGGGAGTAATGTTCTGAGTACCTTACTTATAACAGTTTCATCTGAGATTGTTCCTCCAGAAGCTCTAATTGCACTTACACTTGCTTTGATTCTTTCAACATATTTTGCAATGTTTTCATCTTCCTTCATATTCATCTTGTCAAACTGTCCTCTTAGGCTTTCTGCTTTGGCTCTTTTCACATTTGCATCACCACCATATATTTTCTTCAGTGCCATCCACATTTCATATGCAGTAGTGCAGTCTTTAATATCATCAAATTCTTCATAGTTGAGAGTAGATGCAATGTCTATCATCATGGTGTTGTGAGTCTTTTTATCTACAATGTCTTCAACAGTTAATGCACCATTAGGAATTGTGTATTCTTCATCAATGTATTTGCATCCTGAATCACCAATGGAAGCCAGATGAAGTCGCATGAGACCTTGCCATGCTGAAAAGTTATCTCTGTTGAGCTTTGGAATTTCCCTCTTGTAAGACATCCTGATCTTTAGCTTAGGTCTTTGAAACCCTTCTTGCAAGCACCAAATGCTCTGATACCAATTGATGGAATATGGATGAAGTGACTGAGAGGGGGGGGGGTGAATCAGTCAACCATAAAACACTTCACAATTAATTCTTTGCAGATCCCTTAGGATATCTTAACAATGTTATCTGTTTTAGCACTCGGTAAATAGATTGCAGTAACTTTGAAGATGCAGAAAGTATTAGAAAAATTATCTTTAGATATTCATCAGCACATGTATATGATTGAGAAATCAATTAAGAACACAAGAGACACAAGATTTAACGTGGAAACCCAATATGGGAAAAACCACCAATGTATCTAGATACTGATTTTCACTTTTCTGAAGTGATGCCCGGTTAGAAGCCAACTCGGTAAAAGGTTACAAAACACACTGTTAGGTGTGACCTTGTTAGAGGATTTAAAACACCCTGCTAGGAGTGGCCTGGTAAGAGGTCTTGAAAACAATTCAATGGAATTGTCACCTTGTTAGAGGATTTACAATATGGTTGTTAAACCAACTCGGTTAAGAGATTTAGAATTCACTGTTACAATGATAAGAAGGTAACAATGAAAAATGACCTGTATAATAATGCAACTGTCTTGTTGATTACAGATCTTTGTTCTGCATAAGTTTGATCCTTTCTGATCGAATAAATCTCTGCTACACCTCAAGGATATCTGAACATCCTTCACAAATTCGCATACACCTTTCCTGCTTTTCTTCTGTAAATCTTCTGCTGTATTTCTTGTTTACTTTTCACATTTGACCTTTTATTTATATGATTTTAGATTTGTCAAATCGACATTATTTAGTATAACAGTTGGCTGAATTAAGCAAACTCTATTTGCAAAAATCCTTCAAGGGCCGATAGTGCTTGGTGACCATAACTTTCTATAATCTTTCGGAGACCGAGGGAACTCGGTAAACACCGACAATCTTTTACCTTCGATAACCGACTAAACTCGGTAAACACTAACTTTTCTTCGATGACCGACTGAACTCGGTAAACAATAACTTTTCTTCGATGACCGACTGAACTCGGTAAACACTAACTTTTTTTTTCGATAACCGAGTGAACTCGGTAAATACTAAATTTCCTTTGGTAACCGAGTGAACTTGGTAGACACTACTTTTCTTTGATAACCAAGTGGACTCGGTAAGCACTAATATTCCTGTCTGGCAAACCGACTGAGCTCGGTAGGATCTGATTGCTGCGGACTATGACATTGTGTGACATCAAAGACAATACATAATTGAGTAGCAATTTCCTTCAGACAATTGTTTCCAACAGAGTATGTCGATAGAAAGGAAATAAAAGGGCAAGTAATAGCAGATCATTTAGCGGAGAATCCCATAACTTCTACACAAACTATTCAAGTGGAATTTCTAGATTTTGCCATTATCAACATAGAAGGAAAAACATGGAAGTTGTTCCTTGATGGCTCTTATACTCAAGGAGGTTCCGGTGCCGGCATACTATTGGTCACTCCTCAAGGTTACACCATTCCAAAGTCCTACAAGCTTATGTTTCCATGCACAAACAATATAGCAGAATATGAGGCACTAGTTATAGGCATCAAAATGGCCTTGGAATGGAACATAACAGAGCTACAAATTTATGGAGATTCTCAACTTATCATCGATCAAGTCAACAATGAATATAACACTAAAGATGAAAAGTTGATGCTATACAAGACCATGATTGATGGATGGAAGAAATACTTTTCTTTGATCACTTTTGAGTAGATTCCTAGAGAGAAAAATAGAGCAGCTGACGCCATGGCCACCTTGGCTTCCTTGTTACAAAAACCAGACCAAAATGAGAAGTATGAGTTCTTGGTGGAAGAGTTGGTGAAACTAGCATTCAACCTTCTTGAAACCCAAATTTTTTCCCTATTACATGGACATGACTCCCCTTGGTATGGATCTATATACACATACCTCAAAGACCAAGTACTACCCTTAGACCAAACCCCAGCTCAAAAATGCAACTTCATATGCCAATCAGCCCGTTACCTAATCCTTTCTGAAACATTGTATCGTAAGGGTTTTGATGGGATGTTACTTATGTGTCTAGAGGAAGAAGAGTCTAAGTTAGCTTTACATGAGGTTCACGAAGGCATTTGTGGGTCACACTCAAGCGGTTTAAACCTAGCTAAGAAAATCCTTCGCTTAGGGTATTTCTGGAAGACATTAGAAAAGGATGCTTGCCATTTTGTGAAGATATGTAGTAAATGTCAATATCATGGCGACATGATACATGCACCGGCATAGGAATTACACCCATCTGTCACACCATGGCCTTTCTATCAATGGGGGTTTGATCTAATTGGCGTCATACATCCATCTTCTTCAAATGGGCACAAACACATCATAACCGCAATAGAATATTTCACTAAGTGGGTTGAAGCAGTTCCTTTGATAACAACAATAGGTAAACAAATTTCCATGTTTATCTTAAATCGCATCATTTTCCAATAAGGTATTCCTCATGCCATAATAACATATAATGGAAAATAGTTCAAGAATAAGGATGTTGATGAACTTTGTGCTACATTTCATATCACTCACCATTCATCATCAATTTATTACCCTTAGGGAAATGGGCAAGCTGAAGCCACAAATAAGAATATCTTGAAGATTTTAAAAAGGTTGGTCAATAAATCAGGAAGGGATTGGCATATGAAAATTAATCCAACATTATGAGCCTATAGAACTAGCATAAGAACACCCACAGGAGCCACACCATTTTCATTAGTCTATGGGGCTAAAGCAGTTCTACCATTAGAGGTTGAAATCCCATCTCTACAAGTATTATTACAAGGATTGATCACAGATGAAGACTACAAAGTAGCTAGGCTTCAACAGTTGGAGTTACTTGAAGAACATCAAACACAAGCTTATGAGCACCTGACAGTGTATCAAAATAGGATCTCAAGAAACTATAATAAACATATTAAACCGAGAATCTTTCAGGTAGGAGACTTAGTGTTGAGGGAAAACCCAAAGAATTAGGTTGAAAGAGAGAAGAAAGGAAAATGGGAAGCTAATTGGCTTGGCCCATTCATCATAGTATCTTCATTTGGCAAAGGAACCTATAAATTATCAGATTGTGAAGGAGAGGAGCTCCAAGAACCCATCAACAGTATTCATCTCAAAAGATTCTACACATGAGTCAGATGAAAGAGTATAAAGAGTATCAGATGAGAGAGCATCATATTTATTGTACATAGTTCAAAAGAGATTCTGAAAATACCAAAAACATTTGAAAAGCACAAAAGATCAAAAACATTGAAAAATTGAGCATGAAGAAAGGAAAAACATTCAAAAAAGATGTCGTCTTGGTGAAAACCTAGCAAATAGGTGCCTTGATGATATGAAAAATACAAAAAAAAGAAAAAATACAAAAATATTGAAAAAAAAAGAGAAAAAGTGCCTTGGTGAAAACCTAGAAATAGGCACCTTGGTAGCAAAAAAAAAGTAAAAATCTTTAAAAACAAAAAAAAAAGAGAGCTTGATCCATCAAAGAGTGAAAACTTGGTAAACAAGCGCCTTTTGTTCCCTTAAGTTGGTCTTTCCTAGTCACATATGTCCATATTGTATTTCCACCATCTCATTTGTACAACCACCATTGCATCTGTCATTTGTACATAGGCATAATAAAGCCAGTCAGTCACATTGTTGCATTGTTTATCAACCCTAAGTTTGTCAACCGATCACACTTATCCTCTAGGGGCAGAAGAAGATTGCAAATTTGGTACAAAAGGGATTCAATAAGTGCTACACTCAGTCACATCAGAGAGAGATTTATTAGAGTTTCAGAAGAGAGGAAAGTTTATTAAGCCTAAGTATTTGACCCTACAACATGATCCTTGAGCCTTCATTGGCTTTATTATTCGGGATTAAAAATGGAAAAAAACACCTTAAAGATCAGAATACTTGGAAATACTTGTTGGAAAATCCTAAAACATGGCAAAACATTCAAAGCTTTCTTTCTTGGCAAAATAATGAAATAGGGTAAAACACTTGAAATTTTCTTGTTGATAAATCTTGATGAAATTGACTTTTCATCATATCTTTTGAGCTATTCAATGATGTTTCGACTAGATTAGCTATGATAAAGATATGGTATTTTTCTTGCCTTTGAGTGACTGTTTTGAGGAAGATTCATCCGCTTATGAGAATTCATCTAACGACATGGTCATCAAAGAACCAATGAGGACTATCTCATAAGAGGAAGGATTAACCTTTGCATGTTTATGCAAATGGATCCCTTGGCTATTTAGATTTTCTATATCTTAATACCAAAAATCCACTTGCAACATTGAATCCATTGACACCGGTATTCAGACTCCCATAGTTTGGTCATCCAACTAGTGAGGGTTGTACCAGTTTCAAAAGAGGTTACCAAAATGCGATAAAAAGCAATATTCATATCATCATGATGTGGTCAGTGATGATTGTACTAGCTTTCCGGTCCTAAAAATGCTCAATGATAAAAATTTATCCTCATGGCATTTATTTGCTAAAAGTTGGTGACACTTAGGTTGCATTATCATGTTAGATTAATTGCATGGCACTATCATGTTTAGATTAATTGCATTGCATTAGAATGGAAAGTTAATTGCATTTATTTATGGTAAATTTCCAAGAAAAAAAGGGGGGCACATCAATAAAACTTAAAGTTGTTTTAAAAAATGGGGGGAGATTACAAATTCAAACATTCATTATAATCCTTGATTTTAAAAAAACAACAATGCAAGTGAGATTATCTTTGCATTCATGCATAGTATTAAATCATTATTCATTACTCATATATCAAAAAGAAAAGAAAAGAAAATCATGTTCCATACATCATGCATTCATATAAGTAAGAGTTAGCATTGCATTCATCTAAATACTTGGAAAAAATGAAAAACATAGGAACATACATAAGCATTTCCATAAACCATTTTGCATCCATACATTGACAAAATAGAAAAGCATATCATCAAAATTCATACATCATTGCACTCATTTATCTATATCATAAAATAAGATACTACATTCATGGCATAAATCGTAAATGCATAACACATCATATAGCTGCATAAAAGATAAATCTCATAAATCAACTCATCAAGATGATCTAAGGAGTATATCATATATATCATCAAAAGAGTGTTCATCATATGATCATCACATCAAGTATCAAGGTATAATATCATCAAAATGCTACATCAAATGTGTCGATCAGTCAACTATCATGACATATGAAACAAAGAGGACATCATCAATCAAGAGCCTGCAACACCAGATCCATCTGGACCTCTACCATTTGGTGGAGGGGGAGGAGCCTGTGAAGTGATCGCTACATCCTGTCTCAAAACAACCATAGCTGATACAAACTACTATAATAATAAGGCAACCTGATCCAACCGACCTACAACAGTGGACATATCTATCCTCAATACCTGCATATCTCAAGATAATCCATCAATATGATCACCCTGTGCACCCTGTGGCTATGGAGCTGGGGGAGGCATCTATGGAGCACCATCATCCTATTGTGCCTGATCCTGCTGAGCTGCATCATCAGCATGATGAGCCAAGGCTACTCTTTGTAACTATACCAAGGGATCCAATCCCCCAGGAATCTACCTAGTTACATCAATCTGTGCCTGTCTCTGAGCTCTCTAATGTCTATGAGCTCTGTCATGTCTATCTGCTCTAGGCTGTCCATCAACTGCATCATCCTGTGCTCTAGCTGATCTATCTCTAGCATCCCCATGATCATGACCCCATCTCAGCTATCCTCTACCAGCTACAACCTAAGGATGTCTACGTCCTCATCCTCTCTGATGTCTATCATCTCTATCACCATCACGACATCCAGGAATAGGCTTAGCTGGATCAATGAAATGAGGAAACCTGTTGCGAGCCCACCAATCTGCATACTCATGTGACATCTTGGCATCTGCAATGCCAGTCAGTATATCCCATCTACAAACAGTCATACCTGCAATCTAATCTAATGCAAACTGATAATCAATACATGGACCCCATAGAGAGATCTCTGCCTATACTCGAGCATATAGTGCATTGCCCTGAGGCATATCTTGTGTTTGATCATACTATCTCAAAACTCTACCAAAGCAAAAGTGCTCAATAGTAGTGGTAGTACACCCAATCATCCAGTGAGGGGCGAACATGTATGGTAACTCATCCTCATCCTCTCTCCATCTATCACAACCGAGGAAAGGATGCCATGTAACCTGATTGAGGTCATCAATCTGACATCTCCAATAATCCAAGTGACCCAAGTGGTGCTAAATCACCATACCAGTGTAAAGGAAAGCATAAGGAAATCCCCGATGTCGAACCCTATCAGAAATGGGCCTAGTAATGGGAAGATGCTCCCATATCCACAACTGAAGAACAATGGCACCCGCTGATAATGATGCACTCCCTCGATAAAACACCTCATGTAAATCATGATACAACTGTGCCAAAATGTAGGAACCCCAATCAAACCATCGAGGATGAGCAAGTAAATCCTCCATGATCCTACCCCAACTGATTGAAAAACCATGACCTCGCCGGTCGGGAAGTAATAAACCACCAATCACTGCACCCAAAACTACTGGTAATGTCAAAAAAGATGCAAACTGAGGCCATGTAATAGTATCCCCATCTCCTATAGTGTTATCCCTGAATACTCATCGACAGACAGAAGAATCATAAATAGAATCATAATATACTATCTCTCCTCTACACAAGATCTGAAGTAATCTATACACGTCCTCAGGCGTGATAGTCATCTCTCCATATGGTAAATGAAAGGTGTTGCAGTTGAAGTGCCATCGCTCTGCCACTGCAATCAGTAACCCATGGTTTACCTAAAACCATGGGAGGTCAAGTAAAAATCTCAATCCACATCGCTCAATAACACAGAACTCCACTGCTATGAGTCCCTGACTCAAGTCAATAACCCAAGAGGCAACCGACCAGACATATAAGGTAGGACTGTGATCCTATTGGCAAAGTAAAAGGAATCATATCAATACATCATATAAAGGAATTATCTGAAGTCAATTTTCTCAAAAGTCTCAAGTCATCACACCAAGTACCATTGTTCGTTTCTCTATATCTTGAGAATGAAGCGACAGTATCAAAATCATATCAGTTTTCACACTGATTGATTTATCTTATTAATCACTATCCTAAATGGGACTGAAAAATCATATTCCAAGGTACCACTATCTAGATATCCTAAACCAATTATTTTGTTGATAATAATAGACCTGCACTTATCATCCGAATCTATCATCAAGAGTTATCAAAATTTTCATCAGACGCAATCAAGAACACGTATGAAAAGTACAAAAATTTTCAAAATAGTCAGTAGGTGTGATTTTTATCATGCCAGGTGACATTTAACCTAAGCGATAGTGAAAGCATGTCAAGCGATATTATTTTTTTGTCAGGCAATAGTTTGCTACCAGGCGATAGTGAATTAGGCTATGTGACAGTGAAGGCTAGCCTAGGCAACAACAAATCCATTAGGGTTCTTGTAAGCCACAACCTATCGAAAATGGGGCATATTAACCTAGCCCTAGGTGAGAATTGTTTTGGTGCTAGGTGAGAGTAAAATATTCCTAAGTGAGGATAAAATACATGGAGGCGGGAGTAAAAACCATAGAGGTGACAGTAAAATACCCTAAGTGACAGTAAAATCATTCCTAGGTGAGAGTTCTTAAATTCAAGGCAATGACGAAACATGAAATTGCAATAAATGATCATAAATGCACCATAAATGCTCAATCAAGGTTTATAATGACTTATCGAAGGTCCATACTCAGGCGGCCTTGCATATCTCTGGAACCTCTCAAATCTATGCTCTTGAATTGGCACAACCATCTTGAAAATCACTAGAGGATCAGAGCAAAAATCACCAAGATGAAAAGTAAAAATGAATGGTAAAACAAGGTTTCTCAACCTATTTAAGGTATGTTGACCTAATTTTGGAGGTGAAACTAGTTTTTAACCTATTTTAACTACTCAAACCAAACTAGGGCATAATCATACATCAGGACATCTCATCAACTAGTCAGAAATGAAAACATATTTGATAAATCAAACATCAAATCAATTTTTTTGAAATCAAGAAATTAATATGTTTTAATTTCTGAGGGGGGCATAAGGGTATCGAATCAAAATTGTGATCAAACATCATGAAATCAGTGGGGCATCATAATTTTTTTTTCTCAAGAGGTAGCAATCAATCACATCAGGGATCATCAATCAAGACTTAAAGGAATCTTTGAACCAATGTTCTTCTCGCATTGATTCAAGGAGGGGCATTTGTAGACATGTAAAATTGGACAAGTACTTTTCAAAAATGCAATAAATCAATAAATGGCTCAAAAATCAATAAAATGCATTAAAATCATCAAAATGGATCAAAAATCAATAAAAGGGACATAATTAAATAAAGTTGAGCAAAATCAATTAAAATAAGGAAATAATTAAATAATGATGTTAAATGATTAAATTGAAGCTTAAAAGGGACAAAAAAAATATATAATTGATTTTAATCAATTAATTGTATAGTTGTTTAATCAAAAATCAAAATGGACCTATTACCCTTCCATGGCTAAATTTAATTAATTAATTGATTTAATAAATCCTATTTTCTTTCAACAAAGTGATTGACCAATAAGAATTGAGGACAAAAGGACATAAATCACTCAAACATTTGAATTGTCCAAAGATTTGAAACCATTTAAAGGCTTGTCTCCTCATTTGTCCCCCAAAATATGGACAATGCAAAGTTTTTGACTCAACCATGAGATAACCATGATTATTTCACTCCACCCCCTACCCTTGGGAAATTACTATAAGTATGAGGCATTTTGGAGAGCATTTCAAATCTTGGAACTTCATTTGCATAGCATTGTTACTATAGGCAATTGAGATCATTTCTAAGAGCAATTTGAGCAATTTGAGCATTTAGTATCATAATTTCATCATTCTTGAGCTAGAATCATCATAGAAGCATAGCATAAGCATAGTAGCAGCATTATTTCTCATTTTAGAGGTATCAATAGTGAGGATTGTAGCTGAGAGCTTCACTTACCACTTCTATCTAGAGATCCATGGGATAATATAGATTATAATTTCAATTCTAGTTAAATTTGCATTGTATTTGATTAGATTGATGTTAGTAGATCTTAATTTCATGCAGGTGAATAACTTCATCACATAATGCGCTCTTAGACTAAGCATAAGTATAGTCTTAAAACCTTAACTTCTAGGGTGCATACCTTAATTCATCTGTACACACATGTGCTGATGCTCTGAGCTACTAGAACTCTGTATAATGTCCAGTCTTCAACACTTACTAAATTCTAATCTTTACACTAAGTGTGCTGACTCCAAACTGCAATATGACTTTGTTGCCATAATGACAACACTATATCTAGTCATATATGATAGTATAGACAACTTGCCAACAATCTCCCCCTTTGTCATTGATGGCAACAAAGGAATATGACCAAGTTGCTAACTGTCCCTTAATACAAAAACTTTTGTTTTCTATACATCTTCTATACATAATCTTATATCTCCTATACATATATATACTCCATATTCTATACACAACTCCCCCTTTGACATTAATGACAAAGGTGCATCAAAAAACTATATGTACACTTACTCACTAAGGGAAAACATTCGGATATGCAATCTTGAGGTTCTGGATCTCCTTCTTCCAAAAGGTTATCAGAGAGTTGACTATCTATAGATGGGTGCATAATGCATATTGAAGCTTCTCCATCTTCTCCAATTCTATGCTCGAACCTTGATCATAGGTTATCATGGTCGCATCAATCTCCTTTATGTTATGACTGAGAATGTCTAGTGAGGGTGCAAGAGCATTCCTCAATTGAGTCTGTGTAGACCTTATCTTCTCCATTTCTTTCTCTGCCTTCTCAATTATATCCAACTGTCCTTGATAGACATTGTTACACATGTTCGCATTAGTGGATGTGTCTAGTATTGAATTCTTCACCTTCTCAATCATTGCCTCTACATCTTTGATCTTCTTAAGATGGGCATTAGTGAGCTTATCCTGATCCATGGATTCTATAATGACTTTCCTTCCTTGATCTAAATATTCCTTCAAGGAAGCCTGACCAGACTTAAGTGAACTTAAGTCAAGTGTGAATTTGCTCATTAGTTCATTGCATCGCTTCTTCAAGTATTTCTCTTCTACCACTATGGATGCAGATTCTTCTAGACTAGAAAAATTGACTTTGAACTGTGAGAGAACTGTACTCACATCATCAACCAAATGTACATTTTACACTTTCTTGTCTTTAGGCAACAAACTACTCAAAATATTCACTGATTCCACAAGGAGAGGATTTCTCATGACTTGCTTTTCCTTTGCCTTCTCCATATCCAGGACACTAAACTTAATCAGGTCTTCTTCTTTCCAAGAATCCAAAATACTTGTGTTAGGTGTCAAACTTGACAACAATGCTGAGGAGGGAGTGATGGGAGTGCTACCCATCACCACTTCTTGTTTCAATGTGACCAGTTCAACAAGAGTTTCATCTTTTCTTTCTTTTTCCTTTTCTCCTTCTTTCTTCTCTTCTTCTTTCTCATCAGAAACATCTTCTATGAGTACTTCTTCTTGCTGAATGGGAGGTGTACTACTGCATAGGTTTTCAGCTTCCCTAGTGCTGAAAAATGCTTCCTCAAACTTTTCCAACTCCTTATTAGTAGCCGCCATGGCTATTTCCACATTATCTATGATAATAGTGCTGTCCATGTGTGATTCTGTCATGGGTACAGACCTATCTGCTTCTGTTTGAGTTTCTACTATGGGCACTGAGTCCTAAGGACCTATCACTGGTACATTAGTGGGCTCTACTACTTTATCTTCCTTAATGCGTGTATGAGAGATGGGCATAGTAGGCGGTTTTATCTATTGTTCTAATAATACCTTCTCAAAAGCCTTTTCTATTTCCTTCGTAATTAGCTCATAGTCTTTGTTCATGATATGAAGAGTTCTCATCTTAGTCCTTAGATGCAGATTCACTAAATTCAATATCAGTTCTACTTCTTCTTTATAACATATAGGAAAAGTGTCTTCTAATACTTTTTCACTGATCCTTAGATCTTCTTGATTTGCTTGCCTCTTTAGATTTCCTAAAATATCCCATACTTTATCTAGAATTTCTATTTTCAACTCAAGGACTATCTTTTTTAACTTGATCATCTGTTTGACAATCATACTATGAATTTCTAATTTGTCAATCTCACTGTATGATTCATAGAACTTCCCTACTTGATCAATTCTTCCCTCATCAACAATTCTTGCATTTAAAACTTTAAGACTAGGTTTGAATCCTGCCTGAGGAGGTGCTTGGGTGTTTTTCTTGCTCCTTAATGCTCATGAGGATGGATGACTAGTGCTATCTTCTTTCTTCCTCTTTAATAAAGGCTTATACTCTGGAGGATCATCTTTGGTCTGAGAAGGAGTACTATCTTCTTTACCCTTCTGACTGTCAACTGATTCAGTTTTTATCTTCTTTAGCTTAGGATCTTCTTGTTTTTCCTCTACTGCTGCATCTTTCAATTCTAGGGAAATCTTTTCATCCCTTTCTTTATCAAGATCTGCTTGAGATACACCATGTATTCTCAAGATTTCAGATGTGACCTTTGCAACCTTTCTTTTGGTTGTAGTACTATTAAGCTTAGCATCAACTTCTCTAGTCTTTTCTTCATAGGTTCCCTACCTAGGTTCATTATCATCTTTAGGGGCTAGTAGCAATACCTATGCATAGGCTTCAAGAACTTTTTCCTCTACCTCATACCTAAGTGGATGAATCCACTTAGCTCTAGGCTCAATGAATTCCATACATGTAGTGTCTGTCTCCACCATAAAGCATATTGTCTTTATACTTCTCCACAATATTCTTAGGAATCCTGTACCTCATCTACATTCTTACTTTGAAGGTCTTTAATTCCAAGGTTATATAGTCTCTTAAGGTGCTTTCAGTGCATGCCTTGTTTGATAGCTATGGCATGGTTGGAATGGACTTGTCTAGATACAAGTCTGACACTTTACCAACTATATGTAGGTACATATAGATGATTAGGGACCCAAACCTGAATAACTTTGTTTTGTCATGCTTGATGGCCTTGATGTTATCTATTAACTATGTGTGGAAGATCTCATGGAAGTTGAACTCTCCATCTTCTTGCACAAGCCTGATAGCTGCTAGAATAGTGCCCGCAGATACACTATTCACCCTGTTGGTGTGATGAAACTTGTAACCTAGTATCATTGACATCAATTTGATGTCTGCTTTCTCTATAGGCTCAATGGTCATGCTACGCCTATCACTTCTGGATTTACATACTTATTCAACAATCTTTCTAACATCCATGCCCACTAGAAGGATGGTGGCTATCTTAGAAAGGCCTGTCATCTCATGAATTAGGTCACTTGTGATTCTAACTGGAACATCTCCAGTCCAAAAAAAATGATCATGGATTCTACTTAATAATATTTTTATCTATTTAGTCTCATAGAGCTCATATGCCATGTCAAATTAAATAATGGGGTGATCATTCCATTTTTTGTATTCATTCATGAATGTTTTGTTTGGTTTCAACATTGTGTCTATGTGTGCCCTTAACCTATCTTGTCCAACATGCTCCTTCTTACAATAGATGTAAGCCCTTATGTCTTCTACATGCATGACACCCATCGGCGTGTGGGAGAATGCTCCCTCTAAATCATCTAGGGTTGATTTAAACAAGTGCCTCTTGAAAATGTATCTCTTCTTTTTAGAAACATCAAAAACTATGGGAGTGGCCATGAATTACTTGTTAATCACTTTCCAACTAAACTTAGAGATGATCTGATGGCTTCCAAATCAGCACAATGAGCTAGGGTTACTCCAACTTATCAAATGCACTGATAACTGTAGCAAATCTCTAATAGATTCAATCTCAAAGACTTCACAAAAAATTCCAAAGATCCTTCTTCTCTTTATCACTCTGAATTTGAATGCAATGAGCAATCAAATGACTTCTATGTACTTTAAATTGAAAAATCCATAATTAATGCATGTCACGTAATCCAGGCTGTTACTTCAAAATTTCAAACTCGATATCTGCTAACAATCAACATGTGCACTCTTGCACGAAGGTTCCTATACACTCTAAAAGATTAAGTCCAAAGGCACATACTTTGAGGATGAGTATACCAGCCATGCAGGGGTCTAGAGAAAAATTAGCTCCCCCTATGACCTTGAGGGCCATTCATGCAGATGTAGAGGGTGTGTCTACTTGGGATGCATCCAATACATTCTCATAAGCTTTGTCCTTCTTTCCTTCTGACCAAATCAAGATCGCATCCTCTGAGGCTTTCATAAACTTGACTTTTGCTTCAGGATCCAAAATTGGTTCTTTAGTCTTTTTAGGGCTTTCTTGACCTTGCGTCCTTGATCTACAAAACCTTGAGATATGTCCTACCTTGTTACAAGAGTGACAAATGACTAGAGGTATATTATTCCTCGGTGCATTGACATGAGTCACCATTCTGCATGTTTTGGCTGAGTGACCATTATAGCTACATATCTGACATGTAACATTTTGAGAACTTCTAACATTTGTCTGATTCTAGTTTCTTTGATCTTGCTGAGTCCTATTCTTCTTACTAGTCTTGCAATTCATAGCTCTATGACCATATCTATTGCATGAATAATAGTAGCCATTAAAAGGTCTTACCTCTTTACAGTTTCTTGCAATGTGTCCATGCTTGTTACAAGCAAAACAAGTGCGTTCTACTTGCTTGCACTCATTCTTAGGAGGACCACCATTGTCTTTGGTTTGATCTTCAGTCTTCTCATCATGAGTAGAGTTCTTTAGAGACTCCTTTCTTTCTCACATACTGTCAATCTGATTTTGTGCTTCATTGTATCCAATGTAGCTAATTTCTCCTTTGATTCTTCTTGCATACAAATGTGATTCTACCAACTCAGCACTGGTGTGAAGTTTGTCAATATGATCCTTTGACTTCTTCAATTCAGATTCCAAACTCTGTTTGATATTCTTTAGCTCCAAAATTTCTAAGTTAGCTTCCCTTAGTTCTTTATTGAGTTGAAGGTTCTCCTTGACTTTTTCATTGTAGACATCTTGATTGTTCATCAGTTTGTCATCAAATTCTTCAAGTTGACTTAATAAGGATACATTTTCTTCACTCAACTTCTTGAATTTTTCTTCAAGTTCAGTATTAGAGCATCCTTTCAAATCTTGTCTTAGTCTCTTGATAACTAATTGAGCATCACTGACTTTTTCTTTTAGTTCTTCAATTTATCTTTCTGAATTGTCTAGGTCTTCAAGATTTTTATTCAGATGTTTCATATTTGCTTTGTCCATGAGCTCCTCAAGTGGTTAAAATTATTTTTTGAGGACCAGAGCTCTGATACCAATTGTTAGGAATGGGAACACTGAGGGGGGGGGGGGGGGGGGGGGGGTGAGTCAGTGTTCACTGTATTTTAACTTTTAACTTTAATCTTTATGCTGAAATTAAATGCTTAAGAACTAAATTAAACATTCACATAAACATGAAACATGAAATCAACACATGACACCAATATGGTTATGGGGAAACCAAAATAGGTAGAAACCCCAGTGGGACTTGATACCCACTAATAATTTGCAGTAGCATTTTGTGATCCTTGTTAGAAGATCCTTTACCTTGTTAGGAGTAGCTTTACAATGCTTTAAGTATAGTAGACCTTGTTAAGTGTCAGACCCTATTAGGAGTCTTTTACAATGATCCATGTTAGGGGAGTGGAATCACTATCCTAGAGTTCATTGCTCAAATGGTGAAGGCTACAACCTTCTAATTCAAATACACACTATATCTACAGGTGAACTATTCATTGTGACATTGCTTTTTAGATTAGTTCCTTTGGTGCACTGATGCTTTGACCTCTATCAAAGCTCTAATACATCTTATGCTCACTTTTCATACCTCTTCTCTACTTATCACAACTCTATTACAACTTCCATAGTGAATACAATGGGCACACCTTATATTTATGTGCTTATACAAATAAAACAATTAGGTCGGCCCTATAACTAATTACAAACAATGCTTCCAAATGAATTGGCTTAAGCATGCTTAAAATTATACACATATATATGTCAACAACCTAAATACAATGGGTTCATAGCCTTTACAAGATTAAATTATAATCACAAACCAAAAAGCTAACTATTGGCTCCATGCTCTATTCACTGCTGGCACACACTGGCTGTGCAACTTCAACTGACTGTAACTTTCATATCTTTTCATATCTACTTATGCACTCTTAGACTAAGCATAAGTATAGTCTAACAACCTTAACTTCCAAGGCACATACCTTAATTCATTCGTACACATGTGCACTGATGCTCTAAGCTGTTGGAACTTTGTATATTGTCCAGTCTTCAACACTTAAATGAATTTTGATCTTTACACTAAGTGCGGTGACTCCAAACTACTATATGAATTTGTTGCCATAATGACAACACTATATCTAGTCATATACTATAGTATAGACAAATTTACAACAATATCCCCCTTTGTCATTAATGGCAACAAAGGAATATGGCCAGTTGCTAACTGTCCCTTAATACAAAAACTTTTGTCTTCTATACATCTTCTATACATAATCTTATATCTCCTATACATATATATACTCCATATTCTATACACAACTCTGCCTTTGACATTAATGAAAAAGGTGCATCAAAAAATTGTATGTACACTTACTCATCAAGGGAAAACATCTGGATATGCAATCTTGAGGTTCTGGATCTCCTTGTTCCAAAAGGTTATCAGAGAGTTGACTATCTGTAGATGGGCGCATAATGCATATTGAAGCTTCTCCATCTTATCCAATTCTATGATTAGACCTTGATCATAGGTTATCATGGTCACATCAATCTCCTTTATGTTCTGACTGAGAATGTCTAGTGAGGGTGCAAGAGCATTCCTCAATTGAGTCTATGTAGACCTTATCTTCTCCATTTCTTTCTCTGGCTTCTCAATTATATCCAACTGTCCTTCATAGGCATTGTTACACATGTTCACATTAGTGGATGTGTCTAGTACTGAATTCTTCACCTTCTCAATCATTGCCTCTGCATCTTGGATCTTCTTAAGATGGGCATCAACGAGCTTATCCTGATCCATGGATTCTGTAATGACTTTCCTTCCTTGATCTAAATATTCCTTCAAGGATGCCTGACTAGACTTAAGTGAACTTAAGTCAAGTGAGAAGTTTCTCATTAGTTCACTGCGTCTCTTCTTCAAGTATTTGTCTTCTGCCACTATGGACATAGATTCTTCTAGGCTAGAAAAATTGACTTTGAACTGTGAGAGAACTGTACTCACATCATCAACCAAATGTATAGTTTGCACTTTCTTATCTATAGGCAAAAAATTGTTCAAAATATTCACTGATTCCATAAGGAGAGGATTTCTCATGACTTGCTTCTCCTTTGCCTTATCCATAGCTAGGACACTAAACTTAATCAAGTCTTCTTCTTTCCAAGAATCCAAACTGCTTGTGTTAGGTGTCAAACTTGACAACAATGCTGAGGAGGGAGTGATGGGAGTTCTTTCCATTCCCACTTCTTATTTTACTGTGACCAGTTCAACAAGAGTTTCATCTTTTCTTTCTTTTCATTTTCTCCTTCTTTCTTCTCTTCTTCTTTCTCATCAGAAACATCTTCTATGAGTACTTCTTCTTGTTGAATGGGAGGTGTACTACTGCATAGGTTATCAGCTTCCTCAGTGCTAACAAATGCTTCCTCAAACTTTTCCAACTCCTTATCAGTAGCCGCCATGGCTATTTCCACATTATCTATGATAATAGTGCTATCCATGTGTGATTTTATCATGGGCGCAGACTTGTCTACTTCTGTTTGAGTTTCTACTATGGGTGTCGAGTCCTAAGGACCTATCATTGGTACATTAGTGGGCTCTTCCACTTTATCTTCCTTAATGGGTGCATGAGAGATGGGCGCAGTAAGTGGTTTTATCTGTTGTTATAATAATACCTTCTCAAAAGCCTTTTCTATTTCCTTCTTAATTAGCTCATCATCTTTGTTCATGATATGAAGAGTTCTCATCTTAGTCCTTAGGTGCAGCTTCACTAAATTCAATATTAGTTCTACTTCTTTAGAACTTATAGGCAGAGTGTCTTCTAATACTTTTTCTCTGATCCTTAGATCTTCTTCATTTTCTTGTCTCTCTAGATTTTCTAAAATATCCTATACTTTATCTGGAATTTTTGTTTTCAACTCAAGGATTGTCTTTTTTAACTTGATCATGTGTTTGACAATCATACTATGAATTTATGATTTGTCAATCTCACTGTATGATTCATAGAACTTCCCTACTTGATCAATTCTTCCCTCATCAACAATTCTTGCATTCAAAACTTTAAGACTAAGTCTGAATCCTTCCGAAGGAGGTGCTTGAGTCTTTTTCTTGCTCCTTAATGCTCACAAGGATGGATGACTAGTGCTAGCTTCTTTCTTCCTCTTGAATCAAGGCTTATACTTTAGAGGAGTATCTTTGGGCACAGAAGAAGTACTATCTTCTTTACCCTTATGAATGTTAGCTGATTTAGTTTTATCTTCTTCAGCTTAGGAGCTTCTTTTTTCTCATTTTTTATTGTGCCTTGCAATTCTAGACCAATCTTTTCATCCCTTGCTTTATCAAGATCTTTTTGAGATACACCATGTATTCTCAAGATTTTAGATGTGACCTTTGCAACCTTTCTTTTTGTTGCAGTACTGTTAAGCTTAGCATCGAATTCTCTAGTCTTTTCTTCATAGGTTCCCCACCTAGATTCATTATCATCTTTAGGGATTGATAGCAATACCTATGCATAGGCTTCAAGAACTTGTTCCTCTACCTCATACCCAAGTGGATGAATCCACTTAGTTCTAGGCTCAACAACTTCCATACATGTAGTGTCTATCTCCACCATAAATCATATTGTGTCTTTATACTTCTCCACAATATTCTTAGGAATCATGTACCTCATTTGCATTCTTGCTTTGAAGGTCTTCAATTCCAAGGTTATATAGTCTCTTAAGGTGCTTTCAGTGCATGCCTTGTTTGATATCTGTGGCATGGTTGGAATGGAATTTTCTAGATACAAGTCTGACACTTTCAAAACTATATGAAGGTACATATAGATGATTAGGGACCCAAACTTGAATAAATTTATTTAGTCATGCTTGATGGACTTGATGTTATCTATCAACTATGTGCGCAAGATCTCACACAAGTTGAACTCTCCATCTTCTTACACAAGCCTGATAGTTGCTAGAATAGTGCCTACAGATACACTATTTAGCCTATTGGTGTTATGAAACTTGTAACCCAGTATCATTGACATCAATTTGATGTCTTCTTGCTCTATAGGCTCAATGGTCATGCTGTACCTATCACTTCTTGATTTAGATACTTGTTCAACAATCTTTCTAACATTGTTGCCCACTAGAAGGACAACGCCTATCTTAGAAAGGCCTATCATTTCATGAATTAGGTCACTTGTGATTATCACTGGAACATCTCCAATCCAAAACAAATCATCATGGATTATTCTTAACAAGATTTTTATCCATTCAGTCTCATAGAATTCATATGCCATGGAAAATTCAATAATGGGGTGATCATTCCATTTAGTGTATTCATCCATGAATGTTTTGTCTGGTTTCAACATTGTGTCCATGTGTGCCCTTAACCTATCTGATCCAACAGGTTCCTTCTTACAATAGATGTAAGCCCTTATGTCTTCTACATGTATGACACCCATCGACATGTGGGAGGATGCTCCCTCTAAATTATCTAGGGTTGATTTAAATGGGTGCCTCTTGAAAATGTATCTCTTCTTTTCAGCAACATCAAAAACTATGGGATTGGCGATGACTTACTTGTTAATCACATTCCAACTAAACTTAGAGATGATCTGATGGATTCTGAATCGGTACAACAAGCTAGGGTTACTGTAACTAATCAAATGCAGTGATAACTATAGAAAATCTCTAATAGATTCAATCTCAAAGACTTCACAAAAATTTCCAAAGCTCCTTCTCTCTATCACTCTGAATTTGAATGCAATGAGAAATCAAATGACTTTTATGTACTTTAAAGTGAAAAATCCACCATTAATGCACGTCGGGTAAATCAGGCTGTCACTTCAAAATGTCAAACTTGATCTCCGCTAACAATCAACATGTGTGCTCTTGCATAAAGGTTCCTATACACTCCAAAAGATTAAGTCCAAATGCGCATACTCTAAGGATGAGTATACCAGCCATGCAGGGGTCTAGAGCTAAATTAGCTCCCCCTATGACCTTGAGGGCCATTCATGCAAATGTATAGGGTGCATCCACTTGGGATGCATCCAATACATTCTCATCAGCTTTGTCCTTCTTTCCTTCTAACCAAATCAAGCTCACATCCTCTGAGGCTTTCAAAAACTTGACTTCTACTTCAGGATCCAAAACTGGTTCTTCAGTCTTTGTAGGGCTTTCTTGACCTTGCATCCTTCATCTACAAAACCTTGAGATATGTCTTTCCTTGTTACAAGAGTGACAAATTATTGGAGGTCTATTATTCCTCTATGCATTGACATGAGTCACCATTCTGCATGTTCTAGCTAAGTGACCATTATAGTTACATATCTGACATGTAACATTTTGAGAACTTCTAACATTTGTCTGATTCTAATTTCTTTGATCTTGTTGAGTCATGTTCTTCTTACCAGTCTTGTAATTCATAGCTCTATGACCATATATATTGCTTGAATAATAGTAGCCATTAAAAGGTCTTACCTCTGTACATTTTCTTGCAATGTGTCCATGCTTGTTACAAGAAAAACAAGTGCATTCTACTTGCTTGTGCTCATTCTTAGGAGGACCACCATTGTCTTTGGTTTGATCTTCTATCTTCTCATCATGAGTAGAGTTCTTTTGTGACTCCTTTCTTGCTCGCATACTTTCAATCTGATTTTGTGCTTCATTGTATCCAATGTAGCTAGCGTCTCCTTTGATTCTTCTTGCATACAACTGTGATTCTACCAACTCAGCACTAGTGTGTAGTTTGTCAATATGATCCTTTAACTTATTCAATTTAGATTCCAAGCCCTCTTAGATATTATTTAGCTCCAAGATTTCTAAGTTAGCTTCCCTTAGTTCTTCATTTAGTTGAAGGTTCTCCTTGACTTGTTCATTGTAGACATCTTGATTATTCATCAGTTTGTCATCAAATTCTTCAAGATGACTTAATAAGGATGCATTTTCTTCACTCAACTTATTGAATTTTTCTTCAAGTTCACTATTAGAGCATCCTTCCAAATATTTTCTTAGTCTCTTGATAACTAATTGAGCATCATTGACTTTTTCTTTTAGTTCTTCAATTTCTCTTTTTGAATTGTCTAGGTCTTCAAGAGCGGCTTAAAGATTTTTCTTTAGATGTTTCATATCTTATTTGTCCATGATCTCCTCAAGTGGTTAAACTTCTTTGCTAAGGACCAGAGCTCTGATACCAATTGTTAGGAATGGGAACACTAAGAGGGGGGGGGGGGGGGGTGAATTAGTGTTCACTATATTTTAACTTTTAACTTTAATCTTTATGCTGAACATAAATGCTTAAGAACTGAATTAAACATTCACATAAACATGAAATATGTAATCAACACATGACACCAATATGGTTATGGGGAAACCAAAATAGGTAAAAACCCCAGTGGGACTTGATACCTACTAATAATCTACACTAGTGTTTTGTGATCCTTGTTAGAAGATCCTTTACCCTATTAGGAGTAGCTTTACAATGCTTTAAGTACAGTAGACATTGTTAAGGGTCAAACCATGTTATGAGTCTTTTACAATGATCCCTATTAGGGGAGTGGACTCACTATCCTAGAGCTCACTGCTCAAATGGTGAAGGCTACAACCTTCTTATTCAGATACACACTATATCTGCAAGTGAACTATTCACTATGACACTACTTGTCAGATTAGTTCCTTTGGTGCACTGATGCTTTAACCTCTAGCAAAGCTCTAATACATCTTATGCTCACTTTGCATACCTCTTCTCTACTTATCACAACTCTATTACAACTTCCATAGTGAATACAATGGGCACACCTTATATTTATGCGCTTATACAAACAAAACAGTTAGGTCAGCCCTATAACTAATTACAAACACCTCTTCCAAATGAATTGGCTTAAGCGTGCTTACAATTATACATGTGTGTATGTCAGAAACTTAAATACAATGGGTGCATAGCCTTTACAACATTAAATTATAATCGCAAACCAAAAAGCTAACTGTCAGCTCCATGCTTTGTTCGCTGCTGGCGCACACTAGCTGTGCAACTTCAACTGACTATAACTTTCATATCTTTGTATATCTACTTATGCACTCTTAGACTAAGCATAAGTATTGTCTAACAACCTTAACTTCTAGGGTGCATACCTTAATTCATCCATATACACGTGCGCTAATGCTCTGAGCTACTAGAACTCTGTATACTATCCAGTCTTCAACACTTAACTAAATTTTGATCTTTACACTAAGTGTGTTGACTCCAAACTACTATATGACTTTGTTGCCACAATGTCAACACTATATCTAGTCATGTACTATAGTATAGACAACTTACCAACACTATGTACAATTTTGAGTAATTCTACAACCTGTTCCGGACTGGAAATGCCGAGACAAAGAAAACCCAAAAAACTTTTGTTTTTCTGGTAGCAGGTAGTTTTTGACCCCAATAAAATGTCAAAGACTACTTCCAAATTTTTAAAGTCATCTTTGATTTTGTTCGTAGATCTCGAATGTTCACCGAAGAGGGTATCCAGATCCAAGCTCTGATTCGGAGTCCTGTACCTATAACTGCAAGAAAAATGGTTTTGTTGTTTGGATGAGGGGTTTTCCTTATTCAAACCCTGGTTTGGAATCAACCTTAATAATTAAATTGAAATAGAGAATGCTAGCAAGTAGTAGAAGTAGATCTAACAATGAAGCTATGATATTCAATTGATATGCAAATTGTATTTGAAATGTATTCAAATATATTGATATGAAAGCTTGAACATAACATTAACAAATGTAAATCAAAACCTCCATGATTGTATGCTTGGAATCCACCTTGAGGGAAGGATGAATGGATCTTTAAGGAAGATCACACCACCATGATGGCTAGATCTAGGGTTTTGAATGATGAATTTTGAATGTTTGAACCAAATCCCTTCAATGGCTTGAATGCATGAATCCCTGATCTTCAATGGAGAGCTTGAATGGAGAAGAGGACTTGAATGGATGAAGTTTTGAATGGATGTTTTCTTGATCTTTCCTTGAGAAAACCTTGAGCACTTGATTTCAAAACTTGATGCCTTGATCATGAAAGCGGATTGAAACTTGATTGCAAAACTCGATAGAGAAAATGAGAGAGAAAAGCTTCCTTTTATAGTGATCTAGGGCACAATCCTCTAGAGGGGCCACCTTGGGGAATTAAATTCCAATTAGGCCTCAAACCTTTAGAAATGGACCTAAATTAAATATAATTTAAGATTTTATCATTTCGGAGACCAAAACAACTGACCCAGAAGTAGGAAAACAATTCTTTTCAAAAATTGATATCCAAAAATCATGGAAACTTGAAATTTGAACCTTGGGTCAAGGATGAGGTAGACTCTACCCTAGGTTAGGGTCAAGGTCATCCTTGAACCTCAAGGTCATCTTTTACCTTGAGGTTAAAAACCTCAAGAAATGTAGAAATAAAGGTGAAAACAGGTGGAGAGAGAAGAAGAATGGGGGGAGAAAGCCAAATTCAAGCAAAGACCAAGTCGAGGTGCTTGACATGACCCCAAACCACTTACTCAGAGGACTAAACACTCTTAACATGGAAGTACTTCCATTTTAAGATGATACACACATTTTTCTCAATTTGTTCAATCTCTTCATTATAGCATTGATCCATTCATCATTCTCAAGTGCAACCTTAACATTCTTAGGTTCAAACACACAAACTAAGCATACATTTTTTCTTAACTTACTTCTTGTCAATATGCTAGCTTTCTTGTCTCCAATGGTTTGATTCTCAAGATGATGTCTTCTAACAAATCTTGCTAGCACTTGATCTCTTCTTTGTTCTTCATTCTGTTCAGGTTCATTTCCTTGCTCGACAACTTCTTCCTGATCCTTGGTTTCCTTTTGTTGTTCCTCGGTGTTATTTTCTTGATGCTTAGTCGACTCAGCTTATGGCTTTGGTAGGTACTCTATATTTTCAACATAAGCAAATCTACCATAGTCTTCCGACTCCTTAATACTTTCTTCATCATTTTTATTAGCAAATTCTCAACTCTTACATTAGCATTTTCAAGCATCTTATTAATAACTTTATTCAGACACTTGTAAGCTTTACTTTTAGTAGAATATCCAAGGAATATTCCCTCATCACCTTTAGAGTCAAATTTATCATTTCTATCATATTTCAAAATAAAACATTTGCTACCAAACATTCTGAAGTAAGTTACACTAAGTGTGTATCCAAACCATAACTCATAGGATGTCTTGTTTGTGTCTTTCTTTAGTTAAAATTGGTTTAGGACATATACAACTATGCTAACTACTTCTCTCCAATACATCTGTGTAACATTTTTCTCTATCATCAGTGTTCTTGCACAATCAACAATAGATATATTTCTCCTTTTAGCAATCCCATTTTGTTGCGGTGTTCTAGGTGCAGAAACCTATCTTTTGATGCCATGCTCATTACAATAGTTAGTGAATTCACCAGAAATAAACTCACCACCTCTATCAAACCTCAAGCATTTCAGTTCTTTTTTGGTTTCTTTTTCTACTTTATCCTTGTAGCATTTAAACATTTTAAATGCCTCAGATTTATCTTTTAAAAATATGATAGTCATCAATCTAGTATAATCATCAACAAATAGAATAAAGTATCTATCACCATAGTAGCTTTGAGTTCTCATGCGACCACATAGGTCGGTGTGAACTTGTTAGAAAGTAAAGTCCACCATGTAACGCCCCACCAGGCAACCCAAGAGGACAAGACATAAAACCTCTATAAAATGCAAGTAGTGAATTTTTATTTTATTTTATTTATTTATTTTAACTAGAATAATATTCATCATTACACTTCATATTTCTAAAAGAAGAAATAATTTTCTACTACTTGAATGTAAGATTTATACAACTTAAGTCCTCCCGAGTTCCCTAACGTCGCTACTAAAGCAACATCATATAAACCATTTACATGCATAAGATATTCACGGAATCATGAGCTTAAAAGATCTACATTCATTTTAATGCACCAAGTTAAATGTCCCTAACTTATTTCTTTTATTAAACATAGGTTAATCATCCAACATCATTATTCCTTTTATCAACTCATTCCATAAATTCATATTGATTTCATCTACATCTACTATCCTTTATATCACTTTTCTCTAATAATTTAGGTAAGAGATTAATATTCATTAAGGTAGGCATCATCCTAGGTACTTCATTAACATGAACCAAGTATTAACATTAAAATCAAATTACTATTCTATTGCATTGTTTCATAACCATTCATTGTTAATAATTCCAATCACTAATCTATCATTTCTCAATAATTTCTTTGAATTCTTTCATCAAGAGAGAATACATTATTGTTGTGATACATCATTATATATAATTATATTTAAGATTATTTCCTTTACACATGGACAACATAAGAGGATAGGATAAATAACATAAACACTTTCTTTTAATGCTAGTAACATGTCCAATATTCCACATTCTTTTCCCTTTCTTTTACCTAGAACTACCCATTCCCTTATGCATTGCTTTGAATTGAGATTGCATCAATACTACAAGCTCCTTTTAGGAGATTAAAAATTACATGAATACAAATACATAGGTACATCTCAACATATTAAAATATCCAATAAGAAATCTTCAACTGCAGATCTGGAAAGGAATATGTGCTAGGATCATCCAAAGAATCACGATCAATACCTCGATATAAATATTAACCACCCAACCATGTGGAACCAATAGGCCCACTCCCCCGAGCTAGGAGATAGAACCAAAGGCCCATACAAGAGGTAACAACTAGGAAATTCCTAAGGTGGTGATAAAATTTCCCCAAAGTCACAACACAAAAGAAAAGACAAGAAGACCACAAGGACTACCAGAGGCATGATCAAATTTAGTAGAGACTCTAAGCTACAAGCTAGGTGAGTGTCATCGCATAGCCCTCACCCCTTGGGTTGTCTTGGTACTAGCCACTCTTGGCCCCGGCCCCCAAGTAGGCACATGCAGAACCGAATGCCTCTCGTACAGACAAGGTCATCCAGTCGTACCTATGCATAAGTACCTTCTCCCACTCCCATCCTTAGTCTTTACTAGCACTAAAGGCATGGGTGAGGCACAATTAATCTTGATTAGTTTGTAATTTCTCATTCCAATAATCTCCCATTCCCAATTCATTTATTTAGGTTATCACTTGATTAAATAACTCATAGTAGGTTATCCTGGTACTAGCCACTTAGGGCCCCGACCCCTCACTATGAGCCACTCACCTAGTGTACTTAGGTTCCCTAACATACATATAAAAATCATAAGAGCATAATAGATCCATCATCAAGAATTCATATCAATTCCATAACAAAATTTGATTGAGTTTAGGAAAACATATGTTGTCCCTAGTCCACTTGACAACCCTAAACCCAATATGGCATACAGAATGTTCCAAACATATAAGAAGACATCCAAGTGATATTATAAACATATTCAGAGTATACATAGATCCAATTAACCAAAAAAAAATATTCTAATAGCATCTGGTGACCATACGAAACCTTAAAACTTAATGATGTTCTTAAACTGAATTATTTCAAGCAAGGATTAAATGCAAAGAATAGTCATCATAGAAAAGTCATCCATATCTTCCACAAAACAAATAATAAAGGCAATCGATTCAGTGGAGATTTAGATAACATAATTATGGACTCTTAATTTGATTTTTAGGAAGATCCAATGGTGGGAAAGAAATTTATGACTTCTGGTTTAAAACAAAAAATTCTGGTTAGGGTTCAGATCTGCCTTCACTAAAACGGTTGTAATTTTCACAAAACATAATAAAAATTTTCCAAACCAATTGGAAATGAAAGATAAGACTTAGGAGAATATTTTATATCAAATTTAGACTTTTATATAATCATATCAGCCTGTAGCATATGAATACATTTGACAGAAAATTCGAAATCGAGAATGGACAGGCATAGTCTGCCAAAATGTCAAAAATAATGCATTAATTCGACCCTAAAAATAAAATCAGAGAGATACCCATTTGAGATCTGTGAATTTTAATTCTATAAAATCAATTTAGTCAAACCCTAGATTCAATTTAAATTATTATAATAATAGATCTCCAAAAATGGGTTGCTAAAAACCCTAGGAAAACACATGCCAATTCTTACAAACAAAAACTTAAAACTTTAAAATAACTATAGAAATTAAAAGTACAGATATAATAAATAATTATAATATATAAATAGATCCATAATCTATCAGAGACATAAAGTAACTAACATATTCAATCCATACCTCATGTCCTACGAAGGTTGAATCGAAGAAGGAAGGAAACAAAAGAGAAGACAGATCCAAACTTGAGATGCATCCTTCAAACTCTATCCACTTTCAGAAATCTCCATGAAAGAAAGAAATAATTCCACAGCAAAGAATCCCTCTCTCAACTATTGAAATTCTCACAAAAATGTCTCTCTCCCAAAAGCAAAGATAATCAAAAATTCTTAAAGACATATGCTTACAAAATCTCCCTCACATCTCCAAGTTTTCTCTCCAAAATCACCATGAAAATTAAGGCCATACTCTCCTCAATGCTTCAGCCCCAAAATCCCCCCCTCTTCAAATGAGAAAGTAGTGCATATAAATAGATTTCCAAAGGTTGAGAGGAAAAGTAACCAACTCCCAACTAACTCTTAACTAAAGGGTATTATAAAATAACTTAATATCATACAACTATATTACTCAAATATACAATAAAAGATTATTTGTATTCATTCATACACATATGTAATATTATCCTAACATATATGCATATGCCATCATTAATTACATCAATATCTATATATATAACCTATCCTCATTATTAATAATTAACAATTGAGAATAATATACCTCGCATTATTTAATATTTAATTATTAATAATATTATACTTTACATTAATCCCAAAATATACACCATCAACAATATCTACAATAATTAACATATAATCACATATAAATTATATATATATAAATACATATATGTGTGCACCCATATATATTTCCATATATATATATATATATATATTTATATTTATATAGATACATGCCAAATACCAAACACTATAATCTATAAGATTATGAAGTAATAGATCACAATATTATTACCTATTTATAATTGCTATAGGATATAACACTGAGGTAGAATAAAATCACATGCCTCAAAATAAATCTAATCATCCAAAGAGGCCATACAAATCATCTATGAAACATATCGAGAAAACCATAAGATCAAACAAGGTCAACCAAAGTCAACAAGGAAAGTCAAGCCAAACTCCTGAAACACAACATAGAAAGATTAACTAAGAATCATACCAAGAAGGAGAAATAAATAAAATGAGTAAACAAATCATACAACCAAATGAATTCAAGTGGTCACAAGGCACTAACTACAACCATGCCCAACCGGGTGCGTTGGATCTGGGTTTTTGACCCAAAGGTTGACTAACAAAGAAGGAACCCTAATATTCCCAAATTGGAATAATGACAAAGGAAGACTCATGTAGGGGCCTTAGTACTATCTCCATAACAACAACCATCAAGGATTTGAGGGCATGCTCAGACCTGTGAAGCCAAGTGAAGTCGATGCCCGGTACCTGCAAGCCTGCATCACAAAGAAGAAATACATATGCACAGATATACATATAAAAAAAAACATTGCAGACAGATGACCAGGATCGATACATCGTGTGGACCTCAGCTATGTGAGTAACTACGACTTCGCCCTGAATCATGAAAACACATCATGTATATATATACACTCAAAGCATGTAGCATCATCATAATGAAGGTTAGAATCTCAAGCATTGTGTTAGTCTCTTATCAATACTAATAATAAATTAACATAATCAAATCATCAAGTGAGATACAAGATTCATCCAAGGTAACCTTAATAGAAGAAAATATAAATAACCACTTATATATATCTATCAAGTACATATCATATAACATCCTAACTATGTTCATAAAGGTCTTGTAGGTACTCAATACATACATGGAGATAAATACATACAAGAATGATACCTTTAGATAGTATGTCTGATATTAGAATCATTGAGTACTAGCTTATGAAATTATTATTAAAACTATAGGAATAGATCAAACAAGTATCATGTACAACTTAAGCTGTAAGAAAACATCAAAGGATCTTAATTCTTTCAAAAACATAAAACTTATATTAGGGTTAGAGGGGTATTACACACCAAGATAACTGAGAGGGGGGGGGGGGGGGTTGAATCAGTTATCAGATAAATACAACTTTTATCAACCTTAATAGATTTTAACCATGTAAGCAATGTAATCAACAACCATAGAAAGATATACGTGCACAATAACACAATGACACAAGATATGTTGACTAGGGAACCTCTTGATCAAAGAGTAAACCCCAGTGGGAATGATGCCCACAAAAGATGCACTAATATGAAATTTCCTTGTGAGAGGATGGAATCTATCAGGAGTCTTATGAAATACATTCAGTACATATGAGTCCCTATTAGGAGACTTTGAATCCTTGTTAAAAGATTCTAACTCTGTTAGGAGTTATGGAAGACAGAAAAGCCCATTGCCCAAACATCTTTAGGGTAAGATCACTGAACTCACTATCCAATTGATCTTTGTATTACTCAACAAAATAATACCAAAAGATTACTAATCTCAACAATTCAATACTCCTCTGACTGTGCCAAACTGCACCAACTATTTCTTCAAATCTCAATATCAGATCTCTATACTTCACATATCCTCTGTCAAAAAATTTTCTTTAACAATTTCTTCATTCTATTTTCACACAATACATAAATAGATATTAAAATAAGGAAACATTCCTTCCTTTATACCACACTCAAGTAATTACAAATGATTCAGCATACAAATTACAAAATAAAAGTTTCCACACGTTACATAAAAATTACACAAAACTGTTGGCTTCCCATTAATATAATTCTTCACTCGTGAAACCTCAGATCTTGTGCTCATGCTCATGTCACTAAAATCATGTCTTCAACTACCTCATAATTGCGCATGATCAGATTCCATCCCGATTAGGAGATATCATCTGATTTCCACAAACCACTACTTAGGAACACTGCCTGAATACTGCTTCCACTGATTTCCTCATAACTATCATGAATAAATGAATTTCCATCTGTGCTCTTAACCATGATCTTATAGAAAATAATAGAGTAAGTCCTCAACTCCGCATAGCTTCATATTTAATATCCCAAGTGCGCTAACTCAAACACAGTCTACTTCTCTGCTAATCTCTAGTAGATCATTGTGTTAACATCAATGACAATCACAGTCATGAATGCAACAACAATTACTACAGAATGGCTGCAAATACTCCCCCATAGGATATATTCAACATTCATTCCTGACAATATCCCCCATTGGCATTGATGGAAACATAGATGAAAAAATATCCAAGTTCCATGAATACCAACACTGTTGCTCTGAAATAATTTCATATCCTCTTCATCAATCAAATCTTGCTTCATTTTCCTATTCAGTTCTCTCCAACAGATGGTTTTTCATGTATACTTCTCCTTGTTAACATCAATGAAAGATGTTTCATCATTATTTCAACAACAACTTCAATGTCAAAAGACATTGTTCAGAAAATACATTCACTAGAGTCCTCATGACTCAGCTCAGATACACATACTCCCCCATAGAGGAAGTACCACCATCCAGTCTAGAAGAAAGATAAGGCTCATATACCACTAGATGGATGCAAGAATCTACATCACTTCTCAAAATTAGGCTGGGGCATAACCCCAAGCATACCTCTTAGATATTCAAATGTATCCTTAGGCAAAGGTTTTGTAAATATATCTGCAATCTGCTCCTTTGTGCTTATGTACTCAAGTTTGACTTCTTTCTCTACCACTTTCTCTCTCACTACATGATACTTTATCTCTATATGCTTTGTCTTAGAATGTAAGATAGGATTCTTAGACATACTAATTGTGTTGGTGTTATCACAATATATAACAATAGGCTCAACAACTTTTATTCCAATATCCTTCAGCATTTTCTTCATCCAAATTATTTAATTACAATTATTTGTTGCTGCCACATACTCTGCTTCTGCTATGCTATGTGAAATATAATTCTGCTTCTTACTTAGCCAAGAAACCAATCTTCCTCCAAGGAAAAATGATCCACCACTGGTGCTCTTTTTGTGATCAACACTACCTCCCCAATGAACATCTATATATGCACATAGGGTAAAATCATTAGATTTTTCATACCATAATCCATACTCAATTGTGCCTCTTAAGTATCTTAGTATCCTCTTTACTGCTACATATTGTGATTCTTTGGGTTCAGCTTGAAATCTTGCTACAATTCCAACTACATGTGATATATCAAGTCTTGTATGAGTCAAATATTGCAATCCTCCAATCATAGATCTATACTTATCCTCTTGCACTGCAGGAGTCTCATCTGTGCTAGATAACTTGTGTCTAGTTACCATAGGTGTTCCAACTAGTTTAAAGTTCTTCATTCCAAATCTCTTCAGTAAATCATTCAATTATTTTGTCTGACGTACAAAGATACCATCACTATTCTATGTTATCTACAATCCTAAAAAGTATTTCATTTCACCAATCATACTCATTTTAAATTTAGTCTTCATTTTATCTACAAATTTATCATTGGCTTCATCTTCTCCTCCAAAGATAATATCATAAAAAAAAATAACAACAACCAACAAACCATTTTCAATTTCCTTTGTGTATAGGTTGCTATCAGTTGTGCCTTTTGTAAATCTTAATTTTAACAAATACTTATCCAATCTTGCATACCAAGTTCTAGGTGCTTGCTTTAGTCCATATAAAGCTTTCTTCAGTTTACATACCATATCTCCTTCTTTAGTTAAAGGAAAACCTTTAGGCTGCTCAATGTAGACTTCTTCTTCCAATTCTCCATTCAGAAATGTTGACTTCACATCCATCTGATACACTTTGAATTTCTTGTAACCTGCATATGCCAAAAAAATTCTTATTGCTTTAATTCTTTCTACTGGTGCAAAATTTTCTTCATAGTCAATTCCTTCTTGCTGTGAGTATCCTTTACATACCAATCTTTCTTTGTTCCTTACTACTTCTCCTTGTTCATTCATCTTGTTTCTGAATACCTATTTTGTTCCTATAACATTCTTATCTTTAGGTCTAGGGACCAATTCCCATGTCTTGTTCTTTTCAATCTGATCTAGTTCTTCTTTCATGGCTTTAATCTAATGTTCATCTTCACAAGCTTCACTAGTAGATTTAGGTTCAATTTGAGAAATCAAACACAACTTTTATTGTACCTTATTTCATGTTAGAACTCCTCTATCCAATAATCTACTGAGCAGGATGATTTCTTAATAAATTTTTGTTAGGTGTCACTGTCTCAGTACTTGTTTCTATTGTAGGTTCTTCAATGGTTCCTTCACTTTGGCTCTTGCTACTTTAGTTACTAACCTATTTCTTCTTTCTCCAATACCATTTTGTTCAGGTGTCTTAGGGGCTGAAAACTATCTCTTAATACCATTGACTTCACAAAAAATGTTAAATTCTTTTGAAGTAAATTCTCCACCTCTATCCGATCTCAAACATTTAATCTTCATTCCAGATTCATTCTCAAATTTTTTCTTAATGATCTTAAACTTATAAAATGCTTCAGATTTTTATTTAAGAAATGCAATCCACATCATTCTTGTAAAATCATCAACAAGAATCATAAAATACCTTTTTCCATAGAATCCTCTAGTCCTTGTAGGACCTCTCAAATCTATATGAACAATCTCCAACTTCTCTACTGTTGTAAACTTCTTGCGGGGAAATGAGCTTCTCTTTTTTTTAGCCATCACACATTCCTTGCAAATCATGTTAGTAGGCTTCATAATTTTAGGAAAATATCTTACTACAAGTGTAGTACTCACTTTCACAATGTTATCAAAGTTTATATGAAAAAATATTATATTCCATAACCAACTGTCATCAATCTTAGTAATCAAACATGTCATCTCAGTAGGATTCAACTAAAATACATTACCTCTGGTTCTAGATCTAGTACCAATCAAATTACCATCCTTATCTTTGATTACACAAGTTTTCTCAGTAAACCAAACTTGATATCCCTTATCAACTAGCTATCCAACACTCAAGATATTATGTTTCAAACCATCAACAAAGTAAACATCATCAGTATTAGTCTTTCCATCAAGAGTAATAGATCCTATACCTTTAATCAAACAAGGTGCATTGTTTCCAACTCTAACAACTCCTCCATCATAATTGTTAAACTTTATGAACTTTTTCATGTCTCCAGTCATATGATGTGAACAACCACTGTCTATAATCCAATTAGATTTCTTTTCTACTTGAGAAACTAAAGATTTTTCTTCCTTAATTTCTATTTCAGGATTTTCTTCTTTAATTGATACAAATCATATATCATTATTATTCTCAGTATCACTTTCACTCAAAGATTTCTCCAAACTAGCTTCAAGTTCTTTATCATTTGCATAGTAACATTCTTTAGATCTCCTAGGATTAGAGTCCTTCCTATATTTCTTAACTCTCTTAGGACATTTAGATGCAAAATGACCAAATTCTTGACAAGTCTAACATTTAAAAAATTTCTTACCGTTTGGTTCTCTTTTCACAAGCAAGGCAATACCCTCTTCAATCTTCATGTCTTCTTCATTTCTAGATCTATTGCTACTAGAATAATCTTCACTCACACTAATGCTTCTTGAAAAAGTAGGGTGAACACTAAGAGCATTGAATGTTGTCTCCATTCTAGGTAAGTCTCATGATAGCCTTAGGTTCATCTCTGTTACTTCCAATCTTCCAAGAAGAGTCTCTCTGGTAAAGTTTGTAGTACAAGGTATAACTTGTTCAATCATCTATGTTGTCTGCTTAAATGCAAGAGTCAATGTCCTAAAAAATTTTCATATCACTTCATTCTTTGTCTTGGTTCCTCCACAAGATTTTATACTTGCAACAATCTCTGACATTCTACCAATATAGCTTCTAACAAATCATCTTCCATAATTCTTATATCTTCAAATGCACATATCCAATTATGTAATCTGACTTTCTTTGCATGTTCATCACCTTCAAAAGTAGATTGTAAAGCTAACCAAATTTCATGAGATGTTTTTAGATATTTTACCTGACTATACTCATTTTCCAGAAGGGCTGACAAGGGTGCTTCTCTAGCAAGTATGTTACACATAAATAGATCTCTCACTTCATTAGTACAATCTTCAATTTTATCCTCATCAATGATAGTCTTCTGATTCTTTGTAATTAACCAATAACTTGGTCCTAAACAAAGTAGGTGTGTCTTCATCTTTTCTTTCCAGCTGTCAAAATTTACTCCATCAAACTAAGGGCTTTCTTTCTTGAAATGATTCACCATGGATCTCCTTAAGCTGTTAAACTTTTCCTTCAAGGACATGCTACTCTGATACCAATTGTTAGAAAGTAAAGTCCACCAAGATAACTGAGAGGGGGGGTGAATCATTTATTAGATAAATAAAATTTTTATCAACCTTAATAGATTTTAACCATGTAAGCAATGTAATCAACAACCATAGAAAGATATACATACACAATAACACAATGACACAAGATATGTTGACTAGGGAACCTCTTGATCAAAGAGGAAACCTTGGTGGGAATGATGCCAACAAAAGATGCACTAATATGAAAGTTCCTTGTGAGAGGATTGACTTTGTTAGGATTCTTATGAAATACATTCAGTACATATGAGTCCCTATTAGGAGACTTTGAATCCCTATTAAAAGATTCTAACTCTGTTAGGAGTTATGGAAGATAGAAGGACCCACTGCCCAAACAACTTCAGGGTAAGATCACTAAACTCACTTTCCAATTGATCTTTGTATTACTCAATATAATAATACCAAAATATTACTGATCTCAAAAATTCAATACTCCTTCTCTAACTGTGCCAAACCACACCAACTACTTCTTCAGATCTCAATATCATATCTCTATACTTCACATATCCTCTTTCTACAAATTCACTTTCACAATTTCTTCATTCTCTTTTCACACAATACACAAATAAATATTAAAATAAAGAAAACATTCCTTCCTTTATACCACACTCAAGTAATTACAAATGAGTTAGCATACAAATTACAAAATAAAAGTTTCCACATGTTACATAAAAATTACACAAAACTGTCAGCTTCCAATTAAGATAATTCTTCACTCATCTGACCTCAGATCTTGTGCTCATGTCCACATCACTAACATCATTTCTTCAACTACCTCATAACTGCACATGATCAGATTCCATCTTGATTAGGAGATATCATCTGATTTCCATAAACCGCTACTTAGGAACACTGCCTGAATACTGCTTCCACTGATTTCCTCATAACTGTCATGAATAAATGAATTTCTATCTATGAACTTAACTATGATCTTATAGAACATCATAGAGTAAGTCCTCAACTCCTCATAGCTTCATCTTTAATATCCCAAGTGTGCTAACTCAAACATTGTCTGCTTCTCTGCTAATCTCCAGTAGATCACTGTGTTGACATCAATGACAATCACAGTCATGAATGCAACAACAATGCTATAGAATGGCTATGAATACTCCCCCATAGGATATATTTAGCATTCATTCCTAACAAAACTAACTCCAAGATTCTTTTTGTTGAATAGTCTTTACTTTTTAAACTAGATTTTTTCATCTTCCCTTTTTGACATTGATGACACATAACACGATCATGTTTAGTTAGGCTAGGTAATCCTCTAAATTTTATTTTTCTACTGATCTTAATCATGTTATAAAAATTTTCATGACATAACCTTTTATGCCACAAGCATGCATGTACATTTTTCACTAGTAAACAAAAAGTCTCAGCATTGTCAAGATAAAATAAGTTACCTTTTGATTTTCCTCTTGTTCCAATAAGCTTTCCATTTTCATCATAGATTCTCACCTTCTTTCTTTGAAATGCCACTCGATGACCTCAGTTGTTAAGCTGAGCCACACTCAACAAATTGTAATTTAGTCCTTTTACCCAATAAGCATTATCACATCTGATTTTATCATTTATCAATAAAGATCCTTTTCATTTAACCATGCAAGGTGTATCATTACCCATTTTTACTGATCCTCCATTATAATGCTCAAGATGATCAAACTAATCTTCATCACCATTCATGTGATGGTTACAACCACTATCAATGATCCAAGTATCATTTTTACTAACTTTAGAAATGAGTGTTGTTTCTACATACCTTTCCTCCTCTTTAGAATCATCTTTCATTACAACAAACACTACCTCAACATCATCATCAGTGTCGGTGTCGGTGTCCTCTTCTTCAACCAAATAACAAGCCTTTTTGCCCTTATCTTTGTGATCTTGATTATTTTTGTTGTATTATTTGTAGCCTCTGTTGTTTCTTCTTCCATAGATTCCATCACCAGATCGGTCTTTGTCTTTATCTTCCTCTTTCATGTTGGTACATCTAGCAGCAATATGGCCAACTTCTTTACAATTAAAACAAGCTAAAGGTAATTTTCCCTTATATCTACCTTTACCTTTAGGTAGTCTTTGGGCCATAAGAGCTTCAAGTTCATCAATCTCATCATCAATATTACTATCACTGTCATTCCTTATATTATGTCTACTGCTAGATTTACCGATCTTTAGAGAAGACATAAAAGTAGACTCAATAGATGGTACAACACTATTATCAAAATTGTTCAACTCAAATGTTGTTAATTTACCAATCAAACTATCAAGAGTAAGAGTGCTACCAGGTGTAGACCTCATTTCATGTATAGCATATATTCTGATTGCATATGTAGGAAACAAGGTTCTTAGAATCTTACTTACCATTGTATCTTCATAAATGACACCACCAGATCCTCCAATAGCATTGACTATCTATTTGATTTAGTTTGCATATTGTGTAATGTTTTCTCCTTCCTTCATTTTCATATCATCAAATCTACCTCTTAAGCTTTCAGCTCTGGCTCTCTTCACATTTGCATCACTGCCATAGACTTGAACAAGTTTATCCCACATTTTCTTTGCAATAGTGCAAGTCTTGACATCCCTAAATTCAACATCAGATAGAGTAGCAACAATCTCTATCATAGTAATGTTGTGTTCATGTCAGTCTCTCAACTGATCAAGAGTTAAAGGTCCAGTCAGTGGTTGTATGTAACCATTGTCCAATGAGGTTATAGCAAAATCACCAATTCTAGATATGTCAAGTCTCATCTAGTTTTTCCATATAGTAAACTTGTCCTTATTCAACTTCAGCACTTCCCTCTTATACATCTTGTAATCTTTCTATTGAAGTCATTAAAACTTTGTTCCAAGAAACCAATGCTTTGACACCAATTATTAGAATAACTGAGAGGGGGGGTGAATCGGTTAGATCAATTATCCTATAGTCCCAAATACAAAGATGTAACACTCAAAACAATTCCAATAAATTCTGCATCTCGGTAACATAAACTGTTAAACTATCTATGCCTTTTACCGATTACCTGTTAATTAACTCACTGTGATTACAGACCAAATCAAATATGCAGTATGTAAAGTATGACAATAAAAAAATCATCACATAAAAACATAACACAATGATTTAATGTGGAAACCCTGATAAGGGAAAAAACACCTGGGACCGATAACCCAAAATAATTTTCACTCTTCTGAAGTGAGCTCAGTGAAGAGCCAATCCTGTTAAAGGTTACAAACACACTGTTAGGTGTGACCTTGTTAGAGGATTTAAGACTAACAGTTAACTTTTAACCAACATTCACTATGGGGTCAATAAGATAACAATGTACATTCCTTGAATGACATAGGGGCATAACATAAGATGGATAAGTCAACTCGGTTAGGAGATTTTCTATATCAATGGTTAAATTGAAATGAGAGTTAATTTGATTACATTACAACTCAATTTGCAGATGTTTAGATCTATTCTAAGACCATACAAATCCCTTGATCAATATTTCAATTCACTTCCTCAACTTATTTTCACTCGGTAATAGCTCTCTTACGCTTGGTACTATTTTGTAGTTTGGTTCTCCTTTAACCAGTTTGATCAGGCATGCATATTCATGCAAAATATTTGTAGTCTTCTTCCTTCCAACATAGTTTCAATAAAGAAACTCTATCTCTTATATAGACAGATAAACCATTTTCATATCAACCATCAAATTTTTTCACTTATTCTTCTTTGTTAATTTTGCCTCTTAAACCTTCCTCGGTAGTTGTGTCAATAACATGTTTCAATTCCATCCTTTGGATCTTCTCTGAATTTTGTCAGTCATGGATCTCATAACAAACTTTATCCTCAATCTTGAAATCATAACAATTTCTAGCTCATCATTTTCTATCAGCTAAACTAAGCATTCAATACTTTCATCCATACTCAGTTAACAAAGAAATGCATCAGTGAATACAAGCTCAATTAATACTGTCGCTCGGTATACACTACATTGGCTCGGTGTATACTGAAGTCTTCATTTACCAACCACATTGTCTTGTACAATTTTGCTTCCTTCTTCATAATAGATTAATGCAACATAATCAAGTCAATAATATGAGATCATAGAATCATCAATAAGTTACCCAAATTATTCCTTATCCTCATCTATCATATCCATCATTCTCCATGTAGATATCTCAGTTCTTCATCTTTTCTCTCTTTTACAGATGTTTAGATGTTTGTAACTAACATGATAAGTATTGTCAAAACTAATTGACATCAATGACAACATAATGACTAATTTAATTATCTTACATATCATTTTAGTAACTCGATGATCTCTAATCACTGATCTTCAAGTCATTCAGGTATTCAATCAGTTGTAGTTCATTAGGAAAGGGTGATGAATCCTTATTTTAGGAAGACTATTGGGGAGTATACACTCCTATGGATAGGATGGGGTTGTCTCTGGTAACCATAGACATTTTGAGTAGATTATGGGGTAATCTAGTTAAGGACTATATTTATATAGATGATGGAGTATCCTAGAAATAAATTTACAACACCCCGCTAGATCGATAAGAAAGGAAAAGATTAGATGACATACTCAAAGAGAGATCTATCACTCTCAAATAAAAAAGGGATAAACTAGTATGGATAGGTTTAAATGATGGGATATATAGAGTCAAAAATGGATATCAGGCTCTTGTCAAAGAAAAACATTTGGACACCTTAGATATCCCATTGAACGTATGTTAGAACAAAACATGTCTTCCAAAGGTAGGTATGTTCTTATGGGCAGTCCTACAAAAGAGAATACTAACTGTGGATAGATTCAAAAATTTAGGTTTTGAAGGACCATCTAGATGGCCCTTATGTGAACATCATGAGGAAACTATTAGCCATTTACTAATAAATTGTCCCTATGCAGAATAATTTTGAAATTGGCTAAAAGGATGCCTTGGTTGGAGTTCTGCTATGCCCTCTGATATTTTTGATTTTCTTAAAGCATGGCCTCTTATAAAAAGGACAAGTCTATATAAGGATATTTGAGTCATAACTCCATCAATTTTTATATGGGAATTATGGAAGGATCACAATAGAATAATTTTTAACAACCAAAAGATGGATACCAGGTCACTAACTAAAAAATGGAAGCAAAAATTGTGGAACTTATCAATAATAGACTTAGAAATTTCAATAACCATGAAAGAACCTTTTCATTATGGGATAATAATATCAGAAAAACATGGCAGAACCTTGCTATTCCTCCCCTTCATGGTAAAGGTGGCCCATCCAACAAAAAGGACAGAGACAATTAAAAATGGAAAACCCCCAAATATGGTTGGCATAAACTAAAATTTGATGGTTCTTCAAGAGGGAATCCTAGAATTGCTAGAATAGGATGTATCATCCATGACTGGAATGGAAAAAACATAGCCAAATATGCAAAATCTATCAAACCAATGACAAATAATATGGCAGAATGTATGGAAGTTTTAGAAGGAATCAAACTCAACAAGGATTTAGGAGTTTCAAAACTCAAGATTGAAGGGGACTCCCAAATTATTATTAATGCCATTTGAACAAAGAAAACTCCCAATTGGAAATTAAACTGTAAATTGGAAGAGGTATTAGAAATTTTGAAAGAAATTCTATAGTATGAAGCGAAACATATATATAGGGAAGGCAATAAGGAATTAGATGCTTTAGCTAATATGGGAGATGATGGGACTCAATCCATAGAAATATTTACAAGAGATTTAGATGGAAATCCTTAGAAGATATGTAAATAGGACCCAATCCATTATTTTAAAATATAAATTAAAATTTCTAGTAAATCTTATCTTCAAGAATCAGACAATAAACAAATCTAGTATAGACAGATCTCATAGCCATAACTCAGACAGTACAAAATCTTAACCTTGCATCTAAGGGTAATTTACCACTCTAAGAGTCTTTCTTATTCTAAATAGATTAACCTCAATGTTAGGCTACATATATCTAGATTAGTTTCTCTCTTCCCAAGATCCAATTTATCTCTAAGTCATTTAAAAAGATGGTTTCATGGAATTTTTCTTGGGGAAGGAGATAGATCAAATACCGAATCATCTTCACTCCTTTCCCTTAGTCTCCATGGTCATCTTGATTAGAGAATTTGAGGAATATGGGACCTAAAACACCCATAAATAGAGGTTCATCCTTTCCCCTCTTCAACATTAGTACCCAACACATTTTCTTCCATCAAATTTTAATTCACTCAATCAGATACTTCATAATTATTTCTTTTAAAATACATATTTTGTATTGATTTATTCACTCTATCTCAGTTTTAGAATTTTTTTTTAACTAAGTATATATGATTTAGAGTTTTATGAAACTTTGATAAAGCTCTTACTTTTTAACCTTTAATCAATCACTTTCTATTATGTTTTGGTAAAATATTCATTAATGTGCTTAATAGAGTATTCAACTATCGACATCAAATATGTGAGTGTTATAATAATGAAAACTACAATCAAAATTTACAGAGATCATGATGAAGGTAAGTGAAGTTATAATCATTAATGATGATAGTACAAGCAGATACTTAATAAGCCTTTCCCTTAATATGAAGATAGGTGAAAATTTACTTTGATATCTGAAGCTTTAGTAGAAAACCTTATCAAGAGTGTGAAGGATTCATAGCCGAAAATGGAATCTAGGATACTAACATTTTTTCTTGATGATAACTGAGCTATGGCATTTAGGGGAACAATTAAACCTGAAAGGTGGAACATAATTCTAAATCCACTCTCCACAGCAGCTAGACAGGCTTTCGAAAATGGTATAGGTGCCCACCATTTTGATAATGAATTTTCCTTCAGAATGAATGGATACATAGTTGGTCAATTCATCACTCTTTCCACCTTCACTGGTCGTAAAAAGGAGGACGTTATCAATGCAAAAAAGATAATCTTTGCAAAGGATTTATTGGGAGGCTTGGAAAAGATGGTATTTAGTATTGACAATCACTTTACAATACCACTTCCACAAATTCTCATGAAGAAAGAGATAGGAAAACTCTCAGAAATTTCCAATTCACAATGCACTCCGATGATGACATTCAAAGATGAGTTGCGTTTTGATGAATTTTGGCCACAAATGTCTAGGAATATGGAGTATTTATTCAAAGAACTCCTCAAAGAAGAAATGGAGAATGAATGGATTTTAAATTTCTAGAGAGTTGAAGGCTTTGATATCCAAGAGGAACTAGATGATGTAGATGTGGAAAATATTACAGTCCTAGCCCCAGAGGTTAAAGGTGTTCCTGTCGCTCTAGAAATACGGTGCCTGATGAAGAAATCATTGTCATTGTCAAAAAGAACAATGGGGAATGGAGCTTCCAGATGATGCAAAAGGACTAATTCTCACCAATGAGACATAGGTTTCAGGGAATTTTTTAAGGGTATGGATAGTATGTGACTTATAGGATATAATGTGTCAAAACTATCTTGATAGGGATGGATCTACATATTGTCTATAATAGAATGGATATAGACATAGTACCATTTTATCTAGCTATACTTAAAAAACATCTAAGCATAGAAGACAAAATAGTATGTTTTCTTATAATAGACTCTAAGATTACTGAAACTTCTGAACAAAATGTTAAAAATGAAATAGGTTTTTTAATTCCTAAATAAAATATATGGTTTATATAAAAATTCATTATGTGTGCTCTAGATTTCAACATCTCTTTATACTATATTGTTTAAATATCTACAATTGATATGGGATTTATGCCCTTCAATCCTTGTCACTCAGAGTCAAGTGTTTGTTTATAATCTACAAATTAAATGTTACTCTTTTGAGAATGATTTATGATCCGTATTTTTAAAATATTTTGTATTTAGAGAATTAGATAGTATATAAGTTGGGACAATCAATTTTAAATTACTAACATGATACTTGTGGTAAGAGGGGAAAACTAAGAATTCAATAAGCATAGCTAAGACTGAAAATATCTCAATTTTAAAATGTTGAGATATCTTTGGAAAAAAAAATGTATCCCTAATCTATAGAAAGTATGTAGTATCAGTAAATAAATAGATTGAAAAACCTAACACTCTCTTGACATGTATGGGATTATACACTAACAAAATTAGATTCTCTGCAAAGCATATTTCTTCTGACAAAGGTTAATGACCTTGTTATTAATACAAGCATGTATATAGGAACCAAACAATGTAGGTATCCCCTGAAGATCTCTTATCTTGAAGTCAGTACATACTTGAAATATGTAAAGACTTCAAGATAGGAATTATCAAGTCTATACCATGACCTTGTATGTTCTGCGCATAGGTTTTAGAGGAGCTAACCATGTGTTATTTT